>JAGFBZ010000895.1:67500-802500 GCA_018398805.1 Hirundichthys speculiger
TTAAAAGTTTGGTTCTCATGAATTTAAAGCCACGTTACTGTCTCATTTACGTGGAGTCTAAGGGTGAATTCCAATTCCTCCCTTAACCCTCAATCTCAACCCTCAACCTCAAAAATGCGCGCTCCCGTGAAGTGCAAGTGTTGTCCCGATTCTTAGAAAGTCAAGTTGAGAGACAAGTTTGAAGGCTGTATCGCCCTCAATATTGAGATTCTCCAGCACCACCCTTGGAAGTAAGGGCTACCCATGAGGCATTGCGTATTTTCACGATATGTCTTCAAAAATGATGGCGCTGAAGAAAGCAAGCTACAAATGTAAACATTTTCACAGTTAATAAAGATATAAATGTTATTAAACTATCTTACTGTCGCCGTTATATATATTTATATTATCTTATTCTTCTTCTACTTCTTCTCTCCTTCTTCGTCGTCATCGTTTTCTCCACAGACTGGACGTAGCTTTGGGCCGCCCCCCACAGTCTGAAGATGTAACTGCACTCAAGGGGTGTCCCATTTTTAAGTTACAAGACAGCCCTTAAGGGCCGTGCATACTCTTGCGGCAATGTGTCGCTGTCAGCTTGTCACAGAGATGCCGCAGTCACTTTTGATTTATACTCAATTTTTAAGCGCGAGAGGGACAATCATGATCTAGCTAAACTTACTAAACTTATCTCTTGCGTTTTTCCACTTCCTCACCGTCTCGGCCGTATCTAGACCCACATTCATCGCAATCTCCCTCCATGAATTACTAGAATATGTGCTGTCTTTGTTGTGTGGAGAACCAGAATCGTACAGATGTGGGTATTTCCTCATTTCTTCGATGACGCGCTCTTTTCTACGCGGCTGTAGAATTGACCAATCAGAGGCCTCCTTTCTCTCCTCTCTGCGACACTCTCTGCGGCACTCTCTGTGTCGACCTACAATTTTGGGTAGGTGCATCGGAGTGTCTGCGCTGGGTGTGGGGACCTGACGTCCGAGTATAAATCAGGCTTTACACTTACTTTGGAGGGCCAAGATTGAGGGTTAAGAGTGAGGGTTGAGATTGGGGGTTAAGGGAGGAATTGGAATTGGCCCTAATTGGAATTTCAGTGGTCATTTGGGACAGAAATGGTTGCACACGCCCCCGGCCCTCACCCACCAACCGGCTGGCCTTCAGGAGAACCTATAATATCAACCTTGTTATGACAGCAAATATACTACATTTACTGCACTACACACATTTTTGCCAGTTTCCAATTATGATGTTGCTAACTCGTAAGTCCTAGAAATATATACCATGGTTAATATGACTAAATTAATTTATTCACAAAATAACATCACTAAAGATCTATATAGCTCCGGAATTTGGCTGTATATTTTTGGCTGTTTCACCAGGACAGTCACGACTACAATTTCTTTTTTTAAAAAGGGAATTAGCTTACCTGCTAGCTGAAGCACCACTGCCTGCTCCACTTGCCATCCGTTAGCGAGCTTCTTAGAATTAGCTTTGCTTGCTGGTAGGAATTACACTGACCGTGTCTTTGTCCAGGCCCTGGGTCCAAGAAACAAGGGCAAACTTGTACTTTGACATTTTCTAAAACTAAATCTTATCTCCTCGCTGGCTGCTGCTGCTGCTAAGGACGTAAAGCTCTAAGGACGTAAAGCTCCTCCAGCGCCTGTCTGGTGGACAAACGTTGACCCGCACTACTGTCATATGATTGGTTAACATCATTGTTCGATGATTAGCTAACGTGGCCTGTTTTTTTTTTTTTTTTTTTTTTTTTTGGGGGGGGGGGCAATAAAAGCCCAAAAGGCATGAGTAGAGTCTGTTGCTGAGCACAAAATGGATAGATTGAAAAATTCATTTTCTCTGGTTGTGAAAACTCTGAAGTTCAAGCTAGAAAAAGATGATGGAAAAAAAGCTAAGTTTATTCCTGAGCTCATCACAGTTCTAACTGCCCATAGTTATGAAGTTATAACCAGTTTGTTTTTTGTCTTTTTTTGGCAGCTTGTGAAGCTAATATATTCAGTTTACAGATCAGTTTAGCTAATGCAGCTCCACGGTGGTGGATTTTTTTCTCAAAACACGTTATTGTACGAACATAATATACCGTATGAAAAATACAGTTAGCTTTGAGAAGCTCTCACCCTTCTGAATGGTTGGCTGACTTAGCCCTCACCCGTTGTAATAATGCTGATTAGTAAAGAGTTCAAACACGCTGTGTCCCCCCCAAAAAAATTTAGAGGTGGGAACTAAGAGCCAAATTATGAGGCCTGGAGGCGATTTTGGAGAGTAAATTTTCCCTTGCTAGTTCTCTTCTGATTAGACAGTTTAAATCTCACTCGCTCGACTTCCTGATCTGGTCCTGACTGTGAGCGTCTCATGGGCGCGCTCAGCTGACCATTCAGCCTATGAAATGAAAAATGAAAATGAAATGAAAATGAAATGAAAATGAAAAATACTTTATTGATCCCAGAAGGGAAATTCAACATAGTAGTAAAGGCTTTTTTTTTTTATCATGCTCATTCTGAGACAATCACTCGTATCCTCTGCTCAGCAAAACAGGATGGGCTGGAAACATGTCACATGGGAACAGATGCCTTCAGGGTTTACAAAAAAACTCTCCGGCAGACAGTTGTGGCAAACAATAATTTTAAATGGTCAAATCATTGTACATTTCGCCTTTTTTTTTTGGATTATTGATCATACATTGTACAGAGGGCCAAATTATCGTACAAATACGGTAATTATCGTACACCTGGCAACGCTGGTGAGACGGCAGCGATAGTGGGCGGAGTCAGCCGGCTAGAAGTGTGACGTGATTGGTCGACTGTGATAGTTGACTGACAGCTGAATTAACAAATAGAACCACTAACCAGAAAGAAATAAAACATAAATGACGTAGATTGGCCTTTTTAACACTGTATATGTCTAATTTTGATATAAGCTGCTTTGCTTGTTATGTGGAGTGACAACATTATCTTTGTCCTGTTCATATTATTAATCTTAATTCAACAGGCTGGTGAAATAGCATTGTTCACTCTAACCCAGTCCTTCTCAGGTAGTGGTGCGATGCCAGGGGGGACGCATGTGACCCCAGGGAACATGCTTTGTTTTACAAAGAAAATAATTGATAACCACTGCTCTAACCAATGCAAACATTTTTTCCTTTTTTTTTTTTTCTTTTGGACAAGATGTCAGCTATGTGCTGCATTTTGCTCTGAAACCTTGCTCATCAATTTTTTTTTCCAGGTAAACTGATGGTGTGCTGAAAATGAATGTTAAAACCTTGGTCATGCCATTTAAATATCTGTGTGAGATAATTCACTGGAAAAATGTGCCTTTAATTACACATTTACTAAAGTCAAATAAATTACTGTCAGCATTTGTCAGCTCTATTGCAAGAAAGCTTTGACAGAGACCAGCAAAAGTGAGAGAAATAAATCAGATAAGGATCTGGTAAGACATGAACTATTACAATTTGTATAGAATCGTTAATTTCTATTGAAAACATGCTATGCTCAAAATGAAAGGAGGGAAAAAATCAAGAAATGTTTGCTCATTATCTGTATCCAAATAGTAACATAATTGTGGTTTACTATTACATTGTAGTAGACCAACAAAGCCATCGACAGTGCTTTGCACTCAGAAGAGAGTATAAGAAATGTCACAGTACACTAACAAACGTAGAATATGTTGTTCCTCTGAAAAGAGAATTGTGGGCAGAAAACGGATATTTGATGTGATGGCTTGATAAATAATGTTTGGCTATTGATCTGCCACAATACTCAATCCTCTATGCATGTATACCACCAAGATCCGGGTACGAGTCCCAGATTGTTACCTCCAGCATGGACAACCAAAATGTCCGGGGGGCCCTGTGTGGCGAGCTCCGCATAAAAACGAGGAAGGACCTCGTTCCAGCGCATGCAACCTTTTCCAAACCACTGTACTCTGGCATCGAGACCAAAGTTTTCCCCAAACATCTGAAAGGCTGCCTCCTCTCCTCGTCTGATGTAACTTGAGCCGATGATCCAGACGTTGGGTAGTGGCTTGTCCTGTCTTGTGTTTGGTGGCATGCTCTTTGTATAGCTGGTGTCACAGCGTGAGGCTGATTTCTTTTCTGTCTTTGCACGATTAAGCCGGATTACAGTTGAAGGGACATCCTTAGAGGCGCTTACTTTTTCCAAGTCCTATTCCTCTTCTGTCCTCTTTCTTTGTGAGGAGCATATCTCAGTAGAAGGGTCTTCCACAGAGGTGCCCACTGGTAGCAATTTCATTTCCAGTTCCCTCCTTATCTTCTTAAGGAAGGAACCAATTTCCAAGATGTCTCCAGTGTCAGGTGAAATTTCACTACTGGGCCTTTTTAATGGTGGTTTTTCCTCATAAATCCTCCTCCTTTTTCTTGGTGGGGAGATCCTGCAGCTTATCTTGTCATCCATCCTTTTTCTTTTCAGTGTAGGCTTCTTGTTGTTTGTGCAACATTTATCCTCAGACACTGATTGAAGTCCTTCTGGGGTCTGTATTTCCAAGCCTGAATCCTGAAGAATACATTTGGCCATTATATCAAAGCAGGATTGTGCATAAGAGCTGGCATCCAAGAGTTCCCTATGATGGTCCATTGTGATAAAAGGGGGCTGCAGCACCTGGCTGGGTGTAATTCTTTCATCGGGATCCAGCTTTAACATCTGCTTGAACCAAGTTGGAGATGAGCAACGGCAAACCAGGAAAAGATTTCCACTGCTAAATGCTTCAGAATCTAAATGGGGAGGATGGATTTAGCCCACCCATGTCTCTTACAAGTTATAGCAGCATGCATGGGGCTGGAGAGGGAGCTAACGTTAGCTTGTGGTTCTCCTGAGGTTGGACTTAATAAAAGCTAATGCTTATAAAATCTTCTGTAGTTACAAAGCAGTTACAAAAGGATCCTTATTTCAGCTCTGACAGTGCTCCAGATGTCTCTTCCTGCACCTCCCATTGGAAACGAGGATGTTAGGATGAATTTGGTCAAAATGAATATAAAGTAATATTAATTATCTAAGTCAGCCAAGCTAAAACAGGTAACCGCCTGCCCTGCCAGTTCAATCCTTTTTCAATATGGTGTGATACAGTATGAGGAAAAGCTGTCTTCAAAAATCACTCCTCAGAAAAGTACGGATTATTCTTCCACTTACATGTGCAGTCAATAATTCAAACTAGGAAAGATTGATCCTTTAAAAAGATAAATCAATGATTTAAAATTTTGGACAATACCACACAACATCATACTTAACTACAACAAGAAGGACTACTATCACAAGATTATCTTTTGTCGTAGAAGTGTTTGTGTGCTGTAGATTAAGCCTTATGGCACAATAACGTCTAAGGAAAAATATTTTAGCATCAGGTGCCAAATTTTTAAACACAAACAAAATAATCAACACATGAACCCATACCTATGTGACTCAAATATCAATTATTTTGACCTTTTAAGGTCAGCAGCCGAAAATGATGAAGTGAAAAAATAAGTTTGGTTCGTATTAAATTTTTTCTTCTTTTTTTTTTTCCTTTTGTCGAGTTTCTGGCAGCTTCACAGAGTGATGACAGGAAGCCATAACACACAGCTAAGCACATCACTTGCCTCCTCTCTCCGTTTGCTTCACCTGGTTGTGCAGTACCACCATGCTGCATGCATCTGCGCTGAGCCACATGTCAGTAGCCTTGCACATACTGCAAGTCCTGTTGAGCGCTGGCCATCTGGTCAATCGAACTCAAGAACCTGAGGAGGATTATATAGACACAGCTCAAACATCTCACTGCATGTGAAGGACATGAAGACAATGCATGTGGCGATGTGTTATTGAAGCACTCAGGACTCACCATAAAGACTGGTCACGTCAGCCCACTGTCTCCAATATCTCTCATCATTTAGTGTTTGCCATGCTTCGACCACAGCACTGTTGCCATCTTCAATTCAATTCAATTCGATTCAATTCACATTCATTTTATTTGGATAGTGTCTTTTGGCCAGATGTACCTGTTTCAGGTTATCTTATGATGGCTGCAGCCTTAATATGTTTGACGGACGCACTTGTTTTCCTGTTAAATAAAGTACATTTCACTTTTGAATAAGATTTCATCTCGAACTATTGTGTTTAATATATGTATATCTGCGTAATAAATTCATATTAGACAGTAAAGTTTTAAATGTAGTTACTTATCTGGGATACTTGAGAGGGTAGAGGTGGATGAAATATTCAGAAAGGTCTAAATAGCCTAAAGTCTTGTGCCAAGATGAAGAAATCAATGCTATGAAAAGAAAATGTTATGACATTCTTTTTTTTAATTTAATAATTTCTTATATTTATATGCGGTCTAATATTCGGGCAATTGTTTACTTTTTCAATTATTAAACAAAATGCATTTGTTGCAGAATAAGAAATCAAACTTTTTGTGGTGTTTTTATTTTATTGTTGTAAAAGTAAATTAAGTCCTTGTGGCAGGAAAGACAGCGTCTGCTTTCCTGAGCTGACAGACAGTCTGAATGTGTTATTAGTGATATGCGCATGCGCACATGGGAAAGTCATGGTGCACACTGTAAAATAGGGCTCCCCCAAGGGTCACTCTGTAATTCGAACCCCGCTCACAACTATGAGCAGTTTAGAATTGTATGTCATGACTGTGAGAGGGAACCAAGCAGGTCCCTGGATACACTGCTGACGACCAAGCCACCATGCTACCCCAGCTTTTAATGGCTCAGTAGGGTTTGAAATGTCTCTTTGAATTGAATGAATTATTTAACTGTTGTTTTATAGATCCCACCCCCATAAAGCCCCCTACTTCTGAGAAATTCAAACCTGCACAGAAAGTTGCCTCGTGCTACTGAAGCAATTATGTGAGACATGGCATAATGCATTCATATTTGGTGTCAGAAAAAGAAAACTTGTTCAGTCTTTTGTTGGCCCTGTCACATGCTGTTTTGAAAAGCTCTGTTAGACAAAAAATCAGAATTCAAATAGGTCAATATCTCATTTTACATTTCATTTTATGTCATGGTTTTTCTGTTTTCAAGTGAACTGGGGATTTTCAGATCACTCAATTCTGTTACTGTTTCTAATTTACCCAGCATCCAAACTTTATTGAAAAAATGTAATTTTTTTTTTTTATAATACAATTAAATAAAAATAATATATAACATATTGAAATAATAATCATCTCTCAACAAGAACGTTGTTGTTTACACTATAAGACCCTAAATAATTCCTTTACAATAAAAAATTATTTACATGGTGGCAAATGTATATAATATTTATTATTAGTAGTAGTATTAGTTTTATTATTATTATAAACAGGGATAAAAATCACATTTAAAAAAATACATGATGCCACCTTTTAACGGATTTCTTCTTATTTATTGTCGTTTCTTCTTTATTTATTGTCCAGCTATGGTGACATGTCTTTCTTACGGACTATTAGCTGTTTACAGCAAACTATTATCGAATTCCGTCCCAAAGTGCTCTTTAAATGCGTTATTACGCACACATGTGTGACGCGCCAGCTGCGTCTGGCTGCTGCTGCCGCGGCGTCTCCGCTCCTGCCAGCTTTCCTCAACCTGTCAGATCTGTCACCTTCAGAGTCAGAACCGCTCCGTTTCTCTCACCTCCAACTGCGGCCCGTAAATCATCTCTCCCCGAGTTCTCTAATGTGTCTGAAATACGCCATTATTTCATCATCATTTATTAACGGTGACGCCTGATTCAATTTCTGCTGCAGCATAGTTGCTCTTTTCAACTGAACTTTCTGAAAACAAAAGAAAATAATCATAACGTCACAAACACGTGCACCTACCATAAATAAAGCTTCATATGACATGTTTGTAAAGATAGTGGCCCGCGAGCGTCTTAACCACGTGATTTGTCTTTAACAGTTTCGATGTTTCAGATGCAGTTGGATGGAAAACTATTGTCTGCTGTTATTAACCGATTAAACCCGAGAAAACTGAGCCTCCAGATTCCCCAGGTATCCAGAACTATCGTGAATGGTTTGGATGATTCTGGTGCTGAGGGGCTCTAAGTTTCAGTCGTGCTGGAAAATGAATGTGTGTGATATCTAATTAGTCCGGATTATCCTCACTCCCGGCTCCGCATTGTTCCTGGGACATCGCCCAAGTCGCCCATCTTTTGTCCAGCTGGCTGAGTGAATTGTCGTTTTACGGGATTTTGAGTAGCTTAGAGGGGATTTGACATGTGTAAGCGATTTAATTCGAAAACGATAATGTTCATCATTAAGTTGGTGATTTCTCTCGCGTTAAATCACTGTAAACTTATGAAATGGCAGAAACTGGCATGATGAGTGTTGATGACCGCAGTGTCATGATGATGGCAATCAAGTGACGAAATTAAATGTAGCATTTCCATTAATCAGAATCAATATGATGTTTTTTTTCTTCATTCATTCAGAAGTAAAGAGTCAGAATCCAACCCACCAGAGCCTGACAATAAAAATGACTGACCACCGCAGTAATCATGGGATCTGTTTAAAACAAAAGATCCCATGTGTTTATGCTCTTGTAAATTCCAGACTGTTTTCACACCAGCTTGTTTCCCAGGGAAACATCTATTATCCTATTATCATGACGATGCCAATTTCGCCCATGTGTGAGGCAGTATTTACATGACTATATGGGGTCACCTCTAAACAGTTTGAGGACTTTGTAGTGGCTGCGTGTCCCCCTGGGACACCGGGACCACTTCCCAAAGAGGAGCCTCGGGGTGGGATTCTCTGTATTTATCCAATCTATATGACTGAATTTGGTCGTTATAAACTCTATTTAATGTATTTTGGGCCGAACAGTGTTATTTATTGTATGCCCACCCCCATCATTATGAATGAGTAAGCATACAGTATATTCATATTTTAAGAAACTTCAAATGGTTGAAATTAATTTAATCGACCTTGATTTCTTTTTTTTTTTCCTTGAAATGCTTGAATTCGTGGGAAAGGCATATACGAGTCAGAGCCTGGGAATGACAGGTGAATGAATTTAGGGCGGGCAGTTTAACTGTCTGCGTTACTTCTTTGAAGTGCGCTTATGCGCCGACGCGGCAATTAATGTTGTCATTGACACATTTTCACAGTGAAACGTTACCTGCAGGACGATATAAATATCACGAATGAGGCAACAGCATCAGTTGCCTTCCTCTCTTTCTCTCGGTACACACATCTGGACTACCACAAACAGGTCTCCGCCATGGCACCGCTGGGTCTCCTTACTCTGTCCGTGCTCTGGCATTTTCAGATGGCATCCGCTTGGTATGGTGCTTGTTTTTGGAGTCATCATGTTTAAATTACCAAAGTAGCCTATGTGTATTTGCTGCTGGTATAACGCCGGGATTTTAACATGGATATCTCGTTTTCTCTTGACAGGACGGTGAATAATTTCCTGATGACTGGACCAAAGGTACCGTTGTTCATATCTGGAGATGTGCCGCGCGTAAAACCTCTTCAGAGGCACTCACGTGGAATGCATGAACAGATTTAATTTTAATGCCAAATTCAATCACAATAAACTTCTCTATCTACTAATTTAAGGTGAAAATGACCTTTGATTTTTTTTTTTCCCTAAGGCCTTCCTGACCTACACTAGCAGTGTGCAAATAGGTGCGCAGAACGGGGTACACGAATGCAAGCAGCAGTTCGCTTGGGAGAAGTGGAACTGTCCAGAGAGCACACTCCAATTATCCACCCACAGCGGACTAAGAAAAGGTAAGAATTCTATGAAAGACTCACGACATTAGAAATAAGCTCATCATTGGTTACAGCAGCGTTGGCTTTGGTGCGGTTTCCCGTTAGTTTTGCTCAAGCGCGCTTATATAACTCGCTTTTACGCAGCCATCTTTGGTGCCAAAGAGAGGAGTCATGAAATAAAAAATAAAATTAAATTAAATGGTTTGCATGTCTCTGTTGTGCACTGCAGCCACGAGAGAAACTGCTTTTCTCCACGCCATCAGCGCGGCGGGAGTGGTGTACACCCTCACCAAGAACTGCACTATGGGAGACTTCGACAACTGTGGCTGCGATGACTCCAGAATCGGCCAGACAGGTACGTACATGACTATTCCACGTGCTATAAGACTAAATAACCCAAGGCTGATTGTTATTGCTACAATCAAATTATGTATTGGTTCATTTATTTAATTATTTTACTTCTCAGGGGGCAGAGGATGGATCTGGGGAGGCTGCAGCGATAATGTTGCGTTTGGCGAGAAGATCTCCAAACTGTTTGTGGACGCGCTGGAAGATGGGCATGACTCACGCGCAGCTGTCAATCTGCATAATAATGAAGCGGGTAGACTGGTGAGATTTGAACTTCCAATCCTTTTTAAAAAAATATATTCAGACAAAATTGTGCAGGTTTGTTAAATGGGTTTTCATGGAACACTCTCATTTTTTAACAGGCTGTCAAAGCGACCATGAGGAGAGCCTGTAAGTGTCACGGAGTGTCGGGGAGCTGCAGCATCCAAACTTGCTGGATGCAGCTGGCCGACTTCAGAGAGGTGGGCAGCTACCTGAAGACGAAGCACGAACGTGCCAAAAAGCTGGAGATGGACAAGAAGCCCGCGAGAGCAGGGAACAGCGCAGAGACCCGAGGCGCCATAGCGCACACTTTCCGGGGCATCGCTAAAACGGAGCTCATTTACCTGGAGGATTCACCCAACTACTGCGTGAAAAACCAGAGCCTGGGGGTGCAGGGCACGGAGGGGCGCGAGTGTCTGAAGGGAGACAAGAGCGCGTCCCAGTGGGAGAGGAAGAGCTGCCGCAGGCTGTGCCATGGATGCGGCCTCGGAGTGGTGGAGAAGCGCACGGAGGTCGTCAGCAGCTGCAACTGCAAATTTCACTGGTGCTGCACCGTCAAGTGTGAAAGGTGCACACAAGTTGTCACTAAATATTACTGCACGCGCAAAGAGGGTGGGAGGAAACAGCAAAATAAAACGAAGCGCAAGCACCGCGCGCACAGACACTGATTGCCATTTGCTGCGTTTCGACTCTGGACTTTTAGCATTGGAGCATTATGGATTTTTATTTCATTTTTTTTATCCCCATTCATTCATTATCCCTATCTACAAGTATCAAATCCCCTCAATCCTCTTATTGCACTTTGATTGTATGGACTGGATTCTATATATAGGCTCAGACTCCATAGTTGGGAGTTTTAGTAAAAGCTTGGTCGGACTGCCGAGTTTGACTCTTAATATGTGAATTATGTTTAATATTTTATACTTATTTTTTATCTGAAAGTGTTACATAATAAATATTTTTATACAATATCCACGACTCGTCCTCGTCTGTCAATGGTAAAGATCTGATTTCATTATGTACCCCGGTGTCATGCAGCCTTGAGGAAAACCACCTTCCTTTGAAGTGCGCATATAGGCGTTTCCTGTAACAGCCGCCCAATCAGCTTTCTCTGGCCCAGGGAACAAAGAACAAGAGTTCCATTTGTTTCTCATCCAAATAAAGAGGAAAGTTGACGCACAACAGGCCAAAATCTCAAGCTCCTCATAACGCTGTGGATAAAAAAAAATGGTGCATTCATTATTTTGGATCGTCTTTCTGATGTTCCAACTCCACCCGGGGCATGCCTGGTAAGACTTACGCATTTAGATGCATCTTATTTATGAGCAGAAAATAAATGAATCTCATTATTTATTCCTCCTCTTAGGATGGCCAGTAACTTTCTAATGACGGGACCGAAGGTAGGCTAAATAAAATCAGCCACTGCAGTGGGTCTAATGTCTTTAGTTGCGCATGTTAGGGGTAATATTTGAAATGTATCCTTCCGCAGGCCCATCTCACCTATGCGAGAAGCGTGCAGGTGGGCACGCGGAGCGGGATTGAAGAGTGCAAACACCAGTTCGCGTGGGACAGATGGAACTGTCCCGACAGCGCAACCCAGCTGAAAGGCTTGAGGCTGGGTACGTTTGGTTTTATTGCTTTTCGGGATCATTGTGAGCGAGATCACAAAGAAATCTTTAAGGATGTGGAAAACTAAAGGGCTACGGGTATTGAGAAATATTTGGATTGTTTATACATTAAGTTCACAATTGAAATTCTAACTCCTGTACTGCAGAGCAGATATTATAAGACAGTATAATATCTGCTTGAGTGGCGAGATTGTTTATTTCAGGGTTATTGCGTGGAATTCAATAAACATATTTGTTTATTGTTTGTTTGTTATATGATTGAACCTGTGTTTATCTGACTTCGCTGTATATTACAGCCACCAGGGAAACGTCTTTCGTCCATGCCATCAGTGCAGCAGGAGTCATGTACACTCTGACCAGGAACTGTAGTTTGGGAGACCTGGAAAACTGTGGCTGTGATGTTCCAAACAATGGAAAAAACGGTGAGCTTTTTGTTTTTGTGACGACTTGTATATATGTGTGATCTAGCTGCAGTGACTGAGGCCTTTCTGGGCCATGGTTTATCCAGAAGTGTGGTTTTCGAGGATTACATTGACTTGATATTTTGAGTGCAGGTGGTCGAGGTTGGTTGTGGGGGGGCTGCAGTGATAACGTGGATTTTGGAGAAAGGATTTCCAAACTGTACGTGGATGCGCAGGAGACAGGACAGGACTCCAGAGCTGCTGTCAACCTACACAACAACGCAGCTGGGCGGCAGGTGACTTAATTTACTAAACAGTAGAACTAAAGTATTCGTTTGTCAGTTTAAACATTTCTGCTGCAATCAAATCTCTCTGGTTTCCAACAGGCCGTGAAGGCAACGATGAAGCGCGTCTGCAGATGCCATGGCATGTCGGAGAGCTGCAGCGTCCAAACCTGCTGGACGCAGCTGTCCGACCTAAGAGAAATCGGAAACTACTTGAAGCTCAAGCACGGCCAGGCCCAGAAGCTGGATGTCGACAAAAAGCGCATGAGGGCCGGCAACAGCGCGGACAGCCGCGGCGCCATCGTGGACGCTTTTGGCACCGTCGCCCAGACGGAGCTGATCTACCTGGAGGACTCTCCGGACTACTGCAGGAGGAACGCCAGCCTGGGGCTTCAGGGCACGGAGGGGCGGGAGTGTCTGCAGGCCGGAGAGGGCCTGACCCAGTGGGAGAGACGGAGCTGCCGCAGGCTGTGCCACGAGTGCGGCCTGAAGGTGGAGGAGAGGCGCACGGAGGTGGTGAGCAGCTGCAACTGCAAGTTCCACTGGTGCTGCAAGGTGAACTGCGACAACTGCTCCCAGGTGATTGTAAAGCACGTGTGCGCCAGGAGGGAAGGCGGGGACGGCCACGGTGCTCGACGGAGATACCGCGGACCCAAATGAAAATAAATGAGGTCATTTGTATTTTTAATCTGATTATATATTTGCACTTTTCAGTCCTTTTTCTCGCGTGAACTCTATGATGTTTATTTATGAATGCTTCTTGTTTTGTTTAATAAGAATAAAAGTACTAAGCCTAGAATGGAAATGTTAATGTTGGATCTCATTTAATAACTCCATGTAACTTAATTATTTTACTAATAAAATCCCCTCAACACCTGATTTGTGACAGAAATGGCAAATTTGAATAAGACTGAGCTGAATACACTTAACAGCGGATTACATGACTAACATGGTGCAGCTCACACCTAACCAAGGTGTTGATCCAGAGCTGATCCACCATCACTTTGATGTCAGTGTGTATTGAGTTCATTTAAAAAAGCACAGAGGCTTTTCAGAGACAAATTAGGGAAGCATTTCCACCACAAGTAGAAGGTATTTGACCCAGTGACATTCCCCGTCTGTGTCACATCCCACAATTCATGCAAATGTAAGCCAATACATCAAAGCAAGAGGAAAGATCTTTGACAGAGATGATCTGGTGTTTTACTCAGCATTACTGGGTCCATGTTACTCCATTGCAAATGTGAAGAGATACCATTAAATAAGCGTAAGCCACCTTCCCCCTTGAAAGAAAGATAATTCAGAATCTTGTAATTAGAGGATTTTTATCTCCACCCACTGGCCTGAAGGAGTCATTCATTTGCTTACTTGTCTCCTCTTACCCCCTGTATCTCCAAAAATCTTTTTCCCAGCTGGATGTGTCATAAATCTGACACGGTCTCAGCTAAATGACAGATGGCGTGGATATTTCCCTGCTTCAGGGGTCTGTGCCTGAGGGGCACTACAGGGGGGGGGGGGGGGGGGGGGGGGGGTTTAACATAAAATGCTGCTGGAAGTTTCCCTTCTTTTACAGGGCAGTTACTGTAAAGGCAGAGGTACAACCTCAATCATCATTGCATTAGAGATCAAGGGTTGTTGCAATGCTGCAGATCCAGAAGAACTGTGGCAAAGGAGTTCACCAAATACTTAATTACCATGTATTGTTAATTTTTTCTCAAAGAGACATCTTAACCCATGAGCAATGAATAAAATCAACAAATAAAAATCTTTGCAGTCACATGACCATACAAAATGAACAGATTTCATCTAATACCCCTAAAAAAACACAGAAGACACAAATTTGACTCCTTCCCATTTGTGTTTACATGTGAGATGTTGTGTGTTTCCCATGCTGCCCTGCTGTGTATTAATGAAGGTTTCACCCCACTGGAGGCGCTCAGCCTTAGCTCTGCTCTCCACTGGATATGTTACTGTTTAAATATTGGACCCATATGATCCTGTAGCTCGGCTTCGCTTCACAAGTGAGACTCTGAATTTGTTGAATTGAACATTTTCTTACTGAATTAAATAAAACTGCTGTCTCATCTGGTCTTTTATGCCTCATCTACAGTGGCAGTGTCACGTCTTTCACGTGGGGTATGTTCCCTGATCTGAGCAGAGGAGGAAAACAGGGAGGGGTGGTAGGGGATCTCCCACAAGGACCCCCTAAGGAAGCCCATGTATTCACCCAGACAGGCCTGGGGGTCTGTGAGAATCTGAGCGTGATTGATCACCTCTTCTCTCAGCTGCCCTCCTCTGTCACCTGGGTGTGAGATACCAGGAGGCCTGACATTAGACGGGCTGCTGCTGGGATGCGAGACCGAGCACAAGATTAGTAACAAATTAGAGGAGAAAGGTATACAAGATCGCAAAATGGCACAGAGCTCTAAAAAGCAACACTTGTGATAAGGAAGCCTGACGTGCCAAAGAAAACCAGTCAGTCTGTGGTGAGTACATGTTCTATAGCAGTGGTTCTCAACTGGACTGGCTTCAGGAGCCACCATCACCCTTAATGACAAGCCGTGACCCAAATCAAGGAAAATTTCCAACTTCTCAAATTTATTGAATGAAAAGATTGTGCAGTTTTAATCGGAGATAGTAAAATAGAATATCACAGAATGCCAAAAAAAAAAAAAAAAAAAAAGTTTATTGGTGAACCAAAATGGCAAAAACCAAAATGGCATAACCAAAATGACTTCAAGTGGGAAATATTCCCTTTGATGCTCAATTAGCTGCATTTTAATTAAATCCAAAACACTTCACTTCAGTAACTTCAGCCTTTTTTAACAGACTCAACAAGCACAAACATGAAATAAAAAAGTGCAACCACTGAGCAGTAGTTTCAAAAAGAACTCAAATATGTAGCATTTGCTGAGTACCCACTTCCTGAATATATAACAATTTACTATTAAAACTATCTAATCACTTATTTAAGCATTAATCATAAAACTGACATAACAAACACAACATTTCAGTAACAGCCATTTTAAGACTCAACAGTGCTTTTATGCACAAACATGAAATAAAACAGTGCAACCACTGAGCAGTAGTTTCAAAAAGAACTCAAAATATATAGTTTTAGCTGAATAACCACTCACTGACCTTTGTCTTCAAGATAAGAAAATCCAAATCTCATATATTTTTCGTTGTATCTGTGTTTCACCTGATCAACATATGTAAACAAACTTTGCAGATCTTTTTCTGAGGTGTAAACTGGCGGGTGTCAACTCGCATTACAGAGCATTATCGCCATCTTCTGTTAAGGAGTATGAATGACACACTTTTTTTTTTTTAGCATTTACTTCCCCAGGCAAAGGCCCACAACCCACTGAAAACCTGAGAACCACTGCTCTAAAGAGTATGTACTCCTTACTCCAAACTCTCTGCCTTTTTTACAGATTATGTGAGACAATAACATCCTATACATATGCCTATTTAAAGAACTCAATTTCACATTTCATGTTATCATGAAAGTGATCCTTTTCAAGTTTCTTGTCGGTCAAGAGTGACGTAGTCCTCCAGTGAATCCCCAATATTTTGTTTCTGTTACTGAAAAGAAGCCAGCATGCATCTTATTAATGTCTGTTTCCTTAAAGCAAGAGATGATGGCAATGAATCCATAAAGTATAGCTGACTACATGAGGAGAATGTGTCAAGTTCTGTTTTGGCATTTACATTTGAGAGATGTTAAAAAGAAAAAAAAAAGTTAAACAATCTGTACAGCAACGATCTAAGAAAAATTGTGATTTTTTTTTTTTAAGGGGTTAAATAATATGTACTACTACCATAAAGGATGAGCCAGTTGGATCTCTTTCATATGAAGAAAAGTCAACTTCCAAACCATCCAATAAAATCTCCGTCTTTATGCAGAACAATCTTCTAAGCTCTTCTCTGTATGGTTGGCCACTAAAGGAAGGACCTTATCAGCTGATTTAAATCCTACTGAGATCATGTAAGCTGTTCTCAAATATGAAACTTAGAGTGAGAAAATACAAATCATGTCTTTGAACAGCATTTGGGAAGCTGTGATTAAGCAAAGTAGAACATTAAGGACTCATTGCTGTTATTGAACATAAGAATGTCTATCCTGATCAAAGATTGTGATTTGTTTGTTGAAAGACCTGAAAAGTTCGAATTTTAATAATTTATTCATTCATTCTTACCTAATAGCTCTGCACACCCAAGCTGCCTAATCAATACATTGTGCACACTTAGATTAGATGCTGGATTAGATGTACTTTATTCATGTACTTGTACATATTTTATATGTTCTTGTATATCAGTCTGAGAAAAAAAAAATATTTTCCTGTGTTTATTGTTCAATTTCAATAGACTAAGAAGGTTATATTTGTTAACAAACAAACAACAATTGTCCTAATAACTGTGCACAATGTGATTCAATCATATATTAAATTCATTAAATATGGTTTGATCAGTCTAGGTGAAAGTGCTGTGTCTACATAGATATTTTTTGTGAACCAGTTTAGTTGTATAAAGTCATATGAAGCATGTTTAACCTATAACATCTATAATAAGGAAAAACATGTGCCTGTGACTGACGTTGTACCCACATTACTTGTGTCACATCTGTGCTGTGCTCAAGACATTGAGAGTGATAAAGATGACTGGGGGGCATGGCTAAAAGGAAACAACGTGCTCTCACTGAGCCACAAACAGCTGGAAAACTACAGCGTGAAAAGTCCTGCACTGCCAGCTTGTGGATACCTGTGAAACTGCTTCAGCTGCAGGGACTACAGCAAAAGTCACCTCAAAGTAATTACAACCACAACACAAACGTAGATATAAAAACTGAATGTATCGGTTGTTTTTCCACTGCAGTTGCTTTGAAAGAAGAATGTGTGCTTGTATTCTGCTCAAGCAATTTTACAAAAATATGCTCATAGATCCTGTTTGGGATCTCCTACCTGCAGAAAATAGCACAAAACCTAAACAGCCTCACACTCCAGGAATGAACCACACCAAGACCTTTAAAATCTTCCGGTGACCTCCCACTTTTCTTTTTCTGTCAGTTAAAGGACTGTTTAGTGATGATGACATAATTTTTCAGCATGATAATGCATCTTTCCACAGGGAAATGTTTTATGTTTCTTAAAGCGAAGAAAGGGAAAATGTAATGTTAAATATAAATAGTTCATCCCAGAAAACGCTTCAAATATGTACTGCTCTTTATGTGACGTTTGTAGGTTGCCAAACGTTATCAACAATGCCCACAAGAGGGCAGTGCTATCATGACTGCTGGCTCATACTCGTAGGCACCTTTAACCAAAGGCCCTTCAGTTGACAGATGTGTCAGGCAGGTTCTGAAATGTGAAAAATGTTCAAGTCTTACAAGCTTTTTATTCTGGTTATTGCAACTTTGTTTTTATTATTCATTTATTTTTTTTGGCTTTTTTTGTTTGTTTTAGTTTTTACTTTCTCAATTATGCTGTTGTCAGAAAATAAAGGCATTTCTGTTAACCTAATGTCAACACATTCTGCCAAGAAAATAAATTAATGCCAGGACCTATATATTTGAAGAAAAAGTGTGACATTAAAGTAAAGCCACAATTTTCATACACGCAAATGAGAGAAGTCACAGTATTAATTACACACCATGGGCACTATCAGCAGCAAAACAGAAGATGGCGATGTTGTTAAATAAACACAACAGTCATTTCTTCTACTATAACCAAAATTACTGCTTTTTATTAAAATGACTGTAATTATTTGTGTGACAAATTTCAAAAATGCCTATTTAAAGGAGACATATAACTCTGTTTCCAAAAGTTGAACACAATTTCTTGGGTTCTTAAGCAAAATCTGTGACACATTTTGGCCAAAATACCACCTGGATACAGTAGAACAGCTCCCTTTTCAACTAGAGCTTTAGAGCTCCATTTCTGGCAGTCAACTACACGGACTGGACTCAGCCATTTGACTCTACTGTCTTCTCCCATGGACCGTGCCTCTTTTGAAACCAGCGATACAGCTTTGTGTTACCCAATTTGGATGACAAATATGTCATCTTGTAACTTGGTGACTCCAAATATAGCAATACAATTATGTTATGTCAGAGTTTCTGGGTTGCTAATCACTTTATGACATATGCTCTCAAGAACAGAAAATGTAGATCTGTTTTTCATAACATCTCCCTTCTAAGAAATTCCTCCGCTACCAAAACAGAGCTAAGATAAATGTTTATTTTTCTGGTTAAGATCTCACTACAACTGTTGTATCATGGTGGAACCCAACTGGTGTGGGGGAAAGGTGACCAGACCTTCAGCCAAAGTTGACTTCAGAGACGTGAACAAAGTCTGATGCAGGATCCTTTTCCTTCTGTATAAAATATAAAGAATATACACAGATGAAGATAAAACTGATAATTTACAGGACAAACTAAATGAGAGAGGTTTTGCAGGTTTGTTTAAGTGGTTGTGTTTCTTCAAATATGGAGCAGTGATGGTGAAAGACAGTTCAAAGGGCTCTGCTGCGCTCCCCCTACACTCTGATGCTGCTAGATCAAGGCAAAAATTACGATATTAAGTTCTGTAACCAAGGCAACACTTCCTTGCTCAGAAATAGTGTCAATGATACCAAGGTAAGCAAAAAATGATCATACTCTTAAAAGCAAAGCTACTTGTTTGGGGTGGCTGTTGCTCAGTTGGCAGACCGGGATGTCTAGTCACTGTGAGCTTGACGGTTCGATCCCGGCTCCAGCTGAGCACATGTCAGTGTCCTTGGGCAAGGCACTGAACCCTAACTTGGCGTGTGACTGTGTAAATGACAAGACATTGTAAACCGCTTCGGGGCACCTTGATGGTGTGGAGAAAGTGGTATATAAGTGCAGTCCATTTACCATTTAGAAACAAAAAAACTTCTCTCAGCGTGAAAAGTTCCCATCTTCAGCACGCCACAGGGAGTGTTTGAAGCTAACTTGTGCTGCGGTGCGTCATTAGGTCCCTGTCATCTTTAGTGTGTTTTGTTGTGCTTTAGAGAGTCCCCAGGACAAAGGAGATGATTACCCATCACACACACACACACCGCTGCAGCTCAGGGAAGCCACAGACCAGAGCTCTAAAGGGCAGCACCAGTGTTATCTGCTGCACCCTGCAGGTCTCTGACCAGCACCAACACGAGGCTTAATGTGGGTTCTTACGTCTGTGTTCCTATATGACAATTAGTGCATGCAAATGTGCGTGGTTGTTCAAAAAAAAAAAAACATTTAAGCACATCTGGAGAAACAGCGTTATTTAATTTCCCTTTTGGAGTCAATAAAATATTTTTTGAATTTTAATCATGATTTTCAGAGCCTCATAAGGTAATTTCTTCTTTTTTCTACATTTGCTGTTTTTAGTAAACTGAATGACACCAACTGAATGATGTTCATATGGCTCATGGTTTGCAGATTTTTTACGAACTCCATGCTGCAGATGCATAGCATTACCTCCGTTCCTAATGTGTCATCTTCAGGTGAAGCTGGGGGCTGCTGCTTCACTCTCCCTGACGTTTTTGAGAGACACCAGTTTCTCAGGTTGGCCAACACAAACAATCAGATCACATTGCTTCAGATGGGTTCGTACTGCCGGCAGAAACAAAATACCCACACCAAGTGTTATTACACCTTAGACTTAACAGTCTCAATGAAAAAAAATGAATATTAATACTCTGTCTCAGTATTTCATGTCAGGAGGACTCAAATTCTTGGATTTTAAATATAAGTTGACTTTTTTTTGTTGTTGTTGTTGATGATTTTATCACTTTCATGCTGGTATGATTTACAATCAAGTATGTTCCTGTATCCTAACAGCACAATAAAAACTATTCTACTCACATAAAACAGTGGCGATGTAAGTTAACATTAAGATGTCTGTCTTCGTATAAAATACATTAAATTGTGTTATAAAACAAAAAATAAGCATCAAAATTTTGGCAAAAGATCGAAATTAAAGGCAAATCTCACAGTACTAAACGATAATGGTAAAAACAACAATTTTATATATAACTGTATTATAAATACATAAGGGGACATAGACACAAGTAAGGCAGCATTGGCAATTTTGCCAGCTATAACATTTACAGTATTTTTTTCCAGAGTTTTAAGTCTTACAAGTGAGAACATGATTATAGCTGAGTGAGACAAGAGAGCAGATTATTCTGGCTGCCAGTTAACTCTCCCTTGTGGATAAAGAAAAGGAAAAAAAGCTGTATCATCAGGGCCTCATATCAGAAGGACTTACAGACAACCGTGTGAGAAATCCTTCAGTTACTCCTATTTACCCATCAACAAAGCCCAATCTGACAGATGAGCAGCATCCTGTGAGTCCGGACTGCCGACATCTACGAGCAAGGCTAAGCTGGTGTATCTAATATCCATGTTTAGCTATCTCATTTCAAATCTAGGACAGCAGTTTAACCATGCATACTCAAAACGGATGCTTTTTGACAACTTGGGGGAAGGAAAAGTGGATGGTTGGAGATAAACGGTCAAAAACATACATGCCAGCTGATTCATGCTGTTGAACAAAGAGTCAAGGCCTCTTTGGATGTTTTCTAAGTCGATGCAGGCAGCGGAGACAGCTTGCTCTCCTTCCTTCTCTGTATTTTCCATCTGGAAAATAAAAGTATAAACAAAATATGTATTTTAACAGTTTATAACAACTGAAATTACAAATAGACGCCAAGTCTGACAAAGGTGAAATTTTATTCTGTACTGTGAGTTAGTGCTGGGCGATATAGAAAAAATCATATATCACGATATGGACTATTTTATATCACGATAACGATATATATCACGATATACCATAATAAAGTATGTTTTCAGTTATTCTCTGAAAAGTTTGACAAAAATTTCATCGCTTACTTTTCAACTTTATTTTGAAAGGACATTTAGCTGAACTGTCACAAACATACATTTTAGTGCAGCAAAAACAGGTAGGTACAGAGGTACACTAGCTTTCACATTTTTTTTTTAAAGTGCACAACAGTTTCTGAGAGGAAAAACACATTTTTGCACTGAAGTTCAGCTATAAAAAATAAACACAAATTATTTTTCAACTTTCTTAAAAGTTCTAACCTTGTAGAGCAAAGTTTGCAAACCAATATAAAGTGTCTAAAGTAAACATCAGGGTTGAAGAGAACTCTGTTTAAGGCATTAACCATGAATAAAAGTGCAAACATAAAAGGCTACTTTGTAGAAGTAGATATGATTCTATCAAATTTATCGTTGCAGGTTGTTTAATTACATATTTGCTGTAATAATTGATAAAATTAGGTTAGAAACGATAGAAGAGAAATGGCACGATACACACTTTTCTATCGTCATATTGCCCAGCACTACTGTGAGTCTATACCTACAAAAAATTACACAAGACACTGCTGTACAAAATGTATTTATTTTTATTTTTTTATTTAATCTGCCATGCTAAATGGATCAGAAAAAAAATCATCTGAAAAAAAAAAATGAAAAAAGAAAACAAAATGCTGACATCAAGGAAATTGAGTCTAGTTTTAATGCAATCAGATGAACAGAAACACAGTAACTTGTAACATTAACTTGAACGCAGTACAATCACACTTTAATCCCAGAACTCTGACAGTACAACATCACATTTCAGTGAGCCTGGTGGCACCAGTCTCGGGCCTGGTGGCACCAGTCTCGGGACTGGAGTCCTCCTGTGGCTCCTGTTCGGGGTTTCCATACACGGCAGCTCTGCATCTCTGATGAGCCTCTTCCAGTTCGAGCATGGAGCTCTCCAGCTCGGGACTGGTCCGCAGTACCACCATGTCATAACTCATCCAGGTGAGCTGCACTACAGGTGGACAGAGAAGGAGAGCACGGCTCTGCCGCATTCAGTCGTTTAAAGAGATGAACTACTGTTCCAAAGCCAAATTTCGTGAAGTCTGACGTCACGTCAGAAATAAATAAAGTGCGGTTACTTACTTGATATATTCTCAACGTCTTCAATCATTCTTTCCAACTCCTTGTTCAGCTCCAATATGTCGTCTTTATTTCCCCACGGAAGCTCTGAGGTATTATTGGACGAGTCTGCCATCTGAATTAAACACGACTGTTATCGCCTGTTTATTAGTCACACAAAGCGTATCTACGAGCAAGGCTGCCTGGCGTTAAGTTGTCACGGCAACGAAGAGGAGCAGTTAGCATGCTAGCTTCTCGTACAGTTCGACGTCTTTTCTTTCTCTCAGGAGGCAACACTATATCATTTCTGAGGGCTTGGTATGCATTATTACAGTTGATAAATGTTTAAAACTTACAGTTATTTATGACCCACTGGCAGGACGTTGGTGAGGCGCTTCGGAAATGAAAGTGTTCCTGCTAACTTGAGTCAAAAATGAGCACGTGCACCGACGTCGACCTACGACTGTTGATAAAACGTTCGTCTACAGCCTTTTTTTTTCTAGAATATAGTGCCTCGCGTTACATAGTCCTGTTATAATATGGTATAATCTTGAAATAAATAATGATCAGTCTAGAAATTGAATGACTACTCCAAAAAGACATAGATAAACATTTCTCATACAAGTGAAGGTTTATCAGTGTTTCCATTAAAACTGAGTTAAAGAGAAATTAACTGGTTGATAATGTCACTATTACAAAATTCAGAATGGGTAATAGACAGTTAATCTTTAACCGGCTGCTCTTAAAAATGTTCTCTAGAATCTGTTATTGTGGAAAAACCCATTTCAGTGAAGGGCCTGGCACACTTTTTACTTTTTTGAACATTTATTATTATTATTATTATTATCATTATTATTATTATTAATATTATTATTATTATTATTATTATTAATAATATTGTTGTTGTTTCTGGTATGGTATTACTGGTCATAAAGATTTGAGAAATGTATGGAAATATATCGCCATATAAAAAAAGAAACTGTCTATCACCAACAGTTTCACAGATAAAGTATGAATGCAGTGATGTTTCATTTCAGTGCATTTTATTTCTTAGAATATATATTCTTGAACAATACTGTTAAAATGTTGTTCATAATTTTGTCCATCATTATTTTATTATTTACTTATATGTTAAGAACATTTCTAAATGGCAGAATATGAATGTTAGATATAACAGAAATAAATAAGGAAACATCAATCAAGATACAAATCATGTTTTTCATAGATAGTTCTATCTTTCCATGGTAAAATGCCTACTTAAAGAGGGAAATTTATTAAAACAAATAACAACAATAGAAATAAAATATGAGTAAGCTTAATGGGTTTACATATAATTTCACTTAAGTTGTGCATCAAACTTGGGCGGCAAAAAGTAAAATCACTGATAAATAAATGCAGTCTATGCTGAACAAGCAGCTTGAATGGAAAATTATTAAAATGGCAGTGGTGGGACTGAACTAGCTGACACAGGGAAAAAAAAAAGAGAGAGAAACAGTCAGACTTCTCACCTGAGGAAACAACCAATCAAATTCTACAGGAGGCGTTTCCAAGGAAAAAGATAAAGCAGGTGTGACAGGTGACATTTGACACAGAGCAAGGGCAAACGGACAAGAGAGGATCAGAGGAGAGTAGCCTACGACTCTGAAGATCAACAGTTGCTGGAGCTCACACTGAAACAGTTTTAAAAGACCGAGGAAGAAAGAGACTTTTTGCCAGCTTGTAGAATCACAGGACGTTTGCTCTTGAGAAGAAAGAAAAACGAAGTTGAAGACTTAAGAAGCTGAGCGGAGAGAAGAAATTGGACAATGTCGTCATTTGAGACCCAGAGCAAATCTCCTCCACGTTGCGGCCCACAGTTCCCGAGCCTGGGCCAGGAGCCTCCAGAACTCAGCATGTACGGCGACTGTTACTACCCTCCTCCCTCCCTGCCGAGTCCTCAGAGAACAACTCCAGCCACCTACGACCTCGGTGACTACACTAACTCCCCCCCAAACCCTTACCTTTGGTTCAACAGCTCTGGGATCAACACTCCGTCATACCTGTCCTCTAACAGCCCGCCCGGCAATCCTGGACCCCCCTTTGTCCCTCAGCACTACGGCATGCAGAGGCCTTACTTGGGTCCAACTGGACCTGGAGGTCCGGGAGGGGAACTGAGCTGGTTTAGTCTCCCCTCTCAAGAAGATTTGATGAAGCTGGTCAGGCCTCCTTACTCCTACTCTGCTCTCATCGCCATGGCGATCCACGGAGCCCCAGATAAGCGGCTGACGCTCAGTCAAATTTACCAATATGTTGCTGATAACTTTCCCTTCTACAACAAGAGTAAAGCGGGCTGGCAGAACTCCATCCGACACAACCTCTCTCTCAATGACTGCTTCAAAAAAGTACCAAGAGATGAAGACGATCCAGGTAATATCTTCATATCATTTTGTGTTGTTTTTTAATCATGTGAAACAAGCAAGTCCTTACAACAGTAATGTAATCCATTCTTAAAATTTAAACTGCATCTCTTTTAATAGGTAAAGGCAACTACTGGACGCTTGACCCAAACTGCGAAAAAATGTTTGATAATGGAAACTTTCGCCGCAAAAGGAAGAGGAAGTCTGATTCCCTCTCCGGCGGCGATGGCGCTTCAGGGGCTCCAGAGTCAGGTGACAGCGAGAGGGGCAGCCCCAAACACCCCAGCCTCAACATGTCCCCGACACCAGACAGAATTCCCTCCCCTTCACTGTCAGGTCCGACGCCGTGCCTGAGCAGCTTCTTGTCTGAGATGTCCACAGTTTCTGCCGGAGCAACAAATGAGGTGGGGGGCGATGGCTTAAACAGACCGCTGCAGATCAATCTTCCATTAGATGGGCCTCACAGAACCACGCAGCCAGGAAGTTATAGCAGCTACTCCCCCAACTCCAGTGGCTCAGAATGGGTACCACAAGGGCCAGCTCCCCCTGTGTTCACCTCCTCACCCACCCACTCAACTCTAGGTTACTCTAGTCCCATCCTCAGCCAGTACAATGTGTCCAGTGGGCATTTCTATCCACCACTGGGGTCCACAGGAATCATCTATCACCGCGAGGGCACGGAGGTTTGAGAAGACATCACAGAGAAAAGCTGCGTTTGAAAAGACTGTTGAGCTGTTCCCCTGTCTGATCTTATTTTTGTTTAAGAGATGTTCTGCTGAGGAAAACAATACACAGAAAAAAAAAAAAAAGTATGTTTGCGCTGACAGAGACAGTTGAGATCACTATACCGTGTGACGACTGAGTAAAAAGGCTTTGATTCCCACCAGAACGGCTGAGTCAGCTGCAGCCACCTCGGATCGTCACTCCCTGGAACTGCAGTTAGCCTCCCTATCAGATCTTCTGTCAGCTTTTATTCTAACTTAAGCTAGTCTCTATCTGATCTTACTCATTATTAACAGATCCCAGATCTGATCTGCTGACATCATGCCATTCCACGCCACTATCTGCGATTATCTGATGGTATCGCACTCACAGCGCACAGACAGCACATTTAGAGGAGTAGTTAAATTACATCGATCTCAACATTGTGTAGTCCCCTGCAGCAAAATGCTTTCATGTGAGAATCTTGTGCTAAAACTTAATAATCTGATAAATTTACAATCTATGAGTCTGATATACAGGTTTTTGTGTCTTGAGGAACGTTATACATAATTGTTGGTTTGTTGGTACTTTTACTGTTCAAAATGGATTTGTAATGTGTGTTACATTGGTGTATGTTATGTTTTTGATATGAATAAATTGTTTTAGAGTAAAAGCTTCCTCTCCACGTCTTTATAATGACTTATGAACAACAGTTGCCCGGATCACCCTCCGCTCACACACACACACACACACACACAGAAAAAAGCAGGGAAAGAGAAAGTGAGACCGTAAACACGTAGTAACAGAAAACAGTCCTGTCAGGAAGGCAGTGACCAGTAGTCTGGTACCTGCATGTCAGTGTAACCTGATCTTTGTGTGATGGATTGTTAACTGATTCCCCTAAACGGTGAAAATCCACATTCCCATGCTGTCCCCCTTTGCCACACTGAACAGCAAAATCCCAGTCTAAACAGTCTGTACACAGACGCTGCTGACTGGATGCAAACAGCTTTACTGGGTAGAAAGGAAAGGGAATCAACAGTAAAAAGGAAGTAAAGATGCAAATAAATGAAACACAATCATTTAGGTAAGTTTACAAGCCACTAATTCATATTAGCTCTACGGTTTCCAGATTCCAAATTATTTAAGGACAAATAAGCAGTTGTATATAAAGATATTTATCAGAGGTCAAAGCACTTGTTTGCCATGTATAAAAAAAGTAAAGTACCATGTATGCTTTCTCCTCTGGTAGCTATGGAAAAGTTCTCAAGAAAGGGTTAACTAAATGCTTGAATGTGCACAGAAGAAAAAAAATGAGAAGATAATATGAGAAAATCTGTGATATGGAAATAAAAATTGTAAAAAAAAACTGCTCTAAAATTTAGTAGACTATTTCACTGTATGAGCTACATTTGAAATATTGCTAATATCTTATGGTTTGTTACAAATATAACACTCTATAATAAGTGTAATAATACATAATAGTAATTGCCCAGTCTAATAATGAGCATTTGAGCTAACCAGTTGCTTAATGCTTTAAGTTGGCGTAGCTGTTAAATTACAGAAACGGACTGGAAAGTTGCCAGTCATTTCATCTGGTTTCATTGAGCTTATTCTTTCATCACTATGTATGTTATTTAAATAAATAAAACCTCTTTTACTGATGTCACCCTTAGGCCTTTATTTACCCCGAAACACAGGCAGCATGACAGCCATTTACACTAAACACAAAAACAAAAGGAAAGAAAGGAAAAAAAAGACAGACAGAGAAAATGCACTTTAAGTGGATCAAGTGGAATTTAACATCTTGGCACTCATAACAGAGTGTCTTAAAGGTAGGAGGTCGCCGCGGGGGAATTTGCATAACTGATTTCAAAGTGATGAGGTTGCACTTGGATGGATCATAAACTCTTGCTTTATTCGTTTTCTCAGACTTGAGAGCAAATCTACAGCAACTTTCTGAGATGTTCTCAGTGATACTCTGCCACAGTGAGGAAGGAGGAAGTTATACGCAAAAAGAATAAGTCTGTAAGCAGATGTCATCCTTTCAGTTTAGATTAGAGGATTTTGAAACAAGATAGTGAGCAACTAATTCGAAATGTATTCATGTATTTCAAGTAAAGTACAGCATAAAAAGCAATGGTGCAGTACATGTGCAACAAGTATGAGTTATAAAACAGACACAAATAAATGGTTAAGTATTACAACAAACAATGCTACCAAAAAAAAAACATGAGAAAAAACACTTGGGATTATCAAACTCTGTGAACAGCCTTTTATTAAAATGTTGGAACTGAACTTGAAAAAGCACAGTTCACCTTCAGGCCAGTTGATCAGAAGATCTGTGTGATATTTGTTGATTAGATACATGAAAGGGTGCCAAGCAACTGAGGGCTTTAAAAACGATAAGGAGGATCATAGAGGGAATTCAGAGGTACCGAGAGCTCAAGGAAGTGGGCCAGGATGGAGTTACATGCTGTCTTTGTTTTTCTGAACCTGACAGAGTGAAATAAAGTGGGAAGTAACAAGAGAATGGAGGGAACATTGGAGAAAAGAATTTAATGCAATTCCATTTTGAGACAGTTTGCACCTCTGTCCTAACCTTTTCAAATGCCAGCAAAGCTTACACAGCCAATTAGATCTTCTTTTTTTTTTCCCTCCCTCACTGTATCATGTTTAGACTTTGTGCCGACGGCTTAAACAAGATGCAGGAAAAGTGTGGGATGCTGTCGGTCTAATCGATCCAGCGTGAGCTCCTGTCTCCCAACAGAAACATTTTCAGACCCCTGGTGTCAGAGACTTCATTAACAGCAGACATCTTGTACCGACGCATTCAGCCAGTCTCAAGCTGATGCAAATTTGTAACTGTTTAATCACACCTTGGATGGGAATGACAAGTTCAGTGGGAGACCGTGGAGCTCCAGATGCGGCTTTGCAGATAACAAACGGCAAAACCTGAGGGATTTATTCCCTGAAACCAATTTGCGCAACACTGTCAGTATCTTGGAACTTCCCTTGTTTTTTTGTTTTTTGTTTTTTTCAGGGAAGTCTGTTTTTTTTAAATTGTGCCGATTATAGTTTTTTCTTTGTTTTATTACGTGGACAAGTTGTGTCAGGTTTTGTACAAGTTTTCCAACGTAAAGACAAATCCTGTTAGGTTCTTTTCCCTCCTGGCATTTCTCCTCATCTGCTCAGTGGATAACAGCCATGTCATTTGTTTAAAACTGTCATCACCTGCTTGATTCTCTGTTTTATTTTTCTCTTACTTAGCAGAAAATCACTTATAGGGTAAAACGCAGGACGTCAGGCAGTTGTAGAGAAAGCTAATTGACATGTGTCTTGACACACACCGTTGTGGTTGAGGGATACTCAGAACATCATCCATCACTCAAGTGTTATTGTAGCTGTGGACTCTCTGCCTCAGGCAATAGAATTATTGCTCAACATTGATGCGATTAAAATCTATAAATCCTCATCTCCACCTGCTGCCTGGCTCGTGGCAGTATTCCACACACCTGTCGAACTAACGGAACGCACCCGCAAATGCAATCATAACCTCAGCAGGTTGCACTGCACTCCACATACACACATGGAAATATGTGCAGTGTGTGTGTGCAGTCCGTGAAAGTGTTTATAATATAAACTCAGATGGCGAATGACTCTTCCAAAGCTGTTATGCATGACATATTTGTGGGTGTAGGAGCTGTCCTGATTATAGATTTGTAAAAGGGGGAAAAAAAGAATCACACTGTGGCACATTAACTCCACCAGAAAGCAAGTGTAGGCTTATTCCCTCAGGGTGAGAGGATCCAGCCCATCATTTTTTTTTTTTTTCCCCCAACTGCTATCTGAACACCTGAGCAGAGACTGTGAACTTTCCTGGTACCGATTCAACCCAAAACACACACACACAAAAGCGCACCTTCTGTATTTACTAAAACAGTGGTGTCCTCCACAGGCTGTTTAGTAAACGGCAGGAGAGAACGTCAAGCCTGGAGACGTGTCGTCATGCCCACTGCCACAGCAATGAATCGCCGGTTTGCTGTTATGTGTAAACACCCGCACACTCCAGACACACGAACACAGGTGATGAGAGGAACAAAATAGGTTTCCACCAGTCTGGAGGTCACTCAAAAACCTTTCAGTTGTCTTTCCTCCGCAGAGGTCAGTGAAAGATGCCAGACTATGTGCAATCTCTCCAATCCCAGAATTCAGTTTCTGTTAGCGGCGCTTTGACATCAATGAGGTGCTCTTACATTTTTACATTATGGAGAATTCAACACTTCTGATCTCAAGAATATTGCTTCAGTACATACAACACATAAAAAATGAAGACACTCAGCAGGTAAGTTACCATCACTAACATCCAAAAGCCATAAGACCACAGCAATATTTCCAGTTTACTAGAAGTCCGTATATTGTCCCTTAGATGGAGCAGCTCCTTCTCCATGAACTAGTGCATCCCAGTGTGTCAGAATCCAAAGAATAAGGCAGTGAGTGATCTTCCCCTCTTAAACATGGTTTATATACACGATTTGGGGAAAAGTGAAGTTTGAAGACAAACACAGACGGCAGTGAGAGCGTGTGTATATATGAATCATTGCTATTTCACCCTAAAATATTTTCCATGTCAACATGCAATAAACATGGCGATACGAACAGGGTTTTTCACTGAGGGAGGGAGAGAAAGAAGGGAGGAATCAAATGTACGTATATAAGGGAGGAAAATTGGTGATTTGAAATTTCTTTTGTTTTCTTTACTATTATGTAAACTAGCCCACATTTTCACAGTTTATCTGACAATATGGATTAAAGGTAGGCTCACAGTGTTGGACCAAGTTAGATTTATTTTTTTATTTTTTAAAAACCGTATTTTCTGGACTATAAAGCACACCTGAATATAAGCCGCACCCAATAAAATATAAATGAAATATATATTTTGTCACATATAAGCCGCACCGGACTATAAGCCTCCGGTATCCAGGCTGAGAAATAAGATATTTACATCGAAAGATTTTGTACCATAAGTGTTTATTCATATACCTGAACTGATTGTTTCTGAACAGAACCTGTAACACGGCAGTAAAAGTGCTGATCAAACAAAACAGAAAAGTCATTGATGGTTTTATTCATTTTCCTCCTGTACACTAAAACCAAGTTGCTTTATCTTTCCTCCTCCTGTTTACTGAAACCCCCCCACACAGCAAAGACATCTGGAACTGATCCGCGAAACGGACCCATATCAGGGTCCACTTGCACTCAGTGCCTGATCCGCTTTGGAGCCGGATCATGGACCTGCTGGCTCCACGCTGCGTCCGGTCCGCATCTGCGATTAAAACCTTACCTCTGTGGCGGGTCCGCTCAGAACCCTGAAATCCACTGGGGAACCAACAAACTGACTGGACAAACTGATAAATCCAGGTGTGTCTGAGTAGCCACAATGGTCAGACACATCTGAATTAATCAGTTTGTCCAATGATAATAATAATAATAATAGGTATTGATGCTCACAAAATGAATGTAGAGTAGCATAGCCAACATAGGCTACTTAACAAAAACAGAATAGCCTTTAACTACTTGGTTTGTTTTTTGGTTTTTGCACTTCCTGCTAGAGCGCCCCCTGAGGGCTGAAGAAAAATTTATAGAAAAGCCGCATCTCTGTATAAGCCTCATGGTTTAAAGTGCGGGACAAAAGTAGCAGCTAATAGTCCGGAAAATACGGTAATAAGAAAAAGTTAGTGACCATCACAGTAGATGTGACTTGCGCTGAATTCACACAGCAGCCTAGCGGCAACACACGGGAGTGGCGTTTCTGACGTTTCCTCATCGTACCAAATACACTGGTTAGCTCTCACTTTGTAGCCACAACCCAATTAACTGACGCATGCGTTTAAGTGGGAAAAATCTAAAATCCCCCAACTTTTGGCAGAGCCAGTGCTATCAACACGACGCATGGAGCCCACAATGCAGTTTGGCAGCAGATGACGTCATCCCATTTAAAACTCTACGGAGACAGACGCAGACAGCGCATGCAACGCTGTGTGAGTCCTGCGTAAGAGACCCAAATAGTAATGACAGAAGAGAAAACAATCGTAACTGATAAAGAGACAGACCAGACAGTAGTCTGGACAGTGTTGTGAAAGCAACTTTCTTCTCTCTCCCACAGATGTGCTGGAAGTCTCAACAGTGTTGATGTCTACTGACTTTGAATGAAATAAGCTTAAGTGTTGTTGCACCAAAGTTGAGAAAATTTTAACTTTTCAGGAAATACAGCCACACAGCCCAGCACGAGCCAGTGAAATCAAAAATTGGCAGGGGAGGTGTCAAAGCTTTAATGCAGCTCTTGCAAAATGGTCTTTTCATGTTTCTTTGTGTTATTATTCTCCCCTGTACTGTGAGCAACAAAGAGAATACTGAATGATGGTACTGTTATCTGCTTTGCACCCTGTATGTAGAGTGATGCACAGAAGGGATGTTCCACCTTGTTTTAGAAAAGTTTGTCAAATTATGCCATTCAGACTTTGTAGTCACATGAACCCCCCACCGTACACACAAACACATGAAAAAGAAGAGAAAAAGAAATTGCAATTTAACCTGTGCTGGCAACCGTGATAAGGCTCGGCACAAATAAGATCAAACCATTAGTGTGTTTCAGAGGGAGTTTTTGCTCATATTGTTCCCTCTGGAGTGAGACATTTAATTAATTTCACACACTCCAACTGATTGGATTCAAGTCTTTGGAATGTCTCCTGAATCCCAAAACCTTTAGGAGGCTTAGAAAGGGTGAGGACTGTAGCTGATTAGTAGGCAGTGAGCATCAAGGCACACCATGAGACCAAAACCACTCACATTTCGCTTTAACCATGACTGTAACTCAACCATACAACAAAGGTAACTTCCAAACTGTGTTCATTATATTGGATTAGATTAGATAGACTTTATTCATCCCCCAAGGGGGAAAATTCAAAATCTCACCAGCTCATCAATAACACAATTAATAATAATTTAAACAGAATGAAAAAAATTAAAAAGAAGAATTAAAAAGTCTAGTTGCTTGCAGGAACAAAAGACCTCCTAAATCTCTCTGCCCTGCAGCGAAGAGAGAGGAGGCGATGGGAACTACTGCTCCTTTGATCCTCAAATGTGTTATAAAGAGGATGTCCAGATTGTTCAGGATGTTCTCGACAGTCCTCATAGTATATCTGTCCACCACATCCTCCAGAGAATCCTGACTCCATCACAGAGCCAGCCTTCTTCACGATCTCATCCAGCCTCGTACACCTCGTATACCCATGTATGAACTGCTTAAAAATAAAATGATGTTTCTTACCTACAGTCTTGACATTTAACCTTCAGACATGGACTCGTCTTCATCAGTTTTGCCTCAGGCAGCAACATAATGAGAATGTCTATGCTCATGCTCATTAGGACTGTGGACACTTTGCTACAGAACTGAAAATAAGTTGGTTTTTTTTCTTAAAAATATTCATATTAGAGATTATAATGAAAAAACTGTAACATGAATCCCCTTACAGTATACTTCTTCAGAGAAGAAGTTACGGTTTGTTAAAAGTTAAGATACCTTTTAAAGATGGCACAGCTACAACTTTCTTCAATCTCACTTTCACAGAATTATTCAACCTTATTTCAAATTTGAATCTGATTTAAAGTTATCTTCAGGCTGTTTGGTTTCTCTGGTTAGCTGTATCTTTGCTTTGTGTTTTTCTGATTTTTTTGATAATATATACCAAACATCTTTTTAATTTGCATTTCATTCTTTGTCCCCTTTTTTGCCAGGTATTCTGTGATTCGCACTGATCCAGTTGCTGTTTTGTAATCTGTTAAATATTTAGCTCCACTGAGAAATCAAAGGGTTCATTAGTCTGTGCATAAATATCATTGTGTTCACTTAATGATGAATAAATCTAATTAAACCAGAAAAAAAGCACATATATATGACTTTCTTTTGGTTTCATTTGCTACATTTCAACTAATTTATCACTGAGTTACCAAAGCTGAATGGCCAAATAAGGGTCACTCCGAGACAATATATCTCAGCACAAAAGCCATCACTTGGGACCATAAAACCTTCAGTGTGAGGCCACTTTATTCCTGTCGTTGCCTGAAGGCTACCTGTGATAGATTACATGCCGTGTTTACTGTGTGAATAACTGGAGATGTCCAAACGAAACGGACGGTCTTGCATGATCAACAGCATCATACCTTCCTAACCCCCATAATCCGTGTGTTATGACACACTGCTCTGACTTCTGTGGCAACAACAAGGTACCTGACTGCACTGGTCTGATTAGATACTTAAAGAGGGGTTTTCCAAAGAGAATTTAGGGGTTTATAAAAAAAAAAAATGTCAAGCCTAGTTTTTGAAAGTAAGCACATATATTATATATATATATATATATATATATATATATATATATATATATATATATATATATATATATATATATATATATTATATATATATATTATATATTATATATATATTTTTTTTTTTTTTTTTTTTTTTGTTAAATATATTTTGACTTTTTTTTTTTTTTTTTTTTTTTTTTTTTTGTAAATATATTTTGACATCAACGACTCAGCTCAGGATTACATCTCCATAAAATATTATAGGGTGAACTATGCTCTTCTGTTCAGTGAGATTAAGTAATTGCACCTGATTGTTCAGCATTAAGAAGTAAAAAAAAGAAAGAAAAAAATGCCCCTTCAAAAGTGTAATACCTGAATTATTGGATGAAAAATGACAGCTTTTGTGTTGTTAGGCTGGAATTGTACCACATTTCTAACAAATGCAACCATTTTAAAAGTCTAAAGACACCTAAAATGAATATTTGTCTAAGACAGACTCTTTGAGGAACTTTTGTATCAAAACAAAAAAAAAATGCTCCAAGGTGGAGGTGTGATAGTCGTGCTGAGTATTTTTCGGGATTCCTGTTTCTCTGGATTCTTGGTTCATTTACAGGATACAACAGCTTTCTTAAAAGACGTTACCTGTCTTCAGACGGATAAACATACTGTGGTGGAATTAAAACATTATTTTCCATGATATTATCCGACTAAGTTGAAGGTTGAAGTTACGTTCCAGCTGTGGGATCCCTATTATGTCTACGTCTTTTCGTCTTGTGCACCTGCAGAACGTATTTCCAGTTGCCTCGTATATTTTGTCAAGTCTATTCTGGTGTGTTCTGTTAAAACATTTGTGGTGCTGATGCTCTTGGTCATTTCTTCCCTGCTTGCTGAAGTGTAACAACCCTCTTTGCATGCAAATTGATGATTAAATTCACTAAATTCCAGTCACAGCCAAGTCTTGCTATTCAAGGTTTATCTTCAGTCTTACGCCGATAATTTGGTGACCTCATGGTTAAGAACAGCCCAATAATATATTGTTTTTTGCCACGACATGGGTGCGTAGCAACCCCAGCATCGGTGTAGGAACATGTATTCAAAATGGAGGGGGACCAACTAAAAGAAGTGTTAATTCAATAATAATTCAAGTGCACTTGTTTCTGTGTGTTCCAGTGCAATGTGGTTGTGACTGCCATGAAATGCTGCATTACTGTATGTTACTAAATGAAGACATAACACCCCCACTAGCACAAGTCCAGTGCTTTTCAGATTTGTGAAGGGAGAATCAATGGAAAATAAATTGCCTTCTTTGTCTTTGTGAAATTAGAAGTTCACACATGACTGCTTTGGAAAAGTCCACTAAAAGAGCTTTTTTATTCTATTCGTATAGTGAGTCTATAAACACATCAGAAGCCATGAATCAAACAAATGCTTAAGTGGTGTATATTATAATGGATTATTTCTGTGTTACTGTAGATAAACTGCCTGAGCTGTCACATTAACAAAATAATACACTATATGTGTTGTCCTTACATATGCTGTATCATAGTAACACATTCTGTAACTAGCTGCCTTCCCTAATTATATGAGTCTAAAGGATCTAGTTTATATTAGACAGACCAGAATGGACAAGCATAATTAAAAACATGTAGTCTGTTTTTAATGATGGTGTTTAAAGATTAGAGAGGAGCAAAATTACATTTAAAATAATAAAGGCAAGAATGGGAAAATTATATTTAAAGATTATATTTAAAAAATTAAGTTAAATAATGTTGAATAAAATAATTGTATCTAAAAAAATAAAGGCAAGAATGGGAAAATTATATTTTAAAAAATAATGGCAAGAATGGGAAAATTGTATTTAAAAATCATATTAAAAAAAAACAATTTAAATTCAAAAAACATATTAAAAAGAGATTTAATAAAGTCAGAAATATCAAGAAGTGTGGGTGGAAAAAAATAAGATTATCATAGGTATCTAATTAAATGAGACTGAGAAAAGAAAAGGGCATCTGGACAGAAAGCAGAAGAGAATTGATATCATCAAGGGCCACTGAAGTGTTACCACCTGGATAAAGCACACATAGCTCCCACAGCTGGAATAAATGAGCTTACTTTCCACACAACAGTTATTAAATAGAATATATTTTTGTTATACACAAGTCCAAAGGACTCTTTGTGCACTGAAGCAGAGCGCTGGCCAATGTGCTGCTTAGTAAATAGCAGGCTGACATTCAACAGAGGAACTAACACAAATCCCCATCACTCCAAATATATTTATAGAGAGTGGCTGCATATATTCAACATGTTCTTTTCTGATTTAAAGTTTGTGAAACAAACAAACAAAAAAAAATCTGTATTCTACTGAAATAGAGAGACAGCGCTAGGCTTTTTTGTGTGTATATTCAAAATGTGGAGCTTCGTGCTACCAGAGAAAGTATTTCACAGGTGACTCACTGTCCCCCCCCACAGCTTAACGCAGCGAAATCACATTAAGGCACATATTTCTGTTTACACTTTATGAATTTCATCCTCAGATCCAATATTCAGCTACCTTCAGCAATGCTACCGCGAAGCCACGTTTTTATAGAGGGTGTAGCATGTTATTTAGCATCGTCTCTTCAAAGGTACATGGCCTGCCCTGAAAAAGATGTTGTCTGAATGGAAGCATGTGCTGCTCTTAAATGTGTGTATATAACTTTCAACATTGATGTTTCCTTTTCAGATGTACAAGCTGCCAAATCTCTTGGCACTGATGCACTGCCATATCATCAGAGATACTGGCTTCTGAACTGAGATCTGATATGATGCTGGATGGGCCCTCTCCTCTTTAATCCAGAGGATGCGGTGTCCATGGTTTCCAAAGAGAGTTTAAAATTCGGACTCATCAGACAACGGGACAGTTTGGACTTTCCTTCCATCTATTTGACTCAGAGAAGACAACGCTTTTCTGTATCACGTTCACATATCACTTCTTTGCATTATAGAACTTTATATACATGAACCGTGTTCTTAGACCCGTGAGTTCATTCCCATTTCAGAATCATGTTTATTTTTTATAGGCTCCAACAGAACTCCATGACCCTGCAGAGGATGAAATTGGTATAGATAATGGATGGATGGATAGATGGATGTTTATTTTTTATGCAGTGCCACTTGAGGACCCAAAGACCATGATCATCCAGTCCTGGTTTTCAGCCTTGTCCACTGAGATCGCCCCTGATTCTTGGATTCTTTTCATGATATTATGTACTGTAGATGATGAAATATTCAAACTTTTTGCAGTTTTCTCACTGAGAAACATTATTCTGACATTGTTTCACAACTTTTAGATGCATTTTCTCTTAGCTTGCTGAACCTCTGTCCATCTGTAAAGATCAAAGACTGCCTTTTTCAGATGCTCTTTTTTTTGTCATGTCAATTACCTGTTGTCAGTTCATCTAATTAGTTGCTAGATGTTTTCATGTAATGGTAAAACGTCTCTTAAACGACACACTTGATATGTTTTCTATTCTCTATAGTGAATAAAAATGAGGTTATGAGATTTGCAAAACATTGCATTCTGTTTTTGGTTTTTTTTTGAATTGGAGCCAGACATTTTAGTGATAAAATAATTCATAACTGAACAATTAGACATGGCAGTCACTGTAAGCCAACACTGAAAATATCTAAAGATGATTTGAAACATATTGTTCATCTAAAGAATTCCTGTAATTCATGTAATTGTGTAAATTTATTTAGAACAGTGCTTCTCCAAACTTTTAATACTGCATACCACCTGAGAAACTGTTCAGCTCTCCGAGTACCACCACGATGACCAATTTTAAAATGTAGCCATATATGCCTTCTCAATTAGCTTTAAACACACAGAGATGATTATTCTTTATTGTAGTTATTTATTGTTGTCTGAATTGTTACTTTACCGAATCAAACATTTACAACTCTGTCCAACAATTCTCGCATACTTATACTCTCATACAGAGCAAAATAAACACACTCAAAAGTTGTTACATCTGCACTGCAACTGAATATGCAACAAATATTTTTATAAGACAATTTTAATTATCTCAAGCTACACATTTCGTTTGAAACGTATTTATAATTGCATTGTATGTTTCCGATTTCTTTATAGTGAAATTGTGGAAAAAATGTGGAAAGTCATGACCTTCCCCCCGCGTACCACCAGAGAGCGCTCGCGTACCACCAGTGGTACGCGTACCACAGTTTGCGCACCACTGATTTAGAATATTGATTAGAGTAATGACCCTTGAATTCACCACAGATTTCAGTGAGATAAACATTTGTCTGCAGTTGCTGGGTGATTTCCTGATTTGTTCATCTGAAAGTTACCAGTTTAGTGTGCGTTCACAACTCATGTCTCCCATCAGTATTAAACATGGTTTAGCTATTTAGAAGGGTTGCTAGAATAGTGTAGGTTTGGAAAGTTGCATCTAAGCAATTCACAAGACTTATGGAATAATATCCTTTCATAAGACGAGACCAAAGTGGACACATTTGTCAAAACGGTGTACTGCAAAAATTAAACATAGCGTATCGTACAAAACTATCAAGCACATTGGTGAATGGGTAATAACCTTAGGCTTGCTTTGCAGGCACAGAGCCTTGACACCTTAGAGTAATTGATTTAAGCATGACCTTCTCCAAAAATGTTCTAGACTCAAATGTAGGACTTTCGATTAATAGCCTGAAACTGGATCATGCAGCAGGACAATGATCTCAAGCTCGGCAGCAGTTCTGAAGAGTCCAAGTGTGCAATTGGCCCATTTAAAGTCAAGCTCCCTAAATCCAATTGAAATGACGTGGTGAGACCGTAAGAGAGCTGGGCATAAACAGCTGTGCTTAAACCTCAATGAGCTGCAGCAAAGCTGTCAAGAGGAGGGGGATCCTCCAGAATCATGATGAATATACAGGCCCAAACACAAGGCCCACAGGCCAAATGTGGCCCGCCATATCGAATTTATGTGGCCCTCGAGAGCTTGTGCATTATTGGCTTAAATTTTAAATCAAAATTTTAAGACTTAAAATAAGTTTACACCGCTCTAAAGAGCATATTGACAATAAACTACATCTCCCATAATGCATTTTGTCATCACCCACAAGATAACAGTATCTCACCATGAGCAAGACATCAAGACGATTTTCAGAAACTGATGGACTTCAGAAAAACCTCTACAAATTAACCCCAATATGCCCAAGAAAGGAGAAATTGATGCACAAGGAAGGCAATTTCATGAACAACGGGAAAACGAATACAAGTTTGTGCCTCAAGGTGAAAAAAAGCAGTACGTCTTTTGTGTTATGAGGTGGGTGTCAGTCGTGAAAGACTATAATGTACGTCTGCATTTTGACAACAAACATGGAGCTAAGTATGCTAAATTTAGCCTACAAGAAAAACAAAGAATCGCTTCCGCTTCTGAAACCAAGGTAATGGATACTCTGATTGATGTTTACAGAGTCCATTACCATGGCAACGCACTGTGTAAACATCACCTGTGCCAGAGTAGGTTTACAACCACAAACCCTGAATTTAATATAATAATGAGTTAAATATTTGAAACTTTGACACATAACAAATGCAGAAACAGTTATTAACAATATAATAAAGCGCAGTTTAATTTATTTTGATTTACATTGCATTTTGTTACATTCATGCTGTCAATCTGGCCCTTCGAGGGCAACCATGATGCTGGTGGCCCTCAGTGAAAAAGAGTGACACCCCTGCTCTAAATGATTGCCTCTCTGTGTACTTTACAAGCTCTTTAGTAATTATCTAGTTTTTCAGTTTTTAACCAGTCTGCACTCTGACTTAGCTTTTATGAAAAAGATTACGTCAAACATATGATGTGTTGTTGTTTATTTAGCTAATTTTAAGATCTGCTAAAGACTTTTGTTGTTTTCTTTTCAAATAGGAACACATTTTAACTCAAAGAAAGTATCCTTTCCTTTCCACATGACTGGATCGGCCAGAGCCTGCATCAGGGAAAGCCTCGGCACCATTTAACCTCAGCATGCAACGCAGAACTTCCATTCAATACCCATTTCAAGGAGAATGAACCAGTTTATATGCGACTACTCTTATTGATCAGTGTGCAAGAGGAATTAGTCGTTTCTTTGAAATTGCCTCAGAAATTGTTAGAATTCAGATAAACATCTGCATCCCTAATTATTCTCACTGCACTGCAACTCTAATGTCTGTCCAAAGAGCGCTGGCCATGTGAACCTAGAGGTCCCCACTGGGCATTTCTGCTTATCTCTAGTGAATCAACTGGTGCATGCTAATTGGTGTGTCTCCCTGTGGCGAAAGGAGAATGAATGTGTGTGTGTGTGTGGGTAGGTGTGTGTGTGAATGTAGTGCATGTGTGTGGGCGGAGGAGTCATCTGGACCAGGCAGATGAGTTGGATCCTGCAGCTGCAGGGAAAAGCCTTCCTTCACATCTGTTTAGACACTATCTCCCTTTCACGCATGCACAAACACACACATGCGCTCCAACAAGGTTAATGCCATATAAGCACCGGCCATTCATGAAGTTTTAAAATATTAAATCATATTTGTTCCTTATAATGTCACAGCCTTCCTTCACCATGAAACACCTGATGTATGCAAAAATGAAGGAGAAAATGCCTTCACAAATCTGACAACATACCTGCAGAATACTACAACCAACTTCTGAGAGTGAGGTGACTACAGAAAACCCTTTACATGCCGTCAAAATTATATTTCAGCCAAACCACCATTATCAAATTCAACTTGCCAAGGCAGCAGCATGCAATACCTGGCATTTCTAGATTTTACTGTGCTTCTGCATCTCTCATTGTGTGTGCACATGCATTGTCAAAATCGTGAAAATGTTTAATAGATTCCGTCGCGGTCCAACATCCCCCCTGTGGAATTGAATGAGATGCCACTCAGGTCCAGATGATAACCACTCCTGACATTCCCCTCATCTGAAATTCAAGCAGCATGGCAAAAGGAACAGGGTTTGCTCTGGGGAAAGAGGATGATTCTGGAGGGGGAGACTGTGTGTCAGCGGACTGATTTGAATAAGTGCTGTGTGGCAGACAAATTACACAGGAGGGAAACATGTGAGAGGCAGGTTTTTTTGGTTCACTAATAGGTTAAACAGTTAAACAGTTTAATGAGACACAAACTGTTAGACACAAACTTTTCATTCATTATTTTTTATGTGAGATTTTGAGGTCATGCCTTGTGAGGTTCTTTGAAATATTACACTGATGGAAGAAAGCCACTCTGGAGACATGTTCGATGTGTGATTTAAACAACAGATTCTGGTCAAATAGGATTCCAAGGCTGGGTGAGACTGGGTTTGATCAGAATTAATGGAAAATTTAATCCTGCTTGGGTAGCTCCGCAATTTAATCAGGCAGCCCATGTACAGAGGCTACAGTCCTTCTGCAGCGGTCGCACGTTTAACTCCTGGCCTGCAACCCTTTGCTACATGTCTTCTCCATTCTCTCTCTGGCCCACTTTCCTGTTGTGCTCTCCACTGTAAACAAATGCCACTAGAGCCACAAAATCTTAAAATAAGATTCCAAAAATGTATTTTTGAAAATCAAAAATTTTTGTGACCATTAAAGGTTAGCGTGACCTTGGCCAAGCTAAAATATAAGCTGTGGTAACTGATCTAAAGTGGGCACGTTCCAGCCAACAGCCTTGCTTGTTCAGTCCATTTGCTGATTTTTGGATCAACCAGGGTTTAGTGGAGTCAGTTTCTGTCAACCTAGCATAGCCCAGACTCCCAAAAATATGGCTTCAAACCGACACATTTAAAAAAAAAAAAAAGACTATTGGTGAAGTCACAGAGGGTTTGTCCAGGTCTTTTTATAGAGTCTATTGTTTTTGTGAAAACAGTACCACAACCAATCCCCTAAAACCTATATGACATTAGTTCTCCTGCTGAGTGTATATGTATATACACAGCACACGTGTACATGTTGTTCATGCAAATAAAATACACTTTGGTGTCAAACACATACATCATGTAGAAAGATATTTAACAAGTGGCATCATGATGTTGAGGTCATTATGTAGTCACAATTTATATGTTTATATGTTAGTTTATATGGCCATTGTATTTAGTCATTTGTGTGCTCTCCTCTTTCTGTCCTCCATCTTCTCTCCGTCCTCCATCCTCTCTCTGTCCTGTCTCCCCTCTTTTCTTTCTCTACCCGGCTGGCCTTCGGCAGGAGGGTCCCCCCATATGAGCCAGGTCCTGCTCAAGGTTTCTTCCTCTTAAAGTGGAGTTTTTCCTTGCCATTGTTTGGCATTAAGGTTTTTTTTTCTCCCTACGTGGGAGTTTTTTACCTGCCATTATCACTGATTGGATTTAATATTATAATCTTAGTTAATGATATTTGCTCGGGGGTCATGCTCTGGGTCTCTGTAAAGCGCCTAGAGACAATTGTCATTGTAACAGACGCTATACAAATAAAATTGAATTGAATTGAATTGAATTGAACAATTTTTCGCCAACTTCAGAAAGTACAACTTTTTGTGCTGTGGACCAATGTAGCTATTCTAATTTAGGATCGGTTGGGGTTTGGCATGGAAACAAATGCAACAAATTCACACCGCATGTCCAAAGTCAGGGCTATAAATAGAAAATATAACTGATGCTGCCACAATAAGAAGAAATAAACAACATCATCGTGTTGCTTTGTTGCAGAAAGTGAAAAGACTTAACATCCTTGACCAGTCCTGTCCTAGTGCTTGTGTTGTTGCCAGGTTCTGGCTGATTATATGGCACAAATCAGCAAGAAATCCCTCGAGATTTGCTCGGTTGGTTGATGGCTTCACACTTCAGTTATTCAATAAAACCAGATTAAAGAACTCAAGGCAGGGAAGCAGAGGACAAAGTGTCTCACTTAACTGGCCAGAGAAGAAGAGACTAAGGGAAAGATGGAGTGAACTGAGAGGAGATAAACACACAGGGAGGGCGGGAGAGAGAGAAATCAAAGTGTAAATGGTTGCTGTGTCCTGCTCTGTCACATCATATCAGTTTCTGTCTGCTTTGTAAAGCTCCAGAGTTCTGTAGAAAACACAATTTTGCTCTCTTTGTCTGGATGTCCACATGGGTGACTTCTGATGTTCCTGTTATGAAACATGAAAGTGTCAATTCTACAGTCCGGAAGAAGACAGGTTTCAGCCTGGTTTGGAGTCCACACGGCGCTGCAGAGCCCCTGCAAACCTGCTTGTTTGTTGCTCATCTCTGTATGGTGGCTTTCGGTGAAATACCACAGACAGAATGAAACATCCAGTACGGCTGAATGAAGAAGTCTGCTAACCAGCATATCTGAAGCTCTTTAATTAAAAATGCATTGAAAAAAACAATTAGTAATACATTTTCTTTTTTTCTTTTTTTTTTGTGTGCAGCTAAATAGACTGACCCTCTAGCTGTTAAGGAACTGATCATTAAATTTCACAACAGTGTTGGAGAAATAAATAAGGAAAAAAAAGCTTATTTTCAAGCACAACTATGTCTGCAAATGGAAACGGGAGGGAAAATAGAGGCAGGATGCAGACGAGTGAAAACCAGTGTGTTGGTAATAGCATTGGTAATGAGGCTGTTTTTCCTGAACTGCAACTCCCCTCAGGTAGCTCCCCTACACAAGTACTTCAACCTCTTTTTTTTTTTTTTTTTTTACACCACCTGTGGTTAAGTAGTCTACCTGGTGCTCTGCAGTTTAACATCCAATATGCCTTCAAGGCATTTATCGTCATTTCTGATTTGACATTTTCTCAAAGTTCAGTGTTTGTGGAGATATCTCACGGCAGAAAAGATTCAAACGTTGCTCCGTCTTATCTTGAAATCCTTCAGAGTCTTAGGTGGCGAGTGTGATGGCTTGAGGAAAACAGTCAAGTCCCACAGCTGTGCAAGGCGTAAGGTAAACACTGAATTTCTGATGCAAGCAGAGGACTTTGCATCCTGGTGGGTCTATCCTCTCCATAAAGATGAGGTTTCTGGCTTGTCTGCTCCAATAAGAGCCCCGGCTGACCTCAGGCAGGACGGGACAACTCTGTTGGCAGCAGAGGGAAACTCGTGGTTTCTCTACTGAGCATCCACTGACGGGATGTTATACAGTATCAAACCCATGTTATTGTTATACCTTGTGTTTATCCCTGCGGAGCAAAGATCTATGGCAATTTGATGAAAGCAGAACAGGAGGAAGATGGGTAATTGCTCGTGGTTATCTGGAGATGAACAGTTGCACTAATTTCCTCTCCCCCTACCAGCTATATTTCAGATCAGGTACTTCCATTTCAGAGAGATACCTGACCTCACAACAACCTAATATCGGCTTGCCTTTCCTCCAGAACTGAATATCATGCCAGTGTTTCCAATGCTTAAAAAGGCTCCAAAAGTTAAATTATTGAACCCCAGATGTCACCCAGTCTGTAGGATACAAGGCTTTGATGCTCATTTCAGCTGGGAGGCATTCAAAAGACAATCAGATAAAGGAAAAATAAGAAGTTAAGAAGAGAGTAAGCAGCTTATTTCACACTGGATTTTTTTCACCCTTTTCTGGATTGAAAAGCCCAAAATCATGATGATGAAACTAGAGTACAGCAGATTGGTCCACTATATTTGTAGACCTCCAGAATCATTGCCCCTACGAAGACACATTCTCATTTTTTTCAAGAGGAAGAATCCTTTATCAAGCGCAAAACTACCAAAGATGAATGAAATTGAAAAATTCTGATGCTATTCTTTATTGAAGCTGGTGTGTTCTGTACATTTGCCAAAAAAAAAATGACCCACACTCTTTACTGTCTGAACTCGAGATTCCCTCATGGTTTTCAGGATGGTTCTATTGCGATTCCTTACGTGAGTTTACCTTTAATAAGTCTCCCCACTGTTGCTACAAAGTTGTGGTTATTAATCCTTAAGGTTGCTTTCAGCTCCCAGTCCCAAACAGAATGCTGTTTCATGCTCTATGAGCATTGTTTTCAAAAGCATTTTAATTGCACTTTTGTGAATATACTGTTCTTGGGAGACCCAGCAGCCACCGTTACATAAGCGCCTGCAGTACGAGAGAAGTAACGAGAAGACTGTTAAAGAAACTTCAAAAAACACATGAAAGGAGGACCTGGGGGAATTAGATATCACAGGGTGATGATAAGAGATTTGTGTTCGACAGGAACAGGAATCAATGAGACGTCATCAAAGCACAAACATAAAGTACAACTCTTCTTATATTATGATTTTAAATGCCCAGTGAAAGTAATGAAATTATAACTCTTAGGTTCAATGATTTATCGCATCACAGGTTTACAAGGAGACACAGCCAGTACTGGGAGGGCAGCTGGCTCGGGGGAGGAAGCGTCTGCATCACATTAATTCATACGAGCTGCTACAGGACATGGCAGACGTCACAGGAGCTTTTATCCCTCAGAGATGGAGGAAAATGAAGCAGCATGAGCATCCGTGAAGAAAGTGGCTTAAACTGGAGTTTTGTTGTTGCCAGGATGGAGTATGATGAAGGAGCGGATGAGAGGACGGAAGGAAGATTTAGAAAGAAAAAGTCACAAGACTGTGCAGATAATTGTAAAATAACTTAAATATTTTAAACAGGAGCAGCAACAGGGGACTCTGAACAGATGAGTGATAGTTGAATCAAGGTTGGCTGCTGTGGAAGCAGGATACTGTCAGAAAGATTAACTGATTGCTTGTGACTTGAAAAATGAAGTAATGAAGTCTTTAGAGAGGGTCCTTGAATGACATATTCCTCTGAATGACTGAGAAAGAAATGTAGGATGCCTGAGATACTTGTATATGTACAAAAAATGTATGAAAGATGAGTTACTCTTAAACAAATACAGGTCTGAATACATTATGGTCAGACAGGTGGCTCTTTTTCCCTCCTCGAACTGGTTATGTATGAGGGCTCGGTTCAGTATAATCTCTGTGTTGAACTAGGAAAAAAAAATACTAATAAAAAGGAATCATCAAAGAAGGGGACTTCAAAATCAAGCAGCAGTGGTCCATGCAGGACACCAACTGTCCTCAATGCACTACGGTTTGTTGACCAAAGTGCAAAATAAATTTGAAGGTCCAACAACATACCAACCAGTATGACTAAAACATTATGACTTCTATGTTTAAAAGAATAAAAAAAAAACAGAGCCACTGTAGCCTCCAGTCTAATTTATTTAAAACAGAAGAGTAAAAAACTGAAGTTGACTGAAAGCAGCAGAGAAAGAGCAACATTTAATGTCTTGAAATCAGCACTCTGTATTTGTTAAAGTTGTTCAAAACCTTGCATAAAGCTGCATTCATAATGGCTGTGTTAAGATGAATCTTAAAAGCAGAAATTGCATCTTCTTTAATTAACATTTTTTTTGGGCGTTTCAGTGTCAATGCTCCACCCTGGCAGGAACAAGACTCCAAATCAGTAACTTTTCCATCCAAGATATTCAGGATCCCAAAACAGCAGGTATAATTCTTGTTTAGTGGCGTTCATAAGAAATTCAGTGTTTGGAAATGAAGGTTGGCAGAGCAAAGACATTCAGAAATGACACTGTTGTTTACAAATGGAGACTAGCAATATTAAGACATTGGTGAAGAGAGAAAACAATATCAGCTCGAGGGTTGTTGTCCTTTTTGCACTGTGGTCCTCTGCAGAAATTCAGAGTACACTAAAGGAAGGTTCAAACCACACCGGAACGAGAGCCGGTGGCGTGGCTCTGCAGTGGATCTCTGTGTATGAATAAATCAAAGCAGTTTTTAAAATGCTCTGAAGTTGGTCAGACAGAGCATGAAGAATATATGAAGCACCTGCAGTGTTAAAAGACAATAAAGTGAAATTGATTAACAGAAGCAGCCATAAAGGAAATGAAAACTGGCATCTCAAACATCATGTGCAATATGTGTGTGCGTGGGACGTGCATGCATGCAAATTAAGTCAAAATTATAATTCAAAAAGAAAAAAGAAGTCATGTGGGAAATATTAAGTACCTCCAGGATTCAATAGCAGCAACAGCTCACAGCAAGGATTTCCTGTGTGGCCTTTTATGGCGGAATAACAACCGTCTTGAATGCTTTACACTCACAAATAAATTTCTTAGTACAGAACCATCAACTCAGAAGTGTTTGTGTCATCAAGGCTCTCCAGATTGATGTGCAGCAACAGTTGCTTCTCTAAGACAACTATCTATATCGTTCCCTTTTGGCGCTGGGTTAGGAGCCTCCAGATCAGCAAACGGCTAAAAAGTCTGCTTTTATAGAGATCTGCACCTGCTGATGCTCAGTTCACCAAGAGCTGATAGTTGCAGCACCTGGCTGTAAGTCAACCTCGTAAATCCCGTAGGAGGCAGCCGGCAGATACATTGTATTTTCTTCCTTTTTCTTTTTTTTTTTTTCTTATGAAAAGAAAATATTTTTAAAGAAAAACTACTAACTTTTGCACATGAAAAATTGAGCAGCAAACAAGAAACTATGTGAGCCAAGACAACTAATAGTGAGAGAAACAGCTACACGGACGATAGTCGAAAAATGCATTTTGAAGTTTTGAAAATGATCAAAGCAATAGATACAAAATGGAAAGTAAATGTAGAAGACAGCACAGTCATCTGCACGCTGACTAATGCTTAGATGTCTGCCATTCTGACATCACGGCCGAGGTTACAATTACTCACTGAACTCCCAACTCACACATAAGACATTCATGTCTCTCCCTTCAGGTGCTTCACCAGTGTTTTTATCTGCTCCTTTCGCTTTAGTCGCTCTGAGTTCACATGATCCTCGAAGTGAATGCAAATCTGACCATGACTGTCATTAAGATCAAAACGATGTTTCCAGATGTGCAGCCGTCACATCACGGAATGAAGTGTAACATTGCTTTGTGACTGCAGTATGTAAAAGATGGACCCAGCATCCCCAGATTATTATTATTATTATTGTTATTTGCAGAAGCAAATACGTCATGGGAAAACTCTGGGCTGCAGTGGGAGCGAGCACCTGCAGTGAGATGTAGTTAGGCATTGTTAACCATAATGCCGCAGTGGTTTCTTCACACATACTGAAACTTCTAGAACTGGGTTCTTGAAGGTCAAGCAATGTAATTAGAGATGGAGCTCAGCTCTGGCGCTGTGGGAGAGCGCAGAGCTCCACAAATATTAATGACAAAATATCAGCGGCAGCATAAAAAAATGACTCACGGTTAAGCAGATGACTGCTGTGTGTGGTCAAGTCACCATTAGTGACTTCACCATCAGAAATACCAGCTTTCCTGTAGTCAACATCAGTAATTTAACTGCAATAGTTTAGATATGCACTCAGCAGTTTTTTTTTAAGATTGCATTATCGCCAGTGTCAACTGTGAAGTTCAGTAAGATGCAGTGTAAGCTGTCAGACATCTTTGTCAAAGCAAATGTTCTTCAAAACGTTGCTTTTATCTGAGCCACACGGGCACCTTTTGGAGGTCAAGTAGGACGGAGCCGAAGGGAAACCGGTTCAACTAATGACACTGATGCAAAGGAACGCACATCGGAGGTGAGGATGGCGAGGGATTCAGACAGCGGAGAGCTCAGGAGCCCAGGAGGGGGGGGCAGTGTCAGGCTACATTGGAGGAGGAGGTGGATAGAGATTAGGCACCAGAGGGATGAGGAGGATGATGTGATTTGGGGGGGGATCAAACTAGATGTTTTTTTTGTGTGTGTCTCACTGTGTGTGAAAGTGTTGAGTTGCCCACTTCTTTCCTTTTTTTTTTTTTTTTCTCAAAACACAAAAACTGGTTGATGGGTAAGTCTTGGGGGGGGGGTTGATTAGTTTGAGTTAGACACTTATTTTTCCATGGCTAAGATTAGAGTGTTGTGTGAATGTCCTCACAAAAAGTGTGATGCAAATGTGTGTGGACATAAGAGGCAGCCCAAACGTGATGGTGAGTGGTGTTAACTGAAAAAAGAGATGGAGGGGAGGAGGTGGGGGGGGCTGCTCTGTGGTAAGATGAATCCAGCTGTGCAGAGAGAGACGCTGCGAGTTGTACAAACAGTGAAACAACCAGCAGCAGCAGCAGCTCACGCATCAGGATGATATATTAGATCCCACTGTGGTTCAGTGAAAACTGGAAGAAAGCCTGGGATTATTACCAGAAACAGCTGAGAGGGGGGGGGGGACCAGTCTCAGACCAGTCTCAGACCAGTCCTCTGGTAACACGTGGAGCACAGCGGGCAGACGAGGGGGAAAGGAAACAAAGGATACTGCTGCAGAGGAGGAGGAGAGGAAGAAGATAAGTGTGGCAAAACAAAAACAGGTAGGAGAAACTTCCCAGTTAGAAATGTGGATGTGTGGAGGCATTTTAGGGAAATGGTGAGCAGCAATGATGAGAGGGAAGGAACGATGTGGTGCTGAAAAGTACGCTACTCTGTTGTGGCTTGAAGGAAAAGAGGTGAGTGAGAGGGAAGAAGCCACAAAGACAAATAAGATTTCAGCCTGAGCCAGAGAGCAGCAAAAAAAAAGGAACTAAAACAGAAAAAGATGTTTTCAATGTTCTATGTCTCTGTTACTCTTAGTGTCACCATCAGTAATCAAATTCAGTTGTGTTCATGTGGTCATTTAAACACTCTCCTGGGTGCAACATTTGGTTTTATTCGGGGAAGGGCTGAAACATAAACACCTGCATGACACATTTGCATAATTTGGATGCACCTCTCCTGTCATATATTAGTGGCGCTGAAATTAACCAGCGAGAGGCGAGAGCGGGGAAGAGGAGGAGCGTAACCATGAAGCAACAAGCTCTCTTCGGTTGATTAATTACCTGATTAGGTTGTCAAGCAGGCTTTGTGAATAAATCATGAGGTGGTGGCTGCAGAAAATCAGCAGAATACCTGGCCTTTCTCAAAAAAAGACACAAATGTACACAAAAAGAATGTAAATATGTATGTGGACTTATAAACTGTAATTATTCTCATATAGTGTTTTTTTTTTCTGAAGGACTGTGTGACAGCCAAATGGAGCAGCTACTAATAAACTAATGACAGCCCAGTAAAAGAAAAAAAAATCAATAAAACATTTCAGTGCTTTTCACAGACAGAAAACACCGTTTTGTGATCAAAGGGTGAGAATGGATGCTGTGCTGAAGATTTCCCCCGAGACCTGCAGTGACATTCAATTAAGGTGGTGCCGGTCTGTGGTGAAGCTGTGTTGTCCCATTAAACGTGGATGTGGAAAAAGAAAAACTAGAAGAGAAAGGAGTTTGTGCTCATGTTTTTGTCTTTGTCACATTTATCTGAGCAGCGTCGCTGACCTCCACCTACGGATCTGCGATGTGTGTCCAGCTGCGAGAGATTTTCCTCCTCTGCCTGAGCGTCATAAATGGGTGAGGGACCTGAGATCAGCACAGATGCACGGATGGATGCTGACATTTACAGTGATTTTTTAGATGTGATGCAATCCTCTGCACCAGCATTCATGGTCAAAATCTCGTTTCCCATCTCACTTCCTTCATTTCTCTGGGCTCTTCATCAGAGGCTGTATGTTTCCTAGCAACCACTGGGGCGAATGGAACGACTCGCAGCTTCAGCCGACAATTCAGAGACTCATGAAAGGATACAACCGCTACCTCCGGCCTAATTTCAATGGTATTCAGTAACTGGTTTGTTTTTCGAATGCTCTTTCAAAGCCCTTTCAGTATTGTCAGTTCTTGTGTGCCTCCAGACTCCTTTAAAATCTTCCCCGTGTTAATACAGAAGGTCCTGTGGAAATCGGAATGAGCCTCGATATTGCAAGCATCGATGCCATTTCTGAAATCAATATGGTATATCATCCTCCCTTCTTTTTCTGTGCCAGTGGGTCAGTGACAGAAGGGGGAGAAACTCATTAAAGTTGTCATCTCCTTACTGCCATCCTTCAGGACTACACGGCAACCATCTTCCTCCGTCAGCGCTGGTGTGACTCCAGGCTGGTGTTCCCCGGGAACGAGAGCGTGAGCGTCGATGGCCGCCTGGTGTCACTGCTCTGGATCCCCGACACCTTCATCCCAGACTCCAAGCGCTCCTTCCTGCATGACGTCACGGTGGAAAACCGCCTCATTCGCATCTTCAGCAACGGAACTGTTCTCTATGCCCTTCGGTACATTGTCTTCCATGTTGTTTCTTACTCTATGGTTGTAGTCAGCCGTGAACTTGCCTCAGGTTATCCTAAAAGATAAAGAAAAAAAACAAAAGACTTTTCACAATTAAGGCAACACCACTGGATTTGTGTTTGCCCCGTTCCCTCAAATACTTCTGATTTCTCAAGTTGCATCCTCTGTGGCTTCACTTAAACTGTGTTTTGACATCTAATCTGCCATGTCACACATCTTTATTGTGACTAAACGGTTGAAGAGGAGACAGAAGATCACCCTGATCTTCATTTTCCATGAATACAAACAGACATGTAGATTCACGACTCCAAACGGAGATGGTGGCATTTCAACCCTGCATGAGCCCTGGCCGGCGTATATTACTCTCTTTTGTCATGCTCAGACATTGCTCTCCCTCAAACTTTACCCTCACACAGAAAAATTCCCTGCTTGCCTGCACGTTTGTTTTGCAGCACCTCACAAATGTGTTCCTGCATTCAGATGCAGTTCTGCTTGTTAAAGGGTTGCGCTCCTGTTCGAGTCATTCTCTTTGAACTCCGGTTTCTTCTTTGTGCTTGTGAAAGTGCTGCTCTTGAACTTTTCTTTTTCTGCTCTCAGATTTCTTTGAAAGATTTCTTGAAACAGCCAACAGAGCATGACAGGCATGGAAGTAAAAATCGATGCTTCCTTGCAAGTTTGACTTCACAGCGACCCCTCCAGACAATTAGTAGTCTCTTTCAGCAGAACACTCAAAAACCTTCTTTAATACAGTTCAGATCTGCTCTTTACTGTAAACAGTTCCAATTCACAACAAAAGTAATGTAAGGGCACATGGAAAGTTCAAAATGTAGTTTACTGTAATCCACTGGAACTCAGTTTAATCAGATTGCATTAAGATTGTTACTTTTATCTGCAAAGCTGAAATGAGGAGTAATTGTTAGGAAAACATGGATGCTTGTAGGCTGTGAACCTTTCCAAATGTCAGTCTTGCCTGTCGTCGCTAACAGCAGTTATCAGAAAGGTTAAGTCATAACCACACTGTAAGCAGTATTTAATACATACAATCCGCATGACGACGTGTCCACTGTTGAAACCAAGCGGTGTCCATGTCTGACCTCATGTGAATAGAATAAGACAGGGACAGTCATAAACAGCAACATATAACTGAATGTTTATTTTGCTGATGTGAAAACCAGCCATGATGAATTTTAATGTGGATAAGGTTTCTTTGATTTTCCAAATTCCTACTTCAGAGGGTATTCCAGCTGAAATCACTGACTAGGAACTTGTAAATGATGACATCACAGTAGAAAAGGGCTGCAAATATAATCACCAAGGAAGCAAGGGTTGTTTGTTCCACCTGCCACATACATGAGTGGTCAGTCATCACCTCATCGTGCCACCATGTCCTCTGTACAGTCTTACACATACTTCAGGCTATCATGATTTCCACTGTTATCTCACTAAGGAAGATGAGTAATCTATTTCTTTTGTTTGTTTTTGCATAAAATATTAAAATATTGAAACAAGGCATGAAACTATACTCAAAGCATATCTTTCCTGAAGAATTCACTGAGATCATTTAAATTGCTGATTCACACCTAAATAGCGATCAGTCTTTTGGGAAAACCCGTATGTTACCCTTCACTTAGATCCTTCTTCAGGCGCTCGCCACCGGCATAAAAATTTTTGCAGAGCAGTTCCAACTGACAGTCCTTCGCATTTGAACTTCCTTACAAAAGAGAGGAAAAGCAAAAACAAAACAACTACTGAGGAAGTTCTCAAATAGCACAACAAAGAGCTTGAGATGTTCATCCAAGGTGCCAAACACTTCCCCAAGTCCAAGTTAGGGGAGTCTGGAGATCCGGCTTACAAAAGATTCATCTCATAAACCACAAGACTTAAAATATCTACTGCTAAACTCCTAGTAGCAGATGCTCCAGAGTACCCACACCCTGACTGGTCAGAACTTTTGGTGGCTTGAGAAGGAGCTCCTCAGTACTGGGCAGGTAGTTATCTTGTTACGACTGATTGGTATTTTGATGATCCAAAAAAGTGCACCAACAATTGAGCCAGTAAGGGTCAGTGTCATAGCTGGGATTTTTTAAAACAGCTGTATCTCAGTGTTACAGCAACAGGAGAGTGGCTGCACAACATCTGAAGAAGAACAGTCTCTTGCAGGGTCCTTTTTGAAATGTTACTGAAGCTCTTACTATGAACACCCAACAGCATCACAGCTACAATCGCCTGTAACATGGACCTGACCAAATACCCCATGGACAAACAGGTGTGCACCCTGCAGCTGGAGAGCTGTGAGTACTTCCCACTGAGCTCCATCAACCCTCCAAGTATTTTTACGGACACACATAGTCATCTTCATCTCATCATCAGCATCACCATTTTCATCATTGGTGTTGTGAGTATCAGACTGTGCAGACAATACATTCCTGATGAGGTTATATTCAGTAAAACTTGAGTGTATTGGTACTGTGTGTTGTCAGGGGGCTACAACATCCATGATGTGATGTTCTACTGGACCAGAGGGAATGATTCAGTGAGGGGTTTGGACACACTGCGACTGGCTCAGTACAGTGTAGAGAGCTACTATACGTCGGTGTCAGAGGCCATCTATGAAACAGGTACCATCACGTGGCGCACAAGTCATACATCATTATCTCTTTATAAACCTGTTTCTTTTTATTTTGCTTCACAGGACATTACCCCAAGCTGGTGCTGCATTTTTCTCTGCGTAGAAACGTCTTGTTCTTTATCCTGGAGACGTATGTTCCTTCCATTCTCCTTGTGGTTCTCTCCTGGGTCTCTTTCTGGATCAGCCAGTCCTCTGTACCAGCTCGGACCTGCATTGGTCAGTAATGGATTCTGTGTTTTGACACAACTATTCCCCCCCCCTTACGAATTCAAGATTATGTGGAGCCTACTTTGGAGCAGTCACAATTTCAGGTGTCTTGGGGTAGGTTACTTTAGTGGTATGTTTAGGGTCTCTGTCCTCTAGAACAGCGATTCCCAAAGGGTGGGCCGTGGCCCCCTGGTGGGCCGTCGCGGTACTGCAGGTGGGCCGTGAGCGGTCATTAAAATTAAACAAATATGTTTTAAATCCTCTAACTTTTTAAAACATCTTTTTAATTACTGTAAAATGTCCATAACATGACAAAAAAAAACAATAAAAAGTAACAAAACAAACCAGTTAACTGTTATTCTACTGTCATCTTAACTTAATATGACAAGCGTCACCTTATTTGTTGACCCCTTACGTTAATGTCAGAACATGGTTCCTACTCCTGTATGTTGATCACAGTTGTGATAAAAGGTTTCGGTGGATTCGGAGATTTTCCACATTTCAAATTGGGCCTTGGTGTTCTGAAGTTTGGGAATGGCTGCTGTAGAAGAATTAGTAAGAAAAACAAAACAAAAAACACATTTACCTCAAAGAAATTCCTATAGCTAGGTCAATCCATCATTTTTCAATTCAGACCACAGTATGATGCTGCCACCACCATGCTTCACTTTCATTCCTAAGGTTTTATGCATATTACACTGGCATTGCTTACATCACAAAAAGTAAGCCAAAATGCCGAGGCAGTGTGTGAAAAAGTTAGTGCACCCATTCTGCTTCTATCGGACTGAGGAGGGTATTAAAGTGGTACTGGTTTTGAATCGGTATGGGGTGATCACAGCTCAGGGGGTAAAGTACGTTGTCCTCGAGGTAAAAAAAAAAAAAAAATGCACACTTGGTTAATTTCAGATTCTACGATTAACCCTGTGAGTCAGTGTGGGCGCCCACACAGGTAACAGTGTGGGCGTGCATGGCTGTTTGCCTCCATGTGGCATCTTTATCTCTTTAATCCTGGAGTATAAACAACCATAGGTGTATTGTTAGATGTTTTTTCTTTTGTTGGTGACCAGTAACTAACATTTAGGGACTAGAAACAATGTGAATCGCAAAGCAATTTTGAGTTAGAAAGGAATATATGTTGCTGAAAAATGGCAATTAACTTCTGCCGAGCACCTGGGGAAATCAGCCCACATTTAAAAAGTCAGTGACTGATGTTGAGCAAACCACCGTCCATAGAAGGGTGAGAGTTCATGACCTCTTCTTCTAACGACTGTCAATTATGTCAAAGATATACTGACCCAGTTCATTGGAAGCAGAAGCCATGAACTCTCCTCCTTTTTACGTTTGTTGACAGTAGTTTGTGCAATATTTGTTAGTATTTGTACAGACAAATGGACCTTTTTATTTACTTTCTGTACACACAAAGTAAGAACTAGGGGTGAGTATTGGCAAGGACCTCGAATACGATATGTATCGTGATACTTGGGTCACGATATGATATTACGATATCGTGATATTCTACCCAGTTAATATCAAAATTAAAAGTAGATGAAAAATCAAGTTACAGAATATGTTCATCAGATGATATTGAATCATTCAGAGGACGAATTGAGTCAAAACTAACTTCAAAACAACCTATTTATTGTTTATTATTAGTGTTTTTGCACATTTAAGTGAATGAATGAATTTTCCTAAAAAAAAAAATCAATATTAGGAGCTGAAAAATCGATATTATATCGAGCGGCCGAAAATCGCGATATATCGCCAAATTGATTTTTTTTTTCACAGCCCTAGTAAGAACCACTTTGGTTTGTTTTAGGGAACCTTTGTGGACAATATAGCTTCAAGTGGAAAGACATTTTTGAGTCTAGTCAGAGGCGTAAAAAATAAACATTTATTCTGATCTAGGCTGATTGCATCAATTGCTGAAATTAATCGCCATTTTGCTGCAAACACATTTTTTTTTAAAATTGAAACTGCTTCAGCTCACACAACGTTGGTCCAGACAAGAGTTTACACTCCTACTAACAGACCTAGAATTGTAACTCCAGAACTGCATGACATTATGTGATATCTAATATGAAGCAACAATGATTTTCAATTAAGCCACCAAGTAAGTTGTAAGTCGTAGTGTGAAACTAATAAAAAGGTGAAATTGCGTGCATCACTCAAAAAAACATGTTCCTTTGTTCTTTTTTCCACATGCTCGAAGACATTTTGAGCTTGTTTACAAAGCAAGGTAACAGTAAGCATCTTGAGGCTCTAGTTTTCCTCATTTAATTGCAGAAATGCTTGCCTTTGTTATTTCAAAAAAAGATGACAAAAATAATTCTCAAAACTGTGGATCACTGGCTGTTGTTTTAAATTTGCTTCAAGCACTAAAAACAAAGAGAGCCAAAGAAAAGAAGAGATCATTAACGGATGAGAGAAAAAAAAACATTTTGAGGGGAAAACCAGATTTCTTCACAATTTTTCCAGATGATTTTCAGTAAAGTCAAGCAGTATTGTATGTACAGAAATGAAGCACGACACTGTTTGTGTTTCTCAGGAGTGACAACAGTCTTGACGATGACCACTCTGATGATGGGTGCGCCCGGACCTCCCTGCCCAATGCCAACTGCTTCATTAAGGCTATAGACGTTTACCTGGGCATATGCTTCACCTTCATCTTTGGTGCACTGCTGGAGTACGCCTGCGCTCATTTCTACACCATGCAGCACCAAACCATCGAGGATTTACACAGAGTGAGAAACATGCATACAACTGACAGAAAGATGTTTAATTTTCATTTTACAACATAAAACCTCTTTAATTATAAATCCATGTGTTTATCCACCAGGAGCTTCTGAGGGAGTTAAATGAGTCTAATGGAAATGGCTCGATCCCCATGGCCAGCTCCAGCCAGGCGAACCAGTCTGTGGAGATGGGCTCCACTGCAGAGTCCACAGAGCACTCAGCGAACAGTGAGATTAAGAAGCCTGCTGCATCCAAGGAGAAGATGCCAGGCCGGGGCTGCTGTTTGTCATCTGTGAAGGATGCATCCCGCAGGGCCGCATCTGTTTTCATAGTGGAAAATCCGCACAACATCGATCGCCATTCCCGCACCGTTTTCCCCACAGCGTTTCTCTTCGTCAACATTCTGTACTGGCTGTTATTATCTCTTTCTCTGAGTGCTGGTTCCAGACTACAGAGTAGTCCATTTCACCGTCTGGAAGCTGCTCTACCTCTTCATTTAAGCTTCAATTCCAGTTGCCACTGCCTGGATCTGAACTGATCTGATCAAAACCTGCATGACAAAGATTAAACCTTTTTAGGGCTACAATTTGGCAACTACGGTCTGCATTTAAAGGCACTATTAATCACTATGAATGAATGGTTCTGATCAAGTGGGCCTGTAGGAGTGCTGAAATTATTTCTGGCAGCTGATAACAAGTCCACAGATCTAATTATTGTTAACTTCTTCTTTACTACGGTCTGCCTGAACTACACCACAACACACTGCACTGCATTGAAATGCCTTCATTAAGTGACTTGTGTAGATGTGCTTGTTTTTCTTGCTTTGTTGGCTGTATGTTGTTTAAGACAAAGTTCTGTATATTTACGTTCGAGAATACATTGCTATTTTCAAACAAAATGTAATTAAAATAAGAGTGACTCAGTGACTGGGATGTGTTTCTTATCAAATGATTAAAGATTGCCTGTTTGGACAGTAGAAGATTTATTAGTCCCTCATCCAGGTAAGTAAAGTGCAAAAGTCAACCACAGGTTCACCAAAGAAATTGAAATGACATTTGCTGATCTCCTTAACTGAAAAATATTGATCTGCATCACTGAATAGCCAAACTTTGTTAGTATTTCAGTAATCTGCAACAGGAATTTTCTTCTCTATTTGACCACATGCCAATGACGTGGATGTACAACTTGCTCAGATCAAATGGTTTTGAATTAATTGCACTGCTTTGGCCCAAGTGGAAAAGCTAATAATTACACCAGTTAACAATAAGGCAGTGCTCTTGTTTTTGTTGTAAAACTGTTGAATAGCCATGTCTGGAAGAGTAATGTGCAAAAGTTTTAGCCACCTGTAATGAAAGTCTATATATTAGGGAGGCTTCTTCTTGCTCTCGTATGCAGCTAGTCATTAAAAACTTGCCTGGCCAGCCATACCCATTTATTTCATGAAAATTCTCTCTCGTAGTACCCTTCCCATTTATAACTATTTCCACCGGTACAAGACAAACCAGACCAATCACAACAGGACTTTATGTGATGTCTCATCCATGAGCGTCCAAGAGACACTATTCAAAACAACCAAAAACTGCTGAACAACAGTCGTTGACCAGCGATGCTACTCCACTGCACGCCATTTTGGATGTCTTTTATTGATACTAGTCTGGTTATCATTCTGCCTGCATCAGATGTTTTATTCCTCTGATTGGTTGTCTGCCTATTCAGTACTGAGGCAGTTTCCGAATCCAGAGGAACCAGACTAGTTCTTTGTGTCAAAGAGGACAATAATTAGGACGGCTGGCCAGACGAACTGAAAATAGCAACGGGAAGAAGAAGGGAAGCCTGCAACAGAAAATATAAACATAATGGACTCAGTCTGGCCGTTGCGTGTTAGAGGCCGTCTGAATCCACAGAAGAAGTGTGACAAGTTTTCCAACATACAGCTCCTGGAAAAGCTCCTGGAAAACTGTCATTTCATTTTGTTTTCTTTGATCGGGAGTATGGTGTCAAATGAAGAAAACAATAAATAAAAACATTATTCGTTTAGCTTTTTGTGGCATAAACTTTTGCACACTGCTGAATGTTGCATGAAGAGAAATGAAACACAGTATAAATGTATAAAGCACAGAGAACAGTAGTCGACATCACTATGTACAAGCAGAATATTGTTTCATTGTTTCATATTATAGGCACGTTAAAGTAAGAACTGCTTTTCATCCTCTGCTCCTACAACACATCACATTACTCAGGTTTTCAGGTATGGCACCTTAACAGGCCAAACGTTTCATTTCTGGTGCCGACATCGTCCCTGCTCTCCCAAAGTCCATCTGATGTACTCACTCCATTTTCAATACACTTGCTTTGTGTCTTTCTTGTCTTTCTTTCATGAACCGTTCTCCTTGCTTATTTTTTTTGTCCACATTTTAAGACTGTGCCACTCAAGGCAGTGAAAGCACTTGGATACAGGAAGTGAACAGCCACAACGGTCCAAGTGGTCCTGAAGAGTAAATATTCAGTAAGACTGTACCTCCACCTAGTGGCTGTTTTTTTTTTTTACAGTTTAAATTTGCCCTCGGCACATTTAAGGGGAAGGTTATTCTTAAGAGGAAGAGAATGTGTGAAAAAGTCACACCCTTCAGTCCTTTCCATTAATCCCCTTCTAGGTTCCTTTCTTTGACTCCCATTCCTGTAGAAACAGAGAAAAATTGGGGAAAATAAAAAAAACTGCATCAATGAAACTCATGACCAGGAAGAGATGCATGAAAAGCTCTTCAGAGAACTGCTACTATATTAGAATTAAAATTGGAGTAACCTACAAAATGAACAACTTGACTTATGTCCGTTGCTGTTTTTGAGACGGTTTCTGTCCTGGGATGATCTAAACCAACAGTAGCTTCATCAATTCATTCAATTCCCCTTCCTAAGCACAAGGTTCAATGAGGTTTTTTGTTACTTAACACTTTCACTTTTTTAGGATAAATTTTTCTTTTTTTGGCTGTGTACCTCGGGCTTTTAAGGTTGCTGTGATCGAAGCTTTACTTAAAACCTCTAGAGAAATTCTTTATTGCATTAACCAGTTATCTCTGTTAAATGTTCAAAGAAAAACAACAAAAACTGTAGCAAATCAGCTATGTGACCACTTGCACAGAAATCATCGGTTTGAAGAGTTTCTGTAAAGATTTAGATCACACAGAAACTAACACTGGTAAAAATGCCCGAAACCTCAGACAGCGGACTTGTTTCTATTCTCATTCTGTTAAATCTCAGCGCTTGCATCTCATACAATTAATCACAGTATCCTGTAACTTGTGCTTGAACGTGTTATCAGGAATAAAGGATAAACTCCAGCTTGCTCATGCGAATGATGAGTATTTTTAATAAGCCAGAGCTGGCTGTGGTGTTCCACAGGGGTCTATAGGTGGACTGATACTTTTGTACACTGCATAAACTTCTGTTATATTGTTATTCTCTAGCATGTCGTAAATCCGTCTTCCTTTTACAGGATGGTGCTCTGAGCTGAACTTATCCGTGGCATGACATAAAGTCAGTCAATTATTTGCGCTACAAGCATGTCTCAGAGACATAAAAGCTTGGCTGGCTTTTAATTTCCTGCCGCTAATTTCACATAAGGCTGAGTTTATTTACTTTGGACCTCCACGCCGCATGAATAAACTGTCTGGCCATCTAGGTGCTCCGGATGCCATTACTTTGGCTTTCCAGTACCACCGCGGTGTTAAGGTTGTGTTAAAGAGAAAGCACATCTTATAATTGGAAGGCGTTTCCATATCAGGATATAGTTTAAATCAGTTATGTTGTCCTTACCAGGTTTTAAAATGAAATAAAAGCACAGATGACAACACATGACACATTACACTGTCATTATTTACTTAACCAAAGCTAAGTGTGCACATAGAAAAAAAAAAGCAAAAAAGCAAGAAAAAAAACAGCTTTAGCGGAAATAACTTAAAATAAATTGTCTCTGAATGATGTTACGAGTCTCTTGCATCGTTGCAGTTGTCTCGACTGTCTTTTGCCTGTAGCTCCTGGGTTTTTATAATTTCTCTGAGTATTAGACAATCTTACCTTTGATGTGAACTTTCTGGGATGTCCACTTCCAGTATTGAATGTGTTCTACAATAAGAAACTACCTAACAACCCTCACCGTGCTGATGGACCAGGAACAACTATTTCTGAGGACATTTTTATCCATTTAGTTATTCTAAATGTCCTGATACATAGGAACCTGTTCAGTGAAAGCATGTGTACTTTATTTCTCACAGCTGTATCAATAAAATGGATATAAATAATCTACAACTGTGACGAAATCCCAGTTCATGTGGTACCTCCTGCTAAATCATCTTTTGATACGATTCTCTGAATTTCAGGAGCAGCGGTGTGAAGATGATATAAGTTGATAGTAATTAGTTTAGCACACACACAGAAGTTAATTGTAAATGTTCAAAGTGACAGGCCCACCACACGAAGACTCAGCATGTGTGAACTCTGAAAGCCATCTGAAGATAATGTATCCTGCTGCTGCTATTCACTTTAACTGCCCGTGGAGACCGAGAGAAAATCTTTCCATAGTGACAGGATGGGCTATTGTTCACAAAGTCGGCGTGCGAAAGGCAGCTTAAATTTGATCATAGTCACCTTTGCTTTCTGCATGACAGTTCCAGCAGACGAGGCATAAACAGATGGAGGCCTCTTCCGCATCTCCGAGGCACAGTTCACCGGTAAAGACTCGCTGTAGATGTTCTGGATCTTTTTGCTGGATGGCTACACAAAAAAAGGCAAATGTTAAGGATTTTATTTATTTATTTCAGTAAACATGCATGCTGGAAGGCACCCATCTTGTCACATAAAGACACAAAGCGCACCTTGACTGGCGGTTTAGCCTCCACTGGTGCGCCCAGCGCGCCACCTGCCAGGCTCTTCTTCAGGTTTTCTTTGACCTGAGTCAGTCGGAGCTCCAGGTCCACCCTCTCTGCCTCCTTAGCTCGACAGGCCTCCTCCAGCTCGGACACGCGCTTGTTCAGGGAGGACTTCCTCTTATCTGCTCCGCAGAGACACAGTGACGAATCAATCAGTGAGACACGGTATCACAGCTGCTCATTTGTGCTTTCATGTCCTCAGTTAAATGATAATTGGGGCTGCTAAGATAAAGCACACTTTCTACTTGTACAAGAAACACGTACGTGTGTTTCCTTTATCTTCACAGTAATCATTTGGCTTGTAAAGATGTCCTTTATGTTTTCAGAGTGAAATAAAAAAAATATTAAATTTGGTTTAAAAAAAAAGAGAGACTAACTTGAGTAAAAATGTCTAAAACAAGACGTCCATCTGTTGGAAGCCTTCCATGTGCAGCTACAGGAAATCAATTGAATTTGATGTAAAATACATTTTCATAACCACGTTGTTGGTTTTAATAAAGTAGTTTTTATTTGTCCCTGCGGGGGAGTTGTCCTGTCACACGACCCTCTAATGAAGGGGTTCAGTGAGAAAGATCTGATAAAAGTTATTTACTTTGTAGTCGCCATATGTCTAATTTGGAGGCAAATATTATCTCTCTTGCTGCACACTTATTTAATAATAGTCATCTTTGTTTAAGGGTCATGTGTAGTATTTTGTGAAACTCTCAGCCTTAATTTGCTATTCTTGTTTGACTCAAACAGGGACACAGATGCATGTTCTTGTCACACTGTTCATTTTCATATTAAAGCGGTTGCTTTCTGTGTGTTTGTTTATCCTTTTACCCGAGGCTGTCTTCAGCTCTTCCTTCAGCTCTCGCTTCTCCTGCCGGAGGGTCACTAGTGCATTTCGTATCCCGTCCCTCTCCTTTTCCAGCTCCTCTTTCTCTCTGAGGTAACGCTTAGCGTCCTCCTCCGCTCGCGTTTTCCCATACCGTCCATACTGGTTGGCATCTAGGTGGGATCAAAGGTGAAAGTTCAGACATGCAGGGGTTGTGGGAAAAAGAAAGCGCTTCCCGCAACGATCTGTATCTTTGTCTCATTAATACCGTGCCCTGCTTGTGAGGAGTTTGATGATGCTTTTACAAGGCACATGAAAGTGCAGCAGACTAATTTGACCTTTCTTCATAATTCAGTGGAAGAATTTTGGGGGAAGAAAAGTGATATGGTTCATGCAGACAAGACAAACACGCACACACACACACACACACACACCGTTGAGGGCGGAGGTGAGACGGCAGCTCTAATGTGAGCATCTTATAAATGTCAGGACACATCCTGAAGCTTTGATGTGTCTGAGTGAAGACACAGTGAAGAAACACCGTGCGAGCCAGCAGCCCTGATATCACTTTCTAAAACCCACTAATCTCCTCTTCTTGTGTAGCAAATGACACGACGGGGCAGATGGGAGAAGCGAGAGAAAAGGCCAGAGATTACGGATGGAAAATGAGAAGATGATGAAGAAGAAAAGAAGAAATGCTGAGCCAGATGGAGACTCAGATTATATGACTGTCCAGAACTGGTCCAGAAATGAAAGGAGAGTCTGAGCTATAACAGCACATGAGCAGTGGAATTTATGACTCTAATGTGAGATGCGACTAGGGTATATTAACAGGGGCCATCTGTATCAGCTTTTTGTTCCCTCATTTCTCATTCAGGTTTTGCTCCATGGACGCGCACAGATGGAAAGAAAAGATGGGTGTATCGTATGACTTCAAATACTGAGCATACCTTTGCTTTCAAAGAAACACTTAAAACTGATTTTCAACGAAGAATCAACTAAATGCATCCTCATTTTTTTTCACCCCACAGAATCTCGCAGCACAAATTAAGACTGCCTACTTAACGAGAAGCGTGGGAGTTTTCCAACTGTGTGGGGTTTTCTCCACAAATATGTTTGTATTGTCACTTGATCCCTTTGTTCTTTAGGTACAGTATATCAACTTTAACCTCTTCAGAGCAGCACGTGGGCTGGAATGTATCAGAGGCCAGAGGTGGGGAAAGCCCTGGACCGGCTGCCGGTTCATGCCTATGAAACCTTTAGGGTCACCATTCATTCTACCACACATGCATTTGGACTATGAGAAGGAAATTGGAGCAACCAAGGAAACCTCACACAGGTACAGGAATCACATCCTAAAGCCAAACACAGGAGCCCCGGCCACACCACCACCACGTTCTGACCGTCTGAGGCCACAGTGGCCACGGTTACATGATGTTTTTTAATTCGGAATTAATTATTCTGAATTAAATAATTCAGAATTAAACTATTTTTTTTCGAGATAACATGGAAATAGAAATTCCGAATTGAGGTTTACATGGAAAACACGTTTGATCGGCTTTATCCAATTCTGCTTAAGGTCTGGGGGTTGGGAAGGGTTCTGATTGGAATAGGGGGGCGGACATCTTTACGTATTTACGTCTACCAGAAGAAAACAAACGTACTCGATTATCAACAACATGGAGGACTACATTATTAGCATCCTTTCTGGATTTGTTAAACCTCCTTCATTTAACCTGGCCGCTACAACTTTGAAAAGCTCACAGTTTTTATGTTTCCTGCCATCTGTTCTTTTAATTATTTTCCAGTTCCTCCAAGCTATTTATTAAATAAATCGTCTCTTGACCACCGTTTACTGCGTGCTGTCATCTTGAAACTTTGTTTCGAAAACAAGCCCAGCACGGAATATTAGCGTCATCGCGACAGACGGGCAAGAGAACGAGCATGCGCAGAAAGACCGGAATTAATTTAAAGCGGAATGAGTGTATACATGACTGTGGAATTATTCTATTCGGAATTAAAATCAGAATAAACCAGCCACTTACTCTGGAATTAAGTTTAATTCGGAATGGACAATTTAATTCGGAATTAGGTGTTTACATGGTCATTTTTAATCATTTTAAATCGGATTTAATTTTAATTCTGAATTAAAGAGCAATTAAACTTCCCATGTAAACGCACTGAGTGATGAAGTTACATGCTGGCAAAATGAATATAAAACCTTGAATGCAACAGGTGCCTTTCAACTGGTGGAAAGCTATTGGAAGACATGAAGCCAATGGGCCAACAGACACCCCGTCAAGTGTGTCATGTTTTTTATCACTAGAGACAGCATTACCTCCTGGTCTCTCCAGTAAGTGCAAACAGGAAACAATAGCTGCTTTAGTTTCTGTGCATCAAATTAAAACAAGCATCCGTCTAATCTCACTGTTCCGTGTAAGGAATTTGTCCTTTCTATACGCTCTCTCCTGAATTGCAAAAAAGTGCACCAAGAGACTATCCAATGGATGAAGGCTTTACTCCCACTGCTGGTGTAATTTTGGAAAACCAACTATGCACACTTACTCGATCCTGTTCGCTTGAGGGAGACTAATGGTCTGGTTCTGTCTGAGTCGCTGCTGGAGAAGCTTGAGCGTCGCTTCCCTTGATTCCCGGATTGCTGCTTGCGGTTCTCTCTTAACTGGGTGGAGCAGAGAGGGTGTGGGAGCATGACAGATGTGGGAGGATAAGGGAAGGAGGAGAGGAGAAGAAAGATTGGGTATATTAGACTTAAAAAAAACTAATAAAGTAATCCTTCAGATTTACTGATAAGATACTGCTGAGGTGTGAGTGTTTTTGGCTTCAGAAGCATGTCAATGGTTAAAAGAGGGATTTACAGGCTATAAAAGGATGACCTTTTGCCTTCCTGTGACTAGTCCAAGTTCTTTTTTTTTTTCCTTTACTCGGCCAAAAAAGCGCATAACAGAACAGACTATTTATTTGGGTGACTGATAGGGAGTGTCTCATCCAAGCAGACGGACCCCAAAAGCTGCAAAAATACACTCAGCCTCTTATCTGATCACATCAAGGTAAAGCATGACACGCAATGTTCAAGTCATCTTGGAAACTGTACATGTGCATCTGAGCATGTGTGTCCCACCTTTATGTCCTCATTAGGCACCTCATCGTATGTTCTGGAGTCTGTGTAGATACTGCCGGAGGAGGTGGCCCACCTGAGATCAGAGGGCGAGGAGAAAGTGAGCTTGCATGAGGTCAAAGCATCGGCACATCTGTTCTGTCCAAATATCCAAACCCCAGCCCTCGTCTCACTCACAGGAAGGAATTGCGTGCGGCGTCACGAATGTTAGCGATGGTGTCCACGTCAACGTAGTCGTAATGCAGAGACTCTGGGTCTGTAGCGGACCCCGTTTCAGCCAGGAGGATACCGAGCCACCGTCCAAGCTCCTCAGAACTGCTCGCCTTTCAAAATAAAGGCAGGATGAATGCAACTTCTTTTGGCTTTTTACCCCTTCATTTATCTCTTGAGGTGACATGGCAGTGGATTGTGGTCTGTATATACTGATTTAGGTGAACAACTCACCAGCTCTGACATAACAGAACCTAATCATTTTAACTGGGGCCTCCTAAGTCCAAGGCGGCACAAAGCTGCAGCACAAATTTAAAAAGAAAAAAACCCACCCTACAGAATAAGAGCGACTGGAGTCAAGTTGGTGACTTTAAAAACATTGTGTCAGCTTTTGCAAAAAGGTTGTAATGTATCCCCTTGAAGTTATGTTTTAGCAGAGGTGGAGCAAGATTGAAGAAATAAATTGACTTATTCGTGTGCAAGTATATTATTTAATCATCTTCAAATGTTGATTCTGTCTCCACCCACTCTAAGGAGAAACACATCTGGCTCATTAGCCAGATTATTGCTCCATAGGAATTTTTTTAGCACTTTTTAAGTGACAACATCTGCTTTGTGCTGAGCAAGATGAGGTCAATGTGATGAGTTGAGAGCAACTCAAAACTAAATAAGCATTAAAAAGCACCAAAAATTTGCAGAGGTTTGAAGGAGAGGGTTCCCTGTATGTTCATCCTTCTTCAGAATAAACATATAAGCAGTATTCTACCTCCAGAGCCGCCACCTCCGTGCTGCTCCGCAGGATACGGAAGGCAAAGGGGTGCTTGGGTCCAAGTCCTGGAACAACTTCGCAGCCATGGAGAGGGAGGGAAGTCAGGGACGTCCGAGATTCCCCTCTGTCATGGTAGAAGTGCAGAGACCCTCTGCTAACGCAACACCAATGTTCACGCCACACCTGGTTCACCAGCACTGCCAGGTAGCCTGCGCAGGAGTGGAGAGAGAAACAAAAATGATCCACCCGCAAACCTAGACACCTGAAGAGCGACCAAGAAGCAAGTTCTCACCTTGTCGGGGGTCATTGAGGGATGTCCGCGAGTCCCCTGGCCGAGAGGACTTCTTCTTGGAGAAGCTGATTATCCGCGTGATCTTACGGCCCGCAGCAAAGGCGCCTTTTTTCACCTTACCTTTATCAAAAGAAATGATTACTTGCCATTTTTACGAATTAATTTTCATCATAAGAGAGCTGGAAGTCAAACAAACATGTGGCTCAAGGTGGTCTTTCCATCTTCCTTCCAGAGCTTTCAACTGCAGCTCTTTGATTTCTAATTGCATTTCAAAAAAAGAAAGTTACTCTTTCCATCTCTAGCATCCATCTGACCTGAACAGAGTTCAACACATTCAGATTCCTCTGAATGTGAGAGAGAAACAACTGGGGAAAACAAAAAAAGCCACGGTCAGATCTTGCAGCCATATATCTGTCTGAGTCTCACCATTCTCTTTGTTGTTCTCTCCCGCCGACACACCCACACTGTCTGAATCCGAAGTGTTCCTCTCTGCAGATAACCTCTGCAGAAGAAGCACACAATCACTAGTTTAGACTTCCACATCAAGAGACCACACCTGCTCTCTCCATCTGCAAATAAAAGCTAAGGATGTCTACACTTGTCTTTTCCCTCAAATAACTATGATTATGATTGGGCTTCTTATCGTTGGAATTTCTCATGACATGATTCAATGAGACAAAAAGGCCTATGCTCTGATTTTTTTTTCTTCCTTCTTCCACTTATATCCTGTCTGTGCCTTTGCGTCAAGGGAATTTATGCTCCAACAAATTGGTATGCTTAAAACAAGGTGCCTGTTCCGACAGTGACTCATTGCCACCCCTGTCATTGTTGCCTCAACACCTCGTTACACCACATCCACATCTCCCCCCTGTTTTCCAAGCCCCGTACAGGGATCGTGGTGGGTTGTGTCAAGCCGAACAATTTGTTTGGGAAAACCGATGGTGAAAGCACAATTACTTTGAAGTGCAGACTTTTCCTCACCTCAGCTGCTAAATTATAGGATGGGAATAAAACTCTGATGTCAACATCCTCTCCTCTAACACATACCTTGTCGAGTTCATTTTTCCTGGGAGTGACGGGAGATGCCGGTTCCTCGGGCCCTGTGCTCTGACCGCTCGCTTCTCTGACGACCTGGGCAGATAATTAATTACCTATTAATGCTGCACACTTGATTGTTCCTCCAGCGATGGGCGATAGAGTGATCGTATCAGTGCGTTACCGTCAGCCAGGTGTGAGCCTGCTCCTTGCTCTGCACCGCTAACACGATTCCATCTCCGTTAGGTAAGGTGAACCGAAGCTCATGGTGCTTTCTCTTGCTGTCTTTAGGAACGTAGATTACAGTGCACTGGGGCAACAGGAGGTCCACATAGGGGCATATGTCTTTAGGAGCTCTTGTAGCACTGCAGAAAGGTGGGGGCATTGTTTAGAGGGAGTGATAAAAAGCCACTTTTACCGAACAACTAACTGTCAAATTCCTCACCTGTAGTCTGTTCTCCCGTATGACGGTGAGCTGTTTCGCCCACTGGCCGAAGCGTTTCTTCCGCAGCAGGAAAGCACAAATCCGACAATCCCTGGCAGGGAGGCATGGAGCTCTCAACTGAGGGCCACTGATGAGTGAGCTGGACGCCTGGACTCCTCTCTTCCTCGTCCTCCTCGTACGACTCATAGGAACTGCTCAGGGCGTCTGAGTCATTGTCTGGGTTTTCAGAAGAGATAAAGGATGCTTTATTTTCTGTCCCACCTTCATCCTATAAGCCGGGACATATGTAGCGTTCTTTGCTCACAGGAGTTCTTGCGCTGAGAGTTTATGCAGGTGGTCGGGTAGTGGTTTTCAGCATCTTCATAGCCATCTTCTATAGAGTTGGGAGGGCTGGACCGCACTGGAAACGAAAGAAATTAAACCCCAATGTTACCATATGCTCCCTAAAGAACTTTAGGATGAGCCTGTAAGTTGTTATTACGTTTGACACAAAGTGCTATAAGACTATGTTTAGATGATTTATGCTCTGAGGCTTTTTTTTTTATTCTTTTAAGAAAACCCACTTTACGATTACTGAGTTCAGCTGATGTAGAAACATGCTGACCTCGTGTGACGATGTACTCGGGCATCTTGCCGGGGCCGAGGGGCACCGCCTCCTCGTAGTAGTCCTCAGGAGGAGGCGTCGTGGGCAGAGGGGGGGGGGAGTCCACCGAGTGTGGGGCTGGGGTGTCTGCACAGCTCTGCAAAGGGAGACACATAAACACACTGTCAGATTTTCTCCACTGCCAACTATTTTTCCAAAGCCAACGCATAAACTTCAAGAATAAATTATTTTCATAAATTAGACGGATAGGCGGGGTCTGTAAATCCTCATTCTTCTGACGGTATGCAGAGTGATTAGCACATGAACCTGGGAAAACCCCCCGTTCACGGAGCACAGCGTGTTTTTCATCGCCTCATCTCCACAAGTCATTACAAAAGAGGAGTAACAGTCATTTTATGAGTATGAGTAAGACGCTAAGCGCCGAAGAAATGGATATACAAAAACATTCGTCACCACATACGCACAGACAGCCATTAAAGTTTCAAGCTAATAAACTTGTACTTGATAAGGAAAGAAAATATTTACTGTCCACTTCACACTTGCCTGTTTTTTTAACGTGTCAGTTTGCGCGTTCTTGTCTTCTTTCAGATCATCCGTGACGTCCTTTAGGTCTCCGAGCTCGCAGTCTAAAACAACAAAACTCAATTATTCATTTTTAACTCTGCGCATACATGAAGAGTGAATTATATACAAATGAAGTATAAATTACCATGCTGGAACTCGGACGCACCAAATGTGTCGAAGAGAGACTCGACAAAACTCGTGCCATTTCTGTACACCGAGGAGTTCATGTAGATGTAGTCTGTTCCCGACACTGGAGGACAGGAGCAAGAAAACGAAACACTTTCATGTCAAGTTTGTGAATTGTACTTTAGGAAGATGTCACAGGACGGTTTTGTGAGACACAGTCTGCCTCTAATCATGACAAAGGCTAGCTGCTAGTTGATAGTGCTGGGCGATATGGAAAAAAATCATATATCACGATATGGACAATTTTATATCACGATTAACGATATATATCACGATATACCATAATAAAGTATGTTTTCAGTTATTCTCTGAAAAGTTTGACAAAAATTTCATTGCTTACTTTTCAACTTTATTTTGAAAGGACATTTAGCTGAACTGTCACAAACATACATTTTAGTGCAGCAAAAACAGGTAGGTACAGAGCTACAGTAGCTTTCACATTTTTTTTTAAAGTGCACAACAGTTTCTGAGAGGAAAAACACATTTTTGCACTGAAGTTCAGCTATAAAAAATAAACACAAATTATTTTTCAACTTTCTGAAATCTGTAACCTTGTAGTGCAAAGTTTGCAAACTAATATAAAGTGTCTAAAGTAAACATCAGGGTTGAAGAGAACTCTGTTTAAGGCATTAACCATGAATAAAAGTCCAAACATAAAAGGCTACTTTGTAGAAGTAGATATGATTCTATCAAATTTATCGTTGCAGGTTATTTAACTACATATTTGCTGTAATAATTGATAAAATTAGGTTAGAAATGATAGAAACGATAGAAGAGAAATGGCACGATACACACTTTTATATTGTCCCCACGATATGTATCGTCATATCGCCCAGCACTAATATCAACTAGTCTGGTCATATAAGATGGGCTGATCGCACACAGGAATAGTCAAATTTTCCTCCGTTTTTCCTGCCATTGGCCCTCTCCCATGTACAGTTTGATTGGCGAACACCCAGGCTCCATAGGCACAATTTTATTGACTGAGGATTCTCAACTTTACAAGCAGCGCTGCCATAACCCCATTTAAAGTCGATAAATAGGAAAGCTATTAATGTTTCCAACAGTTATGTGTGAGCCAAAGGTTACTGTGTGCTTTACCCTTCTTCAGTTTTGCTTTTCTCCTTTCCAGGTAGGGCTCAGCGCTGCGCTAAGAGCAGCACTTTCTGCATCACAGCCCCCGTTACTACCTCCCAAGGCAGAACAGAGGTGCAATATATGAATTGTACAGCCCCTAATTGTTCTCCTTTCCCAACATTTTAATAATACTGCCATCTAAGACAAATACATTTTAATTTAACTTAACTTTCCACTTTTCTAAGCATTTCAATACTTTGGAAATGGGACCATCATTTCAAAATCTTTTGTGAACCTCCTAATGGATCTATTCACTCAGTTCCCGTGTGTTCGCTCCTCTTTCTGACCTGGCGGCTGGATTTGCTGCAGGAGGTTCCACACCGAGGTCTTCTTCTCCTGCGTGGAGGAGCTGAGGTTCTCTTGGTCCAGCATCTTCAGCAACGCGCCCAGTTCGCTCACCAGTGCATCCATGGCTGGGGGGGGAGGGAAGTAAAAAGGTCATGGGGGCATGGCTTTAGTTTATGACAAGACAGGGCAGAGGTCAGACGGACAAGTCTAAACAAACCCCAGGTGTATGTCCAACAGCCTCTTTGTGCTTCGCTCTCCTGGAGTCCATCTTTCATTTTGTGCGAGTTTGGGCTCAATATCCATCTGCTATCTAATCACAGGGTCTCCATCCTCAGACTAAACAGTGACACGAGACTTCGGTGACAGGATGTTTGCTTATGGGTAATTAGAGAGTAAGTGAATCTGAAGTTAGCAAAAATAACAAGCATTTGCACAGGGCCTTTTTCAGTAAGACGTGGCTCTGAATTGCTGTTGGACGCCAGACAAATGGTCAAAACCTCAAATTTCAATCAAATGTCACTTGCAACTGATAAGAGGGCAAACTGACTGTGCTTCCAAAACTGTAATGATGTTGGCAGAAGCCAAAGATCCTACATACTGACTCAGTTAATGATGAAGCAATGGAAGGAGATTCTGACAAAAATCCAGAATCCAGAGCAGGCCTGAGAGGTAAATATTCATTCAAAGAGACCCGATCTTTATCGAAAAATGGGGAGATTTAAGTCAGATTCCCAAAATTGCAAACCGGTCAAGACAGAATTTCACAGGTTTTTCAAGGTTCAGTAACAGTGAGGTACTCAGATTATAGGAATATATGAATTCACATCATGTGTTGACCTGGGAGGTGAGACAGCGCCACTCCCTGTTTTCAGAACAGAACCTAAATAAACGGCCTCAAACTCCTGAGGTGCTGGACGCCCCGAAGGAAAGCTTCTCAACCTGCTGCTGATCATGGTGTTTGGATTTCTCTCTACGTCATACAACTGAAAGCAAGTGCTACCAAGCAAACCTCTCCCTTCAACTTTCCCACAATCTCTACACCGTAACACACATTTAGCCGCTTTATTCCTCAGGTCCTGCGTTGGACCCGAGTCACAGCTGGCACACTTGGCTGCGCTACACTCCCCCGTTCCCTCTCCCGTTCTCACTCCTCCTGTAGCTGCATTTTCCAAAGTCCAGTCTGATTAAACCTGCTGAACCGTGCGTCTCGCTGGGGTCAGACGCAGGACAGCCGCTGAGCCAGAAACGGCTTTGTTCGCTGGGCGGTCATATGGCAACAAGAACCTGTTGCGTGAAAAACACACACAGAAAGAAAAAAAAAAAACTAAATATAGGCAGACTTATGGTGTATACAAACAGTGATCTTTGATGTGTGGCTCTACAAAAGTCAATCAACTTCCAGGATTTTGGACTCTTGGATGCTGGATGATATCTGTTGCTTGGCAATGATGCATGTTCTTCATCTTAAAGTCACGCCACGCTTTGAACACAGAAATGCTTTCATGAGGCGGGTCTTCCTTTGGGCTCAACAATGCCCTGCCAAGGCTACGGTCAAGAGCAAACGGCAACTACGTCCGACTGTGTGTATATTTAAATACGCCGTTTTCTACACTTGAGTAGTTTCCTTCCATTGTAGCGATGGCATGCTCTGAAAAAGTGGGCATGAGGAATGCATCCATGCAGGAACCTGGAATGTCTCCTCATTAAGATCCCATTCACCCAGGGGGAAATAAGGAAGCGGAGCTCATGCAGAGGAAGCTCATGAGAGTGGGATATCTTGGCCTGGTGGATGTTGTATCACTGCCAGTGGCTCCAGCTGTTTAGATTCCTGGCTTTAGCGTAGCAGCGGGCTTCCCCTAACCCAATGTAAGACAAAACCTTTTCCAGAGCATGACTCATTGGCTGCAGAGAGAAGCCGAAATTCATACCAGTCAGCACTAAATCAAATATAACGCGCAGAAATCAGAGCAGCGCTTTCAACGAGTTGGCGTGAAATTGGGCGGCATACTTGTAAAACCATTTCCCTATTTCATTGGGACCAGCACTTCAAAAAAAACCTTTAATCCAACTGGAGGATTACAGCACTGTTCCTCTTGTGCCAAAATGAGCAAAGGGGCTTGTAGTGTTTGACATGTTCGGTGCACAAGACCACCTTTAAAATGCTGGCCACGCCTTTAAAATCAACACAATACTCACATGGGTTCCTAAAACAGCACACAGTCATTTAAGTGTTTGCTACAAATGTTCTTGAGTGTGTGCATGTGTGTGTGCCTGTGAGACACCTGCCTTTAATGTCTTGTAAAGTCAGATGATACTACTTCTTGAGCTCAGCAATTGAGGATAACTGCACACAAGCTTCCAGAAAAATCACAGCACTGTGTTAAAACGGGTCAGTGCTGATAGATTTTGCATCTACATAATGTTTTGATTGCTTCATAGCTTTGAGGAAAAAAAGAACACTAAATATATTTGAAAGAAAAGCTCGTGCAGGAATGCGCAAAGCTATTCAAAGCTTAAACACACTGAAGCATTCACCCCTTCACACTTCCCTGACAACTGTCGTTAAACACCAGCCACATTCCTCACCTTGTTAATAGTGCGAAACCCCGCATAGTGCATGTGTGTGTGTGTGTGTTTGAGCACTTTTTGTGAAGCAGAGAGAGCAGTTTGCTTAACAATGCAGACTCGGACCTTTACAAGGAGCTTCCATTTGCAAGCCTTTCTGCGACTAACTCTGCAGGGGATGGAGAAGAGGGAGGGAGCGGGAGCAGAGGGGTGAAACACGTTAGCGAGTGGAGCACCTGTGCTAACATGTTTGGAAAAAAAAAAACTCTGATCTGAGGAATAACGTGACCCCAATAGAGTGCACACAGGTTCTTCCTCCTCCACACTCAACGTAAAGACTCAACCTTCCTGCCACGCATTCTCAAATAATAACTCCTGTAGTGTGTTGAAAGTGACAAGTTTCAGTGATTTAGAAACAGTTGTTTCACAACATTCTTGCCTGAACTGATTCCAGCTAATGACACACACATCTACAACCCACAAACAGTGTTAGGAGGATTTCACACTTCTGAGTCTAGCTGTTTACTGTCCTGACAAATCAAGATCATTGCTATTGTTGGCATTTCAGAAAACATTTCATGGCTCTAAAATGAGACACTTCCACTACCTTTACATCCCTAGAGATTGCAGATATTTTCTTCCTCTCTGAGATCTTGACATTTAGATTTACTGTAGATACCTGCTATGTTAATCAGAGCCCATATAGACCCTTTTGTGAAACTTACCCTCAGGAGCAGTGGATGAGAGTCCCACCATTCTTTAAAGGTAAAAAGGAGACAAACCAGTTCATTCATACACAAAGTAGATGCTGTAGGAAATATTCCAGAGTCAAAGCCTCTCTGCCCGCTCTGTCCTGTGAAGCCTTTGTAGTCAGGTTCACAGTCCCTTTACCTCTCCCTTCCTCCATCTGATCTGTTATCTCCCTCCACCTCCCTCTCACACTCAGTCTCCCCTCCTCTTTTTTTTTTCTTGCGGAGGGTGGGGGGGTGTATAGGGAGATAGTTGTGCTCTGTGTGTGTGTGTGTTAGATCTCCCTCCACTGTAATCCCAGGGATTGTATAGCACCTGGGAAAGGCTTGCTGTGTAAACACACACGTCGACTAATAGCTAACCCACATTCTTTATTCTTTTTACATTCTTTCGCCTCTGTTGACTTTGCGAACCTTTTACTGGCTACACAGAGTGCCATCTGAAAAGATGCCAATGAACTGACCAATATCCCAGTTACAGCAGGAAAATGTACTTCTACTCCTCCAAGTCAGAGCAGCTTCAGTATTATAAACCTGCACAAAACTCGTAAAAAAAAAAAAAAAAAAAAAAAAAAAAAAAAAAAAACACAAAAAAAACGTAAAAAAAAAAAAAAAAAAGGCAGCTGCCGTGGGTTCGAGGTCGAGACAAGTTGAGACGTTTAAAAGTTACACGTGGATGAGCTGTTGCCTTGAGGCGGACTCATGCGCCCCGACACGAAGCAACATGTTGTTCTCCATCATGCAGGTACCGATGCCGCCCCCCCCCCCGCCAACACACACCATCCAATACACAACCACATGCACCACTAATATGTAGAGACAGACGCAACAGAAGGCTTTCACCATCAGCTGGCTGGTGTACAAGAGGTCACAACAATCTCTGTCGAGACTGGAATCAAAGGGAACATTTCAGGAAATGTGCCTTCTTGGTAAGAGTTAGAAAATAAATGCCACTGTCATAGCGGCACGTCAGCGACAGAGAACAAGGAGGAGGAATCGTGTTGCCTGGTTGTGTAGCAACACAACTAACCCAATCATTTTGAACCAGGAAAAAGACAAAAGGGGAAATATGTCACACAGTCTGGCACCCAGCCTCCCCAGTGTTCCCACTGTGCGGGTTTCAAGGCCCGGATAAATGGGGAGGGTTCTGTCAGGAAGGGCATCCGACATAAAACCGATGCCACATCAATATGTGGAACAAGATGATCCGCTGGGGCGACCTCTAAAGGGAAAAGCGGAAAAAAGAAATTCTGGCACACCATCCTCCTATAAAAACCACAGTGTGTCCGTTTTGCACAATTATGCTCTGATTGCAAACAAGGAAATTGAATTCGTCCAAAACAAATGTGTCAAGAAGACATATGTTTCCTTTTTTTTTCCAGCTGTGCTAAAGTGTTACATTGCACCTTTAACTTTAAAAGGCTGATTTTGATTCATACCTGTTCTAACTAGATTTAAATGATAAATTATTTGACAGATGGAACCAGCGTTTACAAGCGTTAGTTAGTGACAGGACACAAACAACAGAACGTAGGCTGGATTAAACAATGTATTTAGCAAAAGTGGGATTTATATCAAATCAAATCAAAGCTGTTCAACTGGGTTTAATTGCTATAAATTTAAATGTGATCTTTCAGAAGAAAATTGCAGGAATAGAGCAATACACTGAGTGGGGAGCAAAAAATGAAAAATGAATAAAATTGTGCATCCACATGGACAATTCCAGATTGTTTTTCTCTAAACCTAACCAAGTATTTAGGTGCCTTATCTTAAAATAATATATATATATGAAGAAAACATGATGTTGATCCAAAAAGTCTGAAAATAACAATCTAAGTCATTAACTGAAAGAAGAAAAACATGGTGTCACAACAGAACTGAATCCAAGTCCCAAGTTTTATTCCTCCACCACCTCTTCAACTCTGAAAATCAGATTTATGTGGGGACTGTGTTTCTGTAAAGATCTCGTTATGCACATGCACCTTTCACTCCTCGGATCAATCAAAGCACAACTTTGATGTGTTATTCTGCAGAGGATGGGAGGTCTGTTAAATAGTTTGCTGTGATATCAATTTACAAGAAGGAAAGAAGAAAAAAAGTAGCAACAGACACAACATGTGTATTTTACAATACACATTAAAAACCACAAACATATCTAAAAAAAAAAAAAATATATGTTTTAGAGCTGCAGACTAATATGACAATACACGAATAAGAGAGACTGGACCGCCTCCAAAATTGTAATGATACAAAAGCCAGAACTTCCCGGAGGCATATAGAGTTTCACAACTTTCAAAACATCCCCGAACTGTGACAAATGCTACAGTCACACCCTGCTAGCCCTGGTTATGGCTTGACAAACCACTATGCAGTGTGACTAAAGGTGAACTTTGACCTCTCAAGTGAAGTTGTGACCCCAAGCAGAGCCGTGGAGACGGAAACATTTCCCAAGATGTAAAATCCACATCGTTTTGCCACACGTTAGAACATGGTCCAGATGACCTCATGTATTTTTCACAAAACAAAATACAGCGTTCAGTACAGACAACATTCATAAAAGTGGGGTACCAGTGGTCCGGTCCACAATAGAAAACAAAGAGAACCATAGGTCCTGCTAAACAGAGCTGCTGGGAGAACTTCAAAGGACTGTAGCATCTGTGACTCCACAAGAGATCAGTGTGTAATGAAAAGAGCTGGATTTTCCTTGGAAGTCTCCCCTTCCTTATTGTTTTTGGAAATGCTGGACATACAACCGTTTCCCAACCTGATCTGGGATGAAAGAGCTCTGCAGGTTGATAGATACCGAGGTGTCCAGAAACATAGACGTGGGAGTCTCTTTGTCAGCTCAACAATATGACCCAGAAACTTTTTTTTTTCCTTCTAATAAAAGCATAATATTATCTCATGTTAAGTGAGTCACATGAGAGATTTTTCGGCAGAGGCAGCACAGTTCGAATACTATCTTCCTGCCGTGTGAAGGTTGTCTAAATACCACCATTCAACTCGGGCTCCCATCCTTACTGGCAATAACTGAACAAAAGCATTCAGGAAAAGTTTCAAAATCCATGGCTTTACCACACCTGTTTGTAGTGGACACGTAAGCACAGGTGAGGTAAACCTGACAACTATTTAACCCGAGCACTTATATTAGCATTAGCCAACAAAGTCGGCCGACAAGTCGGCTCTTTAGATTCCAGGCATTTCCCAGCGGTGAGTTTTCCTCTCCTGACATCAAAAACGTGTCTGGGCATTCACAAGCTGATATCTCTGGTGCCCAGACACAGACGGTACTGGATCATTGGGAAGATAATATGTACCAATCAATCTGATGAGTGTGACTGTGTCTGTTGTTTTACGTCAACAGTGGAGGAGGAGCAGATCTACAAATATACAGTTTCATATATTATCAACCATTTTGCACTTTTTTTTTCCCAGGCTGCCACATGAACTATTGTTTTGACTATTGAATGAGTGTCAATATGTTTCTTACTCACTTCAAAATGTGATCTTTGGTGGGGTTGTCACCCTCGTAATGGTGTGAGACTGACAAGTCTAACCTCAACCAAGACCTTGTCTCAAGTCTGTTGCTTAAACTTATCTTACTAGCTCAAAAATTTAGCGAAGAAAGTAAATAGTGTCAGCCGCTGTCCGCTATACACAACTGATTGGTCCCATCGGACAGATCAGACCTCATTCATATTATAAGGAAACCTAAACGGTAAAGTCGACACCTAAGAAAAGCATCTTTAAAGAAAAGTGCATCCAGGCAATGAGTGAAAAAGTTTAGCCTGCATTTGGTGAACAACAGAAACTTCTTCTTCAGTGTGAATCTCCCAATGATGAAACTGGAGGAAGTGATGCATCTGCACGTGAAATCACTTGTGTTGTAGTCGACATGCAGCCTGAGTGTAAGCGAAACATTAGTTGTACAACAAAACCACCCGATAAACTAATAAAATTTGCATAATCCTGTATTGTATCCTGTATTGCATAATCCATACCTTCCAAGTTTATGACATTGGTGTCCTGGTTCTACATCAAGGCTTTAAATGCTTCTACTTAACATAGAAACACTTATTTGGGTCGGGAGTGGACAATATGGCTGTTAGATTAGAGGATTTTCTGAAGTTTCCTTTCCCTTTGGACCATTTTAGCATCTTTCAGTCTGCTGTTGGAAACATGCTCAGCATGATGGCTTGGTGGTTAGCACTGTTGAACCACAGCTACAAGGTTGCTGATTTCAATGCTAATTTGGGGGCTTTCTGTTGCATGTTCTCCCTGTGCTTACATGGATTTTCTCCATGTAAGGTACCCAGTGTCCAAAAACATGCATCTGAGGCTGATTGGTGATTCCAAATTTCTCATGGGAGTGAGTATGAGCGTCTGTGGTTGGTTGTCTTTGTGAGGCCCCGAGATGGACTGACAACCCTGTCCGGGGCCTTCCCCAATTTCTGTCCAAAGACAGTTGGGATAGGCTCCAGCAGAACCCCATGACCCTGAATAGCAAGCTGTGGGTATAGCTAAGTGATGGATAGTTGGATAGCTTTGGTTACCATTAACACACTCGGGATCTTCGTAGTGAGTTGGTGAAAAGGGAACAAATTCATCTTAATGATGTATTATATTTGTCAAGTTTATAGATTTGGATGGGAAAAGCAGTCAGTTTTGTATTTGTAACTTGTTGTTACTTTCCCCCTCAAAAGAAAAAAAAGAAAAAGAAAACACAGTAAGAAAGATTTGTCAAGCTCATGCTAGCTTTGATAAGGCGCCCAGAGAATGATTTTAACATTTACAGACATAAGTAGCATTTATGGCTTCATCAATCTGTTAAAGCGATGACTTTTAGAGTGATAAACACAAGGCTGGAGAGAAAAATCAGGGAATTGCGTCACTAAAGCCCTAATGTAGTCAGAGACTTTTGTTTCTACATGAAGACTTGCAGCCCGTTGTGATGACAACATGCCACATCTCCATAACGACCATCTCCATAATGATAATAATTCATATTTAGTATGAGGTGTGCAGTTGTATAAAACAGCAATGGTGGATAATAGCATCTGAAAATATAATTTTACTTGATGTTTGTGTTTATTGAAGAGTCGGTGTCTGCTAGAGTTTTGTTTTTCACCTCTAGAAATTGTGATGTTTTACCATTCTACGCCTACATCACTGCTGCTGGTCAGATGAGAATTCAGAAAAACCACAGAAAACGGCTCTTAAACTTAAATGAAATGGAATCATAGAGAGAGAGAGAAATAGTTACCCCCATCACCGCATCTGAAAAAATTCTAACGAATGTTAAGGAAAGAAAAAATACTTTTCTCTTCTCAGTTAGTAGACTATGGCTGTGACAGGGAGCGGCGAGGCACGAGCCTGGAGAGAGCTGACTAGTGCAGGCAACGCCGTGTCTTTTATCCAGCGAAGCATCCAAGAGGCAAAACGGGGAATTGTTTGATTTATAGTTGGATGCAAAAAAATGAATTTCTCTCCATGGACAAAACTCTCTGCTGCTGCGCTGTTTCTGGAATTGGATTCACCTCTTTGTGAGGAATAAACCTGATGGAAACACATGGCTCCTGCATCGCTACGCACTGTGACACCCAGGTGATGTACTGCTTTGAACACAGATTTTCAAGATCAAACTTACTGTATTCATTTCTACATTTAAGGCCATTCAAGGTTGTTGGCCCACAGACCGAGGGCCCGATCTTTGGCCAGTTCTGCTAAAGCCGCTATTTAGGGATAGCGTGTAGTGGAAAAACAACACATCTTCCACCTTGCTAAACCCATGATCCCACCTGCACTACCTGCTACATTATGCATGGTTAGGGCATTCCACCTGTTAAACCAATCAGTGTGTCAGCAGCCATTGCCTGTAAGAGCATAGCGCAACCCGCACAGTTCAAGTCAGAAAAACATATTTATTTTAACTCATTATGAGCAGCAGCAGGGAGGGCATGGCCAAAATAACAAACAAAAGACACTTCCACCCCGTCTTACCTGTAGAAAGAAAACAAACAAATGACATAAACTAACCTCCCTGGCCAAAAACAGGAGAAAAACCCACATCAACAGAAATAGCACCCCACCCCCACCCCAAGCTACTGAGCTGCTCCAAAGCAAATATTTACTTAAACTACAACTAAACCAGACATGACAACAAACAAAAGGTAAGAGCATGGCATGGCCTCCAGTTGGAGGCAGGAAGTGAGAGGAGGGGCGTTGAAATGGTAACCTCTAGGGCTGAACGATTTTGGAAAATAATCTAATTGCGATTTTTTTCCTCAAAATTGCGATTGCGATTTAATATGCAATTATTTTTAAGGTCTTCTTCTCATGTATTTTTCAAACACTGTCATAATAAACAATATAAGATTTATTTAAAGTGCAGATTACAACAATAAAGCAAACAAATCTGTGGCTTTACCTCTTCAACATCTAACTTTTCATGTTTCATGAAACATGTGTAACATTTATGTAAACGTGTGGACTGGACTTCTTAAACACTGTCTGAGATTGACAGGACAGTGTATAAATAAATAAATAAAATATACAGATATAGAAAAAATAAAGCTTACTGATCTCCAGTCAGTAACATCACACAGGAAAATAAAGAACAAATATCTGCTCTAACCAATTGGACATTTTCAAAAAAAAAACTTTTTGAACACTAATAGAAATATTATATTTACTCAGTAACAGCAGCACACAACATACTGAAGTGCAAAATGAGTATGGCACTGTTAGCCAGAAAGATTCTTCTGTATAGATCTCGGGAGCTCACAGATTTTTTGCAAGGAAAAGGGGGGGGAGCTCGAGTTGTCTCGCGCGGCGGCCGGGGTGTTTGTGGCTGTGCACTGTGCCCGACAGAGAGAGAGAAGCGCGGTTCGCGAGGCAGCCTAAACCCAGCGGTTTGAGTGCGCTTGAGTCTCTAAATCACCAGAAAAAGTCGCTAGATTTGTCGCTAGTCGCTTTCTACAAATTAAGTCGCTAGAGGGGACTGGAAAGTCGCTAAGTTGGCAACACTGCTTGCCCTGTTTGCTCTGCTCAGCTCGGCTGGGCTCACTCGCAAGTCACGTGACGTCGCCAGATCACGTGACAGTAATATCGCAGCCTTTGCGGTTAGAAAATCTCGTTTTATGATATCGCGAGATTATCGCAAATGCAATTAATCGTTCAGCCCTAGTAACCTCCCCCTTTTAAAGGTCCCACGGCCAATCAGCTGACGGCCACCTGGAACAGCAAAAGGAGAAAGACAGACACAAAACCGATTGCGCCTCCCTGGCAGCAGTCTTACAGTAAAATAATTAACTACTAAATTGATCAAGGATCAAGGATAGATACAGATATATATATATATATATACATATATATATATATCATATATATAGATATATAGATATATATATATATATATATACATATATATATATATATATATATATATATATATATATATATATATGTATATATATATATATATGTATATATATACATATATATAATATATATATATATATATATATATATATCTATAATATGTATATATATACATATATATATACTATATGTATATATCTATATATAATATATCTATATATATCTATATATATATATCTATATATATATATATTAGGGCTGTCAATTTCTCAAATTAATTAATCAGATTAATCGCATGACTGTCAATAGTTAATCATGATTAATCACAAATTAATTGCATATTTTTATCTGTTGTAAATCTACCTTATACAGATCTTTTTCAAGTTGTATTACTCTTATTAATACGAGTCCTGACTAGAACCAGGAAATACCATAGACCATATTAGTCCAGTCCTGAGGTCTCTGGCTTCCTGTCACACAGAGAATAGACTTTAAAACATCTCTACTTGTGTTCAAGTCTCTTCATGGCCCCAAAGTCCATCTCTGACATGTTAGAGCCATATGAACCAACCTGGACTCTGAGAACCTCAGGTAGTGGTCTCCTGCTGGTGTCCAGAGTCAGGACTAAACAAGGTGAAGCTGCATTTCAGTTTTATGCTCCTAAAATATGGACCAGTCTTCTAGAAGATGTGAGACAGACCTGAACTCTGACAATGTTCAGATCCAGACTGAAAACTGTTCTGTTCAGATGTGAAGATGATGACTGGAAGGATTTTATCTGCACTCTTCATTTTTAATTTAATTAATTAATTTTTTTTATTAATTAATTTTATTTATTATTGATTATTTTTATGCTTGTATGGAATGATTCTATTTGCCTTCTTGTGATTTTATGCATCTGTAAAGCACTTTGAATTGCCTTGTGTACGAATTGTGCTCTACAAATAAACTTGCCTTGCCTAATATGAGAGTACACAAATGCTCGCCTTATGCAAAACAAATGCATGTTTTTTTATTGCTACAATGCCGAATCCATTATATATAAATATATATATATATATATATATATACACTCAATATTTTCTCTTATGTTCTTCATACAAAATATTTTCGCGGTTTGCTTCAAACGGGGGGGGGGGCTCTCTGCATCAGCGCTCTGATTAGCCGACAAGTGATATTTCAGTAGTCGGATTCCGGTGGTAACTAAATTCACATCGACAGCAAACACAAACAACATTTATCTTGTGGAGTTAGCCATCAGGCAAGGTTTTGAAGCTGAACTTACCATTCAAAATAGTATCTTTTGTATCCACGGTTTGTTTACGTCTGTCTGTCTGCGGCATGGCCGTCGACGTCAGTGCATGGCTTCCTGTTTTGAAAAACTACGGAGGACTACAACTACGGCGGGGCCCGAGGCTCATTAAACCTACTCTCCTCTCTACTATTGTACATCAAACGGCCAGGCGTGTTAATCCGTGTTTAAAAAATTAACGCGTGATTAACGCAAAATAATTTTAACGCAACTAACGCGTTAACTTTGACAGCCCTAGTATATATATACACACACATATATACACGGTGTGTGTGTATAACGCAATTGCAGGTAGTGGCTAGTGGTAAGGGGAAGTGTACAATCAGAGCCAACAATTCATTTTGCAGACAAAGGTAACTTTCAAAAAACATTTTTTTTCCACAGTTTTTTTTTTATTTCTTTTTTGGTGTGGTACATTGGAAGCAATTCCTGTTTCTCTTTGCTCCTTCACCTGCTGCTCCTGAACTATGAAACATATTATGTTTACAATGTATTCTTGTGTCTTAAAGTTCTCAGACCATGTAACATTTCGCTCTCATTTCATGACTGAGCTCACATTCACTGTGTGCTTTCATTTTGCGTACGCACAGTATCGTCACTATGTGTATCTAAATAAACCTTTCAAATTCAAAAAGGATCTTGACGCTACGAACGAACAAACTGGGTTTGTGAGCATTTGTCAAAAAATATGTCAGTAAAACTGTATTCACAGGAAAGACTTTGACTTTAACATTGCACATAATACACACTTTCCTCAGACTCTGATGGAGCGCATTATTGAATACATAAAAAAACAACATTGTCCAAACTTTGCTCCTCATACAAATGTCCCATCAAAAGGAGGCCTTGGGGCAGACCCAGGACCGGCTGGAGAGATAATACTGTCTGTCTCAGCTGGCTTGGGAACCCCTCTGTGGCTGGGTAGAGGAAGGTCTGGGGATCTCTGCTCCGACCTTCGTCACTGACGTCTCATCTGCCAGATAAGTGGCAGCTGGATGGTTGTGTCAGATTCCTTTGAAGAGTTGACCAAATGCCAAATCAACCCACCGCTACAGCGCACGTCTTTCCGGCAATGTGACCGGAGCAAAGTTAGATGTATGTGTGAATGAGTCACGCCTAATCCGATAGCCTTTGCATACTGTTACAGAAAATTACTGAGGGGGGTGTCACTCGGATGTGACAACAGTGTATTCAGCTGCCACAAGATAAATGGAAAAGTCCGAAACAAGGCCTTATTTTCCATGCTCCGAACAAAATGCTTCCACTCCATTAGTAAATGATCCGACTAACTGTATAAGGCTGCCCCACATGCCCCCTATAGAGATCCACTTCCTCCCTCTCCTGATGACGTCACCTATCACCTCCGGCCTTCTGTTTCCTCTTCCTGACAGCTAACCTATTCCCACTTTTACTGTACTGTCTCTGGTGACCCCGTTCTCATTGTGCTGTCTAGATCCCATGTTAGATAGAGTTGAATGTGTCTTCTAGTCGAGCAGCATTTTAAAGACAATAAAACTATGCTTAGCTTTTATTTACCAACTGCAGGTTGACCCCGTGAGAGTGAGAATTCCCCTTCCCTTAGTCTGACATTTACATTCATTATAGGGCTGCGAAAATATAGACCAACATGCTACAAGAAATATAGTACTCCAAATGCAAATTACAAAGCTGAAGCACCACGAGAGGAGAGCATGTGGAAAAGCTTATTTAGTCTGGAGGAGCTGTAAAGATTTACAAATTATGGGGACAGGGGAAGAAAAAAAAAAAAAGAAAACACATCTCCCCACTGTTTTTATAGCACACAGGAAGATGCTCTAGGTTATCATAAAATAAGGCAAAGATCCTAAACTCCATGATACATACAAGTGTACAAATATAATGAAAGCAACAGAGATGGAAAATGTCCAAGAACACAATCTGCCTCATCCCTCACGTTTAACACTGACCCAAACTTACACGTCAGCACATTTCTGACTGTAAAACACCATTTCACAATCTTACATTTCGTCAAGAGCATGCAAACAGAAACATGCATTCCACAGCTCAATTACTTCCCACCCGATCTTAGTTGAAATCTTTGAGGTAGAACGAGGCTTAGATTAATTCCAGCCCTTCTTATCAAATATTTGTCTACATCGTTCAAATGGGGTGTGTAAGCATCTTGCAACTTTCTGGCATAAATATAAATTCTCACTCCTTCTAATTAGGTCACACTAATGAGCTTGTTCCAGGGTGAAAAAAAAAAAAAAAAAAAAAACAAAAATCTCCTCAAACTGGTTAGGCCTCCTGGGCAGCTGAGAGGTTTCTATGGTGATGGCGTGGGAGAATTACAGGTCTGTGCACTCACCTGCTCAAGCATTAACTGTCCTAAGAAGACCAGCTTATAGACAGCGAAGCTTTTGATGTTCACACACACACACACATACACGCACAGCGAGGCATGACCTTGTGGAGTCGAGTACTCTGAGAGTAACTCTGGGAGTCCCAGCGACAGCCAGAGCGGTTATCTCAGGGAGTCGGGTCCAGGTCAGGTTAGTAAAGCACCGTTGCACATTTTCCCACTTCATGTCTCATGTTTGTTCAGCGGCTTTTTACTTTAGGAAGCTTAAGTCTAGGATAAGATTACAGTTTATAACACACACACACACACAGAAGATAAAACTGACAGGTCTGCAACTTCACACGTAAGGATAAATGTGAATGAAATGATACGGTAGAATGGAAGAAACACATATTTAAAGGACTCTCTTCTAGTGCATGAAATAAAAGAAACAAGTACCTGACTCTTTTGTGTCATGGGAGTGACTCTGCATTCATACCAGCTGTATACTTGTGTTTAAGCTCTGCTGAATTCTCTTCTCTAACACAATAGATACCAGTGCTGAGACAAATATAACCTACTGCAACTGGGCAAGAGGAGGGAATTCATGACATTTAACAATCATTCAAACAAAACACAAAGACTGTTTTCCTCCTTGAGCACTGCGGGCCGATGAATCATTGTCACTTTTTTAATTTGTAGGCTTCAACAGCAACAACAGGAGGAGGTGATCGGACAGAGATGTGGAAATATGAAGGCTGTATCTGAATAAAACCAAAGGTTGCAATGCCAAAGTCTCGCCTGGCATGCTTTGTGTCCACCGCTGCTGTAAATATGACAGTAAATGCACTGAAGCACATGCACCGTGCAAGGATATTTGCACTGCCACTGCAGTAGGGTTGAGAAATTGAGGACCGTTATAGAAAAGCATATAAAATCCGTTCTGCTCACAGGCATGTGCCTCCAGCTTTTTTGCCATTTGCATATTACTCCAGCTGACGAAGACCTGGGGAGCATGAAACAAGCCTAAACGACACACACTGACACTGGAACAGTAATGAGGCTCCTTTTGGCATGCACAACTGCATCGCAAGCTCAAATTCTAATAAATCCTTCACTACTTGCCAATCATGTTAAATCTATCATCATGAAATGAGACCAATCAACAACTGATCGTCAAGTATTTTTCTTTATGTATAACTGCCATGACCAAGTGGTAAACTGTCCCCATCTCTTTTTGATCCATTGCAACATTATTTGCCTTTTCCTGTGAGCCCAAAATGAGGGGAAAAAAAACATGCCAGAAAAAAAATGGACAGATGGGTCAAGCTAGTCGCACTGACCAGGTGGCGACAGCTGCATCTGGGCATTTCCCAGTATGGAGTGGGGTCAAAGGCTGCAGAGCTGATCAATATGAAGGGGTGTCTGTCTGCTACACTCCTCAACACTTCCACTCATTTTTCATTTTCTACTCTGATTTATTCAGGTCTGGGATGGCAAAGAGGGCTTGACTCAGCCTGGTGCCAGACAAAGGAGCTACAGTGCAGTCAGTATTATTCAGATCCCATATCTGCCCTGAGTCCTATGAGATCACCACAATGCTATGTCTCCCTCACAGAAAAGTATTCACATACTGATAAAAGATGCTGTCTTGCAAGGGGAAGCCCTGCTTTACTGATGCTGCACAGACAAGAGAAATGTACACAAAGCCCGCACACACACACTCATACACGCACATAAAAAAAGGCTACTTTGTCTCCATCTGGGGTTCGCCGGGTTAATAGGATTGTGACCAGAGCACTGCCTTCAGTTCTTCAGCAAGAAAAAAAAGAAAAAGAATCAAGAAACAGTCTCACACTTTTCTTCCGTCTGAATCCAACTATCATGTCTATCAGCCAAAGTGAGTCCTTGGTGGAACGAGGGAACTCTGAAAAGAAACATGACTCGACAACACTTACTGTTTATTAAAGACGCCACTGGTGATAACAGATTCCTTTACAAGTATTAGGGTTGTCAGAAGGCAAATATTTAGGTAAATCCAAAATAACAAGCAGTTACTGGGATGAGTAAACAGAAGCAAGAAGTAGAATTGAATGAATACTTTCAACACTGTTCATTATTTGATACAAACCCTCGACCATCAGTGAGAGGTGTTGGGATCCCGGAGCTGTTTGGATTCAATTATTATACAACATCACTGTCATTTTATTCTAAGTTATTTTCTAAGAATTTTCAAATGTTAATAACTGTTAATTTAAATTATCTCCATCTTCTAATTTTGAATACTGTGGTGATTATTAAGTCTAAGAGTTTCCATTGTAAATTAGTCTTCTCAAATGGACAACTCAGTTCTACAGATTAGTAAAAAAAAAAAAAAAATAGCCAAGCTGAAGACTGGAAGACAGAAAAAAAAATCTATAAAAACCACCCATATCTATATAAAAGCACAATAGACCTCCTCAGATAAATTCATTGAAAGATACACATTCAGCATGTTTCTTTGGCACAATCAAGAACAAGTCTAAACTCATGTTTGTGTGTCGTTCTGTTGCTTGGTAAACTGTTTCAGCCATCACATTTCAACCACATCTCAACACTACCCGCTACCCGCAAATTGCAGGTTTAGGAACCTTCGCTAACCGCTAATGCAATCTTCCCCTTCCCTAAAGCCTGCTACCCACGATGCCGACTCCCTTGCTCACATTGTAGGTGTGGCAATGGGCGTGTCTTTTGCGCTTTCTGCAAAATTGGTATTTTGCGATCGCGGGTAGCTGTGGTCAGAACACACATTACATCTGTCGTCTCATCCACCATAACAACGACAAATGGTGTTCTATACTATATAGTTGACGACCATATAGTTGATACGGCGCACACTCACCCTACATATATATATATATATATATATATATATATATATATATATATATATATATGAATCCATGACCATCCATGTTTCCTGTTTTCATTGAACGTGTCATCTCTTGGCCTTCTCTTTAACTCCATCAGTATCGTCTCTTATCAGGCTGAAAACGTGTCTTCATTTCCCATTTACATTTAATAATCTCAACCTTACCACCGTTGGTGCTTTACTGCTGTTACAAACTGGAATAATCAAAAATTCCTCAATCTCAACTCTGACAAAAGGTCCTTGTGATCAGCTGTGATCCTTTAATTTTAAGATGACAGTTTATTGCCCCCCTCTGCCAACATCAAGACCACTTCCAGGAAATCTGGTGCTGTGTTTCAATCTCACAGTACAAAGCTGTTTCTTTTCATTGAAAAGAAAATTTGCAAAAAAACACTGTTTTCATCCAATTCCCTGAAAGCTTTAGTCACCTTATACAGTCCTTGTTCATCTGTGTGCAGTTGGTCCAGAATACAACCGGGAGGTTGACAGTATGACTTCAGTTGCCAAAACATGAACAGTGTCAGAAAGCCCAAAATTATGAAAAAGAAACAAAAAGTTTAAAAAAAAAAAAAAAAGGCTTTCTTTTTTTTCCCAATAAGAAAGGTTTATTCACATGAATCATGTTAAATTATGGCTGCTGTCAAGAATCATATATGATAACTCTACTGATAACAGGTTAGGGCAGTCTTTTTTCTGCCAAGTCTCTTCAAAAAGATTCTGCAGTTTCTCCGTATTACTTGTCCCCGTGCGCGCACACGCCCCAGGCAGTCACTTCGTTTGTGAGTGTCATAAACACTCCATAGTCCCTTGATGGAGTGTTGCATATTTCCACTGAAACCCTATCTAAAAATCTCTGCAGATAATGACCAGTGCTTACGCAGAATGCACGTATGAACTCCCATATGTGCACATTCACGTAAATACCCTACACACATCTCAGTCATATAAATCACAGTGTTCTCCTTATTTCGCTGGGAGGGGAAATTCCACTTCATATAGCGCTGGTCTACAATCATGCATAATATATAGCTCATGCATGATTGGGCCTGCATATATCATACTAAATATGTTATTATTATACTCATGCCTCACCAGAATGTATGCATTTTTTTTTTAAAATGTCTTAAAGCTCTTGATGAAATCTGGAAAGGCTACCACAACATTGGACCTTCTGAACCTTTGGAGTATAAATTCAGTTACATGGCACAGAAATTCCCTGTCTTTACATCCCACATTATTGATGGCTTTAAAATTAGTTACAGTTAAACGTTTTCATACACTGCATCAGATTAGAGTCAATTGTGTACAGTACCTAACAGGAAACAGCTTTTCAACAAGCAGCAAAAGCATTTTTTGGATCAGTGAATGAAGCTGGGCGTTTCAGTCTGCTGCTGGTAGAATTCATGAAAATGACTTCTTATCATGGAAATCTCCTGAAGGTATGTTTTACAACACAACAGGAGTGGAAACAGAGGTCAAAATGAAAATAATAATAATAATAATAATAATAAAATCTGGAATAAAAATGAGCCACTGGACATTTTAATTGTTGCAAAAGCATCTTGGCTACATGTTATTGAATGAGATTCTTAAAAAAGGGAATAAATCAACAGATAAATAGGAAATAATGCCAAAAGATGGAAATATTTAGAAATATAAAGACAAATTACAAAACACAAAAGAATAACAACCCATCGTACTTCATCTTCATATTTATTTCTTGATTACTTCTGTGTACACCAGTATTTCTACATGTTTTAAAATGTATATATTTTTTGTTTGGTAACATTATAATATATATTCTCATTTTTTCCTTTATTGTATTTCTTGTTTCATTATTAAAGTTTATGCTTTTATTTTTACTTGTTTTTCCATCACTGTTCGTGATGATGAGCAGTCAGAGTCTTCAGCAGGAGGAGACGTTAACTTAAAACACCATGATCTGTCAGCATGACAAGATAAATATGCTACACAAAAAGAAAATACCATATTTATTTGCTGATTAATGTCCAGCCCAGAATAAACACATTTACCTTGATTTCATCCACTTAATTAAGACGACTATCACCATCTTGTCTTTACCTTTCCCTCTTCTTTTTGCTCTGAACCAATCAGGTTTGAGCCACAGTAGGCTCCACCCCCATCGTGCTCGGAGCCAGTTGAATGAGCGAGTCACCTCCTTCTTCTCTTGAACAACTTAATCAATAATTTACTTCTCAAAAAACTCTGTTACATAAATAAATTTTAAATGAGAAATGTGTATCACGACTGACATAACCTTTTTGTATTTTTTTTTATCCATTTCTACTGTCACTTCTATCATTCCATACCAATGAACTCAATTAACAGGTTGGAAAGGTTGAGTACCAAACAAAAATCTCAGCAATGACAATGGAATTGAAATTTTTCTCACTTTAAAACTTGAAGCTAAAACTCAGTTTGTAAAAATACTGAAATGGTCTTTTCAGGATAATACAGAATTAGGTCATACTTAATTTGATAAGTACTCCCTGTTTTATGAGGCAATGCAGGTCACAGACTACACTATGACTAAGAAATGCCCAAACTGTGAGGTCACACACCTCTGGTTAAATGACATCAGATGGCTGCTTTTTAATTGTGCTTTTTTGCCCTAAGCACTCACTAAATTCATGCTTTAATTCAGCTACTACCAGCTCTGATGTTTTGGTCTCTAAAAATGAGGACTCAGCTCTCTGTCAAAAATCTATAATGTGATGTGGGAGCTGAAACAAAAAGGCTCTCTTTTTCATACATCTCTCTGTGGAACGTGGGGCGTTGCAAACATCATGTGAGTAGAAAGGCATGGATGGAGCAGGCATCTCACATGTATGCTGCCGGCCCGGGCTTGCATGAGCGCTGTTATATTCATCTATTATTTTTTGAGTGCAGATAGTAGATCATTGTTAGTCCAAAAGTTCTTCCACATGCTGCAAAAATTCCAAACAATAGAAACAATTCATCTTATCAAATGGGCTAAATCAATGACAATCCCAGCAGCACAATGCATGTCTAAAGGGACAGCCTCTCCCGCCTCACGCCCACCTGACGTTTAGCTTCTCACAGTGCAGTCTAAGGCTGCACAATCTTTTCCACACTTCTGCTCCTTCTTGCTCGGGTAATGCATATTAAGAAGCTCCTGCCATTCAAGCTCCTACCTGCCTCTACTCATTCTTACCAAGCTCTTTCAAGGCAACTACTAAAACGGGCATTTGAAAAAAGTTCATTAACAGCAGTAACAAAAACATCTAAAAAGCTGTTGAGCATGTGAATATTTCACAGCAAAAGATGTAAAGTAAATTGAAGTAAATTGGACTGAAAGCTGGAGCGCATGACTTTTGAATTTAATTGAACATCCTTTTGGTTTCTGTCAGTATAACAGAGCTGCTGACATTTCCCATGCTGGCCCAGCACTTCTGATTCATTTTATGCATGCCAGACCTAAAGAGGGGAGCAACCACAGTGACTGAGTCAGAGTAGACTGCAGCAAATGTGCCAAGAAACATCATGGAAGTGAATAGACCCCGCTGAAAAATCTCTTTTTTTTTTATTTATTTATTTTAAGCCTACTGGACAGCTAGGAACAGAGAAGTTAGATGCATGCTAATGTAGTCAAGTGGAAAGCCTTTACTTATCTAAGGTTATGTCCACACTAGTCAGGTGTTATTTTTAAAACATGAAACTTTTACTGCCCTCCACACTACTGCTGCAAAACTAACTATCGAAAACAGAAAATGATCTTGCTACAGATTTTGCCTTCCGTTTTAGATTGTAAGTGCTGGGGCTGCTATCTAGTGTGCACTGATAAAGCCAAAAGTCTTTCGAAACAACGACGCAGGTGCAAATATTTGCTTCCTGGCTTGCTCTTCTGAGTCACTGTGCTGGCTTTGCTGATTTGCCAAATCTAGAAAACCAACATTAAGTGTTGCTGACTTTGTTGCCTTAGATATTGGGTGCTACTACAGCTACTTATATGCACAGTAGGAAATACATTGTTAAAAAAAAATCTGCAACAAAGGTTATTTCTGGAGGTGTTTCCAGCCATACAGGGAACACCAGTTTTGGACAACACCAGGAAGAAATCCTTCAAAGTTCCTTCTACCAGCGCCTAGCCTAACCAGCTGCAGAGTAAATAATCTACTTCCTGTTTTCACTAATGTGCAGCAGCCTTGTGTGCATGAATGATCATATGAAATGCATTCACGGTACCGTTGTGGGGACAGAGATCTCTCTGACAGTTGAAACACTAATGTGGGTGTCGATCTGTTTTGTCATATGACCACTGTAGCACGAGCAATTTTGCATGACACTCTATTTTCTCAAGTAGCAGCATGCACTGGAGGTGCGAATTTGAAATTTTAAAGTTACAGCCACATTCGAGGTTTATTTAAACTTTACCACCTACCTTTGTTTAGTGCATAAATATAAAACAACAGCTTTAACCAGATCACCCCAGCAAATTGAAAGTAGCTCTGCTCTCAACCTCTGTGAAGTTTATACAAGCCTATTCCCTCCACTCGCTCTTCTGATATGCAGTCAGCGAGGGATCATAAACAATTTGGGAGACTTTCGCTAAAGAAAGCAACAAGCCAAAACTCTCACTGATTCGGAAGGCACTGACTTAGCGTGAAGGTAAGGACAAAATGCAGATGAGCTGAACCTCACAAGAACCTTGCAAGATCCCATTCCTTAGAAAATGAAATGGGATCCATGAGATGTGAGTGATTGGTTGCATGTAATGAAAACGGACCATAACACATCTAGATAAAACCACTGAAGTTGACCAAGTCCCTGCATGTACATGCTAGACGGGACTGTAGCTGGTCTACACCTTCTGAACATGCTCCACAGTTCACGCGATGGGTTTTTACTGGAAGAAGCTGATGCAGGTCAATACAGAGAAAGGAGAAAAAAAACACTAAAGAAGACAGAATGTGTGAAATGTGCAAAATTGTACTTCTGTACTGTTTACTGTTCACTATGGTCCCAAACTGCTAAGTCAACTGTCAAGTCAAGTCAAGTCAACTGGAAAAGCACATTACTAACAAGGTGAAAGTGGCCACTATCACCACCTATTGTGACGGAGGCTCACTTTAATTGGCTAAATCGATTCCCTTCATGTGCATGTTTAGTGGGACAAAGAAAGGAGTCCAATTAAACAGTCAATAGAGATAAAGCCATCTCTCCATTAACCTGTGCATGTAAACGTACTGTTTCCCTGCGTTTCTCCTGTTGAGCTGTGATCTGGAGCAGAATGTACTGAGTTTTCCCTTTGATATGTGCAAAAAAAGGCTGATTTGTATATTCACTGGAGTACTGAATGAGGCAAGAAAAGAGTCCTCATCGACATGAAGGAGATATTTTTATGGGAAGAAATGTAAACGTGTAAACTAATGAACAGAGAATTTGTTTTTAGGGACCCAGAGAAAGATGTTATTTATGAATGAATTGCAATTTTTAGCTTTCACTCTGTGAGAGTTGACAGTTTGTCACTATGTCACAATCACTACTAATACAGTCCATCTTGGGTTTTCAAATACTGTTCAGACGAAACAATCAACTCCAACACAACATCTTGGTTATATAAAACAAACAGCGTAAAGTGAGTCGACACAGTCAAGTAAAAGTCTTTCAGTAGCAGCCATTCTGGGGACTTAGAGACAATATAAACAGAAGGGTGATCCCCAGGGGTCACAGTGTGTTTACTGTTGTGGTGTTTACCCAAAAGACACAACACTGATGTGTGTGTGTGTGTGTGCGTGCGTGCGTGTGTGTTGAGACAGATAGGAATGACAGATGAGGATAGCTCCCACCCAGGAAAAGAACTTAAAACTTCCTTTCTCGGATACTTTGTATACAAACCAAACACACTGGTTACACTGACACCAATGTCATCTGTATGAACCAGTAACAGCAGGAACAGATAAAAGTGATATATGCACCTAACAGCGAGTGTTTTCCAAGGCAAAAGTCTGTTAAAGTAACACACATGCACTTTATCCCATTTCCGTTCAGCTCTAGTTAGTTGAGTAAAAATGTCCATTAAGTTAAACATTATAATCACTTTCATCTGTTTACCTGCCTGGCAGCTGGCAACGAAGTCTTTAAAGCTTAACAAGAAACATCAGCTGAGGAACAACAACAACCCGTCAGGAAAAAAAAATCAAGTTAAATCTTGGCCTGAAATGGAATTTTAAATGCTGCATCAGGTCACAGCGCGCCTTATCAATGCTCTTCTGAAGCCCAAACAGGAGAGGAAGTGTATTTGCTATCTTTTTTTTTTTTCAATGTGGATAAATATTATTGTTGAGGGAGGGGGACAGAGGAGAGAATGAGCCCCTCCCGAGAAAACACACAATTTGTATTTCCAGCTATTTCAATAGAAAGTCCTGTAAATCAGTGTCCAATATCAAACAATTAAAGGCAAGACCATCTTATCTATAGCTCATCTACAACTCTGGGTGATTAGGATAACACACACACATACACACACAAACTATACATGATAGAACTGTACAACTGACAGGGCAGCTGTGATCCATTAACACAACACACAAAAACAAAAAAAAACATACATGCATATTTATACCCAATTTCACAGACAGTTGCAAAACACTATCAATCTGCAGCAAAGTTTTAGGATTAGAAAAGTGGCCCACACTTACATGTGTCCATTGTGCCGCAGATGCTGTCCATGAAGTTTAGAGCAGGCCCATGAGTGACTGAGCGTGCGGGGGCGCGTGGAGAGCTACTGCCGCTGACAGATGAGGCCGGTGCACCACAGATCGACAGGCCGGGAGCTACGAGCCGCATTGATTATCCGCTGGGTCCTAAAGGTAGCCGCCAAGCTTCTCTCTCGTCCTCCAATCAACCCCCGATGTTTGAATTATTAAGCCATTTAGTTGACAAAAAACAGAAGAATTGATACTTCTCTCACATTTCATGAAGCTATACACTACCCGAAGTTGTGTTACTTCAAAAGAGAGAAAAGCCCTGCCCAATTAAGCTGACAAAATGTAATTCACAGCTACTAAAAGGCAGCAAAATTAGCATGTTAAAAAGAAAATAAAAACAGTGGCAAAAAAAAAAAAAAAATAAGTGTGGCCTTACAGAGGTTACAACCCTCTCAAAGGGAACTTGTGATCTATTTTTTGAAATATTTTTTCTTGTTTTCTTGTTTCCAGTCCTTATGAGATAAATGCTAATACCAATTGCTAAACAGCTAGGCGACTGGATGTCCCTGTTTTCAGATGATAATCGTTAGTGTCCTCTCTCCTGAAATGACGACAGGTCAGAAAGTAGGCTAACACAGAGTTAAGACAGGAAAACCAGCATAGTTTACTTGATGTGTTATCTTTAGATTTTTTTTTTTTTTTGGCAAAGAGAAGAAGGTGGATCGCCATAGTAGCTTAATGTAACTGGGTCATCCTGCTGAATCTGTCCCATTTACTTGATGTAAAACTTGAGAATTAAAGTCCATTTGTAAACTTTTTTCCAACACTGAGTATAATAGTAAATACATTTAACTATTTACATTGCATTTTGGCCAATCTCAGGCTACTTTATTGCTTTTTTTTTTTTGCATTTGTAAACAGAAGATAGTTGCATTTTCTCAGTCCTGTTACCAAAAGTCATACCACTATAAGAGCATGTAAAAACTATATGAGTAACAGCAGTAAAAATAACATTTTTTTTTGCATTATATGAGCAAGTGCATGAAATAAAGCTGCAGCACAGTCATGCTATAAACTTCAGGATACTGGGCACATTCTACTGATTAACAAAAATATATACTTCTTGAATAAACAAATAAATGTTTCATAAAACATATGAAAAACTAGAAAAGCACTCGGAGAGCGCAGACCTCCGCCAAGTGCAACAGTTCTCCCATATAGCGATTTACAGATTGCGATAAAATCCGCCTTCTGGATCAGATCCGGATCAGCCTTTGAAATTTGATAGAGGTTCCCATTGTCAATCCCTGAGTGAAATTTCATGAGTTTTGGGCAATAATTAATGGAGATATTGAGAAACAAAATTTTTGGCCCCATTTCCCGCAATGTTATCGAAAATTTGAAAGTGATCCAGAATCCAGGATTTCTTCTGATCACACCCAAAAAATGAAATCAGTTCTTCCTTTCACATTTCTGACAACTCCTGAAAATTTCATCAAAATCCATCCATAACCTTTTGAGTTATCTTGAACACAGACAGATAAACGCTGGCAAAAACATAATTAATGGGATAAAGCAGTCGTCAATGATAGACAACGATGTGATTAATGAACCAGAAGAAATCAGCTGAAGGAAACAAACAAGAAAAGAAGGTTTCACTTGGCCAAAGAGAGGCAGTCATGAAATGAGGACATTTGGACGCAAAGTACAGACAAATAAACGCCGGCAAAAACATAACCTCCTTGGCGGAGGTAATAATTTAGGTAACAGGACAATAAGTTTAGATTGATCCTTTTTAGTCAGTTTCAAAATCATGACAACAAAAAGTTACTTTTGGGCTTCTCATGAGGCTTCAGAAGAGCTAAAGGATAAACCTTCATGTGGAACATATGATCGAAAGAATGTTCCAGAACCTTTCAGGGAGGGAGGAGTGGTATGGTAACAGGACTGAGCGAAAACCTGGGGACCTGACTAAAACATGCATTTTAACTAAAATATTATTATTTTTTATTTTGATGAAAAGAAAAAAATGTGAGCATAAATGATACTTGGAATCATAAAACAATGCACAGAATGATTTCTGAAGGATTTTAATGGTTAAATTTCAAAGTAAAGTGTAGTGTTTGAGAGTGGGAACAGGCATTGGATGCTGTTGAATGCAGTTTGATAGAATGATTGATAGAATGATTCAACTGGCATTTAAATACATTTAACAGTTTAAGTAAAACTAGTGTGACATACCAGAAGATGCTTAAGTAGGCACCTTTCAAGCCAGGTACAGTGAAAAGGAAGATCACTGAACAAAAGATTAATCACACACTTCATGCATTTTTCTTACTGCATGAAATTCCAAATTTCCTATTTTTTGTTTGTTTTGTTATTTTGATTAAATATTCTGCTTTCCCTTTCAAAACGCAAGCAGTCAAATCATGTTCCCAATTGTGTAATCAGTCAACACACTAACACACTAACTAAATCTTTTAGTTTAAATTAAATTCAGCATAAATTTGAGCCTCTGTGGCTCATGTTTGATTTTCTATCACATTTCACAGATGCATTATCAAACACTGATTGGTGAATCTGAAACCCACTTCATGATCCTCAGTTTTACTTTTCACAATTGCCAAAAAAAAAGCCAAAATTTAGTAAAACATATATATTTTTTAAATCAGATATCTATGCAATCTGATACTTCAGCATATATTAGTTTTCCTGTGTCTGTGTGCGAGTGAGAGTAAATATGTCCTTCGTCAGCCCTCCTTGATAGTCTGATCTACTATATTTTATTAATGCCTGACAGTTTCTCAGGTTAAGCTGTTGTTGAAAGCGGCTACTGCCATCCAGAAGTACAGTACAGTTGTCATGAAGGGGGGTCTGTGTTCTTCAGCAATGTTTGGATAGGGACTTGTCTTAGCATAACATCCACATCCCAGGACCCACCGTATCCCAGCAGGGCTCTTCCCAAGACATCACACTGCCTCCATTAGCTTGCCCTCTTCCCATCCTTCTGCCATCTCTTTCACAGATGAATGATCCATACTCACCAAGCGGCTCATGAGGTGTAAAAACACATACTTCATCACACCAGAGTACCTTCACTTGTTTCACCATACCCCAGATCTGACCCTCCTGTGCTCACGCTGGATGCTTTTAGCAGCATACAGGGGTCAGCATGGGGACTAATATCGAAGCCGTGATGGGGTTTTGTAAATAACCCCATCACGCCTTTCTAGTCAAGCACTAACGTCTCTTTGGAGATCTGGTCAAACAGGACAACCATGGCTCTCTTCACACATTGTTCAACCATGAAACTCATCTTTCACATCTATGGGGTAACCCCATACACATCAGTATTTTGCTGTTTATTTTCATTTTGACCACAATTGGCAAGTAGTAAGCTCTGCATACCTGTGGAGATGCTATGATACTCGTGCCATAAGATTTCGCTACCTGCAAATTGCGGGTTTAGGAACCTCCGCTAACTGCTAATGCAATCTTCCGCTCGCTAAAGCCACTACCCATTATGCCGACTCCCTTACTCACTTTGTAGGTGTGAAAATGGGCGTGTCTTTTGCCCTTTCCGCAAACTCGGTATCCTGCGATCGCAGGTTTCGGGTTGTGGGTGGTCAGATCACCTGCAACCCGCATGTTGGCGCGTACAAGAGACTCCCAGCACCCCCCAGCACCCCCTGCTGAGAATATGTTCCCGCGGCTCTGCCTGAGTGTGTTTAACAGGAGCGTACCAACTATCTGGGACTTTCAGGTTGCCAGTAGGAATTGTCTGTGTAAAAATATTTTTATGTATATATCAGTGCAGAGGAGGAGGAAGAGGAGGAAGCTCTACAGCAGAGTCCCAGACGAGCTGCGCATGAGAGCTGCTCCGATCTGGATGAAAAGACGCTCCATAGTAGCGCAACCTGCTCTTAAAGGTAATGACTACTGACGGACTGATTGGTTAAACAGGTGGAACGCCCTAACCACTCCCATGCATAATATAGCGGTTAGCGCAGGTAAGATTGCGGGTTTAGGGAGGTGGAAGATTGTGTTCTTTGGGGGGGAACGCCCCTCCCGCTATCCCTTAATAGTGGCTTTAGGAGATTTGGCGGACGATCGGGCCCTTAAGGGCCGTGTATACTCCCACAGCAATGTGTTGCCGTCAGCTTGTCGCAGAGATGCCGCCGTCACTTTATTTATACATGATTTATACTAGCGCAGTCTCCGCTATGTCATTCCACGCCGCAACGCAAGATGGAAAATCAGGAACTAGCTAAACTTACTAAACTTATCTCTTGTGTTTTTCCACTTCCTCACCGTCTCGGCCGTATCTAGACCCACATTCATCGCCATCTTCCTTCATGAATACTAGAATATGTGCTGTCTTTGTGGTGTGGAGAACCAGAATCGTACAGATGTGGGTACTTCCTCATTTCTTCAATGCGCTCTTTTCTATGCAGATGTAGAATTGACCAATCAGAGGCCTCCTTTCTCTCATCTCTGCGACACTGTCTGCGTCGACCTACAATTTTGGGTAGGTGCACCGGAGTGTCTGCGTAGTGTCTGCGTAAGGGTGGGGGGGGCATCTCTGCGTCACCTACGTAGATGACCTGACATTTGAGTATAAATCAGGTTTTAGTCTCCAGGAAATAGTTCTTTGAGCACTGAATCAGTTTGAAGGTAAGGATGCTCACTACTACAGTCGAGGTATATCATGGCCTTGGAATTGAATATGTAGAGGTCAAACCTTCATAATTCCTTTGATAACTGTATCAAGAAGACATCATATTCATAAAATCACTGTACAAACTGGTGTGAAGTAAAAGTTTTAAAGCACATGCAGAGCCACTGGTTCGTATCATCTGCGGGGAAAATTATTGCAACTTCCTCCTTGGTATTTTGTTTCAGCTTTCACTTGGCTCATCAAGAGCACAATGACATTATAAGGAACCCAGCATACTTTGTGTCCTGTACAGTGAATATATCAGTCAGGTGTGCTCTGTAGCTGCACATTGCACTACATCATGAGTTTGAGTTATTTTCCCTCAGTTTCAAAAAATGCACACATGTTCAAACATCACACCAGTGTGTAAGAGCAGGCCCAGGCCCTTCATAGTCACAGACTTTTGATAATCCAGCAAATTTGGTGTGATTTGGTAGGCTTACATGTGCAGTGAAAATCTCACGTACCCCTGTGACCTTTGACCCTTTGTTTGGGAACCAGCGCTTTAACTCTTGTTGAAGTCTTCCATGTTCATACCACTCTTTAAGAAATCTAGGTATCTCAGAGAAAACAGGTAAACAGACCATGGTATTTCTCTTCAACGTTACCAATAAGGCCTGACATTCCTCTGCTATGATGGTCTGTGTGGTAATTCCATATCGGCTGCCTGGCAGGAAAGTTCCCTGGTTTTTCATTTCAGAAAAAAATCAGTCAAATGGTGTGTCTATCTTTAATTTCAGTGTGAATAAATCATCAGTGGATCATAGTTAATAGTCTGAGGTGGAAAAAAAGTTATAAATGATAGAGGAGACAGATTTTCAGTTGCAGTTTAATTTTAGCGACAAAATCCAAAAGAACAGTATTCAAAGGAAGTAAAGTCTAAAACAACCCTGAATCTTTGTCAATGTGTTAAATAATTTGCAGAGCATTTCTTTGTGAGGGAATATAATCTTTGTAGCTACAAAATTATTGGTAATTATTCTAAAAGAATATAAATAATAAGGGAATGTAAGTGTATGGATGGCTATAATGTTTCAAACATCAATCAGGCCATCGTTCTATTGCAATGAGTATAAAACAGGAGGACAGAGTTGCTGTTTTGTTTTACTATTCAATCTACTGGATTGCACATTCTTTTAGGCTACCGTACAGCTGCACAATGAGCTAGTGTCTATTGGTGACCTTACATTTTTTCATTTATTTATTTACTTTTAAACCAGCATGACATGGAAGTGATCTTCTAAATTTTACTTTTTCATTCTCACTTTGGTTTTCATATTCTTACAATGCAGGTCAAGCAAACAGGTGAAAAGGTTTTGTCCTCCTCAGACTGTTGTCTTTCTATGTTGGTTAGTGTAAACATGTGAAAAGAAAAATAATGGGAGCGTGTAAATAAAATGCACCCTAAACCAAAGAGAAGCGATGCTGTATATGCACACACTCATTTGTCTTATCTAAGCATTCACACTGTTAAAGTGTCATCAATGATATACTGTATCTACATTCTACTCATTCAGATTGCTGGTGCGGCACAGTCAGAACTAAGAGAGCGTTACAAATAAGGCAAAGCCAAAATTCTCCTCATCACGTCGTAGTTCTGGAGTTGTAGTCACAGACACCCTGTTGTGGGCACATTTGTGTCTTCCTTGATCATCCAGATGTAAAAAAAAAAAAAAAAAAAAAAAAAAAGCACAACACTACAGTATGACAGTCACTATTGCTTCCACTGCACTCCAGCACACAGCCACAGCTGCACTGGCAACCAGTTCACTCTGTCTGTAGCCATCCACTCTGGTGTGACCACAATTTGGTTTGTCGTAAGAGGAGATCTGATACAGGTTCTCAGGTATGGCAGTGTAACTGAGTAGAAGTTGTCCTATATGTCAGTTCCTCCAATGGTACGCCTCCGGCTGTACTAATGGCATCTTATACCACATGTCTATGTGATGTTAAAACAGTCGGGCCTGTTTCTTTAGCTCATTTCGCTTCCACAGAGCAAGCCGGTCGAAGTCTTCCATGGTCATACCGAACACCTGGACAAACTCTTCTGGGGACAAGTGGCGCTGAGAGAACAGGTACAAAGAAATTATGTTATCCAAATTAAATGCTTCAAAATCTCACTCATATTTGACATATTGGGTTTAAGAGGAACAAAATCAACATGTCTGACGTAGAAGAAGCTGTATTTTTCCATCACACTTATTTACCAGCATCATAGCATAATTTTAGGTTATTAATCCAAAGAAAACACAAACATGAATTCTCAAATCTTAGCCTCAGCTCTGCCTTTTAACTGTAAAAGAGAGAACCACTTCCCGGTACAACACTCCCCTCATGCCCCATTCATAACTTACCTCCAGTCTGGCTCTGTCTACATCTTTAGGCAGCCTGTTGCGCCCTCTGGTGGTGACAATGAGTGATTCGTAGGGGTAAATCTAAAAGGAAGGAGAAGCAAATTGGTTTTAAAACATTTACTGACAAAATCATGCAAAATATATACTGCTCATGAGATGAATGGAAGAAATGGCTAATTTGAGGCCATACCTTGTATTCTGCTGGAAAGAGAGAAAAAGACAATAATGTTAGTGTTAGAAAAAGATTGGTTGAATTTAATCAGAGGTTGGTGCTTAAAACTCATATTAAAGTTACCTCTGTTTCCCCAGTTGATCTCGCGGCCGCTGTCATACTGGTACTGGTAGCAATCTGCACTTTGAGGCTGCAGGTACATGGATGGACAGGTATATGGAGATTAACACAGGTATGCTAACAGATTAACCTGAGTATGTATGAATGTGTCATGTCATATAAATTTGGGTCTCACCCGCTGGAGGCCATTACGTCCATATCCTGGCAGTGAAGCTGACTTACAAACAAAGTCTAAAATATATAAAAACAGAAGGAGAATATTAACAAAACAAAAAACTGCTCTAGGTTTGATATCATTTTCATGTCACAAAGCAGTCTCTCGTAAAACCAGAAGATGGTGCTCATGACTTAAAAAAAAAAAAAAAGGTCCACATCTGGTCACGAGACAACAGGGCTTGGGTGATGAATTCAGTGCAAACGCACAATTTATAAACCAATCCAGGTCTTCAATGAAAAGCCAAGCTTAAAACAGCTACTATTTAAATAAACCATAACCACAGAGGTAAAGGAAAAACAAAAATTATGTTGCAGTAGCAGAAGCAATTTCACTAAATAAGAATGAACTCACCACTATCAGCGTTGTACTGAGACCGTTGAGCTGCAAAAAAAAAAACACATCTTACAATTACAAGACATCTAACCGAGCCCACCTGGGATTTTGAACAAATAAAAAAAATTGCTGAAGAGTTCTGACAATCATCCATGTAATCACAGACATAATAACAACAATGAAAATAACTTAGTTAGGAACCCATAAAGCCCTGACTAGGACACACCTACAATAAACAAGGAAGGTGTCAAGCATAAAAAATGTAGAGCCAAACACACACACAAACAAACTTCCCACCTTAGCATCTAATTGCACAAGGTAACTTGTTTGGTCACATGCCTGCAATTCCTCTGAACCAAAGCCAGCCAAGCCCCTCCCTCAAATTTGAGGAACTGCGCTAATGAGAGATCTTACTGGTCATAAATAAACCTGGATATGGGACGCCAGCTGCGAGAGGAAGAGTGGAATATAGCTACACATACATTTGTTGGAGTAAAACAGAAAGAGCTATTTTATAAAACGGAATAGGAGAAACGAGCATGCACGCTGAAGAGGGAGTTTGTGAAAGAAATGGTTTGATAAAGATGCAGACAGGCTGGATATCTGGATGTCAGAGGCTAAGATGACAGGTGAAGCTTTGCCCACACAAACAGAAACAACTCTGCTTGCTTCAGGCGTTGACATTTGGTATTTGACATTTCAACACGCCTTCTAAACGAACACGATTTCAATACCGTGAAACATTCGGAGTTGTTTCTCGTCAACCATGACAGACACATCTTCTACTGCTTTTGGCCTTCCGCAGGTTTGGCAGCAGCTTATTGAACTAACTCACCCATATTTATTTCTCAATAAAGCACCCAGCCTGCAGCAGCCATGACCCTCTGTGACCTGCATCCGCAACATCACCGTCCTCGACTCTAAGACCAGTGACAGCAGATGCCGAGGCCCATAAAAAGCCCTTGTGGTTTTTCATACTGGGAGGGGCATGGCTGCACAGAAATACAGTCAAAGGTGCAGGCGTTCATGGACTTGCAGACAAAAACAAGAAGAAGAAGCCCTGAGGGGACGTTGGGGGGATTCTTACAGCCATTGATGGTGTTGTTGTACACTGTTGTGCCGTAGCCTGTTGTGTTCAGTGTTTCTTTGCTCCCACTGCGAGAATTTCTTGCACTGCCCCAGGGGTCATTGTCATAGGAACCAGATCTGGCTTTCATCTCCTCCTTTAGGATCATCCTGCCGATGCCACTCCCAATCTGAGTGGAAAGAGAGCAAGGAAAGAACAAGAGAAATGAAAAATTAAAGAGACATCAGAGAAAACGGCTAACTAAACAAAAACTAAGAGAGATAAGAAACAAGAAAAGTAAAGGGTGACAGTTTATGATTCATATCATTAAAAGTGCATTATTTCTGTTTTTTACTCCAGAGAGAACTCACATCAATCTGATACTGAAGAAAAGGACACAAAAAATAAAGAAGCTCTTACTCTTTGAAGACTCTGACTCCAACTCTCTTCATCTCCTCCTGTCGAGAAGCGTCTTCTTGGCACCCGATAGGCTGAGAGAGAAAAGAGATAAAAGAGATCCCCCATGTATGAAAATAGAGCTCTGAGTGGGAATGCAGTAACAAAGTGAATAAGCAAGCAAATATGACAACACAGGTTACAAAATGAGCTGCACTCCTGTGTCTGGATTTGGGTTGGTGAACACAGAAAGAATTAAAATTTGCAGCCTGCGAAACATGACAGCGTTCCTTACTCCTGGGGGAGCTGGTGTATGGGTAGTAGTCAGACTCTGACTGCGAGTATGGCTCTGGTGAGTAGGTGGACAGTCTGGAGGATCTGAGGATGTCCTCACTGGTCCTGCTTTTGGTGGCTGCTTCCATGTGATTGTCTGTAAAGAAGGAGATCAAGATTAAGAAAGAAAACAAAACAGACAAAACCAAGGCAAATGAATGATAGGCCTATTTAGGGACTAGCGTGGCTTTTCCTCCCCCCCAAAAAAATGTTATTCGGTTATTTGTAGATAATTATATGCAAAATCAGGTACCATTTTTATATGTTTGCTCAATATGAACCTGAAAACATACCACGCCTGGCTTAGATTGGCATAAAAACCGTGAAGTTTCTTAGTGATGACAAGCCTCCCATTATTGTAAGCATGAAACAATGTCACATCTGTCTAATTTAGCATCCATTAAAAAAAAACACCACAAAACTAAAAAAAGCTGTGTTAATCTGAACGACTATTTGTTGGCTAGTTGCAATGACCTCTTGCACTCTTAAGCTGGCTAATACAAGCCAAGCGCTGTTTGGGATGGATTAAACAAAATACAGTATGGCATTTTAATGCGTGAACTGCAGAGGTGTTGCTAGGCTAGCTACCTGCTTCCCCTCAGTCTTTATACCAAGCTAAGCCAGCTGTCTCCTGGCTTTGGACTACACAGAAAAAATGCTTCATAAGAATGCTACTCATGTTGTACGCAGTGCGAAAAGGAAAGTAATATAGCGTACTGGGAAAACATTTTGTGAATATGACAAATACAGTTGGTTTCAGTACTTCTGCACTACAAATTTGCAGTCATCATGTCCACCTTTCCTGTCAGAAGAGATCAATATTTCTGCCAACAGAAGGAAAATAGCTTGCATTATAAGTGGATTCGGTTACAGCTCAGCCTGAGGGACACGGGAACTGCGATGCCATGATATCGATGCCACTTTGCACTAAAGCACAGTCAGTGCATGTCAATGAAGGTAACATGCATCGTAAGGTCACATGAATCACTCTTCACTTTGTCAGCCATTAGCCATACCAGACATGATCCACGATCTACTGGATTCCCGTATGCATAATGAATGAAACCCTGCGCTAAACATTCTCGTCTTTGGGACACACGCTTCCAACTTAACACAACAGCGAGCCACGCAGACAAAGACATACGGATCCACTAAGAATGAGTGAAACAGCGAGAGGAGGGGGATACTTACAGTGGCAAGGTCACCGGGTAAAGTGGAGCAGAGGGGTGGAGGGAAGTGAATAAAAGTGATTGGATGCAATAAAAAAAAAGAGGCAAGAAGAAAAGGGAAACATTATTGGAGCATCCCAGAAGGGAATATGAAAATGTGAGGGCTTTGCTACCTATACGTAAGAGAATAAAACCAAAAAGACAACTTTTGACACAGCTTCTCTTCTGTACAGGTAGCAGATGTGCTATATGATCAGTACATAACTGGCCTGCAGTCCACACACTCAGCTTTAAATGTGTCTGCTGTGGCTTTGGTTTAACATCAGCTGTGTTTAGTGCTGAAACAAGAGAAAGTAATAATCAATAGCTGTTAAGGAAACCATAAGGTACAAGTTGGATCAATGAGGCTGATGTAGATGTGCCAGAAAAACGTCAGTGTTCTTACAAGGTGTGCTGAAACATTTATAACATGTCATTTCAAACATATGCTGACATGTTCACATGTAAAAAATGTCTCTTTACATGGAAACCTAATGACCAGTGATGAACTAATCTTACAGCTGAGGAGCACAGGAGGGTGAAAGTGTCTATACACAGGCTGTCACAGTGTACACAAACTAACCCACACGGTGTACAGAAGAGCATGCAAGGCAACAACAAAGATAAACTATCCTCAGTCATGAGATCCTGTGACTGAAAGCCTTTTGGAGTACAATGTGACGAGGAGAGAGTGAACTTCTTTCGTATGTATGCTTACAGTCAGGCAAGTTACCCAGATGCCTTAAGTGCATTTGAGCCTAATGACTTGTAAAAAAGGCAAAAATAGAAACTTGTGTTAACTGTGCCGCCATTTTATTAGAGCAAACAACAGCATAAATGCAGACAATTAAGATATTCCTCTCGTTTTCTACAGTCAGCTCATTTTCTGTCTTCTGTCTATATTCTTGGAATAACAGTCACACTTTTATCCCCTTAAACCACATACTGGCTACACTCCTGCCTCATTAGGCAAAACTGAGAAACTAAAACTTTATGCAACAATAAAAAGAAAAAAAAAAAGTCTTGTTATAATTTAGTTTTCCACCATGCTTTTTTTTCTTTTGTTCTGTTCTATTCTGGTCAAATATGTGTCCCCTGAGTAATGAGTTCTCAACACATGTCACGCCTGAGCAAACTCTCACTGTATTCATGCCCTGTTTCATCCTCATTTGCGACCAAGCACCTGTCAGGAGCTGCACACAGAAGCAGGCTTAAGCAAAAAACCATTATTGCAGCATGCACACAAAATGTTGCTCTATGAAAACTAAGCACAAAAAGTAAGGAAATGTGTGTTTGGTAGTTTATTTCTTTGTTGTAACAATGCTTCTTGGAAAGAAATCTCATATTGTTGGAAAGCCTGTTTATTTGCCTTATAAATGGCACCACATTTGTAAGAAACATGCATTTGCAGAGCTGAGGATGTGGGTGCTGTGCCCATGAAAGATTTGTGAAATCTTCTCTGCCAATGCCAAACAGCCTTTTATCTTGCTGTTGACTCTTGTTTGCTGTTGCATGGTAGCTTGAATGATTGAAGTCTGAAGAAACAAGACATATTGGCAGTTTAACAATTTACATGGATTAATTTACCAAACAGAAGCCTCAGCAACATGTGGAAGAACAACGCGCAGCCACAACAGCCTGGCACCTCCCCCTCATGCTGGCCGCCAGCCCGGTCACACACTGCCGTGGGACGGCGTCCTATTCTTCAACCAGCATTTGTTGCAAGTCTGCCAGTGTGGTTGTGTTGGTCACTCTGGCACAAACAGCATGCCCAAGCTCATCCCACAAGTGCTCAATGGGGTTGAGGTCAGGGCTGCTGGCAGGTCGTTCCATCCGCTCCACATATCATCCTGCAAACCTTGACTGCAAAATCTGTAGGAGACAATCAGGCACCTGACTGTGCGCACCTGGGAGTACCAGAAGCTAAAACACAAGTCAATAGCAACAGCAAAAAAATAAATAAATAAAAAAATAAAGCTGTTTGGCATTGGCAGAGAAGGTTTGGCAAAGGTTTCATGGGTGCAACCCACATCCTCAGCTCTGCTGTTCTTCCCACAAATGCATGTTCCTTACAAATGTGGTACCATTTAAAAGGGAATTAATAAAGCTTTCCAACAGTCTAAGATTGCCAAGAAGCATTGTTACAACAAAGAAGTAATCTAACAAGCACAAATGTCCTTATTTCTTGTGTTTAGTTTACATCCATCAACTACCATTAATGCAATTAGGTTTGATCCTTCCCTTCACATTTGAAACAACCTCCAGTCAATTGCTACTTTCCCTTGTGTTTTTTATGGTAGATCAATCACTTTCATTCATCTTCTTTAGTTTTAGTTTGTGAAGTGCGGTTATGTTCGATGCTGAGGGATCGGTGCTGTTGAAGGGCACCAACAGGTCAGTTGAAACATCTACACCAAATGTCAAACACAGCATAACTAAACTGGAGGAGGACAGGCAGGCTAAGGCGGCGCTAACTGCACTGTACCCGTTTTCTTATAGATGGGAGGCTTCCTGTAGATGTTGGGGTCTCCTGTGGCTGAAGAGAGACAGAGGAGATGAAGAGGTGAAACATGGAGGAGTGAAGGAGGAGAGGATGTCAAATGCTGCTGGGGTGACAGGACGGGAGAAGGAGGAGGTGTGAGGAGGGATGGTTGTAAAAGAAGATAAAAAAAGATAAAGATGCAGTACGAGGAGAATCGTATGCCTGAGTGATTAAGTGTGCAGGAATATATCTTAATTATATTTTTACACATCCTCACTTCCACAGAACATAAACTTTATGAATGGCTTGCATTAGTATAATATGGGCTGATGAAATCCTCTTTGAGTAGTGAAAAAAAAAAGATCTATGAGAATTGTGAGTGGTGCAATGGGAGGATGACGATTCCTACCTGGTACATGAAAATGTTTAGGGGGCTGGATTGTGGTGGGTGTGCTTGACCGACCCTCTTGGCCATAATAAGGCGAACTCCTGCCACTCTCTGAGCCTGCAGCCAGCCATGGCCAATCACAGCAGAGGAAACATGAGTATGAGTGAACAGCCTCAACACATGCAGATGGAAGCTAGCTATAATGTTAACACTGCAAACTAACGCTTAAGAACTTTTCCACTTGTGTAATGACAAAGGTTATTGACTTTTCAACAGCATCGCAGACTTTCAATATCCATAATTACAGTGTCACTGCACATGTGTAAGAGTTACATGAAATGACAGCCAAGGAGCAACTGCTGCAAATGAGTTAAAACCGGTTTTATGACATTCTGCCTTCAGGTGGTGAATTTGTCCTCAATAACATTAATTATACAGCTTTTTGTAGCAAGAGAGGTGATGACAAAAACTTGAAAATGGTAAGCAGTTTGATCTGTAGTGAAGGAACAGTTTGACACTTTTGGGAAATAGGACTATGTTTTATTTATTAGATTTTCTTTGCTTTTGCAGAGTTGAAAGAGGAAACCTGGTGCCACATCTGTCTCTTGAAGGAAATTCTGTTCTATTAACAGCAGAAAAAACAATTATTATGTGACCAAGTCCAAGCATGGACACACTGGGGACAGTTTGCATGGAGTGTCACCTTTCTCACCGGTGTAGCCAAAGTGCTGCGGAGAGCGAGGCATGATGGGCGACATGCCTTGCCGACTATACGTAGGGGAGTCGATATAACCTGGACTGGGGCACTGCCGCTGCCTTGCATCCAGGCTGTCAAAGTCCTTAAAAGTCCAAATTGGATCATTAAAGAGGAGCAGGGGGCAGAAAGAAAAGAGAATCAATTCACGAGAAGCAACTATGACAACAATTCACTTGTTGGAACTTGCTCTGGCACTTACGTTGGAAGTGAGGACGCTTACCTGAGAATAAGGTGAGAGAGTTCCAAGTGACTGCAGAATCAGCAGGACATAAAGGCAACTTTCAGACCAGGGTAATACGAAAGTAACAAACAGTATGTTTTGTGTACTGTACTAAATGCACATAACCATGAGAAAGAACAGACAGTTTTTCAAGGTGATGACCATTTGGCGCATTCAAGGAAATACTTTGACCTTTCAGGGAAAAACAGCTGATTTGTTTTATTAGATGAAAACACACATGCCATTTTTATATCTGTCAAAGTTTCATTCATTCACAAAAATTCATCTGGAGTTATTTCTACTGTCTGGTCAATACTCGCTGCATTAAAACATTTACAAATATTTTATTCTTTGTTTCTTCTTTTGTTTTAATGGAGCTGTCATAGCTTGCGTAGCGAGGATGCCGCCGTTTATATTTTCACCTGTGCTTTCTCCACCCATAGAGAAGTATCATGTTACCAAATGGTAACCGCACACTGATGCCGTCTGGAATAACAGCTGTTTACAAATATCCCAGATGTAGACATTAAACTGCAGAGATAACTAGCTGCTGGTAAGTCTTGTTTCTCTTAGTCTTGTTTTTGGCTCCATTTTATGATCTAAAAGCTCCTCCTTACTTACATATGAGTGTAGTTAAACTGAAATGTGAGGTCTTAGTTTGTATATTTATTAAAGTTGAGTCATTGAACATGAAACAAGCAGCGCCTGTGTTCCTAATAAATTCTGAGCTCCTGTTTGGAGGCAAGCAGACTTTTACTACGTCGGCTGCAGAACTGGACTCTCCAGTTAGTGATATTCATGGTGTGCGACCACACACTAACTTGCCCAGGATATTAAGTCTGAGCATAAATTCATTTTGTTTTTCTGTAAATGCGGTTATTCGGTTTTAGTCAGTGACTAATAATATGCACTTCATTTTAACTTTGAACTGGCTGTTCACCAATGTTTCCAGTCTTGAGGCTAAGTTGAGCTAATTATTTGCAGACTCTTTCTTGGCATTGGGCTGACTGATACGAGAGCGCTGCGGTTCTTTCCATCTAAACCACAGCAAGAAAGCAACATTTGGCAAAAACGTACAGCTATCAGGTAAACTCCAGACATTTACCAGAAGCTTATTGTCTGTCAGGCACTGAACACTTCATGGCTCTTTACAGTTTTCAACTTTACCTGGCTGAAATAATGAAAACACATACCAAGAAATCCCACAATGAATTTTGTTGTGAGAAAAGTTAAAATAAGGAAACCTGACACAACTGCCTGATGAAGACACAAACTTTCACTCTCTCTAAGAACTAGATCAATATTGAGTATAACACTGTATTTGTCCTGGAGTGTGTGGCAGTAGTACCTCCCCATAGCTGTAAGTGTCTAGCCTGTCATCAGAGGTGTATCTGTGGTACGGCTGGTATGAGGAGGATATGAGGTCTGGCTGTTGGACCTCATATATGGCCTTGACCTTTGGCAGGGCAGCTAGGTGCTTATAATCTAGGATCTCATTCTCCACTCTGGCCTGGAGAGAGGACACACACACACACACAGACACACAACAACCCGGCCACAATGTAAACCACATGGACAATTCACAATGGTAGAGTCAAATAAACACTGGTAGCAAGCATGTCTCTCAGCAACTGTATGTGATGGGCAAGGGAGCAGGAAGAGCTAATGAGGCACATATAAACACAAACAGACACATGAACACTGCAAAACCTGACAGCACTGGAAGTTGTTGACCTTCAGGAGCCCAGCATATGTGAGAGAGAAAGCAGAGGAAGCAAAGCTGGCCAAGGAGAGGGAAGGAGGAGGAGGAGGAGGAGGTGTGGGGACAGTGTGGACGGCAAGCATGCTTGCACCGCATTTCTCCCTCATCCATCACCTTAGACAGAAAGGTCATTGATTATGAGAGAAGAGCAGAGTAGGGCAGGGCTCAGCACAGAGCGGTGACTCCTGCATTCATGCTGACAACCCCTGACATGCTAATGCTGCCATCATATACAGCTGCTCTCAGCAGACTGCTGAGCTGCAAGCTGAAGTCTCTCGAAACGATGGAACAAGGTCCAACTCTGAGTCCACGTAGTGACAACCGTCACATTTTTAGCTCTCTGCGCATCAGTCGACTGTATCTATCTATCTAGACATCAACAGCCATGTGCAAAAGTTAGGATCCCTCTTTTAATCCTCTTTTTTTGTGTGTAAACAGTACAAATCAGTTGATCGTAGTGGTTCTTGGTATTAGATTGCATTTGCCTAATGCTAAGTATCAGTTGAAAACAGAACCCAATACAAAGTAATACTAAGTACTGAGTCAAGTATTTAGTATTGATTGCTAAGTAATAAGGGATGGTAAATTACCCCCAAGATTCAGTAGCGTGTAGCTCCACCTTTAGTAGCAACAACTAGAAGAAGCTGTTTCCTGTATAAACAAACATTTGCCTTTGAGCATTCAGTAAAATTCACGGTTGGCTCTATGTGCACGGTGCCCAGATCCTGTGGCTGCAAAACAACCCTCAAAAAACTGCCATGCTTGACAGAGGCTATGTGGTGTTTCTGCTGAGGTTCTGGGTTTGGTTCTCACCAAATATAGCGCTGGGCATCAGGCCAAACAGTTCCACATTGGTCTCATCTGTCCATAGGACATTGTTCAAGAAGTCTGTGGTTTGATCAGATGTGATTTTACAAACCTCGGACATGTTTTGTTTTTTTGACAACAGAGACTTTCTTCTGGCCACCCTTCCAAACAAACTGTACTTGTTTGTTTTTTTTTTAATTGTACTGTCATAAAATGCTCAGTGAGGCAGTTTGTAACTCTTGGCTTTTTGTATTTTTCTCATAATCTGCACAGCCTGACCCTGAGGTAAAATTATTTTCCCCTGGTGAATAATCTTTTTCAGTGTAGAATGTTGAACTCTAAATCATTGTGAAGGGGTTACATAACCCTTTGATGTGCAGAAACAATTGCTTCTCTGAGACCATTGCTTATGTCTTTCTTTCTTTGGCATTGTGTTAACGCACACCTGGATGCTCCAGACCAAAGTACCAAGCTACCGTTCTGTAGAAAACAGCTGATGATTAGCAGCACCTGGCTGCAACCCACCTTGTTAAATCCCTATGAAAGCAGTATCAGGGTACTTTTTGTTGCCCTCAATGAGGTTTTTTTTGTTTTTTATTTTTGTTAAATAAATAATGGTACAGTGAAAAAAATATATACATTGTTTTTTAAGATGCTTTTATTGACCTAGATGAATTTTGTTATATTTATTCACAAAAAAAAACCATAAAACAAAAGTGGGATTTATAAAGCGGTACTAACTTTTGCACATGAATGTAGAACTCTTGTGCTGATATAAGAAAACCCAAAATGAATTAAAACTTTGTGCACTACATCACATTTTTTTCCCAAGATATCAATGGACCAATTCACGCTCCACCTAAAAGACTAAATAAATAAATTAAAGAAAAAGGAAAAGGCAAATTTTCATTTAAAGACCTGCACCATTCATCCTCCCAGTGTCACCAGGACTGATCCTCTTGGACCATCAAACTGACAAAAATCCAGTTTAGTTCAGTAAACCAACAGGGTCAATAAGAGAATCTGTTGGTGGTGATTTATTTTGTAGATGTGCAGCTGCTTTAAAAAGCTGCAAATGTGTAAAAAACTAGGACAGGCTGATGACACTGCCATATCTAGACCTACTCAGCTAGCTTACATTTTAACGTTACAGCATTTATTTGTCTTGATGGATAAAAACAACAAAATTGACACTGCCGTGTGCAATTTTCTGTTGCTCATATTGGAACAAGAAGCATTTAAAAAAAGAAACAAAAAACAATCACAACAGATTTTGTCAGACAGGGACGGATGAACAGGCCCAGAGAATGAGCAGCCTCGTGTATCGGTGCCTAACCAGCCAAGCCTGGGAGAAGTGCTTGTGTTTCTAGTGTAGCAAATGTGCTTAAACGGTGGGATCACTGGCAGCGGCAGCCAAGAGAGACTAAAAACCGCAGCGTCACAGGTTACTCACACATATAACTCTGCTGGGAGAGCCTATGGAGGATCCTGGTGGGGAGATGGACGTCTCTGACAATCCGTCTGTGCTGTTGCAGAGAAAAAATAAAAAGAGAGGAGAACATTTACAATATAAAGAAATGGTCAGTATCTGAACACTTTCAATCTGAAACCCCAGCTCACCCTGAGTCTCCTCTCTGCCCTTGCTGCCTGCTTGCATAATGGGTGCCACACTTCACATCCTGATGAGCAAAAAAAAAAAAAAAGAAGAAATAAAGATGGGTGCGAGCACATGCCATACATTCATTTATGCTGGGTAGTAGGAGAGCACGTGCCTGAATGAGGATGCTGATGAGTTTTACCTGTCAGGTACATCTCCTCCCCCTCTTTGAACATCATGTTACAGCGGGCACATCGAGCACAGGATGGGTGATAGTGTTTCCCTCCTGCCTGAGAAACACAAGTGTGAATAAGCATAAAGACCTTCGCAGATATGAGGGATAATCTAAAAGCTGTAAACCCCATTTTTAGCAGGTTCAATATGCTTTCTGCTCTTTGGACGACATAGTGTTAAAACATTACAGCCTGTAGCTGTTTCATGCAACAATCACATGCAAGCTACCACCCATTCCTCCCCTTCCATAATTAGAGTGAACATCCCTGGAGGTCAGTCACATGAGAAAAATGTGTGTGAAACAGACAAAAAGGATGTTGTTGAAGGACACGAGGACGTGAAAAATGTTCTTAAATATCTAGAGTACCCTGAAGGGCCACATCCAAACACACAGGTGAAAAAGACACATAAAAATGGTGCACTTTGTGATCTCCGCGTCTCTGCAGGGCTGATGACTGAGGCGTGGCCCTGTCCCGTCATTTTCCCTGACACACCATTAGAGAATTTCTATTTATAGACGCAGTGCTGACAGCAGACCTGAACTATGTCAAGCAAACACACCCAGGATGCATGTTTGAGTGTGTGTGCTGAGATATCATTTTATGCAATTTCATGCCGCTCCGACTTTTCCTCCTCATCATAAAACATCACTTTATAGTGATCAACAAGAGCTGCTAACGCAAGGGCAGGATTTTTAATAGTATCTGAGCCGCATCTTAAACAAAAACCAGACGGGCTGCTCTGGCCGCTCAGGTTACTATGAAACGAACGCCGTGAGAGGATGCTGCATTTCCGTCTCCTAGTTTCCGAGCAGCCAAACATTTACAGTCGGCGGTCATGTGGTATCAGTTCAGCAACTGCTGCTACTGTTTCTAATGAGGCCCCCCATTATCTGCGGTGGCATTAATAGGCTGCTAAATTTATGGCCAAACTGTGATGTGGGGGGAAGATGTAAAAAGGAAGGCGAGTTTTATGATCCCCTGTCTTCCCCTTCCTCTCCTCGAGTCTCCAGTTCCTCAAGAAATACTTGTTAAATTAATGAAATCTGGGTCTGAAAAGCTGGACCTAATCATCATTATGTATCTGTATCTGCCATAGACAAATTAGTCTAGGGTTTGTTGACAAAGAAATACATAATTACTGCAAAGGTTTCGAGCAAAGTCTGGGGTGAAATCTAACTCAATGGTGTCTGTAAAAGTGCCAAGACATAGCTCCATATGTTTTTTCTTATCGCTAATGGACTGTATCTTGGGCGTCTGGATCAGAAATCCAGAACAGGCTTCCTGTGAGGTAGACTAGTTGCGTGCTGCATCACCAAGCTTGAAAGGAGAAAAGACAGGAGCAGTGAGTATGTGCAAGAACACACACACACAAACACCTTCAAAAAGAAAGTGAGATACAGAGTGACATAGATGAGGAAGAAAAAAAAGAGAGAGAGACGTTCGTATAAAGGCTGACATGTCCCCGTGTCTATAAATAGTCCGGAGAGGCTGACAGTCAGGAACAAAGCACTTTACACCAGCCGTTCTGACAAGCTAAGGACCAGCGGGACGACCAGCGTGTTTGTATGTTTGCGCCAGACAAACTTTTACTACACAACGGACCAGAAACACCCGCTGGAGACCCAAACAGACCAAAACATTTAATTAGTGTCTGAAAGTAATCACGTTGCTGTTTACCTCCACTACCTTCATTATTTTTTCATCACTTCTCACTGAAACCTACGTTGTGTCTGCCTCACCTCCTCCCACTGCCCTCCATTCACTGCTGACTCTTTCTAACCCCCCCCCCCCCCCACCGTTTACCTACCCTCTTTCCTCTTTACTCCGCTAATCTTTTGATAGCTCCCTTTTCTTCTTCACTCCTTACAAAATCAGGAGTCCCTAGTTTTACACCTCGTCTTAGTGCAAGTGGACAAGCTAACCTGTTCAGCTTCAGGAGAAAACACTGCAGGGCAGATATGCTCTGATGATGGACCAGGTTTTCAAGCTGCAACTGAACTTGCTTTGTTTTAATAAGGCCGAACAAACTTTTTTTTTATCACCACTCAGTCTTAAGCCGCTCACTCCCCAGAGCACAGCGGGGCTTAAACGGAGCAGCGGATGAAATGCGGCTGCTCGTTTGTGATAATGCTGATTACACTCAGTTACCACCATTATCTTCCAATCTGGATTTCGGCACGGCTGCAAATCTGTTCAGATTTTGTGCGGCTAAATCTCCGTTGGCATCGGCTCCTGCTGAAATCTCACCTCCAGAACCTGTCCGCTGATGTATCTGTTGCAGGTCTCACATTTCACCCCATACTGGGCGTGGTAATCAGCTTCACAGTATGGCACTCCGTCCCTACAACACGGGAAATATAAAAGAAAATGCTGCAGTTTACTGTAGCTCACCTGGGGAAACTGGAAATGAAAAAAAGAGCTGAAAGATAAAAACATCCATGTTTCTCTCGGTTTATGCACTCACTTGCTGATATACTCCCCAGTGAGGACCATATTGCAGGTCCGACACCTGAAGCAGCTGACATGCCACTGTTTCTCCAGCGCCAGCAGAGACTGGCCCTGCTTGATCTCCGCTCCGCATCCAGCACAGTCTAGTTAAAAAAGGTGTGTGATGGAGAGGATGCAAACAGGAGAGGAAAAGTTGAAGGTTAATGATGTGAAGGTAAAAGACAGATTAGAGGCAAAGTGATCTCATACTGTAACGGTGCATCTTTAAACACTTGCTGTGCTCCTGAGTGTATTTTTCTACTAACTTCCATCTGAACACGTATGCTAACTAAGCTAGAATGCACATTCAGGGTGTGATCGTTACTAACTGGGAAAAAAAAGGAGATCTGAGAGGGGCTGAAAAAGATGCTTGGTAGGCGCTTCATTTGTTTCTATTTGGAAGATCTTTGGCTCAGCTTAACCTCTTCTGAACTTGTCTACTGAGAAGAACACAAATCACCAGGGTCCTGTTAACTGTGCCTGGTCAGCCGAGGCAAACCTGGGTTTTCAGTCAAATCCTGCAGTGTTTAGAGTCCAACATCTGCAGTCTAAATAAATCTTAGTTGTCATTTGTTGGTGATTATGCTGAGTGTAATGAGCCAGACTGATGGAGCACAGCTGATTTTTTTACTGAGCCACTGCTTTTACCATCACAGCCACTGAATAAAACACTAGATATTAGAGCATCTATAATCTTGTTAGGCTGAATGCGGTTTCATGAAAACTCAAAACAGCTGTTTTCAACTCAGGTAAGAGTCATTGTTGTTTTTTAAAAATTGATTAATTTAAGGCACGTTGTCAAGAGAGAATGGAGCGAATAAGGAGAATGACATAAGACAAAGCTCCCCATAAACCTTATAGGGACCCTTGTCTTACGTCATCGTCCAACATCCTTCAAATATCCTCCACTATCCTCAGGAGGACCCAAAAATATATCTTATGATGAAGAATGAAAAGAATTCCTGGACTGTGATACAACAACATCACTGTATGTGGCAGAATTTATTCATTTATACACCCATGGATGACTCTGATGACGGTCATCCTTTAAGGCTGCGTAAGAAATTATTTCAACAATAATTTTTCATTTTATTAGCTGAAAATTGTTTTTTTTTTACCTTCTGATAATAAGCAATTAAATGTGTTCTGAGATCGACATGGAAAGATATTTCTCATCTGTGGAGTCTGCAGCACCGGAAAAAAAATCACGGCCCGATTATTTTTCTCAGACTGGGGGACATAATTCTTCACCCTTTCTGCACATCAACTGGACTGTTTCTGTGCTCGTCACTTCCTCTTATCTCATGCATACTCATTGTGTGCGACTGGTGTTGCAGGCAGGTGGAGGGTGAAGGTGCCATCAGTTGTCAGTGGTAACGCCAGCAAGTTGCACTGGCACAGCCAACAACCTCAGTTGCAGAGAATAGAAAAGTACTGGTGTGAGTGGAAGAGAAAAGTCTGCATTTGAGGCTACAGCTACAGCAAAAAAAAGCTAATCAAATATGGTTCTGGTGATTTATTGCCTTGTCACTCAGATGAAAGCTCCCTGGTTTGTAGTTACACAGCGCAACATAGGCTAGACTGTATCACACCACTGGCAGACAGCAGCTGGGGCTCTGCAGGCGGTTCTTGATGGAGGAAGTAGATGAGCATTTTGGTGGTATACTTTCAAAATTTAGTTTTTGCATATTTTCTCAACATCACCTACTTCACCTCTGACATGGATTCGGGGCATGAAACTAGAGCATTCAACGCAGGCAAGGAAATGAGATTTCTCTAGTCCATTGGTGAATACATAAACAAAACTTTCCACTGCACATTTCAGTCCTTGCTTTGTTGCATTTCTCCCTGAAGTAATTATTTTGTACTTAGCAAATGGCTGTCTACAGTTAAGGCAAGCTGGAATATAAATATCCATTTTCAAATCTCCGACTCTTTTCACAAAACATAACTCCGCGTCGGTGTTTGCACTTCCAGTACCGTCTGACACGGTGCTTCCTCATAACGCAGTGATGAACATGTAGCTGGGGAGCCGTTTATGTTTTATTCTCCTGAATGGAGCGATCTGGGAGAGACAGTAATTCACAGACTCTCCACCATCTGCTGCAACTGCACAGCCAGCGAGCAGCAGTCTGCTGTCTGTCTGCTACATTTAATAAACGATTCACCATCACTCATCATGACTCTCCTGAAGCATCATAATTTGTAATGAGTTTTCTTTACGCTGAAAAATGTGCAGACCGTGACATGCATTATTGCACATGTCCCAGCTCAATATTTAGTTTGGTAAACATTGATAAAGCGTTTGTGTGAGCATGCAAAGACGATGTGATCTTCTGCAGGTCAGGCTAAATGAGAGATGTGTCTGTTTCTGTTGCATAATGTTCAGCTAGCAGATCAACACGACAGGCCTGAGGACTGATTTGACGGACACTCGATTAGCTAAATTAGCTAGATGGGCCTCGTGGACCTATTTCATTAAATGCAGCGCAGTGGCCTAAAAACAGAACAGACAGAGCAAGGTGGACGCTGGACTTACGGCTGGGCCCGTGGATCTTGATGGGTTCATTTGACTTGACAAGTGCATGGGAGCACTGCTGGCACACGCAGTCCTTTCCACTGAATGTTACCCTGTCTCCAATTGGAAAGGGTTTACTGGGGAAGAAAAAAAAAAACAACAACGACAACAAAATTGACTGAAGATAAGAAAGCAGAGCACAATAGGAGATGTAATGCCTGCAGCCATTCTGTGTGTTTGCATCCAAGTGCACAGTATGCATGGAAATAACAAATGGGTGTTGGCAGGAGGATGCCTGGCTGACAGAGGGGCCATAATCCCGCTGACACAAGCTGAATACAGTCTGACAACTTTCATGAAGCTGAAAATATATTGGCAAACAGTTGCAGTGATGGGTTAATAGGATGTTGATTGAGGCAGGAGCACCTGGCTTCACTGTGATTAAAGAGGCGATAATGTGGCGCTGCCACAGGCTTTTGAAAGGAAACCTGGCTCTCTCAGTGAGAATAAAAACTTATTAAGGAGGCTGCACAGGGTGCATACTGATCTTAACTGCCTATTTCTGCTCAGTCTGGCTGTTCAGGTTCACCCTGCTTTATTCACTCCCTACACAGCTGAGCCACTGGGTCACTGTTTTCCTCATGAGTTTAAAGCTACGCTATAATAAAGCTGAGTAAATACATGCGCACGCTGAACATGACAAAGTCTATAAAATCAAATTTGCCGTTACACATGTACTGTTTTGACTGCCTTTCCTCTCCTTTCCAGGGAGACAGATTGATTTCTTCATGACTGGGAGAGGACTGAAGAATGAATGGGGAGCTAAAAGGCTTAGGGAAGGCTGTTTAAAAGACAGAGACAACAGTAATCCTTTTACTCCCCCGCCGAGGCCCGGAGCCAAAGCCAAGCCCTGGAGAGAGGTTTGAGTCTCCAGCACACAGTCAGCACACAGGAGTGCTGCATATGCATGTACATTCCCTCCAGCAAAAAATATGTTATCACCACTGTTTCATTCAGCTGTTTCATTTGGAGAAAAGCTAAGTCTCAGTTATGAAACAAAACTATATTATTTAACAGCTCAACATTTATGGCATTGTAAAACAAAACATGATCATTTTTGTAATTGTTTTTTTCTTCTTTTTTTTCAGATCAGCTAAAAGAAAAATCACTAATGAACCACAAAGGTCACAATTGTCCACCTTTTCAGGTTTTTTAAGAGTTTCAATGATTATTATTATTTCTTTAATATTATATATATATATATACACTGCACAAACAAAGCAGATTATTGATGAGTTTTGCGGCATGGAGATTTTTTTTTACTTTTTCACCAATTTTCACCACAAATTTGAAATTGGGCAGAGACCTGTACTGACGACCATTTCACTCTGGTTTGAACACTTTTTTTCTATGACAGGATACACCATCCATCCTGAAAAATGGTTAAACCATAACTTATTTTCAACTGATGGAACAAGTAAAGTTCAAAGATCGCCTGTGTATTTGTTATTAAGTTAACCCTGGTCCTTGCTTTACTTCCCATCCCATAGCTGTAATGGCTGTAGAGCTGGATTTCAATGGGCCTGCACCAAACAAAAGCTTTGGCACAACCACCATGCCAAATGCCAATTCATTACTTTCGTCCAAATGTCCTCATTTCATGACTGCCTCTCTTTGACCCAATGAAACATTATTTTCTTGTTTGTTTTCTTCAGCTGATTTCTTCTGGTTCACATTAATCACATCGTTGTCTAACATTGACAACTGCTTTTTCCCATTATTATTCATTTCTTTTCTTTCACATTTTCTATTTTCAAGGGATACTACTTTGAATTTCTCTCCTAATTTTTCTAGACATCGACTTGACAGCGTTTTTGGTCTACCGAATGATTCATCGTTCTTGGTCTACCGAATGTTTCATCGTTTCTTGGTCTACCGAATGTTTCATCTTCGTTCTTGGTCTACCGAATGTTTCATCGTTCTTGGTCTACCGAATGTTTCATCGTTCTTGTCTACCGAATGTTTCATCGTTCTTGGTCTACCAATGTTTCATCGTTCTTGGTCTACCAAATGATTCATCGTTCTTGATCTACCGCATGTTTCATCGTTCTTGGTCTACCAATGATTCATCTTTCTTGGTCTACCGAATGATTCATCGTTCTTGGTCTACCGAATGATTCATCGTTCTTGGTCTACGGAATGATTCATCGTTCTTGGTCTACCGAATGTTTCATCGTTCTTGGTCTACCGAATGATTCATCTTTCTTAGTCTACCGAATGATTCATCGTTCTTAGTCTACCGAATGATTTGTCGTTCTTGGTCTACCGAATGATTCATCGTTCTTGGTCTACCGAATCTTTCATTGTTCTTGATCTACCGCATGTTTCATCGTTCTTGGTCTACCAATGATTCATCTTTCTTGGTCTACCGAATGATTCACCGTTCTTGGTCTACCGAATGATTCACCGTTCTTGGTCTACCGAATGATTCATCGTTCTTGGTCTACCAAATGTTTCATCATTCTTGGTCTACCAAATGATTCATTGTTCTTAGTCTACCAAATGATTCATTGTTCTTGATCTACCGAATGTTTCATTGTTCTTGGTCTACCAAATGATTCATTGTTCTTGGTCTACCGAATGATTCATTGTTCTTGGTCTACCGAATGTTTAATTGTTCTTGGTCTACCAAATGTTTCATTGTTCTTGGTCTACCAAATGATTCATTGTTCTTGGTCTACCAAATGATTCATTGTTCTTAGTCTACCAAATGATTCATTGTTCTTGGTCTACCGAATGATTCATCGTTCTTGATCTACCGAATGTTTCATCGTTCTTGGTCTACCGAATGTTTCATTGTTCTTGGTCTACGGAATGTTTCATCGTTCTTGGTCTATGGAATGAATCATCTTTCTTGGTCTACCGAATGTTTCATTGTTCTTGGTCTACCGAATGTTTCATTGTTCTTGGTCTACCGAATGTTTCATTGTTCTTGGTCTACCAAATGTTTCATTGTTCTTGGTCTACCAAATGTTTCATCGTTCTTGGTCTACCAAATCTTTTATCGTTCTTGGTCTACCAAATGTTGATTTTTGCCCAAAACTTTCCCATTTTTTACTCTAAATGTTGCATTTTGGTGACTAGGAGCAACCTACATCAGTTACCACACTAAGGTTGGATTATCTTTTTGAAGGAGTTTTATAATCTTTTCTGTTCTCTCAACTACCCAGATCTCTTGTTGGGCTTGCTTCCCATCAGTCAGCCATGTACAACAGACCATTAAGGTCTACTCTTTTCAACTGTAGACAAAGTGGCATATTTAGACTTATAAAAATGTTTGTTTTAGAAATGCAAATTACAAGCTGATTCCATAATTTTTCATGACCGCATGGGTCCATCATTTAGTCCCTCGAACAAAAAATGGCATTAATTACAACAATTATATTTATTTTCTAAGAATATTTTTACATTGACAGAACATTCAAGTATTAAATGAAAAAAAAGTGTCATAACTGTATTTTCTTTCCTACTAAAAAGATCCTCAAAGTATGATAGTATATTAGGAAAATTTAAGGGGAAAATTCTGACTTTATAAACTTGCAAGAAACCATTTAAGATCACAAGGTGCATATCTGAGTCACAATGCCTACCTTCAATTGCCTGATCAAACTTTTTTTTTTCCTTTTTTTGCACTAGTGGCCTTTATTGAGAGTGAAGGACAGGAAAGGGGACAGAGACAGACTGGAAAGGACAGCAAAGGGTCAGACGGGCTGGGAGTCAAACCCACGACCACTGCATCGAGGACTAATGAATCTGTGTATGGGCTGCCTGCCCTAACCACTGCACCACCAGGCAATCGAACTTTGTTTAACAGCTGGAAATACTCTTCATTTTGCCCCCATATCACAATTATCTCATTAAAATCCAGACTCCTAATAGGCTGCACTCGATACAGGGACATTTGAAACCATTTCAGCTCTTCATACTGGTATGCGGGTAAAGAAGCAGTCCTGTGGTTGCAACAGACAGTCGCACTGGCAGCGAGTGATGGGAGTGATTCCATCACCTCAAAAATTGCACCAAAAGTTCAAAATACAACACTTATTATTTTCTTCTTTTTTTTTCTTAGAAATTTGCAAGTTTATTAGAGCTGGGGTTTAATTTACACATTTCGGGGTAAAAATCTGGAATTTTACCCCCATCCAACTCCACAGTGGTTCTAATATATCACAGTGTTGGTGAGTCCATTTTTTTTTTTTTTTTTTTTACAGTGGGTGTATTTGGTTGGAGATGTTCATGGGCAAGCATGTCAAGAATCATCATCTTATGGGCGTGTTTGATGGAGAAAGAGAGAGGAACACAACATTCATGCATAAAACAGAAAGGGCAGACAAGTGAGCACAGCAGATGAGTAAGCAGGGACATTCCAGCACATAAATGATTAAACGTATGGAACTGGTCAAACCTCCCAAAAAAAAGAATATATACTACTGGAAATTGATAATGGATGTTATCAATTTGGGCTGGTCTCAAGATGAATAGTCTATTCTCAAGCTCACAAAACCTTTTTTCCTTAATTTAAGTGCTACAGTGGGAAAAGTCTGAAAAAGAGAGCAGGGTTGTGTGTGTGTGTGTGTGTGTGTGTTCTAAGGATCCATCCATACTCCTCTTTATTTGTTCCAAAATACTATTTCTGCACAAAACAAATCTGCATCCACATCAGCTCTGTGTTTGAAAAAGATCTCAATCCACAGCACATATATGTGCGGCGGCCATTTTCACTGAACATGCACACTTCAGGGAAAGCAAGGTGCATATTGAGCCAGAAGAACACATTATGAAGCGAAGTGGCTCGATGCATTTATGTCACAGTTTCCAGATGTTACGGTTTTGCCCATCCACATTACGCTGCATTAGGCTGCATTTATAAACTAAAGCGGGGTCTGCAGTGGATTAATTTTTTTACTCATAATTGAGTAGTGTGGATGCCAGTCACTGTAACATATTGTCAAATGAAAATGTACTACTTTGGACTTTAACTATAGCCATGTAAGAGCTCTTTCAGACCAGACGATTTTTGGCCCTATCTTTGGCAATCAGGAATAAGCACTTGATCATGGTGTGCAAGAAATTCAAAGTCTTGCTGACACGGTGCGGAGCCTTTCTGCTGATGGCTGACAGTTATTAACTATGCCAAATATCTGGAGCGGCTCACATAAAGAGCTTGCAACAGAGTTCCTCCCCGAGTCCACTTTTAAATAATCACCTGTGTTCTGTTTATGGATGTGCCTCATTTCCTGGGTGTGTTTCCTTTATAAAATGTGCTTTTCAAGGACCGAGCTGCAGCAATCATATAATCTGAACAGACCAATGATCAGCCAACTCTGAAACATGTCTGAAAGCAGCTTAAGTGTAAGCACCAAAAATGCTGAAATGGTGCAGAAAAGTCTGCGTTTGACCTTTTCATTACCTGTTTCACTCCCTCAAGATACTCTTGCCATGTCAGCCTTTCTCAGTCCTTAAAAAATTAATCTGTTTACATATTTAATGTATGCTTTTTTTCTTCTTGCTGACCGGAAAAGTGACGTTATTTCTGGATGTAGTGAAATGCCCTGTGACTTTGATCACGCTACTTTTTAAAAACCATTAGCACTGAAAATGATCGACTTTCATTAGAACTGTGGTGACGGAAAGAAAGACAGACAGGAAGGTAGACATAAATGAGGGCGACTGGATGCAGATGATCGCTTAGCGAGAAGATGATGATGTGAATAATGAGAGTGATAAAGTGGGAGCAGGAGAAAAAGGAATAAAAATGAGGAAAAAAAGGAAGGTGAAAAATAAAGGAGGAGGGGAATTTAACGTGAACAATGTGACAGAGGGCAGATGGAGCACGAAGAAAGAAATTCCCCCAGCAGTTTCCTGCTGTCTTTTTCAGATGACTCTGCTCGGACTGACAGCACAAACACACCCTGTCACTGCCGAACTGCTCCACTGACTGTCACTGGTCACTTAATGTTACTTCAGTTTCTTTTGTTTTTTTCTTTTCTTTTTCTTTTTTTGCACACAGCTGCCGGGCGTGACCGGCAGTGTCAAGCAGATACCAGACAAGAGACAAACGCCACTCGCCTGGAGGGAGGCAAGTAAAGATCTCTCCTATGTAAAACTTACAACACATCAAACCAAAGAGAGGAAGAATAAGCCATCGCTTCACATTTCAGTGTCTGAAAAGCAAATGGGGAGAACTGACTTTTATATAGAATGAAAGAAAGAGAGCAATAAAGACTAAAATGCCAAAATGAAATGTGGCAAGAACCCAAACGTGATGCTGACATTTTGCTGTTGAGGGGCTTCCCACGAAGTTAAGAAGAGATGGCCTACTTCTGCATAATCTGACTCCATGATACGCCAGGGCAGCTCTGCTATTTTGTCTCGTCCAAGCAAAACAACAGTCTGAGCTGTCCAATCGCACATCTGTCACCATAAATAAGCCGACCAACGCTACTTGTTAAAACGCAAAGTTTCGCACCTTCCAATTTCTTAGTTCCAAAAATGCGACGTGTGCATCTTCATTTCCCACGGGACTGCGTGATCATGAAGATGACGACAGTGACTCATAGCAGAAGAGTGGAAAAATATTTCTTAATCAGTGCCTCAACAATCCCTTCCCTGTTCTACAACCCTTCTTCTATCACGCTATTCATGAACGGGCGGCTGATGAACCCTCCAGAACAGATGCAGAACAGATGCAGAACAGTGGCAATAAAGAAGTCAAGTGATGGGCACAAGACACATTTTTTGCACATGTATAAAGCAGGAGACTGAACGGATGTAAGTCATTGACAGCCCTGATTATTATAAGTTAAGGTCATCCATATCCAGTGTATTATAATTGCAATGGAAATCCAGTGGATACACACTTGGGTATCCATGTGCAGCGGCGTTATCTTCTCTGCACTAAAAGACTAAAGGAGAAAGTTAGCAGCCAATACTGTCAGTGTGCCTTACTAGCGTGTGGATCATTTAATTAATTTCAAAATTAAGTGGGAACCAAATAGGGACTGAAAAGGGCACCAATAGTGCACTTAAATGCTGGGTTTAAAGCTTGCTGTCCCTAAGTGGCTAACAAATTCACATTGTGTAACTTTAATCGCAAACAGTGATGCAAGATTATACACAGCCTCTCACTGATTTTGTCGAAATAAATATTTATTTTCCATTGCTGGACTGTGGCTGATAGATCAGGACCAAAAAAATCACTGCAAAAAAAAAAAAAAAAAAATCTGAAAATATATTGTGTCATTAGTCATGTACCAGATGTCAACCTAAAATGATGCATCTGCAAAACACAGGAGAAAGTTTTCTTTTCTTTGGTCAACCATATTGCGTACCTGCAGACACTGCAGACAAAGCACTTGGGGTGGTACGTGCGTCCAAGAGCGGAGACCACCTCTCCTGTGATGAAGCTGTTGCAGCGGTCACAGCGTGTGCCGTACAGACGCTGGTAGTCTGCAGTACAGATGTACTCGCCCTTCTTCTGGAAGAAGCCAGATCGCGCCAGATCACAGTTACACACTGTGGAGAAAAAAATAAAGAAGGGACACCTAAGAGTAAAGTATATGATTTCAAGTGAAAATTCCTTAAACACAATATTTTCTTAAGTAAATATAAATGTTCTTGTTTTCCTCCTGTGCGCGTTTGTCTTTACGCATGGCTGCCAAGGAAGTGATTCAGTTCCAGACCGTGGTGAGCCAATTTGCTCTGATGGAAATATAATGATACAATCAGTGGAAAAGTAATTTTGTGCTGAACATTGTGAAGAAGTCAAAATAGCCAACCGCATCAGAATATCCACCACTAACTCATTATATACTGATGGGTAGGACACAGAAGTCACATGTCGGTGCACACAAAGTGAATGCTTACGTTGTCCGTGTGTAGCAGACAATATGCGCTATAGCCTATTGCTTTTAAATGACAGAGGATTCCAGTGGGTGCAACTAAGAGGTACCTTCACAAACCTGTGGCCAGTGTGGTTACGGGTGTTGTTTTTCCCAGTTTATGTGGTTTACCGACAGGAAAACTTGACAGTTTTCAGACCTCTGTCTGAAAAACAAGGCTATGACCTGAAAAGCATGGCTCTGATGTGGCAAACGTTGAAGAAACATCTATTTTTAATTGTTTTAACCAAGTGACAATGTTAACCTCACCAGTTCTGACCTTTGTCCTGTTTATGGAAACTCTGACAATCAGTTATCGGTGTTCCCTCATTAGTTTGAGCCAGTCATTACTGTGACACTGTACAGTAATGGTAAATGTACAATTATTATGCAACTGCAACTGAGAAACGTATCATTGGTTGTATTATGTTTGAGGTTTTGATTTAGTAGTCAGTTCAGCCACCCATACATATGCTTTCATGCAAAGAAAAAAGAAAACTTTGTTTAATAATATGTTCTCTTGAAGAATAGCCAGATGCTTCAATAAGGGGGGTAAGGACAGAAGTGCCACATAATTCTTTATAAATAAAATTTACCAGAAGGAAATTGTGTCAGGCTGGATTCTGGTAAATTCCAAGATGACAATACCAGGATTCATCAGGCTCAAACTGTGAAAGAGTTGTTCGGGGAGCATGAGACATCATTTTCACGCATGGATTGGTCACCACAGAGTTCAGAACGCCAATGAGAATCTTTGAGATGAGCTGGAGGAGATTTCATGCAGCATTCCAACTCCCCCAACATCAATACAAGATCTTGGACAAAAATTAATGCAACTCTGGACAGAAATAAATGTTATAGTATTACACAAGCTTGTTGAAATGATTTCACTTCAAATACATGCCAAAATCAAAGCTGAAAGGTGGTCCAACAAAATATTAGAATGTGATTTTATGTATTTTGTATCAGAGAGTGGAATATTCCCTTTTTCACAAGATGATGTAGTTTACAAAGGTCTTAATAAAATGTTCAGAACATGCTTTTTTTTAAAATACCCCAGAGGGACAGTATTTCCATTTACTCTTATCGCTACTGGTTCCTAGAGCCACTTTTGTAGTGATCTACTCTTTCTCTTCCACTGAGCTTTTTTTTCCAGATCTGTCCTAACAGGTTCAAGGTACCATGAAAAATATAAATCTGACACAAACTACACTCAATAACCCTTGACGTATGTTAATAACATATGAAAGAGCAGATCGCACCTAGCCTTAGAGCTCAGTTTAACAAACACTAACTGAGCTCACACAAACACATAAAGTAAAACTTGACAGTTTTAGTTTCAGATTTCTAGATTTCTTTTATCTGTTGTTCAGCTACAGACAACTGGTGCTGATCCCTTTCTCAGTCACATTGTAACTGCCGGCCAGCGGGGAGTACACCTGCCAAAAATCTGTTCACTTCAACTCAATTCACCTCATCCATTATCCATACCAGTTGAGTCCTATCTAGGGTCACGGGGATCTGCTGGAGTCTATCTCAGCTCTCTGTGGGTGAAAAGCAGGGGTACATCCTGGACAGGCTGCCAGTCCATCGCAGGGACACATGTAGACAAACAACCACACACACTCACAGTCACTCCTACGGACAATTTAGAACCACTAATTAACCTGACAGGCATGTCTTTGGACTGTGGGAGAACATACAAACTCAACACAGAAAGGCCGAACATGCACGAAGCACCAGTGGAGAGGAACAAGAAACAATCTCCAGCAGAACCAGGGTCAAAGCTCGATAAACTTTGGACTTCACTGTCAATTCATTCTTGTTTCTGCTCTTAGAAACTAGCGTCTACTTATATCGCCTACTTTTTAGTAATGTTTGCCTGTAGAGTTACTGCTGTCAGGAATCTATGGGTAGATTCAGTGACGAATGGAAAATTGGAATTTACAATTTCTGACTGGAGAAAACAGTGACTTCAGACATCCTAGTATAGTCATGGTCAAAAGTCTTGAGAATGACACAAATATTACATTTTCACAAAGTCTGCACTTTCAGATTTTTTAATGGCAATTTGCATATACTCCAGAACGTTATGAGGAGTGATCAGCTCAACTGCAATTAATTGCAAAGTCCGTCTCTGCCTTGAAAATAAACTTTATCACCAAAAACACATTTCCACTGCATTTCAGCCCTGCCACAAAAGGACCAGCTAGCATGAATACAATGACACACAGGTGTCACACACATTAACACAGGTGTGGGTGATGATGAGGACAAAGCTGGAGATCAATCTGTCATGATTGAGCAGCTGGACACTTTAAGGAAGATGGTGCATGACATGATTGTTCCTCATCTTCTAGCCATGGATACCTGCAAGGAAACACGTGCAGCCATCATTGCATTGCACAAAAAGGGCCTAACAGGGAAGTTTATAGCAGCGAGTAAGATTGAACCTCAGTCAACCGTCTATCGAATTATCAAGAACTTCAAGAAGTGAGGTTCAGTTGTTGCCAAACAGGCTCCAGGGCACCTAAGAAAGTCCAGCAAGCGCCGGGACCGTCTCCTGAAGGTGTTTCAGCTGTGGGATCGGGCCGCCACCAGTGCAGAACTTGCTCAGGAATGGCAGCAGGCAGGTGTGAGGGCATCTGTACGCACAGTGAGGCGAAGACTTTTAGAGGAAGGCCTGGTGTCAAGGAGGGCAGCAAAGAAGCCACTTCTCTCCAGTAAAAACATCAGGGACAGACTGGTATTCTACAGAAGGTACAGGGACTGGACTGCTGAGGACTGGGGTAAAGTCATGTTCTCTGATAGATCCCCTTTCCGATTGTTTGGGGCATCTGGAAGAAGGCTTGTTCGGAGAAGACGAGGTGAGCGCTACCATCAGTCCTGTCTCATGCCAACAGTGAAGCATCCAGAGACCATTCATGTGTGGGGTTGCTTTTCGGTCAAGGGAGTGGGATCTCTCACAATCTTGCCTGAAAGCACAGCCATGAATAAAGAACGGTACCAGAACGTCCTCAAAGAGCAACTTCTCCCAACCATCCAATGGTGATGAAGAATGCCTTTTCCAGCATTATGGAGCACCTTGCCATAAAACAAAAGTCATAACGAAATGGCTCAGGGAACAAAACATTAAGATTTTGGGCCCTTGTCTAGGAAACTCCCTGGATCTTAATCCCATTGAGAATTTGTGGTCAATCCTCAAGAGGCGGGTGGACAATCAAAACCCCACAAATTCTGACAAACTCCAAGCATTGATTATGCAAGAATGGACTGATATCAGTCAGGATTTGGTCCAGAAGTTGATTAACAGCATGCCAGGCAGAATAGAAGAGGTCTTGAAAAAGAAGGGTCAGCACTGCAAATATTGACTTATTGCATGAATTATGTGTAATTCTCAATAAAAGCTTTTGAAACTGATAAAATGCTTCTAATTGTATTTCATTATAACATAGAAACACCTGACAAAAACATATAAAAACTGTAATATTTGTGTCATTCTCAAAACTTTTGGTCATGACTGTACATGCTCTCAAGGACAGAGAAGTGATTATTTTTTCGTAATATATCCCTTTTGTTGTGGCTGACAGATGTTTAGCCACATTTTCTAATAGAGTAATAATATGTTCATTGTTGAAATTTGAAGATCAAGTTACATCTGGTTTCATTGCAAATGAAGTAAAATACATTTTAGATGGGACTACATACTGGAGAAGCAGCAGATATACAAATAGCTCTAGATTCTTGTGTGTTTATCACGCAAATATTAGTGATTTCAATATCCTTGACTTACTCTTGTCAAGATTACAAAGTATTCCTTTAATATGGGTTTTCATAAACATTACTAAAGATCAAGAAAACAAAAAAAGCACACCCCTCTTCAACACTTTCTGCTTGACTTAAATGGGAAATAATGGATTAGAAACCCTGAAAAAAGTCATTTATTTGAAAAACGAATCCTTTCTGTCTGACACACATGAAATCAGAGATGCGTTTTCCACTCTAATCATACTTCTTTTCTGGAATTGGAAACTGATCAACCTTATTGTCCTCTAAAATACCAAAGTTGGAACGATTCCTTGGAAAAAGAAATACATAAATAACTAAACAAATAAGCAACAGGAAGAAACAGACTCTAATCATGTTGATGATAATTTAAGGTTCAGCTGACAATGCAGGGAAGTGCCTGCAAAGCACTGCTACTAAACCAAACAAAAAGAAAACAAGAATAAAACAATGTAAATTTAATCAAGTGTCATTCTTGTTTTGCAGCGAAGCATATGGAATAAAATGAAATGGCATCAGCCGTTAATAATATACCTGATATCGCCCATATGCTACAGAGAACACAGTTGCTGCACGCTGCTACACTTGGTTCCCCAGAGCCAGCCGGTTTTCAGTGTTTGCTGGCAGGCAGACACACACACACATACGTGCACGCGCGCACACACACACACACGGGTGCACATAAACCCTTCAAAGGCACTCATTTAATCTCAAGCTGTTTATGAGTGGACCGCATTGACTTAATGGTGTAATAAAAGATCAATGGGGCCTCACTTAAAAACAAAACAATCTCAGCTCCCTCAGGAGGGCAGAGACACATAAATCCATCCCTGATGAGATGGCGCTGTGCATACGCGCTGATAGGAAGATGAAATGGGACATTGTGTGCAGTGAGACACGATTATGGATGTTTATCAAGGTGACAGGTCATTACATCAAGGAAAGGTGGACAGAAGGTAAAAGGGGGTGCGTAGGGAAGAGCAGAGCTCAGCACATCTGTAAAGATGGGTGAGCAGATGAGGCAACCACATTTCCAAAACCGCTCGACAATGGCAGAGAGCTTCAAAAAGTGTCCCCTCTACATTTTGAACCAGACCCACTAAACCTCTTACCAGATATCTGAATGACAGGCTAACCAACCCCTTCATGGAAAATGGAAATGAGAGGGTAAAAATTTCCACATGTATAAAGCTCTTCACCACCAGACAAAAAAAAAAACATTTGTATTTGACAAAAGCAGCGTTTTAACCTTCTAAGCTCAAACTGTATTTTTCTCCAGTCTTTTCTCTTTCCCTCTTTATTTTTTCTACTCTCTTCTCTCTCCCTCAAAATGATTCGCTTTTCAATCTCCATCCAGATTGGTTATTAAATGAGTTGAATCTGCTCAATTAGCCTAATGCATCGTGTGCATTAGCATACAGATGCCTGACCACATCGCATCGGTCCACTCAATTTGCTCAGACTGGATTGAACGGGCTGGATGGGTTGTTCACCTGCTGGTTCATCACACTGTTTTCTTCTGGACAATTGGCTGGATGCGTTGCCCAGTTACCAGGAGGACATAAACCTTCCACGGTTTCCCTAGAGACAGCTGGATCCAAGTCTGGGTGATCACCAGACTAACTCAAAGTCTATGTCATCACGATCTAAATCCCTTAGATTTTAAGATTACTTGAAATGATGTGGATTGATAAGAAACTAATAAACAGTTTTTTAAGTTGATTAAATACACCATGATCAAATAATATAATAAATAATCAAATAATATAATAAAACGTGTGTACGCAGCACTGATTTATGACTGCGAGGAGTTGTCCAGTGACTTGATTTGTCCACAGGTCCTATAATTGTCCATGTGCATGTCTGCAAGTATAAATGACTTGCAGATGCAAACAGCGTTATAACACATTGCTGGAAATGCTTGGAATATTAATGATGATTTTGATCCAAAGCCCAGGGTTACACTCAGGCCTGGCTGGAGAGTTAGCATGTCTTGGTTGGCTTAGGAATGCCTCCAGTTCTCACAGAAGAGCTGTTAGAGCTGGCTGGAGAGAGGGAGCCCTCAGATCTCTGATCAGACCGTCGCCCCCGGGACCCAGTTCCAGATAAGCAGCAAAAAACAAATGAAGGATTGGACAGACACAAAAACAGAATTTTATTAAACAGAGACAATAAAAATACTTTTTAACTTAGACTTCAGATATCACTGACACAGGACAAACGCTCTATGATGATATTAACTGAAATTTTGTTGCCTATTTGCATACATTTGATGCTCTATTGGCTCCTAAATCAGATCAGTTTCAAAATATGAATATTATTTCAACAAAAAACCCAGAGTTTAAGTTAGCGGTTAGCATTTGCACCTGCTGGAGAGAATTTCGAGCAAGTCATTTTTTTTTTTATGCAGGTCTCAGATCTTCAAAACTCCCAAAAGTGCCTCCACTTTTACTACTTGTAAGCAGCCCCAGTATTTTTAAGGTCTCCCAGTTCAGCCATAACCATTAAGAGGAGGTTTTTAAAACTCATCCCTCCACATGTCCGCTGCCAGCACGGTGGGTGGGGTTGAGACAGACTCTGGTGTCTCTCTGCTGCTGCAGAGCTGTGGCTTCTCTTGGCTCTGAGAAGAAAGGTTCCAGTTACCGCCGCACAACCAGCACCACATGGTGCGGACAGCCACCCGTAAAAACAGCAGCCCATGTTAGAACCGTTCTGATCTGTTTTACTGTCCAATGAGTGGCCTCTGGAGATTTACAGTGTGGCAACTTGTGAGAAAATATACAGAGTTGCTGCTCAAAAGAACTCACGGTTTATTGATCTTCTTATAAATAAGTTTTCATATTAGAAATATGATTGATAGCAAGGAGACAGTCAGATTTGATCTTATTAAACCAAACAAAATCAGCTTTTCAAAACTAAACTACATCAGAGACTTAATTTAATCTATTTTCTCATTTTATAATCCTTCCCTCAATGGAACCCCAATGAGAGAAACTAAAAGATGGTGCTTCTCTCTTTCATATTGCTCTTTTTTGGCAGAGCAGGAAGTTAGCATCTTGAGATCATAAATCTGGTGATTAGAGGTTAGCATGTAGGCAGCTGTGGTCATTAGAACTGCACTGATGAGGCATCCACAGGGGGTCCTCCTGATTGGGTATTTATCTCCAGCCAACAGGCGCAATTAAAATTCGCTTCTCAAAGTCAGCCCAGGCTGGAACCCCAAAATAGTCCCGACAACCCCCCCGCCTGCTCCTCTCTCTTTCTCTGTCTTTCCGTTTCAAGGCGCCTTCCAAATCTTTGTGGCTCTGAGCACAAGGTCTCCACTTCATCTCAATTTGCAGCCTCTGTTCTCACCACTACAGGGCTGCGCCTCAATAAACCCTCGCCTTTCTTTCAGTCTCCTTTGAGTCTCTTAACTTAACGGACATGCTTTGTATAGTATGTAAAAGTAGCCCCACTGCTCATTATTATTGTTATAATACAAATCTGAACATGATGCTTATTTCCGGAGCTTACTTTCAGGATAGACATGTAGTAGTACCCTCGTTACATCGGAGAGATCACTTATTGACATCAAGGTTGGAAACAGGGGGCCAGTGCACTTCTAGACTCCCCCTTTTCCCAAGATCTCAGTCCCTTTGACAGGATAAAACACTTTGGGAGTAATAATGTGTTTTCTCACATTGTGACAAATAGCGGGGGAGGAAGAGAGAAACAAAGGTCTACAGCTGCATTAGCAGCTCTGTGAGGCACTGTGCTTTAAACCAAATGTCAATGTTAGCATGCCAGTAGCCCTACAAGAACACTTGCGCTTACATGCAGAATAATAACATATTTTATCACCGTTCAGTTTGAGATGTTAGCACACAGAAGTTTGATCAACAGCAAATACTTAAATAAAAAAAAAGAATCTGTGGATGTTAAGAATAATGTATTATAAAAATTCTAAACCAGTGATGATATGAAAAAAAGTTAGCATGGTGATTACAATGAGGAAGCATCCATGACGCTATTTTATTTGTTATAAGTGAAACTATTCTGAGTGAAAATACTGGCGATGACTGACTGATGAGGAAAGTGGAAATAACATGAACTAGTGCTGGGCGATATGGAAAAAAATCATATATCACGATATGGACTATTTTATATCACGATAACGATATATATCACGATATACCATAATAACGTATGTTTTCAGTTATTCTCTGAAAAGTTTGACAAAAATTTCATTGCTTACTTTTCAACTTTATATTGAAAGAACATTTAGCTGAATTGTCACAAACATACATTTTAGTGCAGCAAAAACAGGTAGGTACAGAGGTACAGTAGCTTTCACATTTTTTTTAAGTGCACAACAGTTTCTGAGAGGAAAAACACATTTTTGCACTGAAGTTCAGCTATAAAAAATAAACAAATTATTTTTCAACTTTCTGAAATCTGTAACCTTGTAGTGCAAAGTTTGCAAACCAATATAAAGTGTCTAAAGTAAACATCAGGGTTGAAGAAAACTCTGTTTAAGGCATTAACCATGAATAAAAGTGCAAACATAAAAGGCTACTTTGTAGAAGTAGATATGATTCTATCAAATTTATCATTGCAGGTTATCTAATTACATATTTGCTGTAATAATTGATAAAATTAGGTTAGAAACGACAGAAACGATAGAAGAGAAATGGCACGATACACACTTTTATATCGTCCCCACCATATGTATTGTCATATTGCCCAGCACTAACATGAACATAATCCATGCAGATGATGATGAAAACCCATCCATTAGTTTTTAAAACATTTCAGTATGAATCAAAGTGTGACCAAAACTAGCATCTCCCATTTCAAGCATGGCTAGAGATTAACAGCGACAGAACACAGAAGAGGGCAACAGGAGAGCGAGGCAGGAAGCTAAAAGCGAAAGCAGAAAGAAATCGTGCATGAATGGCGGGGTCCCCCTTGTATTTGGCTGCTGCCGTTGATATTGACAGATGGCTGCCCAGTGGAGTCCCTTCATACCAGCAGACCAGAGCTGCTGCTGAGGCCTTCAGCTTTTAACCCTCTGAGAGCTGAAAACAGACTCAGCTGAGGGGAAAAGAGGCGTGAATGAGATCACAGACGTGCAGAGATAACCATACTGCTAGAGATGGGTCTTTTTAATAAGCAATTAAAAATGATCTAGGTCTTTGCACAAGTGATGCAGTGGTGTAGTGAGTGGATGCATTTGTTAATAATAAGGATCTTAATCATTCAGAAATCACTCCCTCTCAGAGCCAATCTCTGACACATCTATACATCTCTACAACACCACTGCACGCACACACACACACACTTCAGGAGGAGACACAGAGCCTCAGTGTGTGAAAATCCTCAAGGATGGTGGCACTAGGGAAACACAAGCAGTGGAATAATTCGTACCATCTCCCCTAAATCCAAAGAAGCCATCAGGGAAAAGCGCAGCATCCCGCCGTGCTCCTTTTTTCCCTCTGCCGGAATCTCTCCCTAGCAACCACGCACTGGCGTGGTGATTGGACCAGTGTACCAGCGGTTGCTATAGCTACAGGAAGCTCCCTTTCACCTTTTTCTGTGCTGTCTCCCTCTGTTTCTTCCCATAACCTTGCTTTCCTTTTTCATTTTCCATTTGTGTATTTCCTTCGCTCTTTCTACAGTCTTCAGAGTGCTGGCGCAGAGTACAGTACTCTAATGTTGATAACGCAGAGGCTGAGACGTGAGAGTTAATGCATCCAGAGGGAGATGGACTGACTGAAACAGGTCTACAGAGAAAGAGTCAAAGATGTTGCATTTTTAAGAGTCCTGGTGAGAATACCAGCAAGAAATGTCACATTAGTAGAGCAGTCAAGTATTTACAGTGTGTAACTCTGCTATTCCCCACAGTGCTGTTATATGAAAGAAATATGTTTTGTCTCCACAAATAAATACCTATAGGGAGCCGCTTGGCAGTTTATGTGTTAATTTGCCTTTCTTCCTCTGCTTGTATATTTGCTTTTCTACTTCTGTGTTCTGTGTTAATATGTGATGGGAAACATGTAACTATTTCGTCCTTTGCATATGTGACTTGTGTGAAAGTGAGCTTTTTTTGCTTGTTGCAAAAAAAAGACCCTACTGCATATACTGGAATCTAAAAGTGCCAATTATGCTTCGGAGAGTGGGTTACTGTGGTCACTATGTCATTGGAGCACTATGCTCGAGTCAGCCCATGCACTGTAATACAACACCACATTGTCCATAGTCTACAGCCTGCTGCAGCACTGAGAGAAGCTATGGGATCCACATAATCCACGTACACACCCCCCCCTGATTTATCCTCGTCTGGAGTTGATGTATCTGTGTATGAGCTGGCTTCTGTCTTGAGCATTTTCCAGATTTCCATACATGAGCTGATTGTGTGGCTGTCTTTTCATGCTATAATAAGCTGCACCATAATGGGTTCAGATGAGAGGTTAAATGCACATGATTAGTGATCTGCCTCTCCTCTGATTAATGCATGACAGAGGAATTATGATAATGTTGCATACAGGCAAGCAGTAATATGGCTTCTTAGAAGAGGAAAATATTCTGGATGTATGGCTGTGGGTGCATATTTGTACAAGCTGCCAATGTGGATAAAAGTAGCCCTGAGTCTCCACGTCTGTTTAAGAATGAATAATCATGATATTTTCAGAGGGGCACAGTCAGCCTTTTAGATGAAAAAATGACACCATAATAAAGAGAAAAAAGAGGGGAAGAATTGGGAAAAAAGGCGCAAATAACTAAGAATTTATGACAGTGGTTTTGCTGTTGGAAAGAAGGCAGAGGAAGATGCACACAATATAACCGGTCAAGGTCATTAAACTGGACACACGAGTTTACACAGAAAAGTACAAACTCAGAATGTTAAAACACATCCCAATCACAGAGTTCATAAACATGCAACAGACAAGGCAACTGACTGCTGGCAGCAGACTGTCACTGTGGAGCACTGGTGTGTTCCAGTTTAGCTATTAGCCTCCAAATCGCACATCCCGCTTGCCAATGTCATCTTGTCCTAAGATGTGAAATTGATTTCACGCTTGGATAACAATCATCAGGAAAGAGAGTGGGAAAGAAAAAAAACAGAAAGAAAGGAAGGAAAAGCAACAAATAGAACACCAACGGACAAAAACTCTTTTAGTACCGTCCTCTCTCTATATACACATACACATACAGATATATATATATATATATATATTTATATCTGTGTGTGTAATATAACTATTTTTCAATTTATAGATAAATGGTCTAAATTATTTTTTTCAAGATAACAGAATAGAATGAGTTTATCAGGTTCAAAGGAGCACACACATTTGTGTGTAAGGGGTCTTTCTCCACAAAACAACAAAAGCTTTCGAAAACTGCTGGCTGCGCAGAAGCCCATACAGGAGTGCATATAATGGGCAGGGGGGGTGGCACATCCCGTCAATGCCTCATGGGACAAGGAGAACTCTCTGGAACACTGTCTGATAGGTGTACTGATATGACATAATCAATGGCGGTTTTCCATTACTGTAGTGCTGCCACAGGCATTAAGAAAAGGGAGAGGAAGAAGACAATGAGAAAGTCAGGTTGGTATTACACTCAAGTGGTGATGTAATGTTTGGGCGCCACAAACAGCATCCCCATCCCCCCTCTTTTTTTCTCTTTTCTGCTCGCTTTTGGTGCTCCCCCCTTTTCTCTGGGGTATGAAATCGGGCCCTCTGATTGGTTAACACTACCTTAGAGATGCTGAGAATATCCACCAACCAGCGCCCAGGTGCCCCTTCGCACCGTTACCACAGCAACCTCACAACCACACTGAGCGTGCGCACATGCCTATATGTGTAAACTTATACATGAGTTCATGTGTGTATGTTACACGTGGGGAGCAAGTAAGGGCAACCCTCTCACGAACAGCCTTTGATGAATTAATATAATTTCAGAGTGCAGTGCTGTGCAGTGTTAGTGCACCTCAGAGAGCAATAAATATCAGCTTCACAAACTGTAAAAGACTGTCCAGGAAAGTTTCTACAGTAAATGTCCATTTTGAGTTACTGCGAGAAAAAAAACCGTCTCTTAAAAATGGTTCGATCTACTCAATTATAAGTTTGTTCATTTATGACTTGATAAGGGCACTGGAATCAAAAAAGAGACCAGTAACCATCTGTTTAAAACGAATTCAGAAAATACTGGACATTTTATCTTCACAAAAGGGAGTAAATTATCCAAAGACATTTAAAAATAAAAAACTGCAGAGCAGCATAACATAAATCACAGCCTCACCCGACCCTATTACTTATTGGTTCTGGTCATTTCTCATTCAGTGAGCAGTTCAGATAGGCGGGATACGATGACATCACATACCCAGGTCAAAGCAGAATCACCCAGCCTCCCCACCTTTAATCCACCCATCTACCCATGATGCAGCATTTGCTGTTTTCTGCAAGTGGGTTGCATAAAGTTGCAACACAAACTTCAAGAGATGCTCATCCTGCAGAAGAAGGGGTGGGATCAAGTTGAGGGTCACACTCTGCCCCTAAAAAACCACTTGCTATGTACAGAGCTGGAAAAACACATTAGAAAAGAGGCATTTAAACTGTATTCTAGTGGCATCTGAACCAAAATATGTCACAGACATTTCAGTAGGAAAGTGATAAGAGCTCGATATGTCTTCTTTCATAATGCACTGAAAAGTTCAATTTTAGAAGTCTGAACAAGCTCCCTCAGATTTTTTTTCTTCTTTGCTTAATACGGATCAATAATTTAGCTCTTCTGAAGCGGAGAAAAGTCTTTTCCGTTACCTGATGATGTGTGTTTTGACATGATTGCTTAGAGAATGAAAAGCTCCTCACTGCATCACTTGTCGCCAACTGAAACATATTAATCAGTGCAGTACTTTTCCAATGAGAGGTTTTTGCCACTTTGTTCAATTATATCAGTGTACATTTTCCCTGCAGAAGTTTGAGCTTGTGTTGATGGGGAAAACATCTCTCAAAATGTCAAGCTATATCTGAAAATAAGTGAAATAACCCCACAGTAAAGCTGTTCGGGAGCACAGCAGTAAGTATGTGAGTAGGGGTGTGAAAAAAAATAGATTTGGCAATATATTGCAATTTTTCAGCCGCCCAATAAAATATTGATTTTTCAGCTCCTGATATTGATTTTTTATTGGTTACTAATGCTTACTTAAATGTGCAAAAACACTAATAATAAAATATAAATAGGTTGTTTCGAAGCAAATACTTTTGACTCAATTTGTCCGCTGAATGATCAATATCATCTGATGAACATATAAAGCAACTTGATTTTTCGTCTCTACTTTTAAATTTGATATTAATTGGGTAGAATATCGCATTATTATCACGATATCGTGATAATATTGTATCGTGACCCAAGTATCATGATACATATCGTATTGCGAGGTCCTTGCCAATACTTGGCAAGAGTACTTGGTGTAAGAGTATGTCATGAACCATTGTTGGTCACTGGTGCTCACAGGTAGCACGGGACAGTTTCACACGTAGCAGTTTGTAAAATCAGTCTCATGAAGCGAACTGCATGCAACCAAAAGAAAACCCTCTCTAAAATGCCAAAACAAAAACAAGCTACGTTGACAGGAGCCAGCGTGCCCTACAAGCAACCTCTGATCCATTCTAATCCCCACTGAGGGCTAATAGTAGTACTCAGCAGGTGCGCTGTGCTTACAGTGCATCAGTCAAACTGTGCGTGTGGGTGTGTGCATGGAGGAAGATGTAGTGCCTCTGGCCCACAAACGGAGTCCCAGCCTTACAAAACGTGACTTCAGCAACATTTCTGATCTTGACCTCCCAGGTGTGCGGACCATCATCTGGTTCTGCAATCACTTCAGCTGCTTTCCTACTCTATCACCTGTGATGATGTGTTGTCATGGATAAGGATCCGGTTTCCATTCCTTACCGGTGCAGGTGAAACACTTGACGTGAAAGTGAGTCTCCTGGACTCGAACCACCTCTCCTTTGCATATTTCCCGACATCGCTGGCACCTGATTGGTCCAGAGCTCTGCTCACTGTGTGCTGAGCCTTGGTGATGAGCTGCAAAAGACAAAAAAAGGGCACATTTACATCAAATGTAGCCAGGTATCAGTCCATCACCAGAACTGGGGTCCATCTGGACTACACACTGTACCATGTGCATTTCACACAATAGGATCAGTCTGCAGCTCTGTCAACACTTGTTCTGAAGCTGTGAGGTCTGACACCTTATAAGCTGGGTAAGCTCCAAGCTTTCTCTCCTACTGCCTCTATTTTTCACACAGTCATATTGGATGATACACACATACACGTTGAAGCGCCACTTGAGAAAGATCCTCTTACCTTATTATGCATTAGCTTACATGCCTGACTCCTGCAAGCCCGACAGCTATTTCACACAGTTAGGGAAGAAGGTTCTCTCATATTGACTCAATACGAGAGAGTTACAAGAAAAAAGGTCAAAACAATACATTAGTTCCATTTTAAATGAGTGATTTATAATTTATCCAAACCTCTCAGGCTATTAGAGACTCTTTAAAAGGTCCATCTCCCTCCCTGAGAGATAGAGATTCTCTTGCATCCACAACACTGATGCTGTGCCAGAACAGCTGGGCTCAGTCTCCTATCTGTCTCCATCTTTCACAAGGAGCATGAGTGCACCAACTCTCTGCTGAAGGGGAAATACAGGCAGGGTAACCAGCTGGCCATACAGCCTGAATTACTAACTGAAGGACTTAACCACTTCAGTACGAGCAGCACCAGCATACGTCCTGGCACGCGGAGCAGCTGAATTCATTCCACTGGATGAATCCCTTAGGACTTGCATCAGTTAAAAAGTCTAAAAACCATGTGTATTTCAAAGTCGAAGAGCTTTTTGTATCTTCCGAGTTTGACAAGCAGGATATTCCAACTTAATCCGCGGCATCAAAATGTGCTGTTTTATGAAACCCTGTGACAAGTTACTGCTTTTTGGTGCCTATGCCATGATGCACTGGACAGTTTCCACAGACAGTATTGATCTAAGATGTTGTGTCGCATCAGTTTCATTTCATTTGTTCATATAAACCCATTTCCGCATTTTACTCCTGCAACATACAGTCATGGAAAAAATTATTAGACCACCATTTTTTCTTCACTTTCTTGTTCATTTTAATACCTGGTACCACTAAACGTCATCATGTGACTAAAACAGACAGAAAAGAAAACACTAAATGCATAAAAGCAGTGTTTTTGGCAGTACAACGCCATAGCTATTGATGTAAAAACTTAAGTGATTTAGGTTATAATCAAGAAAACCATGGAAAATGGTTAAGATATCAGCTCTTAAATAAAACTCTTATGAGCAATCTTTGTGGTTATCGTTATGTTTGTCCAAACAAATGTACCTTTAGTTGTACCAGGCATTAAAATGAACAAGAAACTGAAGAAAACAAGGGTGGTCTAATAATTTTTTCCATGACTGTAGTCCGAAAATCTGGGATTAGGAATAATTTAGCTTTAGTAAGAAGAATTTAAAAAAAAGATATGTCATTTCAAACAGGTGATCCCAACAGGTCATGATGATTAGGTACAAAAGAAATATTCACAATAGTGTTTAAGCGGCAAATTTTATAATGATCCTCAAAGACTGATTAAAATGGATTTGCATATTTCTCCCTCTAAAGTGTATAATATCATTAAAGGATTAAAGAATGTAAAGTCATTTCAGAGCATAAAGGGCAAGGGTGTAAGCTGAAGCTGGGCACCTGTGACCTCCAAACCCTCAGACAGCATCAACAAGCATCAACAATAGATGATATAACAAACACGGGATTACGCTTTGGAAACCTTTGTCAAGCAATACAATACAGAGCGACATTCACAAATGTCGCTCTGTATATATACACAGTGCTAAAAAGAAGTATTATGTCAGCATTGTCCAGGTGTGGCTATTGATGTCTCTGGGCTCGGAGGCATCTAGGATGGACCAAAGCACAGTAAAAATGTGTAAACCATTGTAATCAGATGAATCATTATTACAGATCTTTTCTGGAAGAAATTCATGCCCTGTGCTCCTGAAAAAAAGACAAAACAGAACATTGAGACTGTTATCAGCAATAAGCCCAAAAGCCAGGATTTGTGATGGCATAATGTTGTATCAGCACCCTTGGGAAAGGTAATTTGCACTTCAGTGAGGGCAACATTAATTCAGGAAAGTACACTGAGTTCTTGCGCTGGCTTCAAAATGACATCTGCACAATTTTTCTGGTAATGACTCTGTTTTTCTAACGTTGGCACTATTGAAGTGCCTTTATTTACACCTGAATTAGTTCCATTTGGGTTTTTTTAAGCCCTGTAATGTGCTAGCAACCTGTCCATGTTTTACTCTGGCTTTCACGCTGTCACAGCTGAGTTAGGTTCCAGTTCACTTGTGACTCTATTTGCAGAATGAATGGGAATTAAAAAAGGATGTATGTATGAATATTTTCAAACGTGCATACATCTGGCAAAACAAAGCCCATTACATCCTTTCACAGTGAGAGTGATACTGTGATTAACTCATTTAACTGAGGGCAGCTGACATACTTTAAGGGCATAAACTAGAATAATAACTATACAGACTTTATTGAAGCACTTTTCCTTGACCTTAAAGGAAAAATTAAGGAACAAAAATTATTAGATTAACAAGGCCAGTAACTGAAAAGAAGGTTGAGGGGCATGAGTGGTAGGTTAATATGACATGAAATTAACTCAGCACAGCTCTAATAGTTCTTTTATATATCTCCTTTCCTTTCACAATGGATGGTCCAGTGTCTTCAGCATATTTACCGTGATTTATGCCAGCTGTTGTTTTCACCGTTAGCTACTTACAAAACTCAAATATATGAGGATTAAAACTTCCACAAAGACGATTGCAGTCTAACGAGGAAAATATTTTGCCTCCACCCAAAGTGAATCTACCACCATGATGAAGGAAGAGACACTGTTTGTTAAAAACTCACGATGCACTCGTGAAACCACACAGGACATAATAAGCAATAACAAATCTCCTACACTGATTTTCTTCACTACAGACTGAACTGGAGCTACTAGTCGTGTTTCCAGAGGGTTGTTTTAATCTGGCGCTGCCTCGTCATGTCATAATTGGATGATGATATTGTCACTACATGGTTTTGAAATGAGGTATTAGGTGAAACCATGGTATCGAAGCAATTCATTCAATACCAGACGGCAAACAATTTTCGATATCCAATCTTAGTTGCAGCCCTAATAGAGTAGTTGCAGAAAAAGAAATTAACCTCCATAATGTAAAGAGGTTCTAGGCGTCACTATTGTTCTAGGACGGGCTAATTGTGACAGAACAAAACCTAACTTTGTTGCATAACATGGCCTAATGGAAACACCTTTAATTTACTGTTGAGTTTCATTGACATTTCCAAAATACTGCTTACCTTAGCTTTGATACGGAAAAACTGTAAGAAAAACACAGCTACTATTTGGTTAGCTAAAGCCTCCACACATTCTCCATCAGGCTTATCCTTGATCACCAAAACTACTTAATTTAGGGTCAAAAATGTTCACGATTTTCACATAAGGAAGATAGTTCCAGTGCTATTGCCTGGTTTATTTGAAAACTGATGGTTTTGACTTGATATGCCAAGAGGTCCCAACAAAGCAACTGTATCTGGCACCTCTGTATGAGAAAGTGTATGTATGTAGGAGGGAACAATGAATGTATAGGAAAAAAATGTGCATAACTGGTTGTTTGTTTTCCTGTTCAAGACTGTGAGCACAAGAAATATGCAAGAATGATTATTTCCCACTCTCCATCTCCCACATTTAGAGCTCAGTTGGTTCATTGTTTCACTCACAATGCTGGCAGCACCACTGGGAATAACTACCCGGCCTGATAAGTGCCCAGCCGCTGTTACAAATGACACTCGTTGGGAGTATGTTTTTTTTTCCCCCTTGTAAAACCTAATGCACAACACTGATCCCATCAGGTGCGAGAAAAGAGATAATGGCAACTAATGGCAGTACATGCATGCTTCTGGCAGCATCCGCACACACAGGGCGTCTATTTACCACAATGACCTGGGAAAGTAGTCCAGAACAAACTTCTGACAGCATTCAACTACACTGTAACATCCACTGCTTTCCAGCCCAACTGGGCAAAGTTGTAAAAAAGAAATAACATGCATCATCAAACCCAACATGGAGGATGGAAGAGTTTTTTCCATGATTTTGAAATAGACAAAGATCAGGTAGGTACCATGAAGAAACCTGCTGAACCTATTTAACCTGTTGAATTTGTATGTGAGCAGAAGCAGAGAATGCAGGTATCCAATCAGCTCTGGAACTTGGGCATTATAAAACGGCAGTAGCATGCCGGTATGCTCACTTCTCATTAACTGAAGCTCTACTGTGTCCAAACCCATTACGTAGTTCTCAAAAATGCCACCTCCAGTCCTGAGCCATCCTCTCAGTGATGGTCGCCGGGCTGCAGGTGTTATCTCCTGACCCCGTGTCAGGAGAATGCAGCCAGGCGGCAGACAGGTGATAACCGTGCTGCGGTCAGAGGCCGGCAGCATCCCCAGAGACTTCTGTGTCTGACCTGACTGCCTCGAGGAACAACATGCTGGGGTTCAGTCACAACGGATGCTTGGTGATTGTTGGTGATGAGTGGGAACAGGAAGGTGGTGTGGGGCAAAAGGAGGGAGAAACAAATACATGGACCTTGTGGAGTTGAGCTGAATGGTTAATATAAAAATTAAATAAAAAACAACTACAGGTTTTGAATCCCCAGTTCATTTTTTAAAGTTTGCGTATTTATTAACACGCCTTGAGCTATTAAACGTATAATTTATTGCATGAATGGCAGACTCAAGGACAACTTTTAAGTAAACCTGAACAAACTACATGCTGAAGACGTGTTTAAAAATAAAACTCTGCTTATGCCGCTGCTTTTAATTTGGTAGAAGATACAAATAAATATGTGTTCTTCTAATAATTTCTAAACATTTTTCTGTGTGAGACATTCAGGTGACATCTCTAAATTGTATCATCTGCCTAAAGTCAGTGGGAGACGTAGTTACAGAAAACAAGCTGGGTTACACTCAGCCCCAGTGGGTACTTCTGTCTTCTATCTTGCTAAGTTAAATGTTCATTAGGTTCTGTCCTCAGTCCATAGTATTATCAGTATTATCAGCTTAAAGCTCTGCTTCTGTTAAGCAGACATGACTAAATCTAAGACCACTGGGGTTCCACTCAGTTTGCTTACCGTATGTCCAGGGCTTGACACTGACACTGGCCAACTGGCCAAATGCTAGTAAAATTTGGCTGTGGCTAGTAACAATTTCTGTCTCATAAGCAACTTTGGCTGGTAACCTATTCTTTGATATGACACATCACAATAGTTGTACCAATTGTTTGTATTCAAAATATAAATGCAAGAATATTGTGAAGAAGAAAAAAACTGACAGCAAAACTGTGGCTAGCATAAAGACTAAATGGCTAATGACTGAGGAAAAACACTAGCCACAGTGGTTGGTGAGCAAAAAAGTTAGCGTCAAGCCCTGCGTATGTCCGTAGCTGTCTCGATAAACTTACGTCTGTGCTGTTAAAAAAAATCGTTTGCTTCATCTGCAGATTTTCAGAGGCTGTTAAATATCTCATCTTTGTCTTCTACTGCGTATTTTTCAGCATAAGCAGACATCTGGAAGTGGAGCGCTGTAAAGAAATTCACTGCTGAACAGCAGAGACGTCATCATATTATGAGCTTTATGTAAAAAAACTGGACAATGTAGATGTTTATCATCTATATTTTTTGCGCTTTTACTATAAATATTTGATTAGAAAACAACAACATCAACAACCCCCCTTTGATATTGGAATCATAACTGGTTTTTTTTTTCCTAATTTCTACTACATTTTATTGTGTTTTTTTCACAATAAATTGTATGACAGCAGTATAACAGCAGATTTATTCAATTTTACAATGTTTATCAGCAAGTTACTATTGATTTAAAAAGGTTAATTCCCATAAATTATAAAAACTACAAGATTAGAACTAATTTTGCAAGGAGTATAATAAAAATCCAACAATGTAAAAACCTTAAAAGTAATCCAATTATAACTGGATTTGTTGCACTAACAGCAGGCTACTTTTATACTGATTTCAGACTGAAACCTTTTAATTTAACACTTAAGCAACAGAGCAGAAGGGCAAAAAAATGTGACCATTTGGACAGACCTTTAAATACCATTAAATTAACACAACTTCCAGACTCATTTGTCCAAAACGGGGTATTTAATAACGCCGAGCGTCTTGTTGGTTCTGAAGCTGACTGGCTGCTCCTGTCACCTTTCACTTCCTAATTATAAATCCAAACTGCTCTCAGAGCTGCAGGACTGTGGGCAGTTTGGATCAGGAGCTGGTCCGAGCTTCTTCGCCCACTGCTATTTCACCCCTGAATTTAGAGAGGTTGAGACAGAAATTTTTTTATAATGAAACTTATAAACGTGTTTTGTTTAACAAAATGCAACATGCTTGCCTGGTAAGAATTTCAGCATAGTGCTGGGCGGTATGACCAAAAATTTATATCACGGTATTTTTCAAAATTATATCGGTTTCACGGTATATCACGGTCGCTAGATTTAGTTTTTTGAAAAGCACAACTGGGTGTTAACCACATTTCATGATTGGAGAGGAATTGCTGCAGGTAAATTGGCCCGGATTAGAATGACCTGGAATTTTACTGTCACGAGGAGTGAATATTGTAGAAAAAAATTCATATCTATACAAGTATTAATACAGGTTTGCATGGCCTCACAAAATGATACTATTTACAAAGAGGTGGCACTCGTGATTCTAATTAAGTGAAGGAATCAGAATGCACGATGGTTGCAGTTAAAATACAGAACCCTTTTATTTTTCTAATTTTGCAAACAACTTGCAACATGCCTTCCTTGTATTCTAACAAATGTTTGCGGCTTAGGTGGTGTAGCAGATTGCTGGTGTAGCCTCCCGCGGCTACAACTTTAGCTCGGCAACATTTGCAGATTATTGTAGTTTGTTGGACGTCGTCTTTTTTAAATCCAAAGAACTTCCACACGACACACACGGCTCCTCGTTTAGGAAGAAGTTCCTCAGTCTCATGTTGCCGTTCTGGAGCTTCCACTTCGGGTCTTTCGCTGTTTGCAGCCATCACCGTTTAACCATAAACTAGTAGCGTGTTGTGCCTCCAGTGCAACTGCAAAACAGTCCCCTGTCAAACAATGTTCTGTGGGACTTACGTTCCGCCGCGCGGCGTTCCCAACATTGTGTACGCTACAGTACATACTCACCGGTATTACGGTATATGAAAAATTCATATCATAAGAAAAATAAACACCGGTATTCGGTATGAACCGGTATACCACCCAGCACTATTTCAGCGGGCCAACAACTTGATTTTCTGGGAAAACTTTCACTCTCTGAGGACTTACAAAGTTTTGTGTGACACTGTGACGGTAGAAACAGCGTCATCATTTGAGTTAATGACGACTAAAGTGCAACTAAACCCTTACAAATAAGCTTAAACATGTAGAAAATGTTCAGCTGCTTCCAGTTTACAGCTGCTATATTTTGTACCACCCCGTGGGCTCGGCACGATAATATTACTGTTTTATGATAATGTGACATACTGTGAAAAAACTGTGAATTTATGACGACTTTAGTTATATAACTCAATTGATGTATTTCCCTGTCTTGAGCAAATGGCAAGTAGACTGCGTGGACCTCTGTGTCACTTTCACAGGCATGTCTGAATGAAGTGGTGAGAACGACGAACAGTAAAGTGTCTGGATAACTGAGTGTCGTCACTGTAACAGATTAATGAAGCCATTAAAGCTGTGTATCACATAACTGATAAGGCCGTAGGTGTGCTGAACTCACTTCACAATACACGATGCATGTCCAAGGCCCACCTATCGTTTAAAAAGAACAAAGCTATACAGACTCAAAACTTCAGTGCTCCTTCAGTGTACATTTCCTTTCAGAAAGGAGTGTAATAAAAGATGTGCTGACGAGAAAAGACCCAACGTCAAGAAACAGACAAGTAGACTGTGTGAAAACAAGTTCAACAGCTTTCCGTACACAAAAGCCTTTGGGTTTATACTTCAGGTTCAATGAATCCCAACACTGAAAATACCTCTTATAATTTTCCACATCAAAATATGCCATTTTCAGATATTTTGAGCCATTTAGTCTACCGTGCAAACCCTCAAATAATTAGGTTTTCTAACAAAAAAGCAAAATAATTTCACTTTTGAGAAAATGGTACTATTAAACGCTTGTAATTTCTGTTTTAAAACAACTAAAATCAACAATGGATTTTTAAAACTGTTATTTTTTCAGTCAAACAAAATAATAAGTCACTATGCTAATTGTTGAATCTCTTCATAACGCAACAAGGGAGTGCGAGCATCTGTCATCTGACGTAGCCACTGGTCAGGGCTCCACGTCTTCCCCCAACCCCTCCTCTCTTTATCAGTCTTCATCTCCGTCAGGACCTTGAGAAGGTGCATCCATCAGAGCGATGGCAGTGTCCAGGGAAAACACAAACATGCTGACACTCCACAGAGAAAGACAGAAGCGAACGACTGCCTGTGACAGACCGAATAATCTCTCAGTCTGACCAGAAGCCAAGGTCATGGAGACGGCATCCTCCAGGACACAACGGCAGGAGTTTTTCCACCAGTTAATCTGTTCATGCAGATTAACAAAATGAGCACAGGACTGAAAAAGGACACTAAATTGTATTCTGCAGTAGTTTGTAGTGGATGTACATGAATGGAAGTGAATACCGGTTAAAACCACAATGGCTGTCGCTGCAAATGAACAACAAAAACATATGCTTGATTTTGGGTTGGTCTGTAAATGGATACCAGTTGCAGACAAGCGTTCATGAATATTCATCGGTACAACCCGGCATCTGTGTTTGCATCTGTGCATGTTCGCCTCCCGCCTTTGTTCTCTGTGTTATTGAACGAAGACGTCTGGCTTCATGGAGTGATGTATGGCGTTTGGCACTAGTTTGGACTGTGAACCAGATGAAGCAGAAGTACAGGATTCATAAGGGATATGGCTCCCCTCCCTTGTCTATTCTTGTTGCAGTTTATTCTTAAAAACAAAAAAGCACAACTGACTGTAAAACTGCACAGAATAATCCAGATTTTTCTCTTCTGAAAGCTGATTCTGAGGACCTCACCATCTCCCAGCCCACTTTTTAAGGAGTTCCCTTTGCAGACGAATGACACTAATTCTATTTATTACACTCAATAATTAACTAACTGAATAAACCTGTCATGAAATATATCTTGAATGAGGTTTCCCACAATTTTCTTATTTTTTGTGGCATCTGCTATATCATATCCACCCATCCATCCATGCATTATCTATACCTGCTCATTCATATTTAGGGCACGCACCCTGATACGCCCTGGACGGGTCGCCAGTCCATCCAAGAGCCAACAACTTCTTTATAACAAACACAATTTCACCTGTTATCAAAAGATAACAGGTGAATCTAATGGACTGAATCGAATGGACTCTGATTTAAGTTTAAAATAAAACAGTTTTTTCTCAGATTTTCATCCAGATGAGTCGAACAGTTTTATATCTAACTGCTGCTTTAAAATGCTAACATGTCTCCAAGGGTCCCGACAAAATGAAATTGAATTTAGTGGGATTTTGTCAATACAGGCTTAGTTGCAGTGTACAAGGCGCAAGATGCAGGTTGTTTGGTCATATTTCCCCAATACTGATGTTAACAAGCATGATATTGATCATGTTAAATGATAATAAGATGGACTGAGCATGTGCTGTTCTGAGGAGGCTGACCTCCTTTAACAGCTGTAGAAAACATATGCAGATGTTTTACCAGACTGTTGTTTGCCAGCGTCCTGTTTTACACAGTGATCTACTGGGAGGTTGCATCAGGAAAAAAGAAACTCACTGGCTCAACGGGATAATCAGGAAGGCTGGCTCACTGGTCGGTTCTGAGCCGGAGTCTGTGGAGACGGTGGTGGAGAAAAGCACTAATGCCAGCTATCTTCTGCACACAGTCTTCAGCCAGCAGAGGAGCACCCTCAGTGATATGTGAACACCAGATGTAGCCATGGCCAAGGTTTTACGTTTTAAAAGGAAAACTGACTAATGTGGAAGTATCGCCTTAGGTTCAACTGCTTGTACTTTTGTTGGACTCTGGTTGTTCCTTCTAATCTACAAGTGTGAAAACACACACCTCCCTGTCTTACAAACTTGATGATGCTAAGAGCATTAAACCATACGTTTGTAGTCTATTGCTCTATTGTTTATCTCTATTGTTCTGTATTTTTTTTTGGGGGGGAGGATTCTTTTATTATTTATTTTGATAACTTTTCAATTCTTCAATTCTTTTTTTCAACTCATTTTTTTCATCTAATAATTAACGCTCCTGAAGTTACAGAAAGCCTAAAAGCTCATCCCCTGTTGAGAGGGTGTGCCTGCATCATTTTGCTGTTGTTGTTTTATCAGTGAAATGAAATGGACTAGAAAATGACAATATGAAGCAGTGCAGTTAATTATATTACAAACAAACATTGGTGACACCAAAATTAGGGGTGCACGATAATTATCGGCCCGATAACAGGAAATTATGACGTCATTCCGATAAGTCCGATATCATGACGAACAGAACCGATAACATATATATTTTTGTCAGTAGTGCCTCACTCCCACTGAGACCTTGAATGACCGGCAATGAATGTTATGTTCAAGTGACGTCAGCATAATCAGAAAAATGATTTCTCATTAAGGAAAATCAAGAATACCCCCTCATGTCAGAAAACAACTTGTTAACTCGGTCATAATTTTGGTAGTTGCTGACTTGAACTGATATTCACAGTAATTTCCCACGTTACACATAAAAAGTAGAAAAAAATAGAAAAGGCCGAAAGAACGACTAGCAAACAAGGGAAACGTGGGAATTTACTTGAAAACAAACAAAATGGCAGCGATTGGAACTTCGTTAAAGTTTCTGGAGAAGATATTTTACTGGTTATTTGTGACAAATGCCCCAAGCGAATTCCATGAGGAGGGAAAAATAGCACAAGCTTTAATACGTCAAACCTGATCAGCCATCTGAAACATAACCATCGCTTTGATGGAGTTTTGAATTCGTATGAAGGACGCCCGGGCCGCTAAAGATGCTAACGTGAGGAAGCAGCTTTGCCAACTTCTAAAATGCATTTTTTCAGTTTGTAATTCTGATGCATGTATTTCCATCAGTTCAAGGAGCCTTTATTTTTATATCAGTAAGTAATTAACCTTATTTAAGCTGATGTGAGATATCAAATAGGTTTGTTTGATAGCTTTACAGAAATGTTTGAGAGGCTTGCCAATAGTTTTTCATTGGAAAAAATAAATATCTGTTCATTTAAAGAGTCAAAACTGCTTTTGGTTTTGTTCATAGTATTGACGTAATGATCTTAAGTATATGTGTGCGTTATCGGTTATCGGTTATTGGTATCGATATCGGCCTTTAGGAGCTGAAAGTTATTGGTTATTGGTATCAGTTTTAAAAAACAGTTATTATGCGTCCCTAAATGTCTATTACAGCTCTATCTATGTCATGGTACAATGATCAAGATGCACAATTTGTCATCAAACTTAAAAAAAGTCAGTAAAATGGTAATATGTGTAAGAATATAGAAAAGTCCTGTCATGTTTCACTTCCATATCTCTACTGCTTCTGGAAATGTTTCGTCTGAGAGCCAAGAGTTTGAATCTACAATGAAAAGAAAGAGAGAAGAAGAGAAGCGTCAGCGCTGCGTGTGATGTATGGCTCTGCAGAGCCCCTCAGGTCCTTGAGCGCCATGATCTGTGTATCGATCAACACGTGTTTTATCATCCCCTGAAACGCACAGACTGTACTGCACTGTATGTGCCCGTCCCTCAGAGGCATCCCAGAATATAAAGTTCTTAAATGTAGCTCTGTAAAACGAGGTTCTCCCAGGAAGACCTGCTGTACCTTACATCCTTCCTGGACTGCCAGCCAGGCAGAAAATTAAGTGTCAGAGCAGAAAGGCGCAAGATCTGGTGACCACGAGAGAGAGAGAGGGTCCAGGAGGATAAAGACAGTTGGAGTTGTGTGTACTTACTCTGATTGTGTGGATGGCCTCTGGGCTATCACACCCAACGCAGCAGAAAACGCTGCACACAGCGCGGCCAAACGGGCCCAGTCATGTCCAAGCCCGAGAGCGTTTAATGCAAAAAGGAACATATGTTTGAATGACACTTAAGGCAGAGGTGAGGGGGGAGAAATAGGTTATTTCTTCAGTTCAGATGCCTGCTGTGCTCCTTAGTCTTAAACCCAGAGTGCAGAGACATGTCACACAACCATCTGCCTGCTGTGATGCTGATTACACACAAAAACGCGTGGTGGACGCATATACTGCAGGTTAATGCACTCACACGCCACATACCACACAGTGACATGCTGCTCATCGATGTGCGCAGTCCAGTTTGAGCACATGCTTGTAAAATTGCAAGAGCTTGTGACAGCTCTTCACATGGTGGCAGACTGTGCACCTCCCCCTCCGTGTCGGCTGAGGAAAAGCGTTCTGAAGCTTAACAAAAGAATTATTTTCATTTTCCTCAGAGCGAACACCATTCCCGGCCCCACATGGCAGCGAAGCTGGCAGTCAGGCAGGCTGAGTTTGGAGCGTTGGATGAATAATGTAGCGCCACACAACGACAGGCTAGATTATGAATGATGCAGTAATACTGGAGGGCAGACAGGAAGCATCTGACACCATCAGCTCTCTGAGCACCTGGTGCACATCAACTTCAACCGGTCTCACTGACAGCTAAGTGACAAAAGTGCAGGGGGGGGGGGGCGCTTCGTAAAATAAAAAGTCTCACATATATAGCAGCCTGTTGTGACTTGTAAACACAACAAAGTGGAGGCACTCGCGCTCACACAGCTGACCCAGGAGCCACACAGGGCAAACCCCTGATTCAGCACAGAGAGGATCGGGATCCGAGTCAGCTGGTTCAGGGTCAGCTTAGTATCACGGCGTTCTCCAGGATGTTCCAGGGTGACTGAGTTATTCATCATGTGTTGCATCACAAACAACTAAACTGAGACCCGTGGTGGTCAGGTCAGAGAGCCCCCCGCCCCCTCCTCTCGGCTAAAAGACTTCCTGGTCATGCAGTTTGGGGGACAGGTGTGCTTTTATTATGAGGCGATAGATTAAAGTGGAGTCCTGGTAGTGGTGGTGAAGCGCACGTGGACGAAGAAGAAGAAGGAGAAAGAGAAGTGGTGGAGCAAAGAAACAGAAGCCGAGAGACCCCAAGTATGAGCTGTCATGAGGATGAAGAATTAAAGAAAAATAAATTAATCCCCCTCTATGGATTAACATGAGCAAAAAGCCATTTTGACTTTCAGCTCCACTATTCCTCCTAAACCTGTTTCAAGTGTGCTGTAAGGACTTTACAGAGGCTTCTGACATCAGTCATGAGTATCTCTTTGCAACTCTGAAGCACACACAATCACATATACATATATATATATATATATATATATATATATATATATATATATATATATATATATATATAATATTTAACATACATACGTGTGTGGATTTAAAACGTATTAAATATATTTTTTTAATCAAAATAGTAACTTACTATTATTCAAAGTCAAATCAAGCAATAATGTTAGTTTCCTCTGCTCTGTTAGTCTGTTACAGGTCAGATAAAGCGCTCAAGAATGGACTTACCACTGGAACTCATGATGCCCAACGTGTTCTTATCCAAAACAAAGCTGCTTCGTCCAAAATAATCCCATAGAGCACGAGGAAATCTTCACGGGCTAGTTTACTGATATGAAAGTGTGTAAATGAGAATCAAATATCCAGTTTAAAAAAAAAAAAAAGCAAATGATGCCAGACTGCTTCCAGTTAATTTCATATGAAGGTGGACACCGAGAGAGATACAAAAAAATATATGTATGACAAACGAAATGTGAGCGGTGATAATTTCCGAAATTGGCTTTAATATCCAGATGAATCCGCCCGCTGTGTGTTATCTCTGTGGGGAGACACCAGTGGCAGCTCACTTGATCCCACCTTCACATTTTCGCTCGCGGCGGCTGGTCCTCGAGCTCTGCCGCGCTCCTCTGGCGTGTCCCCGTGCGCCTCTCACGCGCTGTCAACACAGTCACCGGAAACACTCGCTGTGGTTACTTTCAAAATAAAACGCGCAAAAAAGAAGCGGGAAAATGAATAGTAAATTGAATAACGCCATACAGAGACTATACAGAGAAATGTACGATTTAGGTGGACGAACAATCTTTAACTTTACCTATAAGTTTTCTCCAAAGTGATTTTTGAAGCCTCATTTCCCTCATCCTGTTGCAGCACTATGTTGCAAAGAGGCAGAAGCTGGAACAGGCCTCACCATCAACTGTATCCTGCTCTGATTACAGGGGCTGAAATAACTATTTGTTTACCTTCCCTGGACCCCATTTTGACATTAGTGGGTTATATATGTTCCTCTAACACATCTAAGAATAATAATTGCAAAATTTAATCATCATTACTTCACACAAATATCACTTCTACCCCTTCTGTTGTTAAATACTGGACTGATCTTTTTGTTTATCTGAATTGGATCAGTGTGTGAAACCTCCCGTATAGATTGATAGATTGGCCTACCTCTTTATAAAGTAAGAGAGGTGTCTTATAAACAGATTCATAGATACTACCCGGCAAAACACTACCTGCTGAGGTTTAAGAAAGACATTTGTGTGAACTGTTCATTGTATAGATCTGAACCTGAAACAATGATGCACCTGTTTTGGCATTGCCCCTTTACTGTCACATTTTGGTCAGAAAAAACCCAGTATGTCACAGCTAAATTTGATTCTATTTTTTACTGTTAGAAGGATGTAGGCTTCTGTTTGGTCTCCATAACAACAAAAGCAAAAGACAGACAGAAGAGGGAATTATTTTTAGGAAGGTGTCACACCATAAGGCTAAATTTAGTCACTTAAAATCTTCTTTTATAGCCTTAAAAAAGGAAACAGAACAATATAACAAAAGTCATATCTGACTCTAAAAACAAAAAGGCACTAAAACTCCACATTAGTGATCTTTATTTGATGTTTTTGACTACTAGTCCTCGGCTGCTTTTCAGTTGTTCTTACGTATATCAATGAACTATATTTGTTCTTTGTTCGCTGTGATCTTCAATAGAAAAGAACTGAGGCACAAAAATAAAAACTGTATCACACAGCAGCATTGGGCAACGCTTCAGGAGCGGTGCTTCTGACATTTTTTCATCATACCAAAGTCAAACAATCAAAATTTTTCCCGTTTGCTAGACAAATAAGTTGCATGCTTTAAATCAGTCCTGCCCCTGTGCACAATTCCACTGGCTAGCTCTAGCTTTGTAGCAGCAACTTGATTCCCTAACGCATGTGTTGTCAGTAAATATTAAAAAGTCCTCAAATGTTGAGGGCGGCAGCACATTTGATGGTCTTGTGGAGCTGCCACCAAGCATCTGCACCAGAAACAACATCAAATGTTGCTTCGGTGGCAACATCAGAAATGACCACTGCATGGAGCTGATGCTTGATTAGATCAAACTGCCTGCTGTTTTATCTGCTGTCATTTTTTTGGATCATGGATGTCAACCGTGAAAAAAAGAACAAAACGCTGATCTCAAGATGATATGTACACAAAACATAACCACACCCAGCTCAGAACAAAATGACTCAGGAAAACAGTATTTAGTGTGACCTCCCTGAGAACCAAAAACACAGATTTAGCTCTTTTTAAGTGGACTGTCCCATACTGATTGCTTATTTGAAATTGTATTAAGTAGTATTCCATTGTATCTAGATTTAACAGAGTCAGATTCCTGGATTTTCTGTTTGTTAAAGAGATCATTGATCGGTGTCTTGTATTGGAGTGTAATTGGAGTGTATAATTGGAAAGCTGTGAGGTTACTTCATCATCACTTTCAATGAGCTAATTGTACATTTTTAACATAATCCTCTGTATATTTAATATAAAACTAAAATGATTTTATATAAAACCTGTATGAAAACTGAAAGAACTTTCAAATCTCACACTATTCAGAATCGTTGGAGGATTTTACTCTGAAATTAAACTACCTAGTTTCCGGTTGCGCTCGTGCTATAAGAATAACTTGACTAGCGACTCTGTGTCAGCGACGTCACTCTTGGCTGTTGTAAATGGTATGGAAACATATAATCTAAAGTATTACATGTTTAAATGTCCATTTAGAAGCTATTTTTTCATTTGTTTAATTATTTCATTTTAATTATTCAATTTTATTTTATTTTTTTTTTACATTAGGGGAGAATTAGAGAGATTATCAGTGTTGGAGCCTCTTGTATCTTATTTCATAGTTTGCCATTTGATAGTCAGTAGAATTATTCAGATCATACAACATATCTTTTAAGAGTCCATGAAAAGCAGAGACTATTAAAATAAATAGATATGGTCCAAAAGAGCCTGGAGAAGGTTTTCCAGAGCGTCTTGATGCTTTTATTGTGGTGGGTTGGATTTGTCTAAAACTGTTATGACACTGCCCTCTTCTGGAAAAGTCACGTAAGCAAATTAGCTAATTGGATTGTTTACTGAGGAAATCCTGCTGAGGAGGCCAGGCTTGTTGTGTTGTGACTGACCTTGGAAGTTATGCCACACATCACAGCTCCAGTAAACAGTAGCTGTGACTTGTTTCACCCCACCGTCCAGGATTAGAAGCAGAGTTGTCCTGCATCAGTGGTTCAGTCTTCTGTTTGCTTTGCATAGGCTCAGTGGTATCAATGCAGAAAGATCTCCATCTAGAGTGAAACAACCCATCCGCTGTTTCTGTCTCAAGTGAAAAACAACTGAATTGGGTCAAATGCAACATAAGTGATTGACTAATTAAAATGGAAAAACAAAGCAGCTGATTGAACATAAAATCAGAACAATTTATTTTACAACTAGATAGGAATAAATTGTTCGAATTGTGTCGATAAAACTGAATAAGATACTAATGACAGATATGGGATGCATTTTTATGTCACTAAGCTGATATGCCACTTAAGCATGTTATAGAAAACTTTTCTCAGATTCAAACGGGCTTTAAATCCATACTGAATGGTCAAATCAGTTCCAATTCTTGTATCGGGGTGGTCTTACTCAGGAAGCTGAGTGTGTGTTCTGTTTTTATTAAGTCCACCAACTGCGCCGTCTCTGTGACCGGAGGAAGCTCCGGTTCCGAAGTCTGTAGGAAGCTGGACAATGGTGGGATGTGAGAGGCGTCTCATTCTCTTTCTGCCGCCCTGCACAGTCTTACTTGTTTCGCTCTGGAGTTTGATAATTGTAGCAAATGTTCTCGCTGTCATAGATTATTTTTCTGTCTAGCCGTCCAAGGTTGCAGATTCTCAGGTTTCGGATCACTGTTTAAAATGTTAATTAAAAGGCAAACCATGACAGAAAAGTACTCTTCATTGTTTACAGGCTCGGCTCGGGTCAGTGCTGATTAGATAATGATTTACTGAAATGAACTAGCTTCACCTGAGCGTGTGTGGTGTGTGCGTTTGTGTGTGTCTGAGGGCCCGACGTGTGACGGCTGCTGATTGTGCTCCTGTGTCAATCCTAAATTCTGCTTTTGTCTTCTAAACTGATGGGGCGGAAAAACAGGAAGCTGGCCTTCCTGCGCACTGAAGGCACCAGAGCAGGAGGCTGTCAGGTCAACCAAGTGTTGTCTCTGCCTGCAAAGGCTCCAGTGGCCCATGTCCGACAATAACGCGTGCCCTTACTGGAAAAAACCTGAACGCTGTTGCATCACTCCTTTCCTGCTAGTGGGAACTGTCCCCTTAAATGTGCAGAGCCACATAAAACAGCCACAATCAGCACAAATGATGCTTTGTGTGAGCTACTGAACACATGACAGGGACATGATTTTGATTTTTGTTGCAATTCTAATGTATGATTACATTGTTTTGACTTAATCATTCACCGTGGGTTCTTCTGTTGGAGGTAACATGCCTTCTGTTTGTCACACTGAGGTCATGAGTCCTCTATCAGCAACCCTGATCGGCAATAAGCTGCATTCTTCACTAAGTTTCACTTGCCCTTTGTTCAAGAGGAGAGTAGGCACGAACACATGCAGGCGCACACGCTCACAGTTTCCAGTGCACGTTGCAATGCTACATTGCAATCTCCACCCATTCATGTTTGTCATTTGTTGCCGTTTCATAAACCCACACTGCTTCTTTCTCTTTCTTTTCACCTTGCACACACACACACACACACATTGATACACATGTCTGCAAACTGAGCAGAATAAATGGCCCATGTCCCGCAGCTTTGCACAACCGATTGCATGCTCGCACGCTCACGTGCCCAGAGCCGGGCTGGTATTCAAGGTGACTTTCTTATGGCGTGATGGGAGTTGAAGATACACCATCGGTTCAACAGTTCATGTCATGTTTAACTTAAAATAAAATGAAATAAAATGGGGAACCTGTTGGATGATAGTGGTATGGTAAACACTTCAGTTTTTTAAACATTATGACTCAGTTTGTGTAATGCTGGTAAGTGTGTCCAGCTTGACAGACAGGTGTGTGTGTGTGTGTGTGTCTAAATCCATTTCATCTCTGGAATGAAAACAAGGTTTGACAGTCGTGCATACCAGCTGATTGTATGTGTCAGGAGTGCGTTTTCATCACCTGGGGTGAATCAGACCAAGCTGGTATGACCAGTGTTACAGAATGAGGAAACAGACTGCAATTTATTCAGTTTCTATGCAGTTTCTATAAATGGGAATAGGTAGTGTATAGAAATTAATTTTTATAGTTCCCCGGTTCAGTCCTACTGACTCATGTTTCCAGTTTTTTACAAAGAAAGGGGAAGTGCGTATGTGTGTGTCTGTGTGTGTGAAAGGGGATAAGGGTGAGGGAGAGAAGGGAGGCTGTACCATGGTCCCATAGAAGAGATGGGAGGAGTTACAGCTCAAAACTTCCTCAGTCGGTGACATGCTGTCTTTGATAGCCGAGACACAAACACACACACACACACAGACGGGCACATTCTCACTTTCCCTTTTTTTTTTCACCGCTTTCCTGTGCTTTTGATAGAAGGGGAGGAATAGCAGGAGTTTCAGGAGCTGTCCTGAAATGAAGTTCACCCGTTACATGCTGAAACCACATGCATACTTACAAAGAGACATGGAGATTTACAGACACTCAACCAAGCAGAAGAGGAATGAATTAAAAGGGCACAGCTGGCAGTAACACAGAGGTAAGAGTTTTTTTTTTTTTCCTTTCTCATTTTAATGCCTAAAAATCCCACTCCGCCTCAAACTTTCTGCTTTTGAGCAGACACAGCTGTACTTTGTACTTCGGCACATAACTATAAAGTTGCTGTCATTTCACACAATGAACAGTAAATCTTGCAATAAGCGGTGATTGTCAGATAGTGCTTTTGGTTCCTTGTTGTGCTCAATCAGAAATTAGATGATAGAAGGACAAAAAGTCTCCAGAGAACCTGAAGACTCCAGATTGTCTTTTATACAGTCAGGGCCAGTCTGAAGTATTTGTGTGTCTCTGTTTTTGTTCTGATAAAAGGAGAACATATGTCAGGTTGTGGGCAGATAGAATTGAATCCTCCACAAAGCTTTATGAATTCTCAGTTATATTTCTTCAGTGTTTATTTCAGAGTAGAAAATGTGCAGCAGTGTGGGAATATCCCTGCAGGGTGCTCTGTCTCAGACTCTCAGGCATGTGAGTGAGCTGACAGGGGGCTAGTCTAAACTTAGAGCCCATAACCCCTGTCTCATATTACCATCTGCTTACTCTTCTTCCACATATTCTCAATCCACAAACACATCTTGTACACACACGTTGAGATACAAATCCATCAAGCAACCACATTTGCACACAGCCAGTCACCGTTGACACCATATGTTTCACATTAGGGTTGAATGTTATTGTCATGGACCACCGAGTGTCACCATTGTAGTGCAGTTCTTTGTGGTCTCAGACTGTGTGGAGGTTGTAGGGTCACTTATGGTATGTGATCATTAGCTCAACAACCCCTGTAATCAAAGGCGGTACATAGTGTGCCTGTGGCTTAACAAATGTGAAATCATAAGCCTTCCTTGTAGGACACTTCAGAAAAGTTATGCTGCAACGTGCCATACTCCAGTCGAGGGAGGGTTTTGATTCTGCAGCTGCAAGGAAACAATAGTGAGATCCACAGGTGCTCCGTGTGACTTATGCAGCATCACTAGGGAAGAGATTGCATTGTGTTGTTGACAGCCTGTATGATTCAAAGTGTTTGTAAATGAACACGGCTATGGAGCCTTCTGCAGCTTTTGGTGCAAACAAAGGCCTGTACATGTGACTGCACATGTCAGCCTTGAGAATTCTTTGTTTATTAAATTAGACATCTGTTCGACTCTGAAAAACTAGCAGGGAAGCCTGAAGAGTCCCAAGATATGCTCCCGACACACCTTTGGCCTGTTTACTGCTTTCTGCTTCACAAGATACACATGCACAGATTAAACCGTGACCATTCAGCCGTCGCATAAACAAGATAAATATGCTGATCTCAGACAAGGATATCAGCCTCTTGGCCTCCAGTATGCAGGGGTAGGGCAGGGATCTGGGCAGAGAGGGGGGGGAGAAACTTTAGGCATTTATTTTCAATCACTGGAACTTACATGCAGAGACAGCTGACAGGAGTCAGATGATGCATTTGCAGTTTCCATCTTTATTAACTGTTTAATATGCATTGTAAAGTATCCATACCAGATGAATTTGCAAAGTGGAAAAAAAACACAGTTTAAAGATAACATACTCTTGTATATAACAGGAGTATATTAGCATGTGGCTCTGCAGCTGTTAACCCCCCCCCCCCCCTCCCCACCACCACCAACAACAACAACATCTTGATGCAGTTCAGTGCATTCAGTCAGCCGGTCAGTCTCTTCAGTACATACACATCCACTCGTTGCCAGACTGATGCTTTCTGCTGCAGACCGGCTTTCAATTAATTAGCTTTTTTTTTCCACGTACTTTCACACCGTTCATGTCTGTTATGCCATGTTATGTCATTGCTGGAAGGTTTCCAACCGTGTCGCAGCTGCCAACATCACCCCCGCCACTCACACACAGTGCGCGTTCCTCGCCTGGATAATTGTCAAACCGATGCCAAATCGATATGGAGAATACAATGATCCGCTGTGGCGACCTGTGTGACTTTTCATTACAGCAGCTTGTTGCCTGGTGTGGCTGCCTTTCGTAGAGGCTCCCCATAAGACTTCTGACGTTTGAATAGAATTATCGGGGCCCTGAATAATTCAGCTATTATGTACAGAGGCTACGGTCCTCAGCTGCACGTCACCTTGCTCTTCTTCTCTGCCCCCAACTCCTGAGTGAATACTGTCAGCTGGAGCCACAAAATCTTGAAGAAACTGTGGATAGTCAGCTTTTATATAATCACTGTCCTGCATTTGTGTCCCCCAACTTTGGCTTAGCAGGAACTAGTCCAATTTGTCAGTTAAATACCCCCAAATTCTCACTAGACTTAAAGAGATCAAGACTTATTTGATTAAACATTAAGAATGAAGAAAACAAATATTTGGTTTACATTTCAAAGCAAATGTGTTGTGATATGACAATGCTACATTCATAACTTGTCAACACTGCCCCCCTGTGGCCGAGAACACCGGTTATTGCAGCTTTAAGTAAATGGGAAGATTGGTTTGCTGTGTGGAAAATAAATCTGACAATAATTAGTTAAGCCGTTATAACTCTTTAGTAAGCAATTAATGTTTTGGCCCTCTTAAATAGAGAAAGCCATCCTACTCACAGTGTGACATGAACGTCAGTGCAACGACTAGTGTCAAACCAGAGGTCCACATCTTTGCTCTGTTAAAGGTAACATTCTCAGAAATCTCCATCCTGTGTGGAGCCGCCATGTACTGTATTGTCGGGACTGTTTCCGTAGCAGCTGTAATGGGCCACACAGGGTCAAGGATGTTGAAGTTTACATGGCAGAACTTTTAGTATCACACACTCTCCCCTTTGATGTCTACATCACCACTGAGAACAGTCCAAGCCTCCGTGAGCTTCATCACTGTGCAACGAGCGATCTGGAGTCTGTGACACCAGGCGACTCTCACCCCCACTGTGCTGCGACCTTGCAGCCTGCCCTTCTGTGGCATTGCCTTACAACAGGTCAGCAATACATTATCCCAGCAACAAAAACAAAAGACACACTCAATGTCTCTGTGGCACACATTCTGTGCATATTTTCACCAACACACACACACACACACACACACACAGACGACACATAGGGAAAGTCTCTGAGGCCTGCCCCCCACACTCATACCAATTGCAGAGAGTGCTTTGTGCATTCACTGACTGGCTGGGCAGCTATTGAGCAGAGAGAGAGGGAATAGTGGGAGGGGAAGATGGAGACAGCAAGAAACAGAAATATTACAAAGACAAGCAGTCTCAGACAGACAGAGGTAAGGAAGGGACAAGGCTTGGAGTGGGACAGTGGAGACGGATCCTGCTAATACAAAGTAGAGAGTCACAGTTAGGAAGGCAGGAAGGGGACCACAGAAAAAGGAAGGGAGCCTTGGCTCGTGCAACAGAGAGGAAGAGAGTGAGTTGCTGTTAAAGAGGCTGAGGGAAACTGATGGGATGGCATTGATCTCTGGGAGCTGCGGACTCCTGGGCCAGATGGCGTCTTGCTGCTTCAGACCACTCCTCAGTTCCTCCTGCTGCCGACCGCTCATCAAAGCCTGCCTCTCCTCCTTCACAGGTTGGTCCCAGCCCGCTCTCTGTGTTCCACTGTCATAGCCAGGCACGTAGATCAATATACAACATGGGTAACACTTTTAGCCAAGAAGGTAAAAAAAGAGCATGGTGTGTTCTTCCCTGTAGCAGCATGACTCTGCTGGTAATGACTCAAGCAGTCCTGTTGGTGCTAACTGTGCTCTGATTGAGAGAATAGGCTCTTGTTCTCTTTGGCAGTATGTCATGTTGCATATTGTGTTGCTCCCCATTGTCTTAGCGTGAATGCTTTGCATCAATATTATACTATTCTTGTGTGTTTACGCACTGACAACGCATGTCAAAAAGAAAAGACAAGGCGGTCTAATCCCAACTTTCACCGTTTTCTGTGAGTCCCTGATTAACAGGAGTTCCTTTTTGTCTCATGGTGTGACTGTACTGACGTGGATGTGTTGTGAGGAGTCAGGCGCAGGGCAGCTGAGAGTTTTTCCTGTCCGTGCAGCTCTGTGTGCGCGTACGCCGGGCTTGTGTGTACGCCCCTGGTGACTCCTCGAACTAACCAACAACTCGAACTTCCCTTTCCAACGTGAATGGCTGCATCAGTCGTCCCCAGTGATGTTTAACACCTCCCCTCTCCAGAAGAAGTTTTCACTTAAACAAATGTTTTTTGTTTGTTTGTTTGTTTTTAAATACTACTTTGTTTTCTTTACCTGGTGAAAGGATGTCTCTATGGATAAGCTACAGCCAGTTTCCCTTAGTTAAACGCCGGGGAGAGTTATACTGACTACAATAACTGAAAGAACCCCTTAATCGCAACTATTATATCTTTTTTCATCTACGGAAAGATTTTATTGGGATTATTTAGTTATAAACAGTGTAACATGACTTCCTAAAATCTCTGTTGATAATCTGAAGAACTATCTCATAAACTTTTGTCTTTGATGCAAACATAACCTCATGTTTACTGTACACATGTAGGAGTGGCATCAAGACAGAAAACACGCACATCTCTTTAGTCTGTTAAGATACATTGGGTTCATATTTAGCTTTCTTAAAATGAGTTAAATATTTGATGATTACTTGACTAAATATGGAATGATCATTTTTGTTTTCCCATATTAAGGATCATAATTAATTTGAACCCCTTTTTACAGACATATCTCCAGCGGAGCTGGATGCTCTTTGGAGGGAACCACCATATACTCTTGGGGGAGCAAATGAACACTTCTCAGGAAATGACATCATGACTCAAGGTATGGCATCCATTTTGCGAGGAACACCTGATCCTCTGGGTGGATTTATTCGTTGTAATAAAGTGCTGTGTGAGTTTGGACTAACAACTCATGATGTGAGACAGAGCAGCGCTGCTTTTCCCTCAGGTCACAAACTGAGGAAGTGTTTGGCATATCCTCCCTGCACAATGGAACAAACCGGAGGAAGCACATAAGCGTAATATTGCAGAAGAAAAAAAAATAGCTTTAAGGTATTAAATCCCTGTTTAAGGGTTGAAAAAAATAGCTGAAAGTAAAAAAGATGTGTATAGGATCAGTGCTTTGAAATAGCAAGTGCAAAGTGTGACTGAAACCTGGTTAAACTGTTCTTCCGATGGTCATTTTGATAAAACAGTTTCCACAAATAACACTAGCTTTCTCGCACACTAAATCCTAACTGCATGGTGATGTTTCAGCAACAGTGGATTAACTCTTAAACCTCATGTTCTGCTTCTGTTCCTTGAACAAGAGCAGAAGATAATCCACACCTGGCTTTGGAACTGTTTCCCTGACTTTGTTCCTGCTTTCGTGAGCAGGTGAGGAGGAGAACGGTCCAGTTGGGGAATCGGGGGAAGGAACGGTGGAGCATGACAGCTACTGGAAGAAGAAGGAGGCCTTCCTCAGAGGAAGTACTGTGTCTTTAGGAGAGAAATTCTCTTCAGGTACAGCTCATGATGATTTCAGCTTACCGGTACTCATTTGTCTGATGTGTTGTGTCTTTGTACTGGAAAGCTGTTGCGCAATAAAAAGGACTAAATTAAAAATATTGAGCAGTTGGCAGAGGTTTCAGAGGCTACTTGTAGTTGCCAAAAGCAACTTTCTTTTCTCTGCTGTTTTAATAAAATGTATGCAGCACAATTTATTAAATCTGCCACATGATTATAGAAGAAAAGTCATCTTTGTAACCCTGTCTTTTTGGACCAATTTTAGGGAGTGGAGTTAACGTCTTATAGCAGGCTACTGGGGACAGACCTGTTTTAGGAAAAACTCCTAAATTGCATCAAAATTTTAGAAAAAAATAGTAAAAAGATGCACCTCCCCTGTTGTCAAAAACATAGCTGTGTGTGTTTAAACACTGACACTGCAAGCTTCATAGAGTGCAAAACCTCTCAGTTAGAAGTTTTAGTTTTTAGGAAGAGTTTTTTCACTGTTAGCTCTCATATGATAATGTTTGGAATAGAAAATCCATGCATATAATTACAAATAATCTGTTATGAACACCCTCACTCATGCCGAAATGCAAAGTGCTGACTGGATGTAGGGCATCATGCTTGAATATGTGATTTTCTTTCTTTTTTCTACGGATATTAATCTTTAAATAACAATGCATTTTTATAGGTGCTCCACCAACCCACCATTGCATTTCAACTCCACATAACTCCACTGCTCTCTTAGCAGGGGAGGCCTTTTTAGGAAACAGTTTTATGACTTTGAGTTACCCACTTCTAAGACGGAGCAGAATATAAAGTTGGCTAGAGTTAAAAAAAAAAAAAAGGGGGGATTGGGGTGGATAAATCTCTCTGATCTTATATTTACTGATCTCACAAGCTGGGAGGTTACTAAACACAGGCAGTAACTCATGTAAGCAGCTGGAAATCTGGTTGCTGAGTCTCTGCATTAGCGTGTTGAGGCTGGCTGTTAGCATATGTAGCCTTCTGAATCTGAAAACTCACTCGGCTACGACTTTGGTCTTATCAAGCTGGCTGAGATAAGCAGCTTATATGTTTTATTTGGTGGCAGGACATGCAGAATGCCACTGCCACCTGTGGACTTTACTGTTACTACAGTCTTTAGCTGCTAGCATAAACTTTTGCAAGCAGCATGATCTCTCTAAGACTATCTGATACTCACGGTTTATATAAATATGCACTTATACTGAGTCAGTTTGTGTCAGACCTTTATATCTGCCAGCTTTGTTCCTATTATCTGAGCTCAAATATTGTATTTTAATACAACCGCTTTACCAATAAAGCTGCTCTCATTCACTTTTGTCTTTCAACTTCTTTTGTCAGATGATGAAATGAGTCTCTCCTAAAAGTTGCCAATAATTTTTGTTAGTCTTTAGAAAAAAGAAAAAAAAAAAACATTACTCAACTGGTCTGAAAAGTAGCCAAATAGCCAAGTTTCTTAACAATAGTTGTGGTAGTCTTCTCTTTGCAGTGTCATCAGCCTTGAATAGTTTTTCACTGATTGAAAAAATGGACATGAGGCAGGAGGGAACAACATGGATTGTGTGGGTTATTGAAGAATTGAGCACTGAAAATACCCTGAGAATTGAAAACCCTCCAGCCAGAATAAATATGCTTAAAAGCAAGCCTGCCAATGTCAAACAATGGATTGCTTAATGGATAGCTGCCTTTGACGCATGAATTACCGCCCAGGTCTCTTTTGCGACCACCAGGCGCTCAGTTACCGGCGCTAGCTTATTATTGCTCAGATCAGTAGCTGGCCTCTGCAGGGAAATAGTTTCCTGCTTAAATGTGAGCAGACTCTGCTGACTATTTTTTCATATCAGCATGTCTAACTAGAACTAATTTATAAACCAAGGTACTTCCGATGGACATTATTTTCAAGCATACTGATGAAGCACCTCCTGTCTGTCTACTAATGTTTTATTCAATCAGCAGTTTAGCTTCATGCATCACATTCCCCCAGGTTCTTCCTCTGAAATGGATTTAAATTGCCACACTGAGAGTCCGGTAAAAGGCCTAATAGCTTTGTTATTCCTCCGGGGACTCACATTTTGCTCACAAAGCTTCTCTGAAATAAAAGCTCTCATAGAGCATCTTTAATAAACTATTGTAAGTTTTGTCTCTCTTGCTCTTAGAGAACTTTCCTTTCCAGGGTTATTTGGTTTGGATTTGTCGGTGCGCCATGCTGCATACTTACTGCGCTCCGAGGTATAATTTGAGACGAACGTTACTGATCACAGCGTGTTTTTCTGCTACACAGAAATTGTTCTGCTGTTCACTGGACGGAGACGGTCTCAACAGGATCCTGATCGAGCCCTACAAGAGTCGCTACGCACTCGACTACGAGTTGTGGAGAGCAACAGCAAAGATGTCGTACAGTTGTTCAAAGTGAGGCCAGGCATTCAGTTGTTAAAGTGCTTTGATATGATAGCAAATATATAGAGAGTCCACATAATCCAGTGTGATATATTATTCTGTTATTGTGTCCTTTAAACGCTTGAAAGAAAGTACTGTTGCAGTGAAGTGAGATTTTGTTCCTGCAGGACTTGTCTGCACGTTTGGTCTCTGTCCATGCAGAGAAGGACAGCTTTGTACTCACGTTCAAGACTGTGGAGGAGATCTGGAAGTTTTCAACTTATCTTTCATTAGGTAGGATTTTGCATGATTCCTTTAGCTGGAAATCATTTCATTTCAATGATATCTATACTTATAATCGATGACCTTGTTGATTTATTATTAGTAATAGTGGCATGTATTAAGTATTACTTCAAGTGGCGTTTACTGTGTCCCAGGCTATGTGGCTCGTTGCTTGGAGAACTTCCTGTGTGATCAGTCGTTCTGGCTGGACCAAGAGCTGCTTCATGACTTGGAGATCAGTGTCACAGTAGGATGAGGAACATCTGGCCACCCTCTACCTGGGACTTCTACTCCAGGAGGGTCAGTAGTTTTGTAGTGTACACTGATTCAAAGGGATGATAGGTGATTGAAAAATCTATGTTTTTTTTTTTTCTCAAAATGCCATTAAAAACACTTTTGTAATCAAAAAGAAAAAAAATATTCGAAAAGATTTGTCATTCAAAATTTCTATTTGGGATCCAAAAATGCTAAATATCACTCTGAGTCCTATTTTTTCCACAATCCTCTATATTCACAACATCAGAAAGAGAGTTGTTTTTTTTTTTTTTTTCGCCTATAGGGAAATTTAAAAGATGTTTCAAAGCGTAATTCATGTACTCATGAAATCTTGAATATAAGCAGTTAAATTTACATTAACTCAGTTCAGCTGCTTAATGACATCATTATCTTTAATCCCTTTTTTAAAGACCCCAATTATCTCTGAGGCAGGCTTAATAAATGCATTGTAACCTATACATTTAAGGGGAGCACATGGGTGTAATTAGTGGTTAACATTGGTCTGAACTGCAGCTGAGGCCTTTCTGTGTACATTTTACATATTCTTACTGTTTCTGAGTGGGTTTTTGACAGGTGCTATGGCTTTCCTGAACAGACCAAAGAGGCAAATATGTGGTCAGCTTAGGTCAAACTGACCTGTTTAGGGCACGTTCGGCCTCCTGTGTGATCTGGAATAGGTTCAAGTCAACTCATGAAGCAAGGTTTAGGGAGACAAAAAAAAAAAAAAAAATTAAAAAAGGTCTCTGTAATTCAAAGATTTCCCATGGATGAAGCATAATGCCAGATTTTGATCTGCCCTTTGAATTTATTACAAAATTAGTCAGTGTTTCCTGAAACCAAAGGATTCTACCACTTTCTCCATGAAAGCATATTGATTCACTTCTACCTGCTCCACACATAGACATCACCACTATTCCCCAGGCAAAAAGCCTCATTGAACAAATAACAGCACTGCAGAGCTGGCAAATAGTGATGAAAATTACATTAACTTAATAGAGGGGAAGACAAAAAACATCCATCATCCAGCATTTTGCTAGTGACTGAATGAGGGCACAGAAGCCTTACTGAGAGAGTTTTGCTGATCAGTGGCTTTTATCAAAATCAAAAACACTCACTAATTGCAGTCCGTGTGTACCTACATCTGTGCAGGCCATATTTTATTTGTGTATACAACTCTGTATGCATCCACTTTTCTTGTCATTGCAGGATCCTTCTTTGCTAAGGCGCTGTTCACTAGAAATGAGCAGGATGTGGAAGAAGAAGAACAGCTGTTGTTCAAAAGGAACGACTTGCTTATGGTGAGGGACACGGGCCAGGACAACATGTGGGAGGCCACCATGCTCTCCACGGGAAACCACGGCATGGTGCTGGTCAACGCCATGCAGCCGTTGCCTTACCCCTTTTATCAGTGAGTCTCTGTGCAAGCCTCTCAAATTAGGCATTTTAGGCTGCAATTAATTGATATACGCTGTAATCATTTGCATGATTATCATGCTGAAACATCAATAGCACGGAAGGTGATAAACATGTGACACAGCAGTTAGCATAATTTTGTTAAAATGTACTTCCTGTTTGGTCAGGTGGTTCCTGAGGAAGTATCCAGGTCATGCTGGATGCTCACCTGTAGAAAAGGAGCAGTTTGAGCACCCTATCGGTAATGCTGTTGTGTTCATAATAGGAATTGTTCACATATAGTACAAATATAGTAAACGCTGTTGATCACATTTGGCCCTTTCCCCTTTTTCTCCTCATCAAATCTCTCAGTGACGGGTTCATGTGTAGCAGTAACAGACTACAGTCCAGCCGGGCCAGACGAGCTCCAGCTGAGCCAAGGTGACATTGTGGAGATCCAGGGTGTGCTGATCCGAGGTCTGGGTGTTTTCATAGGAAAACAGTCTTCCACAGGACGCACCGGCTTTGTACACAGAACCCATGTCACACCTCTGAACACCGTTCCCCTGTGAGAAACCTTTTTGTTTTTGGTATTGGTACTGGTATTGATATTGGTAACTTTATTATCCCTGAGGTGCGAATTTGTTATGCAGCCAACAGTCTAATACTGATTCTGACTTGCTGTTTCAGTGTATATGTAATCTAATCGTGTAAAGTGGCCATATGATGTTCATTTGAATCTCTGGCAGCTCTAGAGCAGTGTTCCTCAATCAAGGTCCTGCTCCAGCACACTTGGCTCAAATTCATGGGTCATTGACACACTTGTGCAGACCTTGAAGACAAATAAAGGTGATCTATATACTTAAATTAGGTGCATTAGAGCAGAAAAACATCTAAGATATGCAGGCCAGTGGTTCCTAAGGGCCTGGATGAAAGAACGCTGCTCTAGGGTATCTTTGCACCCCAGCATAATCCAAAAGCGGTCTGCACAATAATAACCAAGTATCACCAGTGGAGCAAATTTGACATGAATGCACACAGCTCCTGTTGCTGCTCAGACACACTCATTTTTCATATATCAGTGTCATCTATCGTATGTTTTCCACATTTCCTGTAAATGATATTAACACCTGAAATCTTTCCACACATGTTTGAACCAGAATCAGATTCAGAAAACAAAACTGGTTTATCATGTTGTCCAAGCTGTTTGACTTGACTTTGACGACTATTGTCACAGACAATGTTTGCACTGAAATGCACACACATGCAGGTTGCCAACACAATACAGAGACTTAATTTATCACTTGCAGTTCAAACTCACAAGCTTCTGAAGCTCTGACTTTCAGCTTTAGTGTTTCTGCAAATTCAGCGGCATACTGGGCCTTGTTAATTAAACAGTCTCCTCGAGAAGTGTCGTGCAATAGACAAATTTACTTTGTTTTTCTGGGCCCAAAAACAAAGACAGAAAAAAAAAACCTGCATCTACTCAGTCATGATTGGCCAACTTTCCCTCACAACCAAAAATACTCTTTTTTGGCGACATCTGGGAAGCAAAAGTAAAAATGCTTCGTGAGAAGTACTAGCAGATCCACCAGGGATAGAAAGCATAGTTGCAAACATCTGCTTTTGACCAGTGGCCTCCAAAATCACCACCAAAGCTCTCGTGGAGGTACACTGCCTGTAAAATATGACCATACAGAGAAACTGTGCCCTCTACGACATCATAAAGAGCTGATGTTAGCCTCTAATAACATTTAATGTGGCAATTCATCATAATAACACTGTAGATGAAGATGGCCACTTTAAAATACTTTATCTCAACAAGAACAAATATGCTTGTTTATAGTTGTTTGCTTTTCTTTTGCAAAATCTTGTTTAGTGCGTCTGCAGTCTGGACAGAACGGGGGGGGTGATGAGGTCTGGGAGAAAACTAAAATGATAATGGTGCCCTTGTTTCCTTCTCACAGAGACAGACAGTTGGTTTTTCTCACTGAGGAGGAGAAGGCCAGCCTGGCTCGGGTTAACCCATGTAGCTCTGAGCCAAGCGACAGCAGCCTTCTGGAAAGACTCTTCTCGTCTGACATCAGCTCTGTGTACAGGCTAGGTAAAAGAAGTGCTGTGCTGATGAAGCAGTTTTGATTTTTTTTTTCTTCACTAAGAGAAAAGGTTGGGGTTATGGTAAAGAGATATAAATGGGTCATGCGGGGTGTCATGCGCAGTCTGGGTTTGGTAGTGTAAATAGTGGTACTGTTTGGAATTCAGTCTCGGAAAGGGAAAAAAAAATGTTTCCATCTCTACTCCCATCTGGTAAATAGTTGCTTAAATTGTTTTACCTTGTGTGCCTCCAGATAGACTGGATGAGACTGATTTCACATACATCCGGAATCGGCCAAAACATGGTAACTTTTCACATGGGAAAACAGTTTTTAAAAGAATATATCTGTGTGTGTTTATAGCCACTTATCTGTTTTAAGCGGAGACACTTAAATCTGTCTTCTTCTCAGACCATAAGGTCCTGCCAAGCGCCCGCCAGAGCGTCATCTCAGAGAAAAGTGGAGGGACGCTGCCAATACCAGTTTTCCCGTCATGCCTCTGTCTCTCACTCCTCTCCCAATGTGTCCCTCCATCATTCTCACAACCCTCTACCACGAGAGGGAGAGCGCTTGTCTTTCACTCTGGAGGACACGTTCAGAGAGCTGGACGAGTTCCAGGAGGATCCACCTCTCTTCCTGGAGGAGAGCAGCTGGGAAGGAGAGGAGTCTGAGTTCAGTGATCCAACGCTGGCGCTGCTTAACCACCAGTCCTTCCAGGTCCGCTGGGTCGCAGTTTCTCTCTTTCCTCATATGTTCTCATGCAGGATTTTTAATGTTTATTTGCAACTGAACTGATACCTTCCAGCACACCTGACTCTGAGATAAAATGATAACTGAATTCATTTTATTTATGGACTTAGTTCATAACTCTAAAATCTTCTGACTCTTTTTCCTTCCAGGAGGATTTCCTGCCCCTGTACGACCTGCAGTATTCCTTTTCTGTGGGTGACTTTCAGTGGTAAGACTGAGGACGAGCTGTCAGGACACCTTGAGAGTGTCAGGGAGTTTTCCAAGAGGATGGGCATGCACTGGGCCCATCGACGCGCATGCTTTCTCCTGGGCAGATTGTGCGCCAGGAAGTTCAAGTTCTCTCAGGTACAGTGCAGAAGCGTGTAAATAATACGATTAAAATGTTTTCAGCAAACACAGATTATTCCAGTAAACATATTTTGTGATATAGATTATGTATTTTTTCCACCTCTTCTCAGGCACGTGTATACTATGAAGAGGCTCTGAGCGTTAATGTCGACAGTTTCTCCGACGCTCCCCTCCTCGTGGCTCTCTTCACAAACCTCACCGCTGTGTACCTGAAGCAACGCATGACAGATAAGCTGCCCCAGACTCTGGAAAAGGCCAGTGCTCTGCTCCTCTGCCTCCCCTGCCACAGCTTCACATCCATGGACGAAGTGGAACTGCTGAAAGCTGCTCCTGAGGAGGGCAGTGGTCATGGGGGACAAACACTTGGAAGCTCGCATCTGCTACCTCATCTCCAGCCTCTTCCTGCTTCCTCAGTAAGTTTGATGACGCTCTTCCCTTTGTCGAGAGGCTCCAGTTCCTCTCCCTCTCGCTCTCTGCTGCCAAAGGGGGACCAGTAGCACCACTGGACCTCAACTGGCTATTGAGTGGCCTTTATCATCGCAAATACATGCCATACTTAGCACTGGCCTCGGTGAGCCTAGACTCCAGACAAGATCACTCACTCCACGACGCCTTCCAGATGATTGAACTGTTTATCAGAAACTCCGTCCGTCTGAACCCTTGCTGGAAGGAAGGAACCTCCCTCCTCCCTGCTCAGATTGTGGTTTACTTGCAGCAGGCCCTCGCTGTGGCTGAGCAGGGGGATGACATAAAGACTCAGAGGGACCTGTGTCTGGGCTTGGCCTCAATTTACCAGCAGTATGGAGAACTTGATAAAGCCGTGTGCTGCGCTCAACAAGCCGTGGACACAGGAGGCCACGTCAATGAGGAGGAAGGCTTTGAGGCCTGCGTGCTGCTTGGGTGGCTGCTGGTGTTGACAGGCCAAGCTGATAAGGCCCAGAGTGTCCTGCTACCATTGTTAACTTCACTACAGGTGAAGAAGTTACAAATAAACATAGAGTAAAACATTTTTATTCAAGCAGTTTTTCCTTTTTATAGATGTTAGTTCTAATGGGTGTGTACATCTCTCTGCAGAGCACAGACAGTCCCACTCAGCGGGGTGTGATCCATAACCTGTTGGCCTTGTGTCTGAGGCATCAGGGTCGCATCCGAGAGGCAGGCTGGCATTTCCATTCTGCCCTGGTCATTTCCAGAGAAAGTGGAAACCAGAGGAATCAGGCCCTGGCACTGGCCAACCTGGGTTGTCTGGCGCTGGATGCTGGAGCATCCTGGGTCGCAGAGCGCTTCCTAGTCAGGTCAGACATTTGTCTCTTTTTTCTTTTCTTTTCTTTTTTTAATGATGAATTTAACCCAGAGGACATCTAACTGAAAACAAAAAGAGGATTGATTATACTCTGTTTTCTTTTTTCTAGATCTCTGTGCCTTTTTCTTGAACTTTGGGAGAGCCCCAGAAGAGACGAGACAGACGAGGAGCATGTTCAGACCTACCTTTGGCTTGGGCGGAGCTACAAAGACAGGGGGAGGAGTCAGGACATCAGGGCATGTTATGAAATGGGGTTACTAATTGCACTGCATGCCAGAAACTTGCACAGTAAGTCTGAATTCAACAAACAGCACTCAGATCTAACTTGGTGTTGGACCTACATACCAAACAGCTGTCAGTTATACCATCCTAACCACCGGAATCACCGATGAACCCATACATTTACACGGCACAAACATAACCAAAAAAAAGTGTTACATAAAATATAGTAAATAATATTTCCATTTAAAGTCCTATTTTACTGCACTACAAAACGAAATTGTTGAAACGAATTAAGTGCTATTGCAAAAAAGAGATGTGCAAAAACATTTTTGCAAGTTTTGAGTCTTTTATAGTTATAATGAGCATTCTATGATTTTCAAGCGTTACATTGCTATATTTTATTCTAAACATGTAAGGATATTTGAATCAGCATATTTGATTCTTCAGCTGCAGACAGTGCAGTAATTGTGGCTAAAGTTTAACACAATCACACTTGGGTTAGCCATTTAAGTTTTTATTGTCTGCGGTCACAGCTGCACATATGCAATCCTGGATCTGATGACAAGGGAGGGAAGGAAGGCGGATCTTTAATTGTACTGAATGATTTGTACTGTACATATCTTTTGTTGAATAAGACTTGGGGGTGGTGGGGGGTTGGATTCTCTTCATCCTCTTATTTCTGTCTTCTTCTTATTTGTTTGCTTTTTTTTTTGCTGCAAGTTACACTTTCGAGTTGCTGCCTTTGACAACTGGAAAATAATGCATTTGGTGTTAGCTGGTGAAAATTACATATGTATTCGTCTGATTATAAAGTGGGAGGATCAGAACAAAAATGCATTTGGGTAGCCAGCACTGGATACTAGAGATCGAATCTCTTAGGACACATGTTAATGCAAGGTCTCATGCAAGTTGTAGATTCGAGTCCCTGCGTCTAATATTATTCAGTCGTAAACATTTATCATCGTATGTGCTGTGTGGTTTTTTCTGTACTCACAGGTCAGATGGTGGTGGCGAAGGTTCTGAGTCGCTTGTATGCGGACATGCTGCTTTATGGTCAGAGTATTGTTTACTATGAACACTGCGTGTCAGTGTCCAGAGAGCTGAAAGACAAGAGACTGGAGGGAGAGTATCTGGAAATCCTCAGCAGCCTCTACCTCTCACTCAACACGGAGAAGTGAGTCAGATCCTCTTAAAAAAGACGTATCCGTTTTATACTCCATTTCTAATTTTGCATTCTGTGGAACAGATCATCTCGTAAGTCTCTTGACTACACCAAGCAGAGCCTGAGGATCTCTATTGATCTAGGCAAGAGAGAGGAAGAGTCGGAGACCTGGCTGCAGGTGGGACGTATATATTACCTCATCCAGGAGGACGAACTGGCTGACATGTACCTGCAGGTGAGGAGCAAAGAGGAATAACTGTGTGAAGGAGTTCCTTTTTCTTTTTCTACCCTTTGTTGTTTCTGTTAAGCTGACTTCCACATTGGTTTTGGGTTGGGCACTTGAAAAACTGCGATTAAAAAAAAAAATCCTTATGATGGATTCGCTACAGAAACCACATACTGCAAGTGAGTTAGGGATACACAGGAAAGTTGACCCTGAGGAGAGCTTTGGAGGTGAGTGCTTGCTGGTTAGAGAGTTCCTCATGCAGCACTGCACAACCACACTATAAGGGACCACCAGGAGGCATCGCAAGGAGCTCTGTAGGCAGGGAGGTTGTTTGAGGCCGGGGCCTTGGCAGTCAGATCTCCATCTGACTGTTGAGACTGGAATGTTACTTCACTGGTGGAGAAGGACTCCGAGTTTCTACAGGTGGTTGAAAGATGCTACCCAGACAAAGGAATCAACCTCTCAGAGATGTTCTGATTTCTATTTCACTCTGGAGTGTCCCTGGAAAAGGGACTCCCCCTTTTAGCACTCGTACGTTTTGTCCTGTAGACTAAAAAGGTGGTATCCCAGCACCTGTGGTTCAAGAAAAGACCTCTGACTGCTGTTTGTGCTTATGCTTCTTAATGAATGTTTGGCATACCCAACCTTTTTGGAGTTTCTGGGTGGGGAGCTGGAATGTTCATCACCAGAGTCCTCTCCATTGTTCTGCTGGGAGACTCGAACGCTCATGTGGGCGATGACAGTGAAATTTCGAGGGATGTGATTGGGAGGAATGTCCTGCCTGATCTGAACCCGAGATGTGTTTCGTTGTTCGACTTCTTTGCTAGTCGTGCTTTGTCCATTACAAACATAACGTTCAAGCACTAGGGTGTGTAAAGGTGCACTTGGCACTAGAACCAGGTGCTGCAGGCCAAGAAGAATGCTGCTTCAGCAGCTGAAGAAGTTCTGTCAGATGCATTAGGAGTGGAAAGCAGTGCTTCCCTAACTCTGTTCACAGTGGGGATGGAGTGCTGCTAACCTCAACTGGGAATACAGTCTGAACACTGACTGGATTAGGAATGAGTTACTGCCTCAAGTGGAGTTCAAGTTCTCAGATCCTTTTGGAATCTTTACAGGTCCTGGTTTGTGTATTAGCTAACCTGCCTGCAGGGTAGTATGTAAGAGACAGATTGATCATAGGAGGTTCAGGTGCAGTTTTGATTTCATTTAATTCTTTTTAAAGATCGTTTTTTCTGGCTCTAGTGGCCTTTTATCAGGAAAGTGCAGTACATATGCAGCAAAGGATCACAGGTCAGGAATCGAACCTGCAACCGCTGCAGGAGGACGATAGCCTCTGTATATGGGCTTGCGTGGTTAAACCACTGAGCTACCCAGCGGACTGGTTAGGTTTTATTCTTTTAAATGTAATAAAATGCAGAATCACCACAGAAGCTGAAAACATTGTGTTAGTCATCAATCAACAGTGTAAATGTGCCCACAGGCAGCAGTAAAAACAGCCCTCAGGATGAATGACCCTCACTTTGCTATGAGCATCTATGAGGAGGCGGGAGACGTCTACTTTAAAGGCCACAGAAACCAAATGGCTTCAGTGCCTTTCTACAGGGTGAGTCTAAACAGAATAACTGGATTCTTTTTTTTAAATTCTTAAGGCTAATAAATCACGAGCCAGTATTTTCCATGCCATTTTTTTAATATCTGCAATTTTATATCAATATACCAAGTTTGTATCTTTTAAAGCTCATCCAAACGGTTCATTCTTGTTCTTAGGACGGAAGTCTGCCATTTGCACGGAGCGTTAAGGATATCCATTCAGAGTTCCGTTTGTTAAGTAAACTGACAGAGTTGCTGATGAACCATGGAGAGCAGGAGGAGGCTCTGCAGTATGCAACGCTGGCTGTACAGATTGCCAGCAAAACAAGTACCAGCCCTTCCATTCATAATACCCCTCTTGTAGAAGATATTAACTGTAATACTCAGGCTGCGCTGTCTCCCACTTTGTCAGACGATGTTTTTTTTTTTTTCACCCGCAGGAGTGTGTGTGAATGAGAGAACAGCCTACCATCGGCTGGCTACAATCTACTACAACCTGCAGCGGTTCGAGATGGCAGAAAATTACTACTTGAAGTCCCTGTCACTGTGTTCTCCTGTCCTGCAGCACCCCAAGGAGGCACGCTACTTCACTAAAGTTTACTGCAGACTGGGGAACCTTACTCTGCACAAACTCAAGGTACTGGTGTTGCTGGGAGACTACTGTATGGGCAACCGGACACATGTACAGTACGTCACTAAAACTATCACTATACCTGAAATGCTAATAATCTGGTACGTGAGACGTAGTGGCATGTCATAGTGGTTCAAAAGGAAGAATTGCTATCCACTGCATACCCTTATCCCTAAACCTGAGTGACCACACTGGTGACAAACACCAACTTCCAAATGTGAAGATTATATGTTTGACTTTGATATTCTGACCTCTCTTTCCTGCGCTCTCCTTACAGGATGCATTCGATGCACTGGTGTACTTCCAGTTGGCTCTGGCAGCTGCTCTCGAGGACCAAGCTAACCCCGAGGCTCTGTATGTGGTGTATATGAAGTTGGCTGAGATCCACGGAAACCACATGCCTGATGATGAACTGTGCCAAGTTTACAGACACAGAGCCCACAGTTTAAAGAGGGTTTTGGCTGGTGTGGAAAGCTCTGCTGTTGGAGAGGAAAATACAGACGATGCAAACAGAGAGCCTGGCCAAGAGGAGGAAGAAAGCTCAGTTGCGGATATGGGATATGAGGAAAGTTTGCTTGAGGGAAATTTTATTTTTGATTCCGCAGCAGAAGATGAGATGTGTGAAGTTAAGTCAGCTCCAAGAACTCTTAGAATGCACTCAGACTCAGAGGACGGACGTGCAGACATGAATCTTCAACATGTTAATGGGCAAAACGATCACAGTCACTGTCCTCCTGATACGGATGCTCATTATGTGGACATGTTTGGCTCTGAGACAGACATCGCTGCCTGTCGGTCACACAGTGACAGTATTTTAACTGAGTCTTTTGATACAGCCAAAGAGCACATCTCAGACTCCAGCTGCTCCACAGACACTTACCAGAATCCAACAGATGGGAAAGACCACAGCATGCCAACTCAAATACCCGTTAAACACAGAAGTGACCTCACAGAACACAGCGATACCAGAGACACCGATTCTGATACTCAGGATGAACAAAACACCCCCACTAAACAGACAGGCGCCCATGCAGATTTGACTCTGAAAGAGTCTGACACTGACAAGATGGAGGCCGTGAGTGTAAACAGTGTTGAAGCTGTCAGTGACGAGAATGCTCGCAGCTCCGCAGAAGAAGTGAAGTCAAAGACTTGTGACGGACACACTGTATGCACAGATGCAGACACATAGCATCCCGGCAGCATTTTTGCTTTTATGCTGACATTTTCTTTCATCTGGTCACGTGACTCTTGGCCAGAAAACTGACTGCAACGTTCCAGCCGGAAGGCAATTTTTGTACAAACTATGATGTTAATACTGTAAAACCTGTGAGTTTCACTTTAAAGCATGTCCCTTTTGTCTAATACATACTGTTTATATTGCATCATGATTGTTTTCTACCTTGTTGTATCATGTTGATATGCTACCAACATTAAAAAATTATTTTGGTTGCTGAGTGTTGATTTAATTTGTACGTACATTCGAACATGAGAGAAATATATTAGCTGTGAGCGGAGAGACTCAACAAGAAAACAGAATATGGATAAAATGGGGGATTAAAGAGCAGAATTAAAGCAATGTTTACTGTATAGTTAAAGTTTTTATATTCTTTCTATATTTATGTATATTTGGTGTAATAGTCCCCGTGACCCTTCGGAGGATGAAACGGGTATAGATAATGGATGGATGGTGTAATTGTGAGTTGATCTGCAGGTCGGTATACTAAGTAAAAAAAAAAAAAAAAAAAAAAAAGAAAACGTACTGTGGCATTATTTAAAGTTCATATAGATACATGACACATTTTGAACTACACTTAAGGTTTATTCATGAGGTCTAAAGGTGAGCATCACATCTCCAGCTTCTCAGGCAGATTAATATGAGTAACAGACACTATTAACAGGATTTATTTACAGTCTGGGAGGCAACTAAAATCTGGACAAAGTTGAGGCTAAGGAGAATGTAAATTAACAATTTAACTCGGACAAAAAAGGGATTATCTGCAGGAAACAAAACTCTGCTGTTGTTCCATTTTCTCCAGCTCCTGAGACCCCAACCATTCACCCTTTGGACTCTGCCGTGGAAAGATCTCCACCACGTATTTGTACACAAGCTGCTAAAAATCCAAATGAATTCATATCCAGAACAACCTATAGAAAAAAAAAATAAAAATCAGCAACAGTTGGACGTCAGCTCTATTTTACAAATCATTTTTGTCTGCCAACAAATGTGTATTTCACACACATTTTTTTAATGTGTGACAAAAGAAGTGTTTTTTATGTAAGTGTACAAAGTCCATTTGGAGAAGTAAATAAGTGAAGTAACAGTTACACCAGTTCATTTTCTGAGACGGTTGTGTGGATACTGGACAGCCCAGTCAGTATGTCTGGCCATATTGAAAAAGTGCCACAAGAGGGCAGCATCACATTGGAAAGATGGCAGTAAAACATTAGCTGCCGACATGCATCCGTGTTAAATCAGGTTTTTAGTAGTAAGAGAACGATTTACAAAATAAAAAGAGTGAGTGAATCCCAGCACTTCTCCCTCAACAAAATGGAAAGTGTCTTGTCATACATCTTCTTCATGAACCAGTTGAGTTTCAGATTGTTGGAGCGCTGGTGTAAACCGCGAAAAGCATCGTGGGTAATGAAGTCCGTGACATGTTGCGGAATAGAGAGGTTCAGAAGTGCTGTATGGTTCGAGCCGGAAGTAAGTTGTTAAGACAGTATCCGAGTCCTTCTCATAATTGTAATGTAGATCAGCTCCTCTCCTTACAGAAAAACATGCATATTTGCACCACAGTTACTAGTTAAACACATTTGCTTCACAATGCAGTGGTATAATTTAAAGAAGTCTTATTTATTTGTGATGAAGGGCAGCTTTTTGTTTAATTGTTTTCTAAAGTCTGGAAGCCCTTTGTTTAAACACTTAAGAGCTGTATAACTATCTGTGATTGTGACTAAGCACAGTATTTATATTTACTGCTTAAAGTTGGAAAGCACTACAGTACTGTTAAGATCTTGATAAAGAATTAGCAGTTTATCTGTGGGAAAAAGCAGACACACACACACACACACGTAATATATATATATATATATATATATATATATATATATATATATATATATATATTGTAGTGGCTTAAAAAAAAGCCACTATGAGGGAACTGGAAAGTTTTTTTAAAACAAGGTATTTTACTGATCAAAAATTTAACACTTTATTTAATGCAAACAAATCCAAAAAACACAGACAAAAAAACACAAGTGAGAAAAAGATAAAAAAACCAAACTCCTACAAAAATACATTTACCTGAAAACTCATTCATACACACCGAACCCTGTGCACACAAGCACGGTTAAATAAATAAATGTCTGTATTCAGTTCAACTAAAACCACTTCCTTGAGTCCTCCCTGTCACTCATCTATATTTAACACTTTTCATTTGAAATAAATTATCTGATGGATTTTTCAGACAGCCATAATTAATTCCAAGATTCATCCATCATTTATGTGCAGGATCACAGGGATCTGCTGGAGCCTATCCCAGCTCTCTTTGGACAGGTTGCCAGTCCATCACAGGAGCCATTCCAAGATTCAACTTTTTTTTTTTTTTTTTTTTACCCTGAAACTGTTCCAGAGTAATCCTGATGTGCACGTTTGATCATTGATCAAAAATTGATCATTTTGTTGCAGTGATTTTGTTACAGTGAAAAAAGAGACTGTGATGTGAATTCACTTCAGTGAAGTTTATAAGAAGATGTTGCTTTTCTTCAGAGAACATTACTGGAATAAAATCTTAATTTAAATATTAACAATATGCTTGCTTGTAATTTGTACTTGCTTTTTTTCATTTTCAGTTGACCTAATTAGGAATAAATTACCCACTTCCTCCAGAGAAATTCAAAAGAAAAGTGCACATCTGTAAAATATCATTATTAAAGCCTTGATGCTCATTATTACAACTTTACCTTCATGCTGTCCTCCTGGACTTGCGTAATGACGGCCACCACCAGGTTTGCCAGCACAAACTGGGCAACAATTGCAAAACTTGCAAAAAAAAAAAAAAAAAAAAAAAAAAGGTGGTGACAGCCAGACAAATAACTGGATCATCTGCTGTTGCTGGGCAAGTATTCCCCCCTGGTGCGTGTCCTGCAAGCCACAGGGAGAGGTTTTCTTTATTCGCCGGATGGTAGATGATAAGTAACTTAGAACAACGGCTCCAATGAAGTTATTTGTTAATATATGGCAGATTGTATGAATAACCACACACTTGAAGTGTATGTGGATGCATGTGTGTAAATAAGTGCACTTGTACTTTCGAGCTCCCGCTCCAGTAGTCTTCAGTGCAGACTTTATAGAGCGTGATCAAAGCCAGGCCGAAGGTCCCCAGACTAATTATCAATGGAGCATTCAGATCAATACAGAGGCAAACAAAGCAAATATTTAGATGCTGTTTTTTCTGCACTCTAGACATAATTGATGCAACAACTCAAAATCAAGTGACCAAGTTTATTTAGCAACAAAAAGCAGAAACTAGATTTAGAACATGAGTGATTTGTATGAAATTCTGCAGGTAGTACCAACTATAATACAGTAAAGAGCTATAGCTCAGTGCAATATTATCAAACTATTTTTGACACAATTAAATAAATCTCTAAGTCAAACGTGTCTGTGATGTCAGCAGTGCGACTGACCCAACTTTTCAAAGAACTCCACTCCCGGGACAGCGTAGTTAAAAAAGGAAGGAAATAAACAGGAGACCAATATTGCCAACCTGGAAGCAAAGCACAAGTTTAATCCCTCATAATTCAGATAGAGTGAGTTCTCCTGCTTCTTGGCAGAGCTCTTCTCCGAAGGCAGCTGAGAGGACCCCCAGGAAAAGGTGAGGCAGGAACTCGTGATCCAGGGGACCCCACTGGCTGCCAGTCCTTTTTCAGTAGAAATGCATCAGATATTTTACTACCTTATTAACTGTACTTTGCACAGACTGCAAAGTAGCTGAGGTTGTGTACTCATGACCCTTTCTACACTGTGCCCAGTTTCTTCTTTTTTTCCACATATAAAGCAAAAAGATGTAACTATTTGCATGTCCCACAGTCTCCCAGCTCAGATTCATGTCAGTGCGTAATCTTTTGTCCCAGCTGGTACCGTCTGCCTTTTATTTGCAGGTTGTCTTCTTGGAGTCTCTGCTGGGCTGGTGCTAAAGCTTTATTCCAATCCAGGCAGCCAGTTCACTGTGCCGTGTGAAATACTTCTCTGTGGTGGCTTCACAGGTTGAAACACAGGCGAAACAAAAGGGAAATAAACTCTGCGTCCAAGGGAAAGCTGGCATCATGGACACACAGTGCAACACTTGCATCACACAGATGATTTTGTCTTGTTGGCATGCTGTGTATAATCACACACTGATGAGGTGCTGCGCTGCATATCGAACAGCTCGTTCCTGATGTGTTGCACTTTATCCCTGGGAAGCAGCAGGACCTTTAACTGTTTCCCCATCCCCTGCAGAGTTGAAAAGTTGACACACTAGCTGCGTGATGAGCTGCGGAACAGTTTCTCTGCAAATTATCACGGTGGACTTCCACAGCCTCTGCGTCCCTTGTGGTGCTTGAATATAGTCTTTCAGTTGGCAAGTCTTTTAAACTGTACCATGTTTTTGATTAACAGTGCAAGGTTTCCTTCATTTGAAAAAAAGGAAGGCAAGAATGTGATTGCAGTGGAATTAAGGAATTAATCCTATAAAAGAGATATCAAAAACCTGAGGTGTGTCCATTATCAAAAGGAAAATGAGCACTGGTGAGGCCCTGTTGAACACGTGCCCCCCCCGTGACCCTGTATGGATTAATAAGGTATGGATGATGGACGGATGGATGAACATGTGCCACAAGAGGGCAGCATCATGTTACCTTTATGGTCCTTATCAGATGACGGCAGAAAAGCATCAGCTGTCTACATGCAAAACTGAAAGTGTGCTCTCATGCATGTTCTTAGATTAGCTCTTGAAGCAGTTGAGTTCAAGATTTTTGGGTAATCAATTTGTTTGAAAGAACCACTTTAATTAATTTTACAGTTTCTCTGCATGCAAGCTGCAAAAAATGACACATTCATGGATGTTGTCAGTTGCAGGCTAAAGAAAAAAAAAAAAAAAAAAAATATATATATATATATATATATATATATATATATATATATATATATATATATATATATATATATATATATATATATATATATATATATATATGTTAGGGCTGGGCCACTATTAAAAATCTTAATCACGATTAATCACATGATTTTCCTGATTAATCACGATTAATCGCATTGTATACATACGAAAAATCAAATAATGAATTCAAAAGTAGTGTAAAGGTCACTTTTATTTAAATGTTCTGCTGCCATATGAACTAAAGTCCCATAATATTTGTTGTTCAAACACTTTTAACATCAGCACTTGTCAGTAACACATATTTAGTGTAAATCTCATCTTAAAGAAATGTCAAATAAAATAAAGCTTATTGCCACTGCCAGGGCATTAATGTCATCCTGTTTCTTTAAATGAAAAATAAAAAAAAGTCTACCAACAAAATGCTAACAATCTAGAGGCCACAATCAGAACATTAAAACAGGTAATTTCTGAGGTAACAGCAGAAACATTTAACGGGGAGTTCAACTTGCCAGTCGTTACAAATAATGACTGGCAGAATCGTCCCCTGGGAGAACTTTAAAATAAAAATGTCCATGTTAAAGTTATCAATGTTATCAAGTTATCAATCATAATTATCTGTGTATCATTTGTTCTTTTTCCATTTTCGATTGTCAATCCAAAATTAAAAAGATTAAAAAGTGACTTTTTTTTTCCCGTTATTTAATCAAACACACACACACACACACACACAAAAAAAAAAAATGCCTGTTTTTTTTAATATTTCAATTTTAGCAAACAGGCTACGGGACTGAATTTGTCTTTATTATTATATTGTCTGGTTTACCCAGAAATGGCTTTGTTTTATAATCAAGGAATAGGCTTTCTGCTGTCGTTACACATCTGTGCCACTAGATGGAGCCGCAATGAAGTAACCAGCTAGAGAACAGCAGGACAGTGAACACATGGAGCAGATCTGATGATAAATGGAGGAATGATGCAATCATCTTGAACAAAGGGGTTTGAACACTTTTTTTTTAGACAGAATTGTTAATATTGCTACCTGAGTTGCTACCCGAACTGTAAAGTACACTGATTTTTACAGCTCTCCATATCTGTTTTAGTTTTGCCTGCCAATTCTTTTCTGGTTCTGCAGAAGCCAGTAACAGACTTTTCAAAACAAAAGCAAGTGAGCAACATGCATTAACATGAAATAAAATAAATTTCGGTGTTAATAAATTAATGCGTTAACGCGATAATAACACGTTACGTTAGCTTAGACAGCCCTTTGTGTGTATATATATATACACATATATATATATATACATACACATATATATATATATACATACACATATATATATATATACATACACAGAGATATAGATACATACACACTAGAGAGATAGAGAGAGAGAGATAGATAGATATATAGAGATATATATAGATATAGATATATATATAGATATATATATATAGATATATATATATATATATATATATATATATATATATATATCTATATATATATATATATATCATATATATATATATATATATATATATATATATATATATATACAGGGCTTGACGCTAACCTTTTGGCTCACCCAGCCACTGTGGCTAGTGTTTTTCCTCAGTCATTAGCCATTTAGTCTTTATGCTAGCCACAGTTTTGCTGTCATTTTTTTCTTCTTTACAATATTCTTGCATTTACATTTTAAATACAAACAATTGGTACAACTATTGTGATGTGTCATATCAAAGAATAAGTTACCAGCCAAAGTTGCTTGTGAGACAGAAATTGTTACTAGCCACAGCCAAATTTTACCAGCATTTGGCCGGTTGGCCGGTATCAGTGTCAAGCCCTGTATATATATATATATATATATATATACACAATATATATATATATATATATATATATATATATATATATATATATCTATATATATATATATATATATATATCTATATTATTACCCCATATATATATATATATATGCAGAGTCAAACATAGAAACATTTTTTAAGAATGAGATACTTAATAATACAACGAGCCAAAGGAATGTTTGCATGCATAATCTGCATGCTGAATAATGTTGCAAAGCTTCTTCCTTCCCCCGACAGGCACAAGTTTAGCAAAAGTTCAGAACAAGTGCAATTGTGCCAAAACAAGCACTGAATCGTTCTTCCTTTTAAAGTGGGCTATTCCCAGGGTAACCTTCAAATGATCTTCTGGGACTTAAACTTCACAAGTTTGCATTCTATGGTCCATTGAACACTGCGGGGGAAATACAGAAGTTCATTAACATCAAGAGCAGAAAAACACGAGGCTGAATAATCTGAATAATCTTAAACTCTGAAAAAACACTGGGACAAAGTGTAGAGGTCTCACTGTGTAACTTTGTGAACATCGAGTGAAGGTTGAAAACACCAGCAACATAAAGCAGAATGTTTTTACCCAGTCCTTCAAGGTTTACTTTAAAAGATGGATGAGGCATTTCCCGATTTATAGGAACAAGTGACTTCACAAAGGCTCGTCACGTACCAAGAAGTCCATATGTGACTATGGAGAAGAAAAGAAAATGAAAGAAGAAAGAAAAACATACAGCTAAGTAGTAACACAGCCCTACAATGTTCACATGAACTTTTTGTAATTTTACCATATTAATCATTCATTTGTTAATTATTCATACCCACTTTAATCCTGTCCAGGGCAGCAGAAGGCTGGACCCTATCCCAGGCCTCCACTCCATCACAATAACAGAGATAAATGAGACAAGCACTGTAAGTAACACTGCTGTATGAATCCATCCATCCATTAACGTCCACTTATCCATATTCAGGCAGCAGCATAGGTGAGTCAGAGGTTATAGGATACTTTTCAGTTTTTATCATGACTTAAATGAGGTAGAGGAGAACAAGGGAGTAAAAACGGATTTCACTGTAGAACAGAATTAAATCATACTGCAGGGTACTGGGTAATCATTATAGAGGAAAGGAGCAACACATCATTCTGTAAGCATTTTTATTGTCGTGATATAGAGATAAATATTTGGCAACAAAGTGCAGAACCTTTTGAACTACTATGTTCTGATTTTTGGCTGTCAATGATAAAAGTACATAAAACAAGTATTTCTCCATTTCTATGCTGTTAGTCACATCCAATAAAGTATTATTAAACTGAATTCAACTGAACTGAACTGAAAGGCTCTGACAAAAGCCAACCCTGTCTCTTTGCTTGGCACTGCCTTGGTTTATGTCACCAACTCGATGTAGAATACTAATATCCAGCCTCCCCATCTTTATCTCCACTGAGCTTTAACTTCAATGCTTCATTCACTGGACTTTAGAAGTGACAGCTCAAAATGTTTTTACTGCTTTTAGCTTCCCTTTTCTCATAATTACAAATTCTTTACAACGGCTATTTTATATGCTTAAATCTAGAAAGGATTAAGATTGATTTATATTTCTCTTCTAATACTTCATGTAATGATGTATATACCAACCAAGAAATGTGATTTCTTAATGTTGTTACATAAATATTTTTCCCCATCAGAAACTGGAAATTCCTTTATCCAACTGTCATTGAAAGCACCATTAGTGTCAACAGCATGTCAACTTGCAACCATCAATAGAATAGTAGCCTACAATAGCAGTTTTTAACTTTAGCCTCAAAAACACAGATAATTGGTTCTACCAGCTCATATGTGAGTAAATTTAATGTTCTGTTTGACTTGGAAATCAACCAGTGTCAGGTCAGCTGGCTACCATATTACTTCTGCTTCACATGGCTGCTGTGTTTCCACAAACTGGAATGGTTTAATGCATTATTTGTGATGAAACAGTATCTAAAAGAGAGAGAACAGTTCCAACGGCTTGTGGCTAAACTTCAGACATATAAATATATAGTGTGGTATTTTAAAATAAAAGTCAATTCAAACGCCAGTAAAAAAGTTTTTCTCTCAGTTTCGTACTCCCTGTGGAGGAGAGGAGTGAAGTGGAATGAGTTTGGTCCTTCCAACAAAAAAAAAAAATGTTGCTAAAAAAAGAGGTGTTTATTCACAGCTGAAAAGAGTGTATTTGGATTGTCTTCTCTGTGCAATTTTGACAAAAACATGTTGCAGATATTTTGAGCCCTTAAGAATTGTGTTGACTTTACAAAAATGGGAATAACATGTCATTATGTGTTATTCTATTTTACTAATTAGTAGGGCTGGGCAAGTTAACACGTTACTATCGCGTTAACTCATTAATTTATTAACGCCGACATTTATTTTATCACGCGTTAATGCATGTTGCTCAAATGCTTTGGTTTTGAAAAGTCTGTTTCTGGCTGCTGCGGAACCGGAAGATAATTGACAGGTAAACATGCGAAAAGGCTAAAACAGACATGGAGAACGGTAAAAATCTGTGTACTTTACAGTTGGGGTAGCAACTCAGGTAGCAATATTAACAATTCTGTCTGAAAAAAAAAAAATCTGGACTGCAACAAAACTTTCACGTCATTCATGTTAGATCAGATCTGCTCCATGTGTTCACTGTCCTGCTGTTTTCTAGCTGGTTACTGCAGTGCGGCTCCATCTAGTGGCACAGATGTGTAACGACAACAGAAAGTCCTGTCCTTGATTACAAAACAAATTCAGTCCTGTGGCCCGTTTTTTCATTTTGTATTTTTGATCCAAGTCTAAAATTTAAATATAAAAAAAACAGGTATTTTTTCATTTTTTTTTGTGTTAGATTAAAAAAAGAAAAATGTAATAAAATATCACTTTTAATTTTTTTTTTTTTTTTTTTTTTTGATTGATACACGGATTGGTAAAGTTACTGAACTTTTACATGGACATTTTCATTTTAAAGTTCTCCCAGATGGAGAATTCGACAGAAAAAAGGTTATTTGTAACAACTGACCAAGTTGAACTCCCCATTAAAAGTTTCTGCCGTTACCTCATAAAATGTTTTAATGTTCTGATTGTGCTGAGCCACAATCATTTTGTTGGATTTTGTTTGTAGACTTTTTTTTTTTTTTTATAAAAACAGGATGACATTAATGCCATGACAGTGGCAATAATCGTGATTAATAAGGGAAATAATGTGTTTAATTGCGATTAAAAATTTTAATCGTTGCCCAGCCCTACTAATTAGTCACAAAGACATGACCAATGACAGAGGGTGTTGCAAGTTATTGTGCAAGCATGGAGTTGTTTGTGTGCTGATGACTCTGCGGTTGTAGGGTGTACCAGTGGATACAGGATACTGACTGCAGAGAACTGGTGGAGCCCTTTATGTCTTGGTGTGGAAACAAACTGGGTACTCGAGTACTCCAGAACATGGCGTATAAGGGGGCAGCACTCACATTCATCCAGAGCTTTGCAGGGGCCTCATGTAGAAAGACGTGCAGATTTCATACTAGATCTTTAAATCAATGCAAATAAATAAAAAATTCAGATGTACAAAAACACATTCTCTTCATCCCAATCAATTGAAATTAAGGACACGTGCATGAGCACAACACTCTGCCTTGTCTCCTCCCTAAAGTAGACCAATTTAAATATCATAATGAGTATAAAGAGGTATGGGCAACACCCTCATCCACACAAAGAAAATGGCAAAAGCAAGGGGAAAAAAAGACAAATTTCACTGTGTGTGAACTCGAGAGGCACTCCTATCAGAAGTCGAGGCCAGGAAATATATTTTATTTGGCACTTTGTCTTCTGGCATAAATAGTAAAAGAAAAAAAATGAGTGGGAGTGTGTGGTGGAAGCCATCAGTGTGGTGAGCTCACGAAACACTACTTACTGTAAATGACAAAAAAAAAAAAAAAAGACAGAATGGAAAAGTCAGACAGGAAGGTGAAGGTGAAGCAGAGAGCCACTGCACACTGGCAAAACAGGTGATGGATCAGGGGGTCAATGATCTCACACCATTTGTGCCACATTGTACTGTCAGAATACAGCAGACTTTGTCAGAGCGGTAGCAGCATCCCAGTAGTCCTGGCAAGGCAACGCCACAGAGTTTTCAACTGCTCGATCGCTCTGCTAACTACCTGATAATTACCTTGCTCTAATAACCACACAGCAGTGGCCATCATTGTATCTGCGCTGTCAGGCAGTCTGTGGGTTGGTGAGGGGGGTGAACAGCTGCGTCTTCAGTGTAAAACTGCTGTCACCTGATGGATAACTGAATGATTATACACCTAACACCCCACCAGCTTGGATCCTCAGCCCTGCGCTGTTTGTATATGAGTCTTGGATCGACCAAAACATTAGTCACGCGCATTTGTGCGTCACGTATTATTTGCAAGTTTCTGGAATTAAACTTTTTCCTATTTAAATAACCAAATTAATGTTCAGATGGTGCCTTTATAGCAATCTATGTGCAGTCAATCACTCTGGAAACAAAAATAATTCCAAGAGGACATGTTTTGGTCTTGTAGATCTAAAATGGCTGACAGCTATATCATCATCATGGGCCAAAAAAATCCATTGTGGTCCATAAAAAAACATCTTCTGATTCTCTAAAACCTGCCATTGTCAGAGGTTAGGGGTTGCATCATTTTACGCATTATTCTATATATTCTGACTAATTATTTTATTGATAAATTGTTACCATAAGGCTCATATGTGTACATATAGTAAATAATTTAATGATAGAAAAAATGGCGATGCCTTTCATATCGCGTCAATTCAGTATTATATAGCCTATGTAATGAATCAAACTTAAAAAACCTGAGAACCAATCTCCTGAATCAGAGAAAGAAAACTCAGAATCTGTAACCAAGAAATAAAATTCTGTAAAAGAGAAGGTAGTCATCTTTCCCAGTTGTGCTTTTTTCTGTTTTCACTTTCAATTCTGAAGAGTGTCAGTGATGATTACCTCTTGTTTATAGAATTGTATAAAATAGTTTTCCTTCTCTGATTCAGGGCTTTGGTTCTCAGATTTTGGATTTTGATTCCCAATATGGATGGTGCTGAAAAAGAATTTCAAGTGTGGTGGGATACAAATATGAGAAGCAATTCCTCATGTTTGGAGCTTTACTGCATCACCCCCAAGTGTCTTCAACGGACAAATGTGCGTATGCCAGACGTGAAATGTGTGTGGAGCACCGCACTTTCTCATTTTGACAAATGGAAATGACGTTCGGAGATTTTTTGTGCGTACACAAGGTTAGTAGAGGCCCAGATCTGTGTCTTTCCAGTTGTCCTTGTAATAATAGCGTCATAGTCCAGGCAAGACAGACAGGATCACGACTCATGTAGCTGCCAGTGCTGATCTGTCTCTTGTCAAAATGATGGGAACATAGCCTGGAATTTCTTGTGAGCTTCAGCAGGTCGACTCTCTTCCCAATTTTATCCTTCCCCTGACACCGAATCAGTGCCATCCATCTTCTCGGCGCAGAGGAATCTTTCAGCCACTTTGGCCATGTCATGTCAACCATGAAGGGATAGATGTGTAGCTTCTTCAGTTTGAATCTACAACATCGTAAAAGTACGCCATGGTTGTCTGATGGTAGAAAATGACGTAAAATTAATTATCTGGCTGGTTGCTTTCTTTACCACTGTGTCTGCAAGATGCCCCAAATGTGATGTCTTGCTGCCACCTTCCTGATAAAAGTAGCACCACTTGGGTAGCCTCTATTATCTAGGATTATCTAAAGGACTCCCGGTGACAAAACAGTGAGTCATGTAATCTGATCAGACTAGCAATGTGCCAACTCTGAAAGTCTTGTAGACTGAAACTGACTGAAGTTAACAAGCATAATCCTGCCAAACCAGGGACTTTATTAGATTTGGTACAAATCCTCACTTGGCATCCCACTACAGTGTCATTCCTGTTTAAAACTGGAGGCTCAGTAAGCAGACGAAATCCAGCTGCTCTTATAAACTAGATAAAAGAGGATGACAGAGGAGTTAAAAAAGAAGCTGTAGTTTGTTTAAATGTCACTATAAGAAAGTGTTTCTTATTTTTTCATTATATTCTCTCAAGATCTGTAACTTTAACTGCAACTGTAAAGTTTTTTTTTTTTTTTTTTTTTTTTTTTTTTAAGGATGTACATTTTACGGTCTGTTCAGAAGCTCATGTAATATGGTTTTTGTGTCACAGTGAGTATATCCAAACCAATTTGATCACTTTAGCTCAGAAGTAAGAAAAAGTACAGTATATAAGTGTTCCAATCACTTCCATGCCCACAGATGTATAAAATTAAGCACCTAGACATGCAGACTATTTTTACAAACATTTGTGAAAGAATGGGTTGCTCTCAGGAGCTCAGTGAATTCCAGCGTGGAACTGTGATAGGATGACACCTGAGAAACAAATCCAGTCGTGAAATTTCCTCGCTCCTAAATATTCCACAGTCAACTGTCAGCTGTTTTATAAGGAAATGGGAAGAGTTTTGGAATGACAGCAACTCAGCCACAAAGTGGTAGGACAAGTAAACTGACGGAGCGGGATCAGCAGATGCTGAAGCACATAGTACGAAGAGATCACTAACTTTCTGCAGAGTCAATCACTACAGACCTCCAAACTTCATGTGGCCTTCAGATTAGCTCAACAACAGTACAGAGAGCTTCATGAATGGGTTTCCATGGTGGAGCAGCTGCATCCAAGCCAGACATCATCAAGTGCAATGCAAAGCGTCGGATGCAGTGGTGTAAAGCACGCTGCCTGGTCATCATCTGGTGATCTGATGGAAGAGTCTGGGTTTGGGGGTTTCCAGGAGAACGGTACTGGTCTGACTGCATTGAGCCAAGTGTAAAGTTTGGTGGAGGGGAGATTATGGTGTGGGGTTGTTTTTCAGGAGCTGGGCTTGGCCCCTTAGTTCCAGTGAAAGGAACTCTGAATGCTTCAGCAGACCAAGACATTTTGGACAATTCCATGCTCCCAACTTTGTGGGAACAGTTTGGAGCTGGCTCCTTCCTCTTCCAACATGACTGTGCGCCAGTGCACAAAGCAAGATCCATAAAGACATGGATGGAAGAGTCTGGTGTGGATAAACTTGACTGGCCTGCACAGAGTCCTGACCTCAACCCGATAGAACATCTTTAGGATGAATTAGAGCAGAGACTGAGAACCAGACCTTCTGGTCCAACATCAGTGTGTGACCTCACAAATGTTCTTCTGGAAGAATGGTAAAAAATCCCCATAAACACACTCCTAAACCTTGTGGACAGCCTTCCCAGAAGAGTTGAAGCTGTTCTAGCTGCAAAGGGTGGACCCACGTCATATTGATTAGGAATGGGATGAACTAAAATGTGAGTCAAGGCAGGTGAGTGAATACTTTTGGATATATAGTGTATATAGCTTGTGGTTAGATACCTTTGCAAGGTAAAATTTTCCAAGTACTTGTCTGTGAAGATAAAATTTGTTCTGTGTCCTTCTGACTGTAAACAAATGTTCTTTGACACTAATGCTTGAAATTGTCTCTATACCCTGAAATACACATGACTTCCATTTGGTCCAAGTCTTGATCTTGAGCATAGTGTTAGTAATAAAGACAACAGTGAAGACATTACTCTAAATGTACTCTAAAGAGAGAAGTGGGAAGTCCAGGGTTCAGCTGTCTGTCATATCTGTGCATTAGCTGGAGACGTGTTAAATGTACAGACATCTGACTTTTTGTCGCAACTTATCTGAAAACTTTTCGTAAAAGATATAAAGGTGTGAACAATGTATGCGTGTCTTCTCTTATTTACTTTTTACTAATATGTTTTTTTTTTCATTTCAAATTTGACAACAGCTACACCACGTCTGTTTTATTTATATGAATTACTTTAATTTGTCAGTGCTTTTTAAATCAGAATCAAGTGTTCAAATGGGCCCCCCCCCCAAAAAAAAATCAATGTCAATGAGATCTGCTTTCTGTATTAAATTAATATATGTCCATAGAGTACAAGCATAGAAAATTGTGTCATTTTAAAGTACATCATATTTTTATTTTTTAAATGTTTTTGGAGTAAGTCTTTTTTTGTACATAGGTTTAATGGCTTTTCTGGATTGTCAGATAAAAATACTCTACATATATGAGGTAAAAAAAAGGCACTAAAATCAATCAAGCTTTCAGAATGACCAAAAATCTACCCTTTATGAAACTGGTTAGTAATTGTTGTCCTGCCTGCATCATGTGATCATGATCAAACACCCACCATATTCCTATTCCACACTCTCTTCTGCGCGCAGCTCGGCAGAATCATTAGAATAAATTTAGACTCAAAAACATTTAACAAAGCACCGAAAAGGCATGTGGTCTTGTTGCACATCCTTGCCGCTTATTCTTCAGAGCCCCTAAACCTGTATGGCTGTAAAAACAGGATTTAATGCACAGCTGTGCTGCTTCATCCTGCACCATAAATACAATCGGTTAACCTTTACTGTAACCTCAGTCCGCTAAAAACTTTGAAACAATTTATAGTCCTCATGCTTACTAACTTGTAAAAAAGCAACCATGACACATTGCTTCAAAAGAATTCCAACAAATCAAACAACCATGAAAGAAAAAGAAAACAACTTTGACTTGGCCGTAATGCAATCTGGGATTACCAGCGCCCCAAAAATCAGGAAATGATCACTCTAGCAAAGATGCAAGCAGCAGAAATAAGGACAGATAGGACAAATGAGATGAGATAACAGTTAGCAGGCAAATTAAAAAAAATGATATATCCATGCTTGAGAGACATTATTTTAAACTATTTATTAAATATATGTTTGAAGGTCATCGTGTTTTAGCGAGCGTTATTTCATTGTTTCTGTCAGATGGGCTGTGATAGTCTAGTGAACAGGACAGTACAGGACATTCAGACACTAAGAATCTAAACAAAAGGAAACAGTGAAGCTTCAAAGGGGCCGTGAGCCGTGTAGAGAGGACTGGACAACAGTTCAATGCTGCACAGAAAATTTAATGCTGCTATTATCCATGGGTCATTGTGACTCACTTGGCTTCCAAACAAAAGCAGAAAACAAGAGGAAGGCTGCTGAAAAATTGTTGCTGTAGTAGAGTCGTCATTTATTTAGGAATTGTAAAGATACATCAAAAACAGGACTGTCAGATTACATTTTTTAATCAAGATTAAACTAAAGATTTTCATAGTTAACTCGTGACTAATGGCACAAAAAAGTTTTAATGCCCTATTCATCTGAAAGAGATATTTATTCAAATTGAAATAATAGAGGAGCAAGAAAATGATGATTTCTTTGAACGAATGGTTGTCTTTTTTATTGTTATAGGTCAAAGTCATTCCCTGAAAGTCTATAGAGGGAAAACTTTGGCTCAGCAAGCAACAACTGATGTTGATCTGAATAATCTGAACAAGTTAGAAACACAAGTTAGAAACACTACATAAATCAAACGAGTTTACTCACAGTCTCATCCTTTTTTTGCCCATGTGTCTCCACGTGTGTGTCCAAGTAAAGTTATAAATTACCACCTCTGACACAGACCCACGTTGATTAGGAAACAAGCATGCTAAACACAGCAATGCCATTACCCGCAATGTTCCAGTACAGTCTCCAACTTCTTCAATTTAGCCTGCTCGGCTGTTGTTGGCATGGCGACGTTGGTTGCATGTAGGGCCGGTGCATCTCTAAGTGGATCTTGATTCCTCAGAACACGCTTCATCATCTCCAGGGTACCGTTCCACCCTGTTGACACCTCCTATGTGAGTGAGTCTTTTCTTTTGGCCATGTGAAATTTGCGGCTGTTTGAGCTCTACTGCATTTTCTGGGCTATGCTCTAAATGGCGCCACAGCCTTTCTGCATGTCTGCCATTGTGCTATTAAATGCACTGTTCTGTAGAGAAAGAGTTAATGATGTCTCTATGGAGGCTATGCACAAAGTAAGGCACGTGCTCGTGTTCCCGAGCCGCTGCAATCATGTTTCAGGAGCCGTCAGTGGTCAGAGTGGTGACTTTACATTCAATGTCCCACTGTCTAGCTACTATCTTTCATAACAGTCAAAGTATGTGACTGAAGTTCCCAAAGAATGTCAAAATAATGTGCTGTGACTCCTAACTGTGAGTCTCCAGTGAGTCTACTGTGTTTGTTCACCCCAGCAACTCCACCACTTTAGCTGTCTCACTGTCATACATATGTTGCTTACTTGTATGTACAGTCTTTTGCAGAGCTTAATTCACATCACATCCAGATGCAATGTGAATTATTTTGAACAGTCTCCTCATCATCCACGGATGTTAATAGCAGTAGCCACCCATTTAGCTATTGCCACTGAAAGCTTACTCTTCTCTAGGTTGTCTCGGTCGCTTCTGTGATATATTATCTAGGGTGGTATGCCTCTGGCATGTGGGAGGAGGGTTGTCCACATCACCAGTGTTTCTGGCCAGGAAATGGTATTTCAGACTCGAGGGATTGGGGTGATAACCCAAATCACAGTGACAATAAATGCAAATGACCTTTTTCTTGTCAACAGAACCATACGGCAGCACCTTAAAGTTAAACCCTTTTCTATCCCCATGCCTGTCCAACATGTTACACCCATTGACTGTTAAGTACAGCCTACATCCCATAATTTCTTGTTTCTCCAAACTATAGGTTTTTCCCGAGGGTCATATGTACTGAAACTTCGTGTGCGTTAATCTCATGTTAAAAAAAATAAAAATAGTGGCGTTTAACAGAAGTTGCATTAACGCATTATCAACATGTTATTAATGTGTTATTGACGCATTATTATTGGGCTGTCAATAGGTAATGCATTGACACAACTATATTTCCATTCTTTTAATCATGACATTGAGCTTTCAAGTCAGCAGTCAACATACTGCTATCAAGAATAAGCCAGTGATAGAAACTAAAACATTGTCAGAGCAATCACAAATTAAAACCAAAACACATCCAAAACACTAAAAGCACTAAATGGTCTGTGCTATGGCGTACCCTTTGAACCTAGTCCAGCTTCTACAAAACAATACAATATTCACTCACTCACTCACTCACTCACTCACTCACTCACTCACTCACACAAAACCACTCATGCAGAACTGTCTATTATACATCTATATTATACACAATAGAGCTTTTGCTTCATAATTATACCTCAGTGAGCATATTGCAGGACAATGTTGGGTTCAGTGTCCTGGTCAAGGACAGTTGGGCGTGTAGGACTGGGGATGGATCTGCCAAGCTTTCAGGTGGAGGACTGTCTACTTTACCCACTTGCGCTTAATTGTGTGGCTATAGTGCGAATAATAATGCAATGCTTTCGCAGTATGTTTACATGGAATTGGAAAGTCACATTTTGATTTCAAATAACTTGTGAATGCTGAGCTCTCATTTAATAAATATAATCTTGGCGGTAATATAAACAATCTTGGCGGAAAAATCCCTTCTGGTTTTATCTTTCCGACCGCATCTGATTTGTTCACTGCTTAACATGAACAGCAGGATGTAAGAAACTTCAAAGAGACTTCATATATTCACATACAAAAATATTCATCTAAACTTTTCTATCAAGCTGCCTTTCCCCTACCTCTCACCTTTCCCTCATGATAATAACTCTCATGTGTGGCTGCATTCTCCTTCACTGCTGTAAAAGATGAGTGAGGTAATCTCACCCACCGCATCTACACGCACGTCACATTATCATTTTTCAGTTCGTCCCATCATATGTAAGGAAAGAATGAGCCTTTGTGATATCAAGGAAAGTCACTGCTAAGGTTGGCTGCTCCAGCTGAGAGCATCTCACAGCTACATTAATTCTCCAAGCTATCAACACTCTGTTGTAACCTCAATAAGGTTAAAGTGGAGAACTAAACAAGAATGTGATGAAAGCTTGGAGTTACTCTGGTTTCACTCCCTGCTTATGCAGATTTCCATTAGAGGAGGTTTATATGCTGACAGACTCTTCTCACTAGACACCTGGATACAAAGCTGTAAATGTCTGCAAGTCTCATAATCATGTTCATAAAGGGTTTTGTTGAGTTTAATACATTTGAACTGGTTTGAACATGTTTTTCTTAAAACATTTAGCACAGCATGAAGTTTGAGTTTGCAACCGACTGTCTTTTATGTCCAGGTTGGGCAACAGCTTCTTTTACCATGTTTGTTTATGTGCTCTTCCAAAGGCAAGTTTATTAGTAGAGTATACAAGCCGATTCAAAGTGCTTTACAGATAAATAAAATTACAAGAAGGCAAATAGAATCAATTCCATAAACCAAAAAACCAATCATTAATGAATGAAATTAAAAATGAATTAAGTGTAGATAAGATCCTTTCAGGTGTCATATGCACATCTAAACAGAACTGTTTTCAGCCTCAACTGAAAACAGTTGACTCAAACATGTGGAGTGCAAGCCAAAGTTGGGTCAGATTGTGGTTGTGGAGCTTTCACACCTCAAACAGTCTGGTTCAGAGTTCAGTAATGGTCCACCAAGATCACCATTTTGAGGCACACCAGAGTGCTGTTGCTGTGTTCACACTGACCCAAGTAAACTGCATCCTTACACAGCACACTTTTAGGAAGCAGGATTGTACATCAGTGCTTTATGATTGGGCCTTAGTTTAGTTTGCCATAACAAAGACAAGGAAAAAAAAGGAAAAAATCAAAATAAGGTGAAGTTATCTATTTATTTGATAAAGTAAGAACTGTCAACTGCGAATCTGATGAAATGTGCATGTTACTGTAAATATTTGCTGTTGGCCTGAGGTGTGTTTTAAGTGGAATTCATAGTTTTCATTTCACATACTTTGCTCTTCTGTTGAGTTGTGGCTTTGTCACCATATACAAACTATGAGCCTATTGGACCACACACAGCTAGAAACACTCCTTAGCCACCTCTGCACACCAGCCTCAGACTACATCAATATCTGCAGCACCATATTAGGCTTCCAGCTGACAAACATCTTTGTCTCACATAAGCATGTCAGTAAATCCTTGTCCAAGATGACTGTGTTGTCAAAAGGATAAGGAGCAATCACACAGAATGTAGTGTAGATGAAGTCTGATAAGTTTGGCTATGATGGGACCAGACTAAGACATTCCATTGTTGTTGGGACACTGGGACACAGAAATGTAACAGCTACTCCCCTTCCTGCCTTTTGTCAGTAACACATTTAGTGTAAATCTCATCTTAAAAAATTAAATAAAGCTTATTGCCACTGCCAGGGCATTAATGTCATCCCGTTTTTTTTTTTTTTTTTTTTTTTTTAATAAAAATATATATTAAAAAAAAGTCTACCAACAAAATCCTAACAATCTAGAGGCCACAATCAGAACAGTTAAAACAGGTGATTTCTGAGGTAACAGCAGAAACTTTTAATGGAGAGTTCAACTTGTCAGTGGTTACAAATAACCTTGTTTCTGTCAACTTTAAACTCTTTAACTTTAAAATAAAAATGTCCAAAATGTAGAAGTTCTGTAACATTATCAATCAGTAATTATCCGTGTATCATTTTTTTTTCATTTTCAATTGTCAATCAAAAATTTTATAAATAAAAAAGTTACTTTTTATTTTGTTTTTCGTTTTTTAATCTAACACACACAGAAAAAAAAGAAAAAATGCCTGTTTTTTTATATTCCAATTTTAGACTCGGATCAATAATACTAAATGAAAAAACAGGCCACAGGACTGAATTTGTTTTTAATATTTAATTGTCCTGTTTACGTGACCCTAAAATGGCTTTGTGCGCAGCAGTTCAGGTAGCATGGTGGCGCTGGAATCACATACTATAATATTTGCAATATTGTGAAAATCTGAATGAAAACTCAGCTCATATATAGATGAACCAAAGCCTCTCCAGCTGTGCGTCTTACATCAGTCTTTTTCTCCTCAGATCATGATGAGCACAGAATCATCTGATGCTCATTTCAAGCATTGCAGGACACCCATCTGCTGCTGAATAAGTTATTGATCAAACTACCGTATTGGCCCAAATATAGGACGATATTTTAATCTAGAAGTCATATTCTCAAAAATGGGGGTCGTTTTATAATCAAGGAATAGACTTTCTGTTGTCATTACAGATCTGTGCCACTAGATGGAACCGCACTGAAGTAACCAGCTAGAGAACAGCAGGACAGTGAAGAGATGGAGCAGATCTGATGGAACATGGAAGAATGACACAATAGTCTTGTAACAAAGGGGTTTGAAAGTTTTTTTTTTTCAGACAGAATTGTTAATATTACTACCTGAGTTGCTACCCGAACTGTAAAGTACACTAATTTTTACCGCTCTCTATGTCTGTTTTAGCTTTCAGCATGTTTACCTGCCAATTCTCTTCCGGCTCCACAGCAGCCAGTAACAGCTTTTCAAAACAAAAGCACGTAAGCAACATACATTAACGCACGATAAAATAAATGTCGGTGTGAATAAATTAGTTAATTATTAGGGCTGTCAAAGTTAACGCGTTAACGCGTGATTAACGCAAAATAATTTTAACGCAACTAATTTTTTTAACGCACGTTAACGCGACACAGCCTGGCCGTGTACAATAGTAAAGAGGAGAGTAGGTTCAATGAGCCTCGGGCCCCGCCGTAGTTGTAGTCCTGTAGTCCTCCGTAGTCCTGTCAAAACAGGAAGCCATGCACTGACGTCGATGTCCATGCCGCAGACAGACAGACGTAAACAAACTATTAGCAGTAGTTGGATACAAATAATAAATGGATACAAAATATACTATTTTGAATGGTAAGTTCAGCTTCAAAACCTTGCCTGATGGCTAACTCCACAAGATAAATGTTGTTTGTGTTTGCTGTCGATGTGAATTTAGTTACCACCGGAGTCCGGTCACTTGACGGCTAATGAGAGCGGTGATGCAGAGAGCCCCCCCCCCCCCCGTTTGAAGCAAATAAACGGAAATATTTTGTATGAAGAACATAAGATAAAATATTGAGTATATATATATAATATATAATGGATTTGGCATTGTAGCAATAAATAAACATGCATTTGTTTTGCATAAGGCAAGCATTTGTGTACTCTCATATTAGACAAGGCAACTTTATTTGCAACTTTATTTGCAATTCAATTCAAAGTGCTTTACAGATGCAGTCACAAGAAGGCAAATAGAATCATTCCATACAAGCATAAAAATAATCAATAATAAATAAAAATTAATTAATGAAAAAATTAATTAATTAAATTAAAAATGTAGAGTGCAGATAAAATCCTTCCAGTCATTACCTTCACATCTAAACAGAACTGTTTTCAGTCTGGATCTGAACATTGTCAGAGTTCAGGTTTGTCTCACATCTTTTAGAAGACTGGTCCAGATTTTAGGAACATAAAACTGAAATGCAGATTCACCTTGTTTAGTCCTGACTCTGGACACCAGCAGGAGACCACTACCTGAGGTTCTCAGAGTCCAGGTTGGTTCATATGGATCTAACATGTCAGAGATGGACTTTGGGGCCATGAAGAGACTTGTACACAAGTAGAGCTGTTTTAAAGTCTATTCTCTGAGTGACAGGAAGCCAGAGACCTCAGGACTGGACTAATATGGTCATATTTCCTGGTTCTAGTCAGGACTCGTATTAATAAGAGTAATACAACTTGAAAAAGATCTGTATAAGGTAGATTTAAAACAGATAAAAATATGCGATTAATCGTGATTAACTATTGACAGTCATGCGATTAATCTGATTAATTATTTTGAGAAATTGACAGCCCTATTAATTATATTATATTTACAGCTGATATAATATATCAGCTGTAGAGGAATCGTATGAGTTTCAATATAAAAGGTAGGTAAGGTTAATGTAAGTTTCACATTTGAGCATTTTAGTTTTCCCTCTTTTCCATTCAGCTGATGAATACATTTCTTAGTTAGTTGCTGCTGCTTGGATCACAATACTACCATGTATTATACCTTCAGACTTCAAATGACCACTGCAAAAGGCTCAGCCTTGACTTCACAAAGCTGACAGAAGTGTCTCGATAGAAGGCCATCAACAAATATAATTGCCAGCCATAAAGAATACAATACAGCTGGCTGAATGTCCAATTGATCACTAGGAAGCAAATTGTGGAAGTTGTTTTGTCAGAAAATTGAGCCATTAGAAAGAGAAAGAAAAAGACAGTGCTATGGTATACTTAAAGTGAAATCATTTTATTGCATTGCCTTTGTCCTGCATCAATGTGTCAGCAATTAGCAGAAGCCGAGAAAAAGTTAGAATAAGAAGCTGCCACTTGAAATGAAGTCCTAGAGCACTTCCTGCTGACTGTGGGCAATTAGAATAGAATAGAATAGTACTTTATAAATCCCTCACTGGGGAAATTCAGTAATAATTAACTTATTTCATGTGACCACTTGTACACTGATTTAAAAATAAACTTTCTTGACCTTTACTTGACCCTTATTAACCACAGCTTTAATGCGCTTTTCATTGAAAACCACCAACAGATGTGTACAGTTTGTTCTGTGGGGCTGCTTTTGTACGCTGAACACAGTACAGTGGAAAGCAGAGCCATCCTCCCATGGTCCATGGGAGAAAGAAATCACCGAAGCTATTGAACCTTGTGATCATTTACAACTTGGATAGAGTTAGGCTGTAATTATGGAGAGGAAGAGCAAGAAATACAATGGGCAAAAACAGCAACAATTAAAAAAAAAAAACAACTAAAAAACACATGCACACGTACAAAAGAACAACAACATGGAAATGAAAATGGTCAACGTGGGAGGGGAGAAGAAAAAAAGCTACTCATTATAAAACATGCCAACTGGGAATTACAATGGTTGAAAGGGGAATAGTAGGTGTGGTGGAAATTTTTATTTGGTTTATTTCATCTTGTAATTTTGTTAACAATATGTTTAAAAGTGATGCCTTTCTTAACAAGACCAATACACATAGTCAACAAAGACCAAATGTCTGACAAAAGGCTAAGCCGGGGGTCGGCTATGGTTCATTGACATGTGAGACACAGCATAGGAAGAGCTGTAACTTCCTAAATTCAATCAGTCTGTCTTGAGACAAATGTCTTTTTGTCTTAACCACCACCTGCTGTGTCTATTCTGTATGCAAAACCTGTAAGCACAATCAACATCTTCTGTCTTGGTATCCTGTATCCAAAACCTGTAAGCACAATCAACATCTTCTGTCTTGGTATCCTGTATGCAAAACCTGTAACACCTTGCTGTCTGGTATAAAAATCAGCTTGTTCTTTGTATCTGCAGAGTCATTAGCCGGCACTCTGCGAGTGGTGGCTGGTGGCTCTCCTTGTGGCCACAAGTATTTTGTATGTCTGTCTTTCTTCTCTGTAATAAATTCTATTCTGATTTTCTCATCAAGATCGGATCTAATTTTTTCCACAACAATTTGGCGCTGCAAGTAGGGTCCCTCGCTTGGCCGTCTGGACGGAGTGACCAGAGACCGAGAACCTCAAAAGTGCTGTTGAGATGGGAGCTGACTCACTGCTTCCTGACTGCCAACGCTGGGATCCAACGAACTTAAGTCCTACAATCTGATCTGGTGAGAAATTCATTTTCAAAAACACATTTGGTCTCGAAAAGGTTCAGATCTGAGGTGGTTCAGCATTCTCCATAGCATTTGGGGAAGTTTAGTCTGCAGGAGTGACTGCGACTAGGTTAGTTTCTGAGATCTGTTCTGAAACACTCCTTCTGTAAAGTAACTCAGAGGGTTAGGCTTTAACTGTTTGGGGCAGGCAAACAGATTTTGCAAAGACGTTTGCAATCTTAGCAAGAGTATGCATACTGACTCATAAAGAAATGAGTTCTGGTAAATCCAAAACCTCTTTTTTGTTCCTCAGAGTTCCAATGTGGAATAGGTGAGAGAAAGAAATGGTCGTGAGAGTGTTGAATGTCTGGACTCAGAAATATGGGTTTGTCAATGAGAAATTGACTGAAAGATTTGTGTAAAAGATTTGGAAGAATGTGAAACATAGCGCTTTGTTTTTTTTTTAAGGAGTGAATGTATCTTTATTGTTGATTCTGATGCTATTCCGCATCTCTAACCCCTGCGCATGCGCAATAATATATATATATATATATATATATGTATATGTGTATATATATGTATTATTTTTTTGGTACCTTAAGTGTTGTATGTATGTCCTGTGCTTTGTCTGTCTCACTAAACCCCAGAACAGAGACAGTTGATACCCCCCCCCCCTTTTTCTTTTTACTCATTTGCTTTTGGCCAAAGCAATTTACAGTGATGCGACCTAGATTTTTTTTTTTTTTTAAACTGTCAGAACTGAAAGCCAGTCCTGATTTCAAAGTTTGTGTTTTTTCTCCCTCCTTAAGGTGTACAGACAACAACCATGTACTGTATGCAAATCAGTGAAACCGGTTTTCCATGGCTGCTGTCACTTTTCACAGCTTCCTGTCTGAGGAACAGGCAGCAGCCATTCCCCCCCCCTTATGGGACGTCCCCCCCTCAGATCTCTAAGCCCAGAGTAAAATAGTTTAGTCTAAAAAAACAAACAAACTGTGACCCTGTTGTTATTCCCGTTGTTGTGATTTTGTACTAAACTTCTCTGTGCTTGAAGCTCCTTTATCTTCTCTTGTCCATGGAGGTCTACAGCCTCCAGACCTTATTAGATGCCCCCCCCAAGGCAGAGAAATTAACTGAAGAAGGCTCTTCAGGCGGCTCCCACGTTGGGCCTTTCCTGGAAAGAGTTCTCATCCCCCGACAACCAGATTGCTCAGCAGGTGGGGGCGGCTCTTCCTGAGACCAGCAGACGCCCCTGCTCGCGAGTCACCCATGCAGCGGTGGCGGTTGCTGAGGGAGCTACTTGGACCCATGCTAGCCAAATGCAAAAGGTGCCAGAATCCACTGGTGACCTCCCTCCGGCTATAAATCACTCGGCATCAGAGTAGACGCTCTACTCCACCCATCACCAAGCGAAAGTCATGTCCTCACCAACAGAGGGGACATCTCAGCTGAAGGGGAGGAGTGCTGATCGGCCTCTGGCCGCACTCCGAGCTACACGCTGCTCAACACAGTTGCTTCCCTCTGCTTGGTGAGTGACTTTGGCTGAACCTGTGTGCACCGATGACTGCTTTGGAGACTCCCAGGAGACACAGACGATGGCAGGCTGCTGCACTGACAGGCTGTGGATTATTTTGGCTCAAAAATGATCCTAATTTGGATTGTTGTCGTCATTTGGCCCGTTTCCTGGTGGTCAGGAGGTCATTCAAGATTGCTGCATGACAAAAGATCTCACACTGCAGCACCTTTATGTGGTGTCAGCTCATGACACACCCCGCCATCGCCGCTCTCCAACTGACCCACATGATTCAATCTGGGGCTCGGATGTCCCACCTGACAGGAAACTCTGGTCAAACACCTTTTTCCCCTTGATGGGAAAACTCATGCTCTGCCTGTAAACTGTGAACTACAAGCTGGACGAATTCATCAAGGACTCTGTGGTTGCCCTAAAAGGACTCTGCTTGCGGACCATGTGTCCTCCTCTGGCTGGCTTTCATTGCTAGCTGGTAACAGCTAAAAGGTCTCTCCTGCTACGGATTATGACCTCAGTCATCATTGTGTTCTTTCATGCTGCATTATTCCCTTAAGTCAAGAACTGTCTAAGATGATTCCCATCCAGTTTTTTTGGATCTGTATACCCCATGTTCCCTCAACAAATCCCATGGACTCTTTTTCTAATCCTCCCTCATCGCCTGGATATTATGACGATTCATCAGAATGACTCTGACAACGACTCCTTTGTGTGATCGTCCGTTTTCCAACACTGAATATTATTGTCCATATTCATAAGTCGAACATTGTTTCTGTTTTCAATCATGTTTATGATGGTGATCATTGAATCTCAGTGAATTTGGTGACCTAATGTTACAGTTAATGGTTGTTATTGTGTGATTAATATGAAACATATCAATGTTTCATTTGTAATCAAAAGAGGGAAATTGTGGTGGAAATTTTTATTTGGTTTATTTCATCTTGTAATTTTGTTAACAATATGTTTAAAAGTGATGCCTTTCTTAACAAGACCAATACACATAGTCAACAAAGACCAAATGTCTGACAAAAGGCTAAGCCGGGGGTCGGCTATGGTTCATTGACATGTGAGACACAGCATAGGAAGAGCTGTAACTTCCTAAATTCAATCAGTCTGTCTTGAGACAAATGTCTTTTTGTCTTAACCACCACCTGCTGTGTCTATTCTGTATGCAAAACCTGTAAGCACAATCAACATCTTCTGTCTTGGTATCCTGTATCCAAAACCTGTAAGCACAATCAACATCTTCTGTCTTGGTATCCTGTATGCAAAACCTGTAACACCTTGCTGTCTGGTATAAAAATCAGCTTGTTCTTTGTATCTGCAGAGTCATTAGCCGGCACTCTGCGAGTGGTGGCTGGTGGCTCTCCTTGTGGCCACAAGTATTTGTATGTCTGTCTTTCTTTCTCTGTAATAAATTCTATTCTGATTTTCTCATCAAGATCGGATCTAATTTTTTCCACAACATAGGTTGTGTGAGAGAAACCATTCTTCATTTCTTATGGAAAAGGTAGTGCAGAGGAAATAAAAGTAAGGGTTAATCTTGTTTCAGACTACATCATTTCTAGAGTCTGAACCTTTTGTAATGGCAAAGAAGTTGCCTGCCCTACTCTGTGCATGTTCCCTTTCGAGATCTCCTTCTTCACGGTAACCTCACCTTGGTCTCATTGGCTGTAGCTTCAGAGGAGATTCTCTAATGGCTCTAGAAATTTGGCTGATTTAATATCTGTCTGTTATTGACAACACCTCTGTAACATGTCAGTGTTTCTAATGAGTATTTGAGGTCCTCACAAAGAAGAAGGATTGTTTCCCGATTCTTGACCACTGCTTACTGGCGGGTCAGTGAGCTCTGTGTCTGGCATTTTTTCCAACTCCTTTAGGTAGACTGACATTAATTTACCCAAAAGCATCCATATATGGGCATGCCACTCCTACGGGGAACTCCCTGGGAGTGTGAATCCTGCCTATCCCTGTGGACGTTGCCAGGAACATCACTGTGCTGCTGCTGATGCTGTTTCATCGTGTTTGGCTGTGTTTAAATCTCAGAAGTGGAAGCTGTAAGTAACTTTAATCGGTATCTTATGCCCTGTTTGCACAGCATAGTTTTATAATATAATTACGGAGGACGTCTGTGATGTCAATAAAGTACGAATGTGCCTTGTCTATGATTTGTAAAGCAAAAAAATTCCATAATCCACCAGCCCAACAAACACAGAGGTCATGGGATCGTCTTAATCCTGAGCAAAGACACATCTCAGTAATTCAGTGATTTGTGGGTGGGAGTGTTTCTTTTTTTTTGTTTGTTTTGTTTTTATTTCCCCTAGCTGCCTTTGCTGCGTCTTTCTTGACGTAATTAAGTCAACTGCTGTTGATATTAGGATGTTAGACTATACAATAATACAATATCCACCACATATAATGGCATGATATTTTCTGGGGGGGGAGCTTTCAAACACTAGTCTGACAGCACAAAGTCTCAGCTACAAGAAAAGCTCTAGTTACAGTTGTTATATTTATTGTTACCACAGCAACTTAGACACATGCATCATTGTCAGGTTTTATTACCTGTCAAAATGTGACATATTGTCACTGAAGTCCAGCAGTAGAGCTTATAATCAGATGTGTTAATATCACAAATATGTTCTGGATTCATGTCATGAATCTAAGTTTTCATCAATTATATGCAAATTATTTAACAAAACACAAGGTATAAATGTCTGTAAAATTAGCGTGTGTAGGTTGCATACATGGAACTAATAATACCAACCATGCTGTGAACTGTAATAAAACAACTGGTTTTTTATTACTGTGCATGTCAAAAATGTATTTTTGTTTTTTGTGTCATAGGTTGTCTGTCCATCCGTGAATCATTATCATCTACATACATGCTAGTTACAAACATTCCAGTCTTTGTGGACAGACAAATGAACATGCTAACGCTTAGCTGATCAATGTAGAGCTGCAGTGTGTTATTTAAAGCAAATTCAACCAAACTATGAACTGCAATCGTGGCAACCTGACTACCGGCGGAATATCACTTGTCAGGGGGATCAACTCACATTAATCTGGGGCTTTGCTGACACGTGTCTTTGTCCCCTCTTACTTCCTCCAGTTATCCCAGCAGAAGTAGGCAGGATCACCACTCGTCTCACAGTCAGTGTTGATCTGCTCCTTACCGAACTGCCTGGATTTCATGTGGGGTTCAGCATGTTGATATTCTTTCTCATCTCGTTCTTACCTTTGCGCTAAATCAGCACCTTCCAAGTCAGTGGGACTTTGAAATAGTCGCTTCAAAACGGAAAGTTTATATGACAAGAAAAAGGTTTTGACCACCACCCGGTGGATAGCATTTTTGCAGGACCTGGGTTTCCCCAATCCAGCCAACAATTGAATAAAACAGATCTGATGTAGTTATATAACCGGTGGACTGGAATTTTATTTTATTTTTTCTCTGCGTCCATTCAATAAGTAGCACCATTGATTGCATCACAGGCTGCCTGACTGTCCACCCACCGTTTTCCTTGCATCGATGTTAATTACAAGCTTTTTTGCCTCTTAGAGCTGCCAGTGAACATACCCGTACTGTTCTGAACAATGTGGGATGTGCAATGTGTTGTTCAAAGCAAAGGAAGAGAAAGGAGTTTTCTACAGCTATTCTGTGTGGCCCGTCGTGTCTAGGCTGCATCGTAGCAGTTTAAAAAAACAAAAAAGGAAAGCCTTTAAAGTAGCATTATAGGTCCTTTTTAGAGAATAAATCAAAAACTGAGCTAACTTGGAGATTTTTAATGATGCTCTATAGTGACAGAGGACTTTAGGCCTACATGTTACATGTTCCAGTGTGAGATGGATGTGGTTCATCATAAATGTCATGTTTTGGAAATGTTGCTGTGTCTCAAGCCTCTTTTGGAAGAAGTTATTTTTCTCTTTGAAAGTCCCTGAATAAATACATTTTGTAAGTTCTTCTTTAGTCAGCTTGGATTCTGATTCTTTGGGTATTGTTACATGTAACAAATCCACAGAGCATGTGAGTGTTTGTCATCAGGGGTTCAGCCCACACATAATCATTTCTGACTGTAGTCACTCAACAGGCTGGATATTTACGATTTCAGGTCTGTGTAGCTCAAACATTCTTCTCTTAACACACCTCACTGCACAGAAAAGATTCAGGAAGTCAAAGGGGAAAGGTATATGTACTTCTTCTACATGAGGAATTTACATTTTTGTTCAATAAACAAACATAAAACTGAACAACAAAAAAAAGCAAGATTAAAAAAACAAACTATTTCATTGGTATAACCTTAGTTTCCCAGGAAACCAGGAACCAAAACTACTTTAATCCACTTATAAATAAGAGCATCTTCAGGATAAGTACAGTTAACTTTTGAGAAGAAAAACAAACTTAAAAAAAAAAGAAACTGAATTATGGCATCTTTGAAAAAATTAGAATAATTTATGCATTTACTTTTGCAATAAAATTGAAATAAGATGAAACACGTGTTCTGAAGTCATATTTGCTTTAATAACCTTTAGGTCAGGTGGAAGAAGTTTCTCAGAAGGGGAAGTACTGATGTGAGATGCGTTTATTTGTGCACTTGGGCACACTGGCACATGCTCTGAGACCCATGGGAGGGACAAGACTGCAGACACTCCGGTGCCTCGGACACATTAGTATCAGGGGACATATCGATCTCTCAGAGACATTTAATTTTTGCTCACATGCTAAATGCGCATGGATTTTTTTTTTTCTAACTTGACATTTTTTTCTGTGACTAACATTACATATAGGGATATTTGCTTTTCATCTCACTTTTTAGTCTGGGTCCCTTAAGTCTGATGATAGATATTACCATGCATGGACCTATTTAAAGGCCTGAGCAAAATGTTGGCAAAAGTTAGGAGGTTGAATATGACCCTTTTTTTTTTTTCCCTCTGTAAGGACCAAGAATTGTCTATCAAGCTCCAGAGGGCTCTTGGCTGATCTCACAGTCTTATTTCTGCACACATGCCAGTGGATCAGCCTCAGTGCATGTCTAAACCCCCAGAAGACATCGTGCATTTGATGTAAGTTAAACTGAAATTGCAATGTTACGTTGCTGGGAAAGATTAGAGTTTTCGTAGATCAGATGAGACCAGATAAAAAAAACGCTACTACAACAACAAGATTCAAAGGCAGAGTGGAGTTATTTACTAATGATGTGTTCAAGTGATTTTGCACAGTTTGTACAAAATGAGGCCACTCCATTATTTACTGCAACCTTGTATAATCAGTTCCCTCTTCTTGAGAATCTGTCTTTGGTTACTGTCACATTGGCCAGTGGGCAAAGATGTGGGTAAAGGCAGATTGCCATTTGCACCCCATTCTCTGAATAAAGAACAGGATGCAGAATCATGCCCAAGCTATTTAGGGTCATGAGAATAAGAATTTCTATTCAAAAACGTATATTCGAATAGTAATAATAATAAAAAAAGAAAAGTTAACAAGCACTGGCTTGAAAAAGACTGATGTGTCCCACTTTCCAATTACTTCCTGTTTCTGTTCACTGTAACTGTAGAGATCTGGTCAGGAACAGAGATGTCAAACTGTTTGAAAAGGCAGGGTCACAATAAATGAGAGAAGCACAAGGAAGAAGTGCTGGACCGTTAGCTAAGACAACCTGGCACTGGGAAGTCGGAGCTGATCAGGAGTGATGAGTCAAAGATGTGGATCGTTAGTGCAGCTGAAGCAGACAAGTCATCATGGAACACGTAGCAGGAGGAGGTGGACAACATAGAGGTGTGGAGGACAAGAAAATAGGGCAGAATGTGTAAAGCTCAAAAAATGAAACCAGAATATAGCATGGAAAGAAACAGTATTTAAATCCCTTAGTTTTCTGCTATGATTTACCATGAAATCTGTTCCGGTCTCCATCTGAGTAACAATAACAAAGCTAATGGGTTTAAGCTGATAATGCACAGAGAATCCTTTGTATCTTTTTTCAGCTCAGCCATTAAATATTCAGAGTGATGGAGGAAAAGACAAGTAAATCTGAATAATTAGCTGGCCAAACCATCTGTGGCAGCAGGGACTTTGAGCAGCTCTGGATCAGGCCTGCAGAGTGTTGAGGACGACATTTTTGGCCATCCCTCCTTAAACAACTGCTCAGACACATTTATAAGATGTTTAATATAGATGGCAGGTGAACGGAGATCGTTCCACAGCAACCCTCCAACAAGTGAAGTTTATTTTCCTGCAGCCATTCTGTTGTGGTTTTTTTTCCCTCCTTACATGATCCTGTAGGACATTTTAGTAAACTTGGGAATTAATTTTTACCACGTAGTGTAGGCCCAAACACTCTACTAAATATTGTCTTTGTTGCCTTGGGGACTTGCTGCCACGTTATTTGTTCAACTTCACGCCTCTGGCAATTTTATTATTTTGGACAGAAGGTTTCCTTCACAGAGTTTTGCCACAGACACCCGACACTATAAACTCATGAAAACATATTTACCAGTTTCAGGGAAGCTTTCGGCCTGTACACTTCTTTACCTTGTTTAATATCATGTCTTTAGAGTCAATATTCTCCTTTTATAGACAGTTCGTCTCTGATTTCTTTATATCTATTTCCAGTCTTATGCAGATAACAGAACTCCTTTTTGAGAGGTTAGCAGATGCATCTTATAAACAGCAAACTTTAAATGTTTCACGTGTTTTTTATCAGTATAAACCCCCTCTAAACTAGCTGTATAAACTGGGCTCAAGCTTTCCAACCACTGTCTCTAATTAACCTTAACTGAGGCAAGTTGTCAGTAGGTCCACTTATTTATTTATTTATTCATATCTGTTTAAATCTTTAAAACTGTGACTGTTTAATGGGTGTTTTTGATAAAGACACTAGAAATAATAATCGTTTGTGTGTTGAGCACACCGTGTTTGTCTATTATCGTGCCTTTGCTGAATATCAGATCATATTTGATGACATTTTTTTTTCCCCTCCCAGAAAACCAGTTAATTCTAAGAGTTCCCCAGTTTCTAGCCACTGTAACTCAGGTTCTGGTCCATAAAATTACAGAAATGTTCAACAGTCATTGTGAAAGTTTGATGTTATGGTGTGGGTTGGGTAAGGTTTGTTTTCTGTGTTTTTCCCTCTGTTCCTCAGCTTTGTCAGTGTCTCGTCTCCTCTGTCCTTAATCTACCTTATTCCTGTTTTATTTTGAAGGGTCTGTCTCGTCTCCGTAGTATTTCGCTTTAAGTCCCTCTGTGATCACCCTGATTGTTTGCACCTGCCCCTCGTTTTCCCCTTTGTGTATTTAAGTCTTGTCTTCTCCTGTTCTTTTGCCGGATCGTACTGTTTCCCTCGTTGTTGCCACCCTGTGTGTTTCTCCGTGTTCCCCGTTGCGATTCTGGCTTCGTTTGTTTCCTGTTCCTCCCATGTTGTCTTCCCCTCTTTTGGATTTCTCTCGTTTTGTGTTTTTGGAGTGATTTAAAGGACTTTTTTTGTTGGCACCTCACTCCTCTCCTGCCTTTTTTTTGGGGGGCCACCATCCACACCACCACACCTCACCTTTACTACTGAACCACCCGGCCGTATGACATTTACAAAATACTCAAGTGAAACAGTAGTCTGTGACATAAACCTCTCCTGCTTCGTCAGACTCGGGTAATTGTTTTTTTTTCTCTTCAGTGATAATTGAAAACCACCTTGATTTTTTTCTCATGAAATCACATTAAATCTAGTCTGTGGATGCTGTCACTGTAAGGACGTTGCAAGCTGTAGTAACACCTTTACGACAGTAAAATGAAAAAATATGCTGGTCTGGCTGTCTTAGAATTATACTTATCTTTTTGAATATGCAAAGTTGTATGTATATATATAGCCTTGGGAAGATGTGAAAGATAAACATGTAAAACATGTTCTTTGATGCAAATGACCGTACAGTGTGTATAGATGTCTGCTTATGGTAACATATTTTGCAACTTCTGTGGTATGAAGAAGAAACAAGAGCAAATATAAATCTATTCAATGTCAGTATTGTCTATTCACCATGAAATATGTAGTTTTACATAAGCAAGTGGGTTCAAGTACAATTTTAAGTCCACTACATTTCTGTCAAAGTCTGTTTGGTTTGTATGTATCATTATACTTTATACAAATACATCATCCCTATGGTTCTGCTGTACTGTATATCTCAACTGTTTAGCTCTACTGTCCTCATCTAACTGACGAGAACTCGGTCCTCTGTATGAGCTATGATTACTTGGAGCGCTGAGCAGACAAACAGTTTGAAAATGAGACTGGAAACATTTATCCCGAGGTCCTCCGCGTATCGTTCCGCGTGTGCTGATGGTTTTCCCATGCTGCAATAATTTAGCTGCTCTCAGCTTCCATGTCTGACGCAAGCAGAGCGCTGGAGAGGAGGAATCCACTAAGTCGCCACGGAGCCTTTCAACGACCACAAAAGACACAAAAGAGTGTTACATGCAACACGTATGTCATTTATTTCAACAAAAATGTTACACGTCACACACATTTGTTTCACTAATAAATATCAGAGGGCAGCACAAATAACAGGCTTCAAGACTTTACCAAACTGCCACAAGAACTTGTGCGAAAGTAGCTTGAAAACACTTAGTAAACATTCAAATTGAGTGATGATGTTCACACTCTGACCACAAAGAAAAAAAAAGAAGTTCACATATGACAAGCTTGCTCTTCATTTGAACGCTGCAGCTGTTTTTTAAAATTTCATCCTTAAGAAGGAAGTTTATTTCTGCAAATAATCGACTTTGAACTAAATCTGCACTGAGGTGCTGCAGCAATCCTTTCTCATGACTGTTTTGAGTTGCAGACAGAAAGGAGAAGTTCCACAAATTTATTATGGTACAAGTGGATAGTTAAAACAGTTTGAAGTTCATGAACTCAAATGTGTGTTCAGATGCTCAGAAATCTCTAAAAATGTTTAATAAAAGTGCTACACAGTGCTGTTTCAGGATTGGTACATCTAACTCTAACCATGACGGAGTTTTCAAGAGACAAAGTCACTTTATTTATTAGAAAGAAGAGTGAACTGGGAAGGATCGCACTGGCGCTAAGTCCACCTAAACTTGGGACACATTAACATGTCAACGCTTTATGCCATTACGCTGAAATATGTGGGATATGTTTATGCCAAATTGTAATGCAACTTCGAAGGCTTGTCTGTCCTGTAAGAGATAATCCTCTTTAAAAGAGCCTTTTGTGTTCGCCGTGTAAGTGTAAGCACAGCAGTGGGTAAAGTGGGTAATCTGGGGCCAGACACTGGTGGGAGAAGTGAATGTGCGTCGTCGGCATGAAATAAAACATCAGCTGTGTCGGGAATGTCGTACGGTCAGCTCATCATTCAAGATTCATTGCACATAACAGTGTTGTGTCCTCAAGCATCGAGGATGTGAAGGCATGAACTCTATTCCTTATTATAAAAAGGGCATCGATGAGACTGTCACCATTCATAACTGCAGGACAGCTGAGGTGCAAGAAGAGGCCACTGCCAGGAGGGAGCAGTGTAGGTGTGTAGTTCACAACCTTCCCTTCCTTCACTCGGCCTAAAACAGATCATTTTTGAAAGGAAAAAGGCACAGAAGTCCACAAACACAACACCACAAATATATAGCAGACATGCAATCACTTGTACAGTGCCTCCAAATTTACATGTTTTAAATAAAGATAGACAGAAGCAGCAGTTCAGTGTGAGAGAATAAATACAACATATCAAAAACTTGGTCTAACAACTGTATCAGGTTTGTGCTTTCATCATGCTGTACAGTGAAAAGGTTGTTTTATTTTGAAAAAAAAAAGCTGAAGAGCATTCATGACATTCAACCTCTGCAAAGAAAAAAAAACAAGAAATTGGAAAAAGATCAGCACACAGGAAAGCTTGTTTTTCACATGGCAAACACTGACGTACCACGACCACAGTGTTTACGTCTATTCCTAAAATCTGTGATAAAAGCACTGACCAAACTTTGCGATACAGTACACAGAGATTCCCTCTGAAGGAACAAAGTTCACATTTTGAGAGCGTCAGCAAATCCAGCTCCGTACGGAGGTAATACTGCATGCACTAAAATACAGGTCACTAACACAGATTTAGACTGCTGGAGAATCCCTGGTCCCCCTCCCCTTCTCCTGCCTTCAGGAGCTACATTTAGCGTGCTGTCACTTTGATCAGATCATGCTAGACACTGCCAGATGGACTGAGGAAAGGGTCGACATTTAAGCCACACCTCCACGATCTCTATTTAAACTAATGAGTTTGCAAGAGGAGGAATTCCTTAATTGAAGTGCTGCACGCCAAGTGCTTTTTTTTTTTTTTTTTTTTTTCTTTTAAAGTATCATGATTATAACCTACTAAAAAAAATAAATAAAAAAAATTCCCAGGTGGATTTGACTTTAAGATGTCTGATAAGGAGCAAAGTGTAATTCCAGGTTGCTCCTTTGAAACTCGTCACAACCTGCAATTTGGAAACGCTATACCTGTTCATCTACTAATCTGTTTCAATGATGTTTTTAGGAGGCAGTTATCTGATTCTGCGGCTAAACGGCAGAGATAATGTGTTTATTCATGTTTATTGGGACTGGGCTCAGCTGGATTGAGGCGTTTCCTGGAGACTGCACATCAAGAAGCGTTTTAAAGAAGACTGACCGAAACTGACTGAAACCACTGGAGCTGAGGCACGTTTCTGAGGACACCTGAGTCCGGGGGGGGGGGGGGGAGAGAAAGAAAAAAAAAAGCTACTCTGATTTCACAAAGAAAGAGCCATCCATATGTAGGTAGCGAGCAGAGACAAATGTACACTGCCCAGCAGCTCTAATAGGCTTGTCTATTGTTTCTTGGCTTTGAGTCAGTGTTATCATGTCTTCGCCCTGGAACTCTATCACTTGTTGACGCCCTGTTTATTATTATGTGTTTTTTTTTTTTTTTTTGTACCCACTTAATTTGAGGAAATAGCTTCTTTGCTTGTGGTAAACACTGTACCTTCTGAAACAGCCATGAAACCAGAAAAAAAAAGAAAAAAAGCATTACAAACAAACAAGGCATGTGCAGCCAGGAGGACGGCTGTCACTGCTGCGCTTATGTAATGGCGATAAAATTAACCAAACGGCATTTGCTTTTGCACATCTGAATCAGCTGACAGATTGCTGACAATGTGAGAGATTTTGGTTGCTTAAAAGCAAAGTTTGGAAAAAGAGAAAAACAAAAAGAGGTGGAATTCATTGGAATTTGTTTAAAACCTGCAGAACATAAGCTCAATATACAACATTAACCATCGTGTGATTGAGTTTCCTCTCAGAGATATAAATCAGTCATCTTTGCAGTTTTTAATGTAGCCTTACTGATGTGGCCGATGCAAACTTTTCAAGTTTTTATCATGGTATCAACAGAGGACAGCCAGAGGTGTTTTTTTTCTTTTTTTTCTAGCTTCAGCAGTGAAGATCTAGATTAATGTGGACCGCTGACAACAGACACTCATTCAAAACAGGCCTGTCAAACACCAGAGCGGGAAACACCAGAGAGTGAGACAGGTTTAGCCTCGCATGTGGCTGATATTTAACACTCCTACAATCAAAGAACAAAATTCAGATGACGGTACACCACCACGGTAGCTGTTGTGGAATGTATTTTTGGATGCAGAACACCGGAGAGGCGTAACCCTCCTGTTTACTGTCGTCTAACGTTAATAAGTTCATTGCTTTACGTGAAGAGTGGGAGTGCTCAAATCAAAGTGACTACTTCCTCTAAAAGCATTTACTTTCAAACATTTTATCACTAGTGAAAATTGTGGTATATTTCCCCAGGAGGTTGGGGAAAAAAAAAAATGCCCAGATGACTCAGCTGGAAACAGATAACAGGCGATTATGCCATCCACAGAGCATTTAGTAAAAGCATAGAGTAAATAAATAGCTGGGACGCTACCCTAGCTCAGCTCCAGAGTTCAACTCCAGCGAGGAGAATGTTAAAGTTATTTAAGATACAGCTATAGAAAAGCTATGATGAGGTAGATGTCTTAATTCATTGTGGTCAATGGAAAAAAAAAAAGACTCATTTACTGTGTTTGGAAAAAAAAACCCAGCTAAAATTAAATTAAAGCAGTCACTCTGCCAGTCACTTTGGCTGGCCTTACCTTCATCAGTCAATTTGGAAACAGTTTATGACAGCAGTGTAAACACTTCTGGATTTTCCTGTTGACTGAAGCTTCAGAGCTCCATGTTTACAGCACAGTTGTTACAGTCGATAGGGATTTGTTGCAGTTTCCATTGGGGTCGACTGCTTTGTCCATGATGCTGCAGAGCCCCACTCCTTTCCTCAGACACCCTTCATTGATGTCACTGTCCTCTGAGTGGCCTTTACTCCTCCCTTGCTGCTCACTCTGCCAGCTGTGCCTGCTGTAGATGTATCCATTCACGGGTCCCGGGTTGCTGAGGCGGTTCCTCTTCAGGCACAGGATTTCCTTGAAGGCATACCTGAATTCGGGACTCCGGCAGTAAATGAGCGGGTTGAAGGCAGAGTTTGAATAACCTATCCAGTTCAGTATCCTGAATGTGAGTTTGTCCTCCACGTTCCATATGGCCACCACAACGTTGAGGAGGAAGAAGGGCAGCCAGCACAGAGTGAAGATCCCCATGATGATTCCCAGAGTCTTTAAGGCTTTATGTTCCCGCAGGCAAAACTTGGCTTTTTTTTGTCCACGCCCGTTGTTGGCCTCCAAAGATTTAAAGTCACTGTTATCGCTGTTGTGAAAGCGTCCAACGCTTTGGTCGATCTTTTTCAGTTGCTTCTTGGCCTCCTGGAAAACACGACTATAGACAAAAACCATAATGACCAAAGGGATGTAGAAGGAGATGGTGGAGGAGGTGATGCCGTAAGCCATGTTGGTGTAGAACTCGCAGCAGTTGGTGTTGTTCATGCACTCCTGCGCTTCTTCAGTATCAGATATCCACCATTTCATGTGGATGGGCAGGTAAGACGTCAAGGCGGCAATCACCCACACCAGGACGACCACAATTCGAGCTTTGCACTTTGTCAGCATTGACTGGTAGCGGAAGGGTGACGTTATGGCCAAATAACGGTCTATGGCTATGACGCACAGGGTCTCGATGCTAGCAGTCACGCAGAGGACATCAGTCGCTGTCCAGAACTCACACCAGAAACTGCCGAAGTGCCAAGTTTTAAAGATAATGTAACAGGCGCCGAAAGGAACCACAATGAGACCCATGACCAGGTCTGCACATGCCAGGGATGTGATGAAACAGTTGGTGACATTTTGGAGCCGCTGGAAAGCGGGCGATCGCTGTTATGACCAGAATGTTGCCAAAGACAATGCTCAAAATGAGTAAAGACATGATCATGCCCAGTAGGATCATGTAACGCTCCTCACTGGCTGCTGACGATGAGTCTGATGTGTTTGCACTCAATGAAGTGCTCGGGTCGACTGAGGGGGTTGTACTTTCCATCTGAAGAGATGATATGTGGAAGACAAACAAGCACAGCACACACACACAGACACACACAAGTGAATATCACAACATAAACATGAAATTAATTTTCAAGAAAAGAGGAAATAAAAATGTGGCAAAAGACTACATCACCAAATTAAGATAAAGTGATTACAACCTCTTTGGCTTCAACAGGCATTATAAACACATCGAGCAAGTCAGATAAAATTAAAAGTACAAACCTCAACAGGTTGTTGGTGTGTTTCCTTCCTTCCATAAAATGTCAAATTATCAGTGCTTTAGATAGTTCCGTCAAATGTAAAAGGATCACATGCCCATTTCACTTTTTAGTTGTGCTGATATCGGCATGCTTCACTTCAAGGTCCTTCAGCTGAGCAGTGTTTCCTCCGATGTGTCTCCCAGGCTATTTGTCAGACCCCTTTTAACAGAAAGTGATGACATCATGGCCGGTTCTCAGCCAATCAGGGAGCCAGCCTGCGGAGGGTGCTGAGAGCTCACAGGAGTTTGAACACACTGTCCCTGACGTTGCTGCTGCAGGGCTGCATGAGACAAAAGTTCCCAACGCAACCCAAGCACAAACATTTACATGTGAAGAAGTCTGCAGCTTTGTTCCAAAATGCATGTATTGTGTTTAAAGTTGTTTTTCTTCTTTTTTTTTTTTTCTGTCCTGCAGGGCAGTGCAGCATGCAGATAGGCCTGGGAGTGGGAGTAGTGGTGGTGGGTCTGGGGATTTACAGCTCGTGCTAGTTAGTCTGTATCATATTAAAAACAGGTGAAGCCTTTTTTGATTCTGCAACATCAGTACATCTCTCTGGATTCATAAGCTGTCCAGCTGGCAAGTGAAACCAGCATCAGTGGGTATATTTATGATTCATTGGGTGGTTTGAGTTTTACCACACTACTTTTTCTGACAAAAACTTGGAGGGTAATTTAGTTTTCTTTCCTTCCTTTTTGCCATTGAGTCTGTCTTGTTTAAGTCATACAGCACACACTAAAAGTAAGACACACTGAGTCCAAAATATTGGATGAAAAAACAAGCAAATTCATGTAATGTTCTGAGTGTAAACATCTAGAGGCTAAATTCAAGACAGTTTCCTCTTTTTCCTGGTTTGACTCTGCACTCGTGGCCCATACAGTCAGCTGTCTACTAACAAGCTCTCAGGCTACATGTACTGACACAGAAAAGGTTTTTTCAAGATTCAGGACACATTTGCATGACGTGATAAGTACATTGCAAGGTCTATGTAAGTGCAAGGATGTGGATATGAAAATTTCAGCGCTTTAGAAACTTTGTCCATGTTTTAGCTAAGCAAACATAGAGCTTTTCTTCTGAAACCAAAACATTTTCAGTGACATATGAAAAAACGGGACATGAATATCAACCCTCTGGGATTTCTTTCTGCTGTACTCTGTGCTTTTCTTCTAAAAAAAAAAACAGGACATGCGAGAAATTATTAGCTACGAGCATGTGAAAGCTATGAAACAAACTGCTTTTAAACAGCTGTTAACTGTTTTACAGATTGCACAATCCTTGCCCTTAGAGAAAAAGAAAGTGAAAAAAGAATCAATGATACTTTATGTTCAGTGATGGAGATTATTCAAAAAAATCCAACCATGGCTAATTCCACGGTGATCTACTGGAGCCTCCTGCAGGTTTCACCAGGACTGGTTGCCGCTCCCCTGCAGGTAGACTATGTCATATTTAAAATTGTTTTAAAGCCCTTGAATAAGCATAAAACAGTTGTAGATGTCCTTCATGAAGTAACCTTACAAGACATCGCAGTGTTTCCAGCAGAATCATATTATTTTATATTTTTTTATTATTTTGTTTTATATTTTTTTGAGACTACTCTGCTGTTTCCTGTTTGATTCATCTGTCCATGGGTCATTTGGCACCGAGGGGAAGAGAAAAAATAAATAATTTCCATTATTAACGTTTGATTTATTATTTGAGTCTAAATGACGTTTTATTTTGAAAAATGACAGAATTCTCTTCATTACACCCGTCTATGACCTACTCTTGACACATGACAAGACTTTAAGACCCGTGTCTTGGTCACATGACAAAATGAGTGAAAAACGAACGTCTTCAGAAAGTGTTTGCGTGGAGAGGATGTTACCGATGTTCTGATGTTACGAGGACGCTTCTAATAAAGTTGCATGTGAATACTCGGCGGATTTAACTTAATTTAACTTAATATAAAGAAAATACCACCGTTTTTATGCCAGGTCCTATCATTTAAAGGTGGGGTAGGTGTTCTTTGAAAAAACGGTTCCAACAATCCAACTCAAGTTAGATTTTGAAAATATACACTCCCTCCCTCCTCCCAAAGGCTCCGCCTCCTCTTCTTCAGCCCACCCCTCGAAACCACGCCTTCACACGATTTACAACTACATGAACCGCAGGGAGGGAGGGAGGGGTGGGGGGGAGTGCATTGATATTTGATGGACGTATTAGGCAGCCAATGAAAGTAATGATGATCCCTATTTTGATTGGTCAGAGTTATTCTCTGATTATACACCTCTAGACCGGACCAAAACGTTTCGTTTTTTTTTGCAAACATTTTATTTCAGTGGGTGCAATGGGAATGTGAAAAGGTTTTCAGGCAATATTGTAAAAAGTGCTGCAAAAAAAGATCACCTACCCCACCTTTAAATGTATAAAAATGTGAAAATTTAGACATTTCAAAGTTTAGGATTTAAAAATAAAATTAAAAAAATGATTGGTAATAAAATGCACAAAGATTTGAAATAAATTTAAGGCATGAATTAAATCAATAAAATCATTAGATTAAGAACAGTAAAATAAAAGAAATAAAAGAGTCAAAGAAATCAGATAAAAGCCAGATTAAAAAGGTGAGTCTTGAACCTCCTTTTAAAAATATCAACAGTCTCTGCGGTCCTGATGTTCTCTGGCACTCACTCACTGGAGAGACAGTATTTTACGCTTGTGGGTGTACTCTCATCATTATGGTAATTTGTCAGTGCAAGCTGTTCCCTTCTCTGGGACCAAAAGGTTTTCATCCATCCATCCATCCATCCATCATCTATGCCCATTTAATCCTCTGCAGGGTCACGGGGATCTGCTGGAGTCTATCCCAGCTCTCTTTGGGCAAAAGACTTGGGTACACCCTGGACAGGTCACCAGGTTCATCACAGCCAAAAGGTTTTCAAGATTACAAACCCAGTCGGTTTCTTGAAAAAAAAACAAAAACATGCTCTAATCAGCTCTAATCATCATTCAGTGTGTCTCTGCATGACGCATCACAACTACGCAGAAGCGTCATACTAAGCGCCAACTACATTACAGCTGCCATTTATGCTTGTTGCATTTTTGTCCTCCTGCAGTTTTACCATCAACTACTGTGTTGTGGTCTGGCTTCAAGAGGTGCATCTGGCAGTGCTAAAGGTCCTCCGTGTACCTCACACATGGCAGCAGAAACAGAATCGACGACAATCACAGCGACAATCAGTGCTACTGAAATTACAGCAATCCATCTTTCCTTTCTGAAAATGGCTGAAATAAGAAGCAGTGGGAAATATGTAGAAGGAAATACAATTCTAACAAGCTGACCAATCACAGCCGTTGCTGTCCGCAGACTGACGCGCTGTGAGACAATAGAAGCATATGTCATTATTTAGGGGAGGAAGGGCCAATGTAAAGCTATGAGTCCATGTAAGAGAAAGAAAGAGGGGTTCAAATGCATAAACATGTGAGTCTAGAAAAAAAAAGTATCAAAAAATGTTTTTTAATTGTAACTTATCTGTGTGGCCTACTCATGTATTAATGTGTGGTTAAGGCTGCATCACAATAGCAACTCATGAATTTAAACTTTTTAGGCAGTGTTAAACCTGAGATTTGCTCATTTCAACCTGCACTTGATTCTTCACACTCTAATGACTGACTGAATTAATTATTCTGATCAGCATGTGTGAGTATAAATTCAATTAATTTTGTGATTCTAGCAGCTCTCTGGCATCAATAAGCAGGGCTTCAATTCTGGAGTACAAACGTACATATTCACTTAGAATCCCATACATTTAGCTCATATAATGATGAAAAAAGAATATCACACACACATTCATCCTGTCCAGAATGTATTCTGACAACTGGGTCGGCTCCACCAGACTCCCATGGCCCTGAATGGGAAGAAGGGAGGTAGAGATGATGGATGAATTTATGGCGTATCATTTAATGATGCTCAGCCAACATAGGCAGTTCTGCAGGAAAATTATGCAAAAATAGAACAGGAATGGCAGACTTTCATCCTGGTTAGCACGCTTTACCTCTCTGTAAAAGGCTAGGAGTCCCTGAATCTGTCTCTGAAACATACATTTGACTGGTACGAGCTCGAAGCATGAGTGTAGCTGCGTTTATGTGCCCAGAGCAGCAGACCCGTAGAAAGCGGGTTATATTTTGGATTCTCTGCACTTCATTCAACAACATCAGCAGCGATGGAGAAAGAGAGAACACTGGTCGAGGCAGACCATTGCTGACACTGCGTGATAGCTCAGCTGTGTTGCGGATATGAAGGAAACAAGGTGCGACTGAGGCTGGAGGAAGTGGAGGACAAGTTATATCCTGTTGCTGAAGCTGCTGATGACATGAGAGAGTGCTGTGACCGAAATGATAAGCTCAGTCTGATGAAGCAAAAATGATAATCTAATTATTATTATTATTACTACAATAGTAATATATTCTTTTAACTAAAAGAAAAAAAAACAGATAAAGAAGAAGTCCTTCCTTCACACGGTGACTCGCTCAAAAAGGTTTCTGCAGTGGGCAGGAATGACCTTCTACTCTGGTCTTTTGTGCAACAGAACTCAAGAAGCCTCTGACTGAAAACATTTTAGCTATTTAATCAGTTCATGCAGTTCAGAGAAATCTTCAATTCAAAAGGAGAGTGACAAAATGAAATCTACGTTAAGAAATCCAAGTTAATTCATTCCAGTGAAGAAAAATGAATTTCAGGCCTTTTAAGGTGAATAAAACAGACCAAGAAGTTGGAGTTTTTTATTTCATCAGGATGGAAGGTAATTCTGAGCAACATGAAAACTATAAAATAAATTAAAATTATAAGAGCGTAATGGAACATGTCCAAGTTATTTCTAATTTTTTTTTTTTTTTCAGATTTTACGCATGCTCGTCCGGCTGATTTGAGTGTGCAGGTTTCACGTCGTAAAGCACCATTAATCAGCTCAACAGGTTGTGAAGTTCACAGCTCTGGTAACTGGTGGCTGACGATGATTAAGTAAGCAGTCTTTAACAATGTGCTTTTCTGACACTCCTCCTAACTGCTCTGAAACTCTGCTGCTGCAGTCTGTTTCTGCGCTGTAATTTATCCGTGTCTGCTCTGCAACACTGTGACGCCCATCAGTTTTTCACGTTCATGAAAAAAAGCATGAGAAAATTGTGAACTATGGGATTGTGAATGCCCAGCTGGAAGCCCTGCCTTCAAGAGTGTAAATATTAAACCACATTAGCATTGAACGACCTTGCTAACTGTTTAGGCTATCTATCTCAGGCACCTTCACATTACACAGTTTTTAAGGTTGATTTTCAAGTTGCTGAGCTTTGCTATAAAAACCATTAATTTGAGGACAAACCAAAGAATGATCCAGCACTTGATTTCATATTTGTGAACTATTTGAAGACACGTAAAGAGGCACACTGATGCAAAACAAGATACCTATCAAGCTAAATATCTGGAGCTGTCAGCAAACTCAGTATCAGAGAGTTTTCTTCTCACTTCCCTTTGTCAATCATTGCATATGTTCTGTTGACACAATGTGGATTTAAGACCACAGAGAGATCACAACAGAGTTACTGCCAGGTCTTATACTGTAAGGACCCCTGCTGCCAATCGCACATATAGTGTGATCACTACAACAACTTCAAAACTCCTGATTTCAAGACAGCAACTGTTCTCTGAACACTGAAGGTTATGGAGTCTCAAGGTCCCCCGAGCTGGCTCTGCGCACCTTATATTTTTTTATTTAGTTTCCCTTTTCAGCTATGACAAACATAACACTTTTTGCAATGTGTCAACCGAGACACAAGATTTAAAAATATAGACAAACATATTCATTTGGCCAGCGATGGACTGGTGACCCGTCCAGGGTGTACCCCTGCCTTGAGAGCTGGGTTGGCTCCAGCAGATCCCCATAACGCTGCATAGAATTAAGCGGGCATAGATAATAGATGGATGGATGGATGGAGGGATGGATACTCATTTGGCACTGAAACACCAGTGGTACTCTCACACCTGCAGGCTTTAGTCTGCATGAATAAACTCAAGCTCATTTTCTTGCTTGGTGTTTCATTTCATCCTGAGTGAACATGGTAATAGCACTTGGGCATGGACTTTCTCAGGCGAGAAAGCATATTGAGCCACAACGAGACCAAAAGCAAGAATTACACTATTTGGAGCATTAAAGTAAGAGCAGGCTTTCATATCTGAAGGATGAACAATGAGCTAAATCACGTGGTTTACAGCTCTCTATGTGCAACAGGCTTCTCTATTATTCTCCTGTGCACCTTAGTCAGCTTCAGTGCACGACAAAAATGTTTTTTTCTTCCATCTACAGTCATGGAAAAAGTTATTAGACCACCATTTTTTCTTCACTTTCTTGTTCATTTTAATACCTGGTACCACTAAACGTCATCATGTGACTAAAACAGGCAGAAAAGAAAACACTGAATGCATAAAAGCAGTGTTTTTGGCAGTACAACGCCATAGCTATTGATGTAAAAACTTAAGTGATTTAGGTTCTAATCAAGAAAACCATGGAAAATGGTAAGATATCAGCTCTTAGATAAAACTCTTATGAGCAACCTTTGTGGTTATCGTTATGTTTGTCTAAACAAATGTACCTTTAGTTGTACCAGGCATTAAAATGAACAAGAAACTGAAGAAAACAAGGGTGGTCTAATAATTTTTTCCATGACTGTATATATATCTTTTGTTCCTGCAGCAGGCACATCTGATTAAAAAGAGGGTGAAGAAGAACTCATGTGGTTTTTATCTGTATGAAAAGAAATCAAGCCAGGTGTGGAAGCAGTGGCTTGAGTGTTACAGATGTTTGTTTATACCCTCTAATGACTTCCATATCATTTGGGGAGGAGTGTTACTGTGGAAATGCACTTGTATAATTGCATTGTAGACCTAAATAGATAAAAATACTTGTAGGAATTTCTTGTTGTGTAATAGGTTTGATGATGTTCACTTAGAACAGTCACAGGTCAGGGCACTTCAGCTGAAAATACACAGATAGAGGTCGGGGCAGATATTTTGAATTACGCAACCATCCTGACGTAACAGTTGGTTCACTTTACTGTACATGCCTGTAAGTGTGCTGGTGTGAGCAGGTTTATGCTAAGCTCGCAGAGGAAGGACATGACAGTTTCCAGAGCTCAGACGCCACAGGCTCTGGGCTTTATCCACAAACTCAACAATGAGCTCTCACAAGTCCACGGGTGATGACGCAGGAAGAAAGCCTATCACCAACTCCAAATGTTATACCGAGGTACACATGACATAATTTTCAACAGAAATAGCTGCGGCAGTCATTTGGTGTTAACTGTTATGCGTTCTAATTCTGCTTTTGTTTGTTACACTTATGTTATCAGGGTTTTATTAACTGTCCTACAGTATCATATAATGCTGCTATTATGCTTAAGTTTTCCACTTGCACCCAGAAAAGACCTCCATTTTTTTTTTTTTTTGCACACGTTCTGAGGTTGTCCAAAAAACTGTTTTACATGCAGTCATGACCGCAACACCAGATAAAGTATTTATGCGTTGAACCCTCCTCAAGCTCTCATCAACAAGATGAAAATACTCCCATGAAAAATGCTGAGTGCATCAGTCCTCTCAGTTGACTGTGCTTTTTTTGATTTTAGTGACCCCCGCGGCCTTTATCTCTTCCACAACATACATGACAAACCCATCACGTTTCGCCTCACCGCTGATAAGGTCATGTGTTATCAGCAACTTCCACACACGGCCGACTTTGAATACTTTGTTTTTCAGGTTTGCAGTTGCTAACTGAAGAGACTTGAGGCATGCAAATGAAAAACCTTCTTAAGTTTTTTACTAACTTGTAACTTGATAATTAGTTTATTTTAACTGGATGTGAACCTATAGAGTTATCTGTGGCTTTGAGCCATGGCTCCTTCATAAATGCACATAATTAAACATTTGGGTTAGAGGTGCAGTACCGACCTTAAACACTGTTTAAATGATTTTTTTTGTCATTTACTGTTTTGGAAAGTGTGAGTGGGTGTGTTTTCTAAATCCTGGCTGGTTTCCTCAGACTCTGACATCTGTCTTCCTGTATCCTGTCACTTCCAAGCAGATTCATTTGACATTTGAGTAATCGTTTAACTGTCTCAGATATTCAGTCTATGCACTTCTGTTTTATCAAACCTTGTTGCAATAAATCCATCTCATGTCCTCGCCGTGTCCTTTTGGATTCATGGTCTTCTTCCACTTGAAAATTGGTGACGTCGACTCAGTGGCGTAACCCTTCTATTTTATTTTTCCTGCGGTTTGTGAAGAACAATACCAGGGAGACTTTTTTTTTTTTTTTTTCCTCCAGGGCAGCACTCGTCACACTGGACTGCAGGTCCCCCTGTGGGACATGGACTGATTGCAGGGTGGAGGGTCTGTCCGTGGGAAAAAACAAGAAAAGTCCCCCTAAATGAATATGATTTACTCCAGGAGGTGAGATCAAATAAAAGTTACTTGTGCTGACCTTTGTTGTACTAAAATTAAGCTTGAACGTATTTCGACTCTGTAGGGGTCAATTTTATATTTTGTAATGTTTTGTAACGTTGAAAATATTAATACTGAAAACATCAATATCTAAGAGATTCAGTTTATTGCTGAAAGTCAGAGATGAACATTGACGCAACTTTCATGTCAATTTTGTAAAAGTTTTTTATTAAAGACAAATATGCCAAAAAAAATAAAATAAATAAAAATTGGCCAAATATTTCCAACTGAATGTGTTTTTGAAAAAGAGAGGGATTTTTTTCTGGTGCTGACTGATCAGTTGTGTCTAATCCATTCAGCCTTGCACAATTTCCAGGAATTATTAACCATGTCGATCATGTCCTTATCTAATTCAATAGAACAAAGACATGCGATTGATTCAGAGTATAGAACACTAATTGGTTCTGTGGTAAGCGCCCTTAGGGAACTGTGAGTGAGTGCCAAACCAACAACAAACGGCTGTATGGCCGTCAAAGACAGAAATGTCAAAGCTGTTTGCACTTCCATGTAGATTATAGTGGGAAAGGGTTTTCTTGTTGCAGTCAGAAAGGGATCCAAGCCGACGTGATGTGTGGTTCTGAAAAACAGAAAAGGCTGGGCAAGAACAAATTTGTATATTCTGAAAGGAACATACAGGCCGAGGAGCTACTGACTGGCTTTACCAGCAATTGTTCGCCCAGTTCTGCTCTGATAAAGTTCAGACTGAGGAAAAAGGTTGTAAAAACACTTTACTGCACCATTCAACAAGTTTCGGCCTGCGACGTTCAGATAGACCTCTGAAGATAAATAACAGTGTCCCCCCCCTGGGGGTCTCACCAGTGTACACACACATTACAGGACACTCAGGTTTTACTACACACATATAACACATGCCTTCCAAATGTGAGTGGTTTCAGTTTGTTTCACCTGAACTCATGTTTAATAAACGTGGCGGGTTGAACAGTAGCTGTGCTGTGAATGATTTTGCTTATTGATCCCCAGAGAAATAAATGTTATCAGCATGCAGTCTAATATGAAGGAACACGATCAATATTAAAAATCGCATAATGTCAGCTAGCGTTCTCCACATGTCTATATTAAAACCCCAAGCTATGAACTGAAGGTTTACGGTCAAGCTATTTTATTACTGAGTCAATATTCATTTACAGACCATTAAAAACGTGTGTTTACTGAAGAAGTTTTTAAAAGTTTTATGACTTCCAGCTGTGGCTTTGCCCGCTGGATGTTCATACATCAGGTATTGTTTTTCAAAAAGAGACCTTTTTTCTTTCACTTTTCACCATCACAAGTAAATCACTACACTCCATGCAAATGAAAATAATAAATATTCCACGGTATTTGAAGCCCCACTGTGGTCAGTGATAAGGAGAAGAAGTTTTTCTCTTTCCTTGCTTGGCTGAAAAATGGACATTCTCAGGGGAGTCACTTCTTTTTTTTTTTTTTGCCTGTCTGATTGATCTGGATGCACAAAAGAAAAGACTCACATGGAGTATTTGACTATTGCTTCAGAGGGATAAAGGTTGTATTCTGGGAAAGACTTGACTTATTGGTGAGTGGAATGTCCTGTTTGAGAACAAGGCTGCTGCAGCAGGACTCAGAAAGGTTAGTTGTGTAAATTAACGGAGGTAGTTGGACTGCTCATGATTACCCGTGTTTAACTATTGAAGGAAAACTAACATACCACAATTGCTTGATTTACTAAGTGTACCATAAAGGGACTGCAATCCCAGTCTATTTTTATACTTAAAAAAATAAATAAAGAAAGAAAAAAAAAGTTTAAATCCTCCTTTCTCACTGAGTTGAAGAAATGGCCTTTAAATAGAGATATGAATAAATGATCAGCAAGTATTTTCTCTCCCTAATATTTGGAATTGAAGATTGATCTGAGGTACCTGAGGATCAGAGGAGCTCCTGCCAACATCAAAGGTGATTTCTAATGCCATTCAGTATTCATTGAATTTCCAGAATGTACCTGTTTCACCTGCACTCGTTTTAGATCCTCTCATTCCCAGCATAAAGTAAGGGATTAATTATCTCCGACCTCCTGTGAGACACTTTTAGTACATTTTCAGCTCACGATTTAAGGTCATTTGCTCTAGAAAAAGAAGATTTCATGCAACTCCAAGAATGTACAAATCTGCATAACTGAGGCAACCGTACATGGGGTAGACCCATGAAATTCCAGCCCTTTGTTCCTCTCATTTCTGGGGTGATTAATGTGCAAATAAACAAGCAGCTGCCAGAGTTCTTTCTTTTTGCCACTTAAGGAAGCAGCTTCATCCTCTAACAGCTCTTTGCGTGATCTGTACAACCTTCAAGGCTCTTTGGCAGAGATTAATTGCTGAAAATGTCAACCTCTTTCATGCCAACTGAGAAAGAGGATGTCTGTTTTGTTTCTCACTGTACGTGTGGCAGAAATAACCCTCAAATGGCTGCCGACTTGTTTGTCTCTGTTCTTCAAAGCCAGCCCTTGGGAGTAAATCCACACAGCCTCATAGCAAAACGTGGAACTGACACAAAAGCATAACTATGCCCAGGGACACCGACTTCTCTTTTTTCCATACAGCCATAGTTGTGAAGAACTGGTCTGATTATCACATTTAACAGGTGCTTAAGTCCACATTTGGAGACTGGAGGGGTTTGGTAAGGGAAGCTGCACGGATGACTGTCCAGCTGAAGCAAGTTCCTGTTGAAACCAGTGGTGATTTAAAGTAACTTTAATTTCAGTTGCTGATTCTTTGGGTTTTCCATTTCTTTGGCAGTCTCTAAACTGCAAGGGCTTGAACTGTATCTCCTTGTTAGCATGAAAAAATAAAGTCACTTTGCATGCTGAACTCTGCATGCAAAACATTTACTGGCATTTTTGATGGTGAGATAACATTTCACCGCCTCCTGTTACTGTTCTGTTTACCGCCTCAAATGATCAAAACTAGATCACATAGATCACATGCACAAATCCACGTTTTCATGAACCTTGGTCATGACTTAACATTATCTTCTGAAACTTCTTTGTGTGTGTGTGTGTGTGTGTGTGTGTGTGTGTGTGTGTGTGTGTGTGTGTGTGTGTGTGTAGCAGCTACAAACATGAAATTACATCAGGTCATGTCCAAAAAATACACATCTAACAAAAATGTCAATTTTTATCATCATAAGAGGTATAGAATTTAACACATGCTATACAGCGATCCCTTTTTTTTTTTTTTTTTTTTTCGTGTTTAATGGGGACTGGCACGCCCCCGCGAAAATCAAAATCCGCAGACGGTAGCCAGAGCCCCCCGAGCCTAAATAATGTGTTTAAAATATGTTTAAAAACCACAAAAAAGTAGCGAGGCACTGCAGCGAAACAAGACAAAGGCTCAACTGTGGTCTTTCTGTTACCTTTACAGCCTCTGGTCTCTGAACCGTAGTAAAGAAACCGCTGGTATTGTGCTAATGCAAATCTATACACGCTGAGCTGCTGTTTATGCTCACTCCACTTTTCATCTAAGCCCGTTTTCGTTCTGCCGTCCCACAACACACACACCATTACCCATAAGCTGGGGCGCCGAAAAGGGGGGGTAAAGGATACGGATTATAGGGGCCCATGATTGAGGGGGGCCCAGAGAGGCCCCTAATGATGATCAAAAATAGCATCAACAAATTTCGCTGCTGTGTTGGGGGGCCCTGTAAAGATTCTTTTCATGGGGCCCAAAATCCCTAGCGGCGCCCCTGCCCATAAGGCCTCCTTCTTAAAGGGGCCAGGCCGGCTCACGACATTTCTTCGCTGTGAGAGAACACGCACAACATCCTGTGGTGATTCCGTGATTTTTTTTATTATGTTATATATTTCTGAAAAATCTGTGAATAACTAAAAACGTGAATTGGCAAGGGATCACTGTATTACCTTAATAATAGGTGTTTCTTCTAAGTGTATTTTGCTGACAAAGTCTGAGGCCTGCATATCAGGAACAATGTGTTTGTCTTGCAGCCACATATGATAATAAACTAACTACAAACAGGAACATTTTCTCATTTGTCATCGGCTTGTACCTTTCACTGAATGGAATCCACTGTAGATTGCATTTTATCGCTGTACTCTCCTTTTCTGGTAGCAGTTACAGCCAGGTGTATTCACACTTTTGCTGTCAGACATCAAACTTATGAATTAAAAAAGATATGTCAGCATGTCTTTTCAGAGCTTGTTTTAGATTTAGCTGACTGAAGTTTGTTTGTTTTTTTTAATCCTGCTGATTACATTATTCATGGAACTTTTGAAAGTAATTTTTTACAATGAAAATTCCTTTGCAGTTCATTTCAGCGGAGCATATAATAAGGTAGAGACCGCAGGCATGTCTCATTTCGTCCAAAAGATTAATAATTCTTGACAAAAGTGGCATTAATGAATGAATTGAGGAAATGTCTTTGACACTTCAGTCTTGATATTTTATTAAATCTCTTCCATAAAGTGTTACTATTATTAAAAAAAACATCAATCATCAAATCAGTTAAAAAAAAAAAAATCACTGCTTTGATAAAGGAGAATTTAGCTGCAGTTTCTTCTGTTAACTCTTGCTGCCTATCCCTGAGGGCTACAGGGTGCTGGAGCAGATTCCACAGATATATGACCAAGTTCACATTCACGCCTGCAGACAAGGCAGTTGACCTCACCTACGTGTCTATGAACTGCGTGACAAACCTGGAGTGCTCAGAGAAAAACCAGTGAACATGCAGAAACCACACTGGGAATTTCCAAATGAGTGTGCTTATGAAGTACTGGATATCGTTCAGCTCTGGTGGCCAACTATCTTCACTGTACTGTATGTTGCATTTATGAAACAAAGCAGAAAACGGTTCTGTTGGCTCAGGACTAAACTGTCTTTCCTTTTTTTACAACCTAACAGTGAGACACTTCTGTCTGACATAGAGATAAAATTAATGACCTGATCTGCACCTACAGAAATGCAGACATTTTGTTTATTCTTTGCAAGTTAGAGGCTATGAAGCTCAATGGCATCCAAACATTAAGTGGGCACCAGATGGCCATTTCATGCCATTTTTGTCTCATCTGCTGTACGACATTATCGTCACCATCATCATATGTGCAAAGTTTCTAATTTCTTTGTAACAATCCTTGAATGAGATGTTTTTGTCTTCAGAATCTCCAGCCACTCAGCCAAACTGAAAACACGGAGGTGTCTACCGACTGGTTGATGTTTTCTCTGTGGCGACCTCATGACTGCACAACTTTTGCTTGCTGGTCAGGAACGTAACACAGACCTCCAAGCCAAACTATTGATAAAACTGTGAGAGATTACTTATATTTTCAACAACAACAACATGTCCAGCAGTTCAGCCATACATGTTTGAGCCAGAATGGTATCAGGAGTATTAAAGTCATTAACCGGAAGAACCGCCACAATTATTTCAACTGTAACTGGAAAACTTTTATTGCATCCTCATATCCGCACATTTCTTCCAAGAAATTCTAGAAACAAAAACAGAACAGTTTTTAGGAGGAAGAAGCTGATCTCTCCTTCCTTAGATCCCTGTTGGTCCCTTCAGTCTACAATAGAATCAAGTCAAACCCCTTTAGACGAAGTTAATAGAATTCCCCAAACAAAGTTTTGCACCACAGAGTTTGTGAGACCTGCATTTACTGTTTTGTTTTCATAGAAGTGCAACAACACTATACATTTTTTGTTTCAAGCCTACAATGATGTCAGAGGTAAGAATTCAGCATTGTATCACTTTAGAGTCCAAAAATTAAGACATTTCCACAAGAATTAAGAGGGGAAGAATCTACCATACCCTGCTAATAAAACACGTTTCGATCAGGAAGTGTGAGCACCATTTGTAAAAGCTGAAGTTTAGGCAGTTTTCTGCTCTTAAATATTCAGGTGTGTTAGCACAATGGAAAGGAGAGAAGACATCAGCAGTTCTCTTAGAAAATGATGTTGCCCATCAATCAAGGAAGTCGTTATAAAGCCATTTCTGAAGTATTTGGGGTCCATCTGTCTGCAGATTACTCAGATGTGGAAAAAAAAATTCTAACCATTTGTCAGTATTCCAGGGAGTGGATATCGTAGCAAACTGACCCCAAGTTCAGACCACACAAAAACTAAAAAACAAAACAAAATAAAACAAATAAGAACAAACACACACACACAAAAAAAAAACAATTTCATACATTTTATACCTTTCTGTCAGAATAAACCCCTTGTTGTCATGGTTCCAGCTCTGGTGTCCTTGTCTACTCCATGACCAGATTTTCTATCTGCCCTCTGTCTCTGTGCTTCTCTCTCTGCAATCAACCAGAATTCTTCTCACCTGTTTTCCCCACTATATCATAGGTCTGCTGCCCTTCACTCTCTACTAGATTGTCTCATTACCCACATCACACTCTTGCCCGTTAACCTTTGGATGAGTCTGGAATATTTGAACCCGTGACTGAATTTGTGACCTTGAGTACTGCCTAGCTCTTGTTCAACCTGTTTTTTGTGGATCTCTGACCTGCTAAGATTCTGATTACTCGGGAGACTGTCTGTACTGCAAGCTGCAGTAATTTTTGACTCTGTAATTTGCTCTATTTTGTTCAAATTAAAAATTTAAACAAGAAAAACTCATCGTGTTATGTTAACATAGAGTAGTTTTGAGATAGTCATGATTTGGGTGGTGTAAAAATACACAACATTTCTTAATGGTCTTAAATAAAAATTTTAAAGAATCTTCACCAGTTTACTTCTCCATTTACAAATATAACTCTTAGCCTGTCCAGATGTCCATAGCAACATTTTGTTGATTCCGCATCATACAAAACATCTGAAAAAACTCCAGATCAGCGATAATTATAGGACGTGAAAGCCGTTTTGCTGTATGGAGCGCATGAGTGGAGATGAATACTAGCGAAGTGTGAAATTAGCATTACTCTTCCAGTTTGGCAAAGGTTTTTTTTTTTTTTCATGCAGTTAAGACAATTCAGTCTGGTGTCTGGTCATTTCAGAAATTCACTCTCTGTTTTCTGAGTGCAGTTAGTATAATCCTCCCAGTAAAGATGTTGTTCCATGATTGTAAAACCATCTCAGTCATCAGTTTAATTATATTTAAACATGCATTCTGGTGTTGGGATGCAAGACAAAAGTGCTGTCGTAACAAACCATCTGTCGTTATTGTGCATCTCATATTGGTTATTTTGCAGATTCGAGGGAGAATCACATCTCGTTTTGGCCACGTTCACTGGCTGTGCTCAGGGCATGGGAATGAGAATCAGCTGAACAGATGAGTAGATGTTGCTGACCATGCAGGTCAGCAACATCTCACTGCCTTTGAGGACATTATTGAGAATCCAATAAAAAGTGTTACACTTAACTGACTCTGTCTTGGTAATATAATGGAGACAAATGTAACTTATCTGCTCTCCCAGTGATGAACCTCTGTTATTTTGGCCCTGAGAAATATTGTTAGAGGTCATTATCACATTGAAGATTTTATGGCACAATGACGTTGCCGTGCAGTTGTACAAAATTACATATTAAACATGACTGAGCTTGTGTTTCTGGCTTTTCTCTTACGTAAGTGAACGCAGCTGCCCTTCAGGTAAACTAATGTTAATGTGCCGTGTCTGAAACCAAGAGGGCTTTTTCATTCCCCTGACTAGTTAACCCTCTGTACAGAAATGAGGGACGCACATCTCCCCCATCGCAGATGCTTTTAAGTAAATATTTTCTGCAGATCTGACACAGACATACAGAATCAGACATGTGCACAGAGACGTAACAGAATCGGGGCCCAACAGGTTGAGCTGCATTTTATAACAGACTGGAATCCCATAAAGTTATATTCAGTGAATCATTTATTCATTCATTTCACTGATTACCTTTGCTTTAGAGCATACTGAGGAACCTGAGTTATTGTTCACTAGGAAATACAGGTAATTAACCCATCCCTTTAAAACTACAACATGTCCTTAGCTATATTTTACTTTTTTGATACTTTTTCTTTTAACTATAACTGGGATAGGCCTGAATTTGATAAAGTGGTGTAGAAAATGGACAGATGGATGATCAGATTAGTTCCTTACTTTTCAGAAGAATTTGAAAATGAAAAATAATCTTTGAATTGTTTTATTCTGCTGATTTCTGCCACTTATTCAGTCCAATACTACTTTTAGAAACTGGTACAAATATGTGGGATTAAACAGAAAACAAACAAAAAAAAAAAAAACATAGGATTTTTCAATCCCCCTCACTATGATACAGATTAAATTGTCTGAATAAGTGGTTATGTGGGTTTAAGAAGTGATTCATCACATCTAACATGTTTGCTCTGCGGGTCCCTGGATGGATTTATTTTCTTGGAGAGTAGCTGATGACATTACATTCTTGCTTCTCTCACGGAAGCTCTCTTCCATGTTAATGGTGGAGTTGATGAATTTTTGATTTTTCTGTAAAGATGTCAAGCCAAAGAGAGGGAGGGTAAATCTTATGACTCGACTCAATATGGGAGAATAGAAGGTGATCAATGTTACAAGCACAGAATTTAAAGAAGGCCGGAGGAAAGGCCGTGTGACTCTCATGGTACAATCTCATAGAGCTTCGTTTTAAGAAATGCTCACTTTTGTTATGTAACAGCAACCTGAAAAGTTATCATCCATGAGCTGACAACTGTTACTTTTTATCCTGTGTATTTTAAATAACAGATGATCAGATCGCCAATGATGAGTCAATGGATCTTCATCTCTGTATTCAATTTCTTGGTGACAAGAGTTTTTCTATCAATCACATCAATAAACAATTGATAAACAAGGAAAAGATATAAATGCACTTGAATACATCTTAAAGTTACTTAGACTCACAACAGTGTGTTTAGTTCAATGGTAATGTTTCTGATCAAGATATTTGCTGTACTATTTAGGCTGAATTTATTATGATGCAAGCATTTTGTAAGTGCTAAAAACAATTTAGGGTCTGAAAATAACTTTGCTTGTTTTTCAGGGTACAGTGATCCCTTGCCAATTTGCGCTTTAAGTTCCCTGGTTTTAGAGATTCGCAGATTTAAAAAAAATTAAGAAAAAATCGTGGAAATTCCACGAAAATCCACCCCACAGCAGATGAGAGCCTCTTGTTAGCAACACGAGAAACACGGATGGCACAGCGCTCTAGAATCTGTGCACTGATTGGCTGAGACGCATCACCCAAGCATCACAGGATATTCTGCACGTTCTCTCACAGTGAAGAAATGCTGTGAGCCAGCCTGGCCCCTTTAAGAAGGTAGCCTTATGGGTAATGGTGTGTGTGTGTGTGTGTGTCGTGGGACGGCAGAACGAAAACGGAGTTAGATGAAAAGTTGAATGAGCATAAACAGCAGCCCAGCATGTATAGTGTAAATCCAATCCACCAGTTAACCTGACATGCATGTCTATGGACTGTGGGAGGAAGCCGGAGGAAACCCATGCTAGCATGGGGAGAACATGCTAACTCCACACAGAAAGGCCCCTGCCGAGGTTCGAACCAGCAACCCTCTAGCTGTAAAGGCAACAGTGCTAACCACTAAGCCACCGTGCTGCCATTTTTGTGGTTTTTAAACATATTTTAAACACATTAGTTTCTTGATGTAATTTATACATTCATAAAGCTATTATACGTATACAATATGACTAAGATGAAATATAAAGTGGCATTTTTAGTTATTTTCCCTATACTCCTTATATTTCCTTATATTAGTCATCAGAGGAAGAAAGAATTCATGACTTCTGGGTTAGAGGCTGACAAGGCTCAACATTTGTTTTTTTTAGGCAAATTTTATCTCTGTGTAATTGTGTGCATATATTGCAAAACAGCAAAATAATGTCTTTGTTTGTTTAAAAGACAAAATCTGGTGGACCATGATGCAAAAGTGATGATCAGAATATGGAAACTTTGTACAATAATTTACATTCAGGTCCAGACCTATTTGGACAATGACAGAGTTGTCTTTATACACCACCTCGGTGGATTTGAAATAAAACATCAAAATGTGACCTTTCAGTACATACATGTTCAGGAAACAGAGGCCCCGATCGTACATTCCCCCTTACCCGTTAACACTAGTCGCTACCCGCAAATAGCTGGTTTAGGAACCTCCGCTAACCGCTAATGCAATCTTCCGCTCCCTAAAGCCACTACCCGCTATGCCGACTCCCTTGCTCACATTGTAGGTGTGGCAATGGGCGTGTCTTTTGCCCGTTCCGCAAACTCAGTATCTTGCGATCGTGGGTAGTCAGACAACCCACTACCCGCATGTTGGCGCGCGTACAAAAGGCATCAATGTGCGTCCATCTGGTCACATGTGGATGTGCACAAATGGCTCTACCTCTCGATTTAACTCTTCTATAAAAAGCGTGATTTGGCCTCAGTCGAACCCCTGAGAAAATAGCAGAGATCATCTTAAACAGCTTGCGTGCCAGTTAAACCACAGACGACCAGAGTGTGTTTACCGGGCGCGCACCAACTATCTGGGACTTTCAGCTAGCCGATAGGAATTGTCTGTGTAAGAATATTTATATCAGTGCAGAGGAGGAGGAGAAGGAAGGAAGAGGAGGAAGCTCCACAGCAGAGTCCCAGACGAGCTGTGCACAATAGCTGCTCCCATCTGGATAAAAAAGACGCTTCATAGCGGTTTGCGGGTAGCGGGTTGCGGGTAGGGCAACTTGCTCTTAAGGGCAATGGCTACTGACGCACTGATTGGTTTAACAGGTGGAACGCCCTAACCACTCCTATGCAGAATATAGCGGGTAGCGTAGGTGGGATAGCGGGTTTAGCAAGGTGGAAGATTCCGTTCTTTGCGGGGGAACGTCCCTCCCGATACCCGCTATTCCTAAATAGCGGCTTTAGGAGATCTGGCGGAAGATCGGGCCTTGAGCCTTTGGACAGATGAAAACATAAATTTATATCAGAATGATTGGGAAATAAAAGTAAGAAGGAAAAAGAATAGTTAATGATCCAAAGCAGACCATAGCACCTGTCAAAGATGGAGTTATGGCATGGACGTGCATGGCTGCCAGTGGAATGGACTCAGCAGCAAGATGAGCTGTATGGAGCTATGCTCTCTGCTCACAGTCAGTCACAGGACGGCACTTCAAGGTACAGATGGGTAATTATCCTGAACATTTTGAGAAAACAACTCATGAGTGTTTGAGGGAAATTAAATTTAATATTCTTAACCGGCCAAGTTGGTCTCCTGGTCCCGGTCTAACATGCTTTTCAGTTTCTGAAGACAAAGCTGTAGACAGGAGGAGGCTCGACAAAGCACCTCCAGGGAGAAACCTCAGGATTTGCTGATGTCCTTGAGCTCGAGACTTCAGGTAGTCATTGACCACAAAGGATTTATATTCAAGTTGTTTTTTTTTTTTTTTTTTTAATCCAAAAGGGTGCATTTTTGTGAAACTTCTTAAATTAAAGCTGAAAGTTTCCACTTCAAAACACATCTTGACTGTTTTATTTCAGATATATCATGGTGGTGCATGAAGACAAAAATGATAAAAGCGCTACCATTTTCCCAAATACTGCTGGGCCCAACGGTAAATGTTCAAAGTACTCTGCATCATAATTTGATCATAAAATATGTGATGGCCTCACTGACTTTGCATGGCAAGAGATACCAAACAATTAATCTCAGTCACAGAAACAAAAGGGGAAGTTTTGGCTGCTAATTTTAGGCTGCAAAGCCACTGGGAGGTACTCTTTAGTTTTTGTGCTTTGCATTCACTTCTAGTTCCCATTTTGTGCTTGTAAAAAACAGACTGTACAACTGGAAGTACAGACAAGGTCAGACACATGCTGCTGCTGCTTCGGGGAATCGGTCACATTTATTTTGCTGAATACCTTAAGTTTAATTTATATAAGTCACAAATTGTACATGGCCATGTTAGAAACAATGTAAGTACAGTTTATCTGAATTCTGTGGTTGATTAAAATGGCCATCCCCCATCAATGTCAGATGTGGTGTCGAACGTTGTGACTTTTTTCTCCATGTCATAATTTATTTAACAAAAATCCAAAACCAAGAGCTCTCCTGATTTAATAGCTTATTGAGCCATCTCAAGCAGCAATAACTCGAAGCAGTCATTTCCTGTATGAATTTACCAGTCTCTCACATCACTGTGGAGGAATTTTGGCCCATTTTTTTTACAACATTGTTGAAGTTTATTGAGGTTTTTGGCATTTGCCAAGCACAGTTCATTCAAGTCTCACGCCACATCATTTCAGCTCTGGACTTTTCTAAATCATTCCAAAATCTTCTTTTATCGTTCAACCATTCTGATGTCCTTTGGATTATTGTCTTTCTGCAGTTTGGACTTATTTCTTAGTCTCGTCTTTGGTGGGATGTCAAAATTTGCAGGGACGTCGACTCCTGGAAAGACTGGTAACTGTCTTAAATACTTTCCACTTGTGACTAATCTTTCTTAGTGTAGAACACTGAACTCCAACTTGTTTGGAAATGGCTTTATAACCCTTTTCAGATTGAGCAACAAGTGCTTCTCCAACAAACTATTGTTTATGTCTTTCCCTCTTGACACAGATGATTATTGATGACATTTTAAAATCTTATAGAAACAATGAGAGTATTGCCCACATCAGTTTTTTTTTTTTTTGTCATTTTGGCCAAGACCCACTGCAGTCAGGTTATTTTTGTTGCGTTTTCAGACACACATATGTTGTTGTTCTTTTTTTTCAGAAAAAGCATTTCTTGTTTTAGACGTGAACTCTGAGTACATGTGGGATTTTGAGCTAGAAGTGTGAACTAGTTTCATATGACTGTGTCCCTTTTTTTTTTTTTCCTATTTCTGTAGATTTTGACTCAGCAGCATGTTGGACTTTATAAAACTTCAGTGTTTTTTTTTTTTCAGTGCACATATACAGTATGTTCTTGTTCTGTACCTGTTGTGTGTCATTAGTAAATAAATGTTTACTCTTGCCAAACGCTCTTCTTCAGAGTGTTCTTGTTTTGAAAAATCATTGACACATCGCCATTCCATCTCATTCCTATTCAGTTTTTTTTTCTAGTCAGCCGGCCGGTCAGTCTGATGGTCACGTAAAAAAAAAGAGAACTGAAAATGTTGGCAGCTCTTGACTTTGGGGCGAAGTCCAATGGTGTGTGCATGTGAAAAACGCAAAGACAGATGGAAGCAGAATAAGGGACAGAGGGGAGCAGTAACTTATTGCCTGATGTCCGATTTCAGCACAGAGACGTTTGGACTTGTGAAAAAATGTCCAAATGGTAATGGTCTCAGTGTACCAACACGGCTTCAACATTTATTTAATCCCCACATTGGTTTTCTCTGCAAGAAAGTTCCTGTGATTTACAGGCCCACCTCAATATTGATTAAACTTCCTGTCTTGTGAAAAATGGGGTTCACTTGGACACATGCATTAAACTCTGATGCTAGCCAACAGGTTGGAAAACCTGTTAAATAAAACCTGAATGGAAAACCTCATGCAGCAAAAAAATAAAATAAAAAGACATACAGTTGGGACAAAGGCTGATAAGGTTCATAACATTCATACTCAGCCATTCATTTACCAGATCACTCACACAACTGTAAATCCTCCGCCACGGATTACAGTTAGTTAAAGGTGTTGGTTTGGGAGGAGAAAATGAGTAGATCATTAAAGCCATGTTTTTGATCTTGTTAGTAAGGGCGACCTGAGTAACACGGAAATTGAATCCACTTGGTGGCAACGCCGGTTGAAACCAGTCGTTACTGCTGCATTTGGGGCTTTTGCGAGTCATGTAAACATCCGGTTTTGAACTGACTCTGCAGACTTCCACTGACTTGGAAGACACCTGTTTAGTAAGAGGGTTTCTGCAAATGGGAATATAAGCGTTTCTGCAAATCCCTGGATGAGTTCTGCACCCTTACACGCCATATTCCCCGGGACTCCAGTTGCCCCTAATGGGATTTGTTCTGTTTTGGAGTCAGCACATAAAGATGAGTCGAGAAACTGCAATTTCTGTTTCTACTGGTTTGGTTCCAATCAGGAAGTGGGGTGGATGGCACTTGGTGGGGAGAGATGCGCGGACTGAATGGATCTGCACTTGGAATTCAGAGGGACAATCTGCTGCAAGTTCTGCTTGCATCAAGAGAAAGTTTTGAAAAAAAAAAAAAAAAATCACGAAAGCTCCTGGTATAACTGCTCTTTCAAAAATGAATATTCACTGCCTGATTAGTTGTTACTTGATGACGTAAAACTGGGTATATTACAGTTAAAGTTTATTTTGAACCTTTGGAAGTCAAGGAAAGCAAGGAGCCTTTAATGTCAGTCGGCTATTATCTGCACCCAGAGCGCACATCAACAGCTTTGACAGAGCAGATATTAGTGGTAAAAGTTTTACAAAGCATCTTTCATACTATTGATGCAAGATCTCAACCAAAAAAAAAAAACAGACTGGACAAACAAATAGCAGTGTGTCTGAAATGGATGCATGAAAAGAAAAACAAGATTTATTGGGTGATACTTTATTCTTGAGTAAAAAGTGCACATTATATACAAGTTAAGTGTACATATATTACAGTTGTGTGCAAAAATTAGGTTACCTTCTCCATTAACCCTATGTTGGTGTTTTTTTGACTGTGCCATTTTAATAATACAGCCCATATTATCGTATTAGGTTCCTAAAATTAAATAAATGCAGTCTCAGACAAACAACATAACTTTTTTCACCATGCCATAATTTATTTAAAAGAAGAAAAAAATTGACCAAAAACTAAAAATGATGTCGGCAATACAAAGTCCAGTCGTGATTCAACAGCATGTATCTTACTTTATGTAAAGCTCTTTGACTATCGGTCTCTTGCATTGGTTGAGGAATTTTCGGCCATTTTTCTTTACACCATTATTCAGTTTATTCCAGTTTTCAGGCATTTGCTTATGCAAAGCTCTCTAGATCAGTGGTTCTCAAACTTTTAATACTGCGTACCGCCTGAGAAACTGTTCAGCTCTCTGAGTACCACCATGATGACCAATTTTGAAATATAGCCATATATGCCTACTCAATTAGCTTTAAAACATACAGAGATGTTTATTCCTTATTGTGGTTATTTATTACCTGAATTGTTACTTTACTGAATCAGACATTTACAACTCTGTCCAACAATTCTTACATACTCATACAGAGCAAAATAAACACACTCAAAAGTTGTTACATCTGCACTGCAACTGAATATGCAACACATATTTTTATAAGACAATTTTAGCAATCTCAAGCTACACATTTTGTTCGAAACAAATTATAATGTATATTTCCAAATTTTTTAAAGTGAAAATGTGGAAAGTCATGACGTTTTCCACGTACCATCAGAGAGTGCTCGCGTACCACTGGTGGTACGCGTACCACAGTTTGGGCACCACTGCTCTGCAGCCTTTTAATTAGTTTGAAGTCTTTGTTTCGAGGAGGACATTACAAAAGGGTGTTGCTGTATTGTTTTTGTTTCTTTCTTCTTCTTTTTGGCCATTCTTATGTGCCAGTGTGCTTTGGATAATTGTGCTGTTGCATGACCTGATATGGGCATTAATGCCAAACATCTCCACTTTGGTCTCATCTGTTCATAGGACATTTTTCCTGAAGGCTTGTGGTTTGTTCAGATATTGTTTTGTAAACCTCAATCCCTGAACAGGATTCCAAAAAAAAAAGTACTGATTCAGTCTTGTGTGATTGCCTTGCAATGTACTTTAACATTTGTCATATTCAATTAGGCCTGAAGGCTCTGAGATACAGATCTTGTTTTGTGTGTGTTTGTCTGGCCATTGCGCGGTCTGATGTTTAAGTAATTTTGCTGGAACTTTCACTCATGGGAATACATCGGTCTACGGCTTTGAATACTTTCCACTTGTGAATAATCTCTAAGACTGTTGAACAGTAAACTCCATATTATTAAGAGACTGTTTTATAACTCTTTGCAGATTGATTTGGAACACCAGCTGCTTTAACTCTCCTGTGAATATTTGTTGCATCCTTGGATGTTTCTGTTCACTACCTTTAGGGCTGTGCCTACCTGGAGTCTCTGATGATATTTTTAGGTTCAGGATGGCTTTAAAACAAGCAGCAAGTAAAGTTAACTCAGACCTGAGGGGAATAAGTCCATTTTTTATTTTTTTTAATCATAGAATCAAATATGGCTGAGTCAGATTTTAAGACCCCAATTCATAAAAAATTGTGATACTTTGTAAAATATAAATAAAAACATAATGCAATGATTTGCACCTCTCATAAGCCCATATTTTATTCCCAATAGAACATAAAGAACGTATTAGATATCCTCTTTAGTCTGCAGGACACGATGTCCATGGTTTGCAGAAAGAATTTCTAATTCTGATTTATCTGAGCTGAGAACTGTATTCCATTTTAGATGAGCTTTGGCCATCAGAGAAGATGGCAGCATTTTTGGATCGTGTTCACATATGGCTTTTTCTTTGCATTTGTGGATTGCACAGCAAACTGTGCTCATAGACAGTGATTTCTAGAAGTGTTCATGCAGTGATGTCCAGTAGAGAATCATGTCTGTTTTTAATGCAGCGCTGTCTGAGGGCCTGAAGATCACACACATCTAGTTCTGATCTTCAGCCTTGTCCCATGCGCACAGACACTCCTCCAGATTCTCTAACTCTTTTAATGATATGATGAGCAGTTGATTGTGGGATCTTCAAAGTCTTTGTAATTTTATGTTGAGGAACATTTGTCTAAAACCATTCTACAATTTTGAGACATAGTTTGTCAGACTGATTAACCTCTGCCTATCTTTACATGTAAGAGGCTCTGTGCCTCTAAAAATGCTCTTTCATGAGTCATGTGACTCACCTGTTGCCAGTTAACCTAATTAGCTGTCAAATGCTTCTCCATTTGTTTTTAATTTGCACCAATTACTTTTCCAGGCTTTTGTTGCCCCTGATCCAACATTTTTTTTAGATTTGTTGCTGTCATCAGTCAAAATTAGATAATAGTCTCTATGAAATAGTAAAATGATTCAGTTTCAACATCTGATATTCTTTATAGGAATAAAATATGAGTTTCTGAGATCTGTAAATAATTCCATTCTGTTTTTCTTTATATTTTACGCAGCATCCCAACTGTTTTGGAACTGGAGTCGTAAATATTTTCCATTTATAAGTCTAATTTTAAAGGACAATATTGTACACACATTTGTAGGCAGGTTAAATGGATGTATTTATCTCAGAGGAAATACTTCTTAAAAGTTTTTGTGAAATCTAAATAAACCAGCACAACAACATCATGTAATATTACTTTTTATAATCATTAAGTAGAAAAACTTGATATCATGAAATGCATACAGATAATTCCTAGAAACAGCTAGTTCTGTCAGGTCATGTGGATGACAGGATGATTTTACTTTTCAACATCAAAATAGGCTGACAAAAACAAAGAAACAAAAATATCAATTCATTTTCTAATGAAACTTTCTAAATGACAATATATATGTCATGATATATATATATATATATATATATAGATATATATATATATATATATATATATATATATATATATATATATTTTTTTTCTTTTTTTTTTTTTTTACACAAACAATTTCTATCGGCTACCTGAAAGTCCCAGATAGTTGGTCCGCTCCCAGTAAACACGCTCTGGTCTTTCATGGTTTAACTGGCGAGCAAACCAATTTAAGACGAGCTCTGCTATTTTCTCAGGGGTTCAACTGAGGCCAAATCACGCTTTATAGAGTTAATTTGAGAGGTAGAGCCGCTTGTGCACGTCCACATGTGACCAGGTGGATGAACATTGATGCCATTCGCGCTCTTTTACGAGCCAACACGGGTTGCGGGCAGGGCTTGACACTAACTTTTTTGCTCACCAGCCACTGTGGCTACGCTTTTTCCTCATTAGCCATCCTCATTTGGTCATTAGCCATTTAGTCTTTATGATAGCCACAGTTTTGCTGTCAGTTTTTTTCTTCTTCACAATATTCTTGCATTTACATTTTAAATACAAACAATTGGTACAACTATTGTGATGTGTCATATCAAAGAATAAGTTACCAGCCAAAGTTGCTTGTGAGACAGAAATTGTTACTAGCCACAGCCAAATTTTACCAGCATTTGGCCGGTTGGCCGGTGTCAGTGTCAAGCCCTGGTTGCAGATAATCGGACCACCCAAAATGCTTTTTCTTAAACCTGCGCAGGTACGATACCAAGTTTGAGGAAAGGGCAAAAAACACACGCCTATTGCCACACCTACAAAGTGAGTTAAAGAGTCGACAAAATGTATAGCGGCTATAGTGGCCGAAAGATGGCAATGGGGGGGTTAGCAAAGGGTTCTATACACGCAGTTTGAGGGTAGAGGCTAGTGGTAAAAGGGTAATGCGAAGGGTACAATCGGGGCCCTCGTACCCAACCTTAAATGAAAGTTTAGTCAGGACTGATGATGGGATGGATCTTTTCCTCTCCTGAGAGAAGTAAAAGTACTGAGATGCAGAATTATCCAAGCTAAGACCACATTTTAGGCCCCATTAAAGACTCCATTGTAACCTGAAATTAATTTTTTTTTTTGTTTGTTTGTTTGTTTTGACATGTAAATATAAGCTGCTTTATATTTTCAGGTTCATTTTTTGTTTAGAAAGTTTTCTGTCTGACTTTTTATGTAGATTCAAAATACTAAAAATACTATTGCAACCTTTGTTTTCATTATATTATATGTAATTATTTTCAAAATGTTTAAATAAATATGACCATAAATATGGCTCTGTTATGTTCACTGTTGCAATCACTTATTTTCTCAGGTGTAACACAAAAGTTTCCTGAAGTGAAGCACATTATGTGTCGTTTGGTTGGTGGAGGTGTGGTTATTCTGAATGTGTTTTTTCCCACATGACCCCTGGTTACTATTAAATGATTCCTGTTCATAATTAGCCTTTTTATGTTCCCGAATGTACACCATGTATTTTGGCTTGAAAAGAAACGGTTTTCAATCAGGAATCCTGCGTTGTGAATACACATCTGGCTTTAACTATTATTACAGTTTAACCATTTGCTGAGCCTCATTGTTAGAAAAATGCTCGCACCTTTGGACAAAATATTTTGGCTAAAGCAGCGTGCCATGTAGTCAACACAAGGTTTTGCATTATAATTTGTTTCAGTGAGCTATTCTCACCTGCATCTAAATAACGAGCACTGACATTGGATTTGGGCTAATTTGCATAAAGAAAAATCACTCTGTTGTCACTGTGAATGAGGCCAAACAAACTGAGATCGAACATGCACGGCCCTGCTGTGTCCTTCTCTGTCCTGTTTTTTTTCTCTCTTAGACCTCAGTCTGCACAAGCTGAGACCATGCTTTAGCTCAATCTTACAAAACCAAAACAAAAAAAACAGCAGGGCTCATTGGTTATATCACGCTGAGATGATCAATACAGCTCAATGAAACACAGCTTTAATCCAAATCTAAGCCATGGATGGCCTTTACCATGGCCTTTCATTCTTCCTTCTTCTACTACGCAGCACATCTTTCCTCATTATAAACGCTGGCTGCATGAGTTGGGCCTTTTCAGTGATTGGCTACATCATTGATTTCAACTGACTGTCTCACAAATGGGCTGCTTATATAGTTAAAGATTTATGAATCATTACAACTGCACAACTTTGACCTGACAGATTCTTCTTTCTCTTGATACAATATGACACGTTAAGATATAAGGTGGGTCCTAATGGCCTGAAGACAAAAAACACAAAAAATGTAGCCTGTTTTAAAAGCAACCCAGTTTTATTATCTATTACCTGACATGGTACGACATTCCCTCTGAATGTTTTAGTATAACATCCAACTCATGTTCATTGGTATTATGATACTTTTGTAAGTGTTTTGTTCCTTTATTCATCCATCCATTAACTTCCTTTTATGTGGGTTAAGGTCATGAGGAAGCAGCCTAACCAGAGAGGCCCAGACCTTCCTCTCCCAGCTCTTCCGGGAGGATACAAAAGCGTCCCCTAGTCAGCTGGGAGACACGATCTCTCCACCGTGTCCAGGATCTGCCTCGGGGCCTTCTCCCAGTTGAGCATGCCCGAAATATGGCAACCTGGGGTTCATTTATCTCTCAGATAAATGAACTTCTGACCCCGCCTCCAAGGATGTGTTCAGCCACCCTGCAAAACTAATTTCAGCCGCTTATATTCAGATTCTCATTCTTTCAGACACTTCATGACCACAGCAAAGTGATACAGAGTTTGCACGACTGCACAGAGCCTTCTGTCCATCTCCCATCCCGTTTTCTTTTTTCCCTCTTTTGAACCCAAGGTACCTGAACTCCTCCTCCTGAGGCAGTATCACATTCTCATTCTACCCTTTTTGACTGATCGCCTTGTTCTCAGATTTAGATGTGCTGATTCTCATCCCTGCGTTTTCTTCCTGCTTTAATAAATGTTTTACTCACAGCTTTTTACGTTTGACACCATATGTGATTAAAAGACGTCAGGTCTTATCACCACACATTTCACAACTGGTGTTGCAAAATGCTCCACAAACTCCAACAGGAAGTTATTTTGGAATTATGGTGTTTACATGTTCAGAATGAATATTCTTTACTTGGAATACGATCTTATTCATATTAAGATCGCCCACTTCCTTGGTCGTCCTTATTCAGAGCATTGTCTTAATTGCATTGACATCAGAATATTGTTGTCCTTGTAAAGTCCCTGACTGACAGTGACATGTCCTGGATTCCACCATCTGTTGTTAACAAGCTCTACGATCCCTCTTCCGTTACTGTAGCTACTCCGCCTGCAGCCTTTCTGCCATGCTTGTCTTAAATCTGTATTGACAGGTAGTGGAGTCTGGTATGTGTTCCTACAGCCATGACTTTCATGATATTCTGGCTGTGTCCTCAGCGGCACTCCAAACCCATCCATGTTATCTGTCAATTATCTCACATTCCTCATGATGACTGATGGAAGTTTTGATTGAAACTTCATCCTCCGTCCTGCATCTTTGCAGTCTTCTCCGCCTGTCTGGATGTGGGGTCATGTTCGAGGCATTACTTGAGCTTTGAAAAGCTCAGTCAGATGATCCCACATTTAAACAATTTCCCCTTGTCATGTTTAGTCATCATGTTGGATGGTAATACATGCCAGGGAACCACTATATCTTATTCAACTGTGTGATTATTGACAAGAAATGTGTTCACCTTGGTGTTAACGGCACAGTTTTGTCATAATATTTTCCATGACCCTATTTCCTTGAGGTCGGGGTCACTTCCTTGTCCCACCCTTTTCTCTTGTACTCTGGCCTTCACTCCACACACGCACATGCACACCCAACTATGTGTAAGTTCCTGTCAGCTCAGGCTTTGTAAATAGAAACTAAAAGACTAACCGCTGCCAAGTCTGCATAGCTGCGCATCACTGAGTCAAAATGTGAATAGATGTTGGGATGGAAAATGAGGAAAATCAACAGGCAATATAAATTATATAAAATTATTATTTGCATAGCAATTAAAATAATAAGATACCCCCAAAAAGAAAGCACAAGCTTAATAATATGTTATTAAAAATTAACATGTGCAATGTGTCACCTGGTAATTTAGGCTGTAGTTTTAGGTATCATAGGTTCTAAATTTCTAGTTTAAGAGAAAATATAGAACGCAAGACATTTCATGGTTTTCTCATTAACTTCATTTTATTTGTAAATAAAACTTTGACCTCTTTGCATTGTTGTCATCCCTCCTCACAAAGGCGCTTACTTCTCACTGCATGAGGCCTTCTGGCACTGAAGATGCAGAGAAATGAATTAACTATTTATTTATCTGAGCCAATTCTGTCTGAAAAACTGTAATTTTTCAGTGTTGTTTCTGTCCCATCTGGTAACAACTGTGTCTCGTCAGCCGTATGTGTTGTTCTGCCTTTACTTTTTTCTGTGTTTCACCCCCCTCCCACCTTTTTGGAATATTCTGCCTTGATACAGCTTTTGGTTGAAATAAAAGGACTTAATTCAATAACTCCCACCTCTTGGTCCCACCCTTTCACATCCTGAAACAAATGGGCAAATCACTTTTTTTAATCACAACTGTCTGCATATATAATGATTCATGCTGAAATATGGCAAAACCTTTTTTTGAGGGGAATATTTTTCAAGTTGAAAATTTAAACAATTTAATCTTGCAGTCTTTCTGTGGGAAACATTTTAATGATTTTCACTTCCACCTGGTGACAGCGGAGTGAAGATTCAGTACTTTATTTCCACGTCGACACATATGTTAAAACATTTGGATTTTGCTTGGTTGAGCCCATGCACAGACAAAGCGCACTCACTCTGATATATCACCAGACAAAATACAAAATAAAAAGATGCAAATCCATAGATATGGAATAAAATCTGTGTAATTATGACCAAATCTATTAAAATGGCACAAAGCCTACCTGGTGTGAGAGTAGCAGCAATTTCAACTCAGAAAATAAAATAATAAATACTCTAAGTGAAACACCAGCCCTTAATTAATCCCAGATCATTACATAAAGGCCAGATCATGAACATTCAGTAGTCAGACAGCTCGGGACATGTATTGTTCTGGAATCTAGTTGTTCTTGGCATCATGGTTCTCAGCAGCGCTCTCTAATCTAGCTCCTCGAGGGCCACTGCTGTCATATTTTGTCATGCATTCGGGTCAACAGACTTGTGCAGACCTTGATGACAAGCCGATCCATTTATTTGGACCAGATGTTGGCTGAAGGGAAACATCTAAAGATGCAGTTGGAATCAAGGACCAGGATTAAGGACACAACTTTGTTCTATTTTTTTTTTTTTCTTTTTTTTGTAACTAAGGCAGTGTTGTGGGAAGGGCCGTTTATTTTTTCTTAAGCCCTGGCCTCATGGATTATAATGAATGATGGGAAGTTGTACCCAGTAATTGTGGATGCAGTGTCCACCATCTTGTTCAGCTGCCTCTTCTCCTCCCAAACTGGAACAGCAATGGCAAAGGTAGGGATAGTCTTTACAACTTTGCTGGACACCCCGCTTGACTTCAATGGCTTAAAAAAAAAAAAAAAAAATATGATCTCTGGTGAGTTTCAAAATGCAGTTTGTTGTCCATCCATTTTTTTCCTTGCTGTAGCTGTCCACTCATTGCACAGCTGAACTGCTGATGATCATGGGTTGGTGAGGGATAAAATTTGATTTCTCTACAGTGTTTCATCGTTCTGGTGATTAAACCTCCAACTCAAGTGTCATCAGCAAATTTGAACAATCTGACTGACTAATATTTTCAAATGCAGTGATCAGTGTGAAAACAAGAGTGGTGACAGTGCACCCCTCGAGGGGCCCTGGTACTTATGGTTAAGGGTTTTGGTGTTATGTTACACACTAAAACACTTACACCCTATCTGTTAAAAAAATCCATTGTTCAACTCCCATGCAGTTGACATACAGTCTCTGTGGAAGAACAGTATTGAACGCAGAATTGACTGAAATAACTCTTGCATAAATACCAGGACTCTCTAGATCAGTGGTGCGCAAACTGTGGTACGCGTACCACTGGTGGTACGCGAGCGCTCTCTGGTGGTACGCGGGGGAACGTCAGGACTTTCCACATTTTCCTTTTTTTTTTTTTAAATTATATCGGAAACATACAATGCATTGTCAATACGTTTCAAATGAAATTCAGGTAACAATAAATAACTGTAATAAGGAATAAACATCTCTGCTGTGAATTTAAAGCTAATTGAGAAGACATATATGGTTATATTTTAAAATTGGTCATCATGGTTGTACTCAGAGAGCTGAACAGTTTCTCAGGTGGTACGCAGTATTAAAAGTTTGAGAACCCCTGCTTTAGATGTTAAAAAAAAAAAAAAGAAGTGGGCACAAAAACATAGCATCATCAGTGACAATGACAATGGATGTCCTACTTCTTTATGCACCCTGCTTGTAGAGCAACACTGGAAAGATGGCCCCATACAAAGATATTAAAATACTTTCATCGTGATGTTAAGGCTACGACTATGTAGGCTTTTGGACAGCTTAAATTAGATTTCTCAGGCACTGGTACAATCACAGCTGACTTATTGAGCTGAATTCTGGAGCCCTCTGTCAAGGAAGTGAACAATTAAAACTACCGTTTTAAAATAAGGGCCAGTTCATTTGCTCCTCAAAGACTCAGCCTTTCATGTATAATGCATTGTTCATTTCTTTTTGTAACTTTTTATTTCATCTTTATATTCTCTCTGAATTGTCCCTGAGCCACGTATTTTGAAATGTAAGCCAAATTTTAAATATAGATAATGAGGAATGAGAAAAGAGGAGAAATAAATCATCAACAACCATTTATTCAACCACTTTTTAAAAAAACCTATGAGCATATTCAAAAACATTATATCTACTACTGTGACACATAAACATTCCATCATCATATCCTAGCTCTAACTAAGAGTTGCATTTCATTCTCTTGTACTCATACAAAACATCTTTTTATTATCTAGAACTCAACTTCAGGGATCTAAATAGTGTTTTGGAGGATCAGAGAAACAACAGATCATCCTCTCACCTCATTAACCACAATACAATTTGTTTTATATATCATTAACCTTTTCACTAGTTTCACAGCAAATGTCACGACAAGGAGACGGAGACAGTGATGCTGGAAACGTAGTCAATACATGGCGCACGTGAAAATTAAAAGTAAGTAAACCTTCCTCTAGTAGAAACTGTTCAAACAACTCAAGAGGTTTTTAGGCGATAGCCTTTAGAATTACTCTTACATTAAATCAGTGATACTGACGACTTTTATGCAAATAGCCTTCAAGCTGTCTTGTCTTGTCAAGTGATGAAATGGTAATCAAAACAGTTTGTAAACTAAAGCATTTCAAGCCCTTTTAACACGCTATAATAACACTGTACTTCATATATATGTGTGTGCTTGCAGAACAAATGATCCCTTTATGTGGCCTCTTTCCCATAACTGCCGTAGGAAACTGAGCAGTCACAACATTAGCCACAAATAAGTGCATGTTGATAAACCCAAAATCATTCACACTGATGCCAGATTAGAGCAACTCAAGGGGAATTTTAGTCTACCAGTTCTTAGAAATTAAAGGATTTAAGTCATGTTGGAAGGTCCAATGCTCCCTATATCCCTTGGTCTGGATTTGAATTTAAGATGCTTCTTATTTTAAAATTAAAATATAGTCATTTTTTTTATTTATATTTAGCAGAATTATTTTTGTCACAATATTGTGCCACTGTCAGTGAGATGAAACATCATCAAGATTGCTGTCATGGTCATACATTCGCTCTGCGCTCTTCCAGTTATCAAATATAACAGACTTTTCCAAGCCCAGCTCTCCCACAGTAATTGTTAAGATAGCAGTTTATCCTGCTGGTACATTTAAAGGTTAACACCCACACTTTGAACACAGCATCATATTTTCAGTCTTACAATACACACTTTTGCAAACTGAGAATTTGGGAAGTTTTAGATCGTTTTAGATTTTCACAATTTAAGTAAGTGAGAAAAAAAAGCTGAAGGAATATTTGCTCCTGAATACATTCAGTTCTTATCACATCACTAATGAGCTCTTGGAATGTCTTGAATGTCCAAATGAGGCCATATTTGATCATTCTGTGTAGGATTATCAAGATAAAGTGTCCAGCCTGTCACTTTCTCTTCCCCCACCATTTCTCTGTGAGAGCCAAGAGGAAGCCCACCCACAAGTCTTCCAGCAGATGGAAATAACCTTTCCAGATTGTCGCCGCTGGAGATATAATTATCACAGTAGTCCTGGCTGTTAGTGGAAGTGTTCAACTGACCTCTGAAAACGCTGCCAGGTCTCTGTGACGCTGGTTTCTCATCATCGCAGACGTACAAAAAGCTCAAACAGGAAAGAAAACACATATGGCTCCCCGTCATATTTGTACAGTAAATGATCTGAAGGGTAATAACTGTCACCCTACAGAATGGTAAAAGCACAAGGTCAGGGACTGATTAAGGCCTGCTGAAAGTAGTGAATCTCTCTGCTCTCCGTGTTCAGTTTTTTTTTTTTTTTTTTGTCATGTGGCCTCAGTGCTGCGACCCTGAATCAAACAGGTCTTTTATTCTCCTCAGGGGGAGTCTGCCTGAAAGCTGGCAGAGCAGGAGAAAAAAAAAAAAAAAAGAAAAGAAAAGAAATCTGCAAATAGCAGGAGGTAACATATAACATATTCTGGACCTGATGGTGAACCAGGGCATGACGAGCATACAGAACGGGGCAGGAAGATAGTTAGGGAGCTTTTTAGGTTCACTCTGGCATTAACATCGGCTTCGTCATGGGAATTCACGGATAATCAGGTTGACTGAAAATGTAAAGGGAGCTGATCTAGTGTGAGAAAGTTTTTATTTTCCTTTTAAACTGGGGAGAAAAAGAAGCACTGTTGAGTGAAAGAATGATAGTTACAGAGTTGATGGGGGTGGGGGTTAAATCCTACACTTTCATTTCCTGGAGGCAGAATGATTAGGATGTGTTACCTGACTGCTTGTGTGTTAGGGTACAGATATGATCTTGTCCCTGCTCAGAAGCATAAACATTTACTTCTTCTTCATCTTCTTTTTCTTTTTTTTTTTTTTTTTTTAGGATCCTTGTATGACAATATACAACTGTGATGATCACTGGCAATGTTTACTAATGACCGATGGCCCTGGAGCAGCATATTTGCTGTGATGAGTTTGGATTATGCCTGCATTAAATACTCAACATAAAGGCTCAGATTCCCAGACACAAGCTAAACCGAGCTCAAGACTAAAAATGTTCTCTGATGAGGTTCTTCTTTGAATTGTTATTTTATTAGTGTGGGACCTGGCCAAACCCATGTCTGGGAAACTATGGAAAAAAAAAAAAAAAAAAAGCCCTCTATCAGCTTTTCTGTGAATGGGAGCTTTTATGTAACACTGGCTGATGATGCCATATGATTTGATAGTGGATGTGCTGTGTCGAGAGGGAAAACGTGTATTTGTTATCACATGCTGCTGCTCAATGGAGGGTTTGAAATTTGAGGTGAGGCTAGATTCAAGTGCGGCATGTGCAGCACCGTCAGAGGCATGTGAGTTTCCCTTCGACTCACAAGCTTACAGGTGTGCGTGTGCGTGCTCGTGGGTGCCAGCGAATCCAAATTGTGCAGACATGCCTCACTCCCGCTCAGGTGTTGGTATGTCCCTTGATGCCTGCATTTAAGTGGTCTATAGCTCCTTATCTCCTGTTCCTGAGCACATGACAGCAGTAAGTCACAAACAGACAGCGTATGCATTTCCACTAAATGAAACCTTGTACCTCCGAGTGCCCCTGATAGCTGGCAGTTCAGACCGGGACAGCATGGGGCCAAAAATTACTTTGGGACAGACAGACTATTTATATCGTGGGCTACTCCTTAGCACATGACAGAACTTGAGAAATTACAATCACATAGTTGTTTATTATTTTTATTTATAAAAATATATACATATTAAAAAAAAGTTAATGAAGCAGACCCTTGATGACTCAGATGGATTGATCATTTTTGAATACATTTCAAAGAGCTTTTCAGTCATTCACGGCACGTATTCATCAGTTCACAATGAGAGAAAAATAGAAATGGCAAATCAATATAAAAAGAAATGTCTTTAAAAGAAAAAATAAAGTTTGGTCAAGACATCAAGGGCACATGTTTTGTTTTTTTAAGTTCAGTTCATTCTTACTACTATTTTATCACTTACATCCACAAAAGTTCTCCATGAAATAGTTTGACTTGTGCAGCCTCATTCTGTGTTTTATTGACAAAAATATATCTGTCAGTCTCAGCCGCCTCCAGTATTTATGACCAAGAACACTGTGTCATTAGCCAGCATGCAGGAATAGAAAGATATGAACAAGTCTGGCTGGGTTGCTAAAGCAACCTGTGAAGTACTGGGACCAAGCTTTCAGGTGGTTTGCAACTTTAAAACATTTGTGCAAACACGTGGCTTTTGTGTATAAGCCACGTGCAGAGCTTGATGTGCTGCTGTGCAACAAGCATATAGACACACAAAAAAACCAAAAAAAAAAACCAAACACACACTCTCAAACAGCTGCGGTGCTAATTGAGAGGTAATCTGTGCATTGGGAAGCTGAATTTAATGAAGCCAGCATGTGCCTGAGTGAAGCTCTTAAACTGGAGTGCGTTCTGGCAATTGCGCTCGAAAGATGCTCTTTTACCACATGCTATCTTACCTCCTGCAGGTGTCAGGCAAGGCACCACAATTGCCCACAATTCAGCAACTTCCTTCCGATAACAAGCAGAGCCAAGACGTTCCCCTGAATGAGAATGAGGCAAGGCAGCGTCTATGTAATTCAGCCTAATAGATGTCATTAGTCATTAAGTCATAAATTAAATATACGGGTCTTTTTTTATATGCCCTCAAACAGGTGTTTAAGGATGGAAACCTGCATCCAGTCTTTCTGCACACATCGCCATTGACACATCAGACACATTATAATGACCCTTGCTTTGAGAAGCACGTGTGCGCAGGTTACGACGAACAGACACTAAGATCCCAGTTGTGCTGCTCTATTTACTCACACATGGGAGTTACTGCTGTTTTTATGTATAGACAGTGTCTCATATGTCTGGACTAATGACTACAAAAACATAGTCTACCAGCTTTATCTCTAAATTTATCTCGGTTTGTACATTTGGTTTTAGATGAGGATGACTCACCTCTTTCTTTCTTTCTTTTTTTTTTTTCGCTCACCCTGACGGCTGTTCTGTTCGGTTGCCATGCCCACATAGATGTGCACAGAAAGCAAAAGGTTAGGAAAAGAGGTCTGCTCATGTATGCTTTTACTTAAGAGCAGGCTGAAAAGAAGCCAAATGATGAACGGCAATTAAAGATTCTCTTAGCAGAGCAGACACGAACCTTTTCCTACATTCCTACATCCTCCTCTCTAACTGTCTTTAAAATGTGGCATTGCACTCATAAAAAGTCCAGTAAGCACCTACTTTTTTTTTTTTGTTTTGTTTTTTGCCTGCCCATAATGAACGCTAAGATGGATTTGCATTTTCAAGTCATATCCCAGGATAGCAGAAATTAACAGATGCCCTATTCTGGGAGCAGACAGAGAACATTGGCCGACTCGTGACTACATGTGCTGCTGTCCCCTCCATTCAAGATAATCACACCCACAGAGAACCTTGGTTTCAAAATGGGCTTCACAGAAAACAACATTTATATTTTACTCCACAAATGAGCACTAGAAGATTAGAAATGTCTTAATTCTAAAGGTCACGATGGTTTAATTAAACTTCATATACTCTACCACTTTCTACCATCACATCTCAGTGCTGCCACTGCTTTGATGCTCAGGGTTGGAAACTGTCCGATTTTTTTTTCTGGCCAGAAAAGCATAAGCATCCTTTCATTTATAAAAAAAAAACCTGTAAGTGCGTTAAAGTAAATGGAGAATAAAAAAAAAAAGAGTGGCAGCAAGGATCAGGAGGATGTACCTGATGTGGTTGTTGAAATATTAGCCAGAGTTTTTCACAAACATGGACAAAGGTTTGTCTTTAATTACATTTAAAAAGGAAAACAAATCAACTGACAACAGAATTAAAGAAATAAACAAGGAAAGATTAGAAAGGACCCAAGAACACACAACACTATAGTCTTTCTTTGAGTTCAATTTCAGAAATTAAAATCCTCTGGGCAACTGAAGTCACAGTCAGGACACAAGCGCGGTGTTTGTCTGACTAATGGGAGCCTGACTGTCATCTGATCGGCTTTATGAAGCTTCAGTAGAGGTCTCCCCTTTAAAGTTCATTCAAAGCGACAATATTAAAAAAAAAAAAAAGATAATTTGGATTCCTAAATAACTTTGGTGCATCCCTGCGTGAACACTGCCGTGTGACTGTTGCAAACAGCGAAGACTTTTCCACAGGTCTCCTACACGGTGGCAGGAAAACGTTCAAAAGGTGTGGGCATAACAGCTGTTGCATGCATTTAAAAAAGTGCACTGACTTCAATTAAGACACAACAACGTGGTTTTGAACATAAGGAAACTCTAAGATTCACGAACAATGGCCGGTAGGTCAGTTTCATCTGACGGACCTGCGACCGGTTCCCCTAAACTCCCCCAGAGCTGCTTCAGAGATCATACACATTGTCACACAAAGCATTATTTACCGCATCACTTGTGAACCTCGTGTGTTGGCGCCTCGATTTCAGGAAGGATGTGATGCATGCAGCCTTGCGAGTGCGGCTGACATCTAGAGAACAAAGCATGTACTTTGTTCTCAAACTGAATGCATCGTTGCCCTACGATCATACGAGCTCTACCTGGCAGAGCTGGGGCTGGGACTCATTCTCATTAGCTTATCTGCTCGTACAGGTGTGTGTGGTTTCTGTGCTTTTTAGTGATTTTTTTTTTTCTAAAGAATCTTAAGAGGCACATCTGTGATCTGGCTGCCATAGCAACTGCAGTCAGGAAGTGACTTGTATGTAGCATAATTTGTGCTTCAAAAGCAACAACAAAAAGACATCAGACAGAATTAAGGTTTGCTATCTTTTCTGAGGCTCCACCAACACGTCATATCTCTGTCTTTACAAACACATAGTCGTAAACAGTCCTGACATATTTTCAAGTGATTTACTTTAAATTCAAGTTCAACTTCATCTCTGCGCTCGTACTGTTCAAAATCAGTTCATAGGTTTATATCAGACTCCCCAGCTGTTACAATTAGGTGTATTTTAGAAATAAAAGGACAAACAGGAAGCGACTGAAATAAAGAATAAAGCTGGAGCAGTCTACCGCTCTGCTCTCCCTCTGATTCTCTTGGATGGAGTTTTGTTTTTGCTAAATGTTCCCATTTATATGCAGGTGAGCGAGGAGGTGGATGTCAGTCTATTATCCGTGTGATTCCTATTTCGTAAACAACACGTCAGCGGGGATGGTGGAGATGGAGAGCAATCATATTTTATAATTAAATCTGCTTTCTTCTGGAACACAATGCTAATATTAGAGATTCTGCTAATGCACCTTTCTGTTAAGTTCTGAATTAAAAGGCTGCATTATTCATCACTTGGCACAAACCTGGGTGGAATAACCAAAGCCTATCACGCTCTGCTTAATGGGAGCCACTTGACTGAAGTGAAGTGGGTTTAATGCTCTACTTGAAATGTCGTGCAGAAAATTCATTATTAAATACGTATTAAAAGTATATACACCCTAAACATTCTTAAAAGAACATTAAACACTTTTTATGGAGCACTTCCAAGTTTTAAAGCCTCTGATGAAAACTGATCAAAGCTTTTAACCACTCTATTTTAATTAAAAGAAAAATATGTACATAAGAATGGATGTGCTCAATAAAATGGTGTCTCTAAGGACACATATTCAGAATATTAATATACAAAGGTGCAGCTTTAATGATCAGATAGCAGATTTCAGCAGCAAATCATTACTAGTTTCCTTCAGAAAATCTCAATTATGTGTCAGATATCAGGTTTTAGCTAAACTGGGGTATGGAAGTATAGTATACCAAATTAATCAGAAAATCACCCCATTACGTGTTGAAATTGGACTTTTAGTTCCCTGCAAAACACATTTTTTATATTCTGCATGTGACCAGATAACAATTTGGTAGCCAATTAGTTGTGTACTGTAACAAGATTCGTGCTGTGTAATGTTGGGACGGCATTAAAACTTCCTATTGGAGGGGTAGAATAAACCCACCCCCCCGTCTCTGGACAGACGTTTGGCAGGCTGTCAGAACAGCTGACAACATCGAGTAGTTTGTGGGCTCCCAGCTGGAATCTTGGGATGGATCAGGTGTCATATCCCAGCGACCCTGGAGGACTTGGTCACTCGAGTGGAGAATCACATGGCAATGCATCCCTGAAACAATCAACAATCTTTTTGTTTCTTTTTTTTTTTTTTTTTTTTTTTTTTTAGCTCATTCAATGATATTTTGAATCGTCGAGGGAGAAATATGCAAATCTCTTCCATTATTATAGACTCCAAAGATTTAATCATGTATTTGTTCACAAACCGGATATGTTTTTCTTAACTTTAATCTCATATGTATCATGTATGTATGAAGGCAGGTGAACATGCACACGTCAGCTGAGGGTTTGAGCCGGGACCTTCTACCTGTGAGGCAAAAGTGCTGACCTTAAACTGCCCCTGTCACAACATTTTTGGAATGTATTGCCATGCTGAAATGGAAAAAAAAAAAAAAAGATGGATTCATATTAAAGGAAATGTAAGAAAAACTTCTCGGAAAGACAGAAAAATAAACATCTGTGTGGAGTTCGTCTGAAACAGCAAATAGAGTTACATAAGGGAAGAAAACAAGTGCACTTGAAGCTACATGAGTTATGACCATGGGAATATTGGGACCATGCTGTCATTTGACTTCAACCTCTTAATTATGGGTAATGCATTTTATTTCTGTGATAATAATTAGTTTCTCATTCTCCCCAATTACCCCAAATGGAGTGTGTGTGAGTGTGCACGTGTGTTTGTGTGTTTAGAGCAAACAATTTGATGCCTTCCCAAAACCTAAAAGCTTCATTAATTGTAAGAAAATGTTACAAATCCTATTATTTATTTGTTATTTCAATTTTTTTCTGCTGGTTTTTTAATTTCTTGCTGTTACAAAAATATCATAGGTTGAAATTGTTCAAAGCAGATCCTGCATGTTCGTTTGGAAAGCTGAAGTCCCTGTTACAGGCCAGTACTGGAAATAACACTTAAAGGGAAGAGATTAGTGAGTCACTCAGCTTATTTGTCCTTATTTACTTTAAATCCAGGCACTTTATGCATGCATACACAAGTATCATATATAATCATATTAAATATAGCTGTACAAATAAGAAATCTTAGTTAGTCACTGGAGTAATTGCTTTTTCTCTAACAGGCAGTCTGACCAGCTCTTCTGTTTCCTGTAAGCCTTTCCCACATACTTGCTGAAGTTCATCAGCTGAAGACTGAGAAAACAATGCCGTGGCAACAACCTCTCCGGACATTTGACATATCACTGGCACGGCATCACAGGTCCACTTGCCCACATATCAGCTGGTCCAGCTCAGATAAAACTGTGACCAGACCAAAATAGTCCATTACACTGATTGTCGTAGCATTCGCTACCACTAATTACACACTCCCCTTGATCCCAAATTACACCTGAATGCATCTGAGATATGAACCTTTTGAGTGTGTACCTTTGATCAAATGAACGGGCGAATACAGTAAGGCTCTCTGACTTTGTGTCACTCCATCTTTCATTCATGAGCTGCTCTTCAGAATGCAGGTGGGCTGCCAGGGATAATTCACCAGGTCTGACTAACCAGAATAAAAAGAATAGTTCACACAAGATTGTCTCATCTCAGGATAAAAAACAACAAAGCATGTCCAAGGTGTTTTTCAGGCTTTTGTAAACATATTTTTAGATATAAGTCATAAGATACAAGTCAAGTAGAATAAGTCAAAGTTTTGTTTGGAGGTTCCATCTTTATGGACATAAATGGTTATCCAAACTATTAATTCCTTTAACGGTGAATGCCCCTTTATAAGAATCATGAACATAACAGCTACTTGTATTTTACATTTAACACTGTGTAATTCTAATATATTTATTTCATGACAGGTCTAAAGAGTGTTTGAGTGGCACGGCAGAGAGTTTTGTCTGGGTCTATGCATTTTCATGAGCATGGCTCGACAACGCTGGGCTGCAGATGAGATTATTTCCAAGGTAACATCAAGCTTGTTTCAATCTTTCAACCGAAAAAGTATCTGTCATTATAGAACTGACAGGACCTTAATGTTCCCTTTTTCATCCTTTCATTATCGTGACAGCTCATGCATCCGAACTGTGGTTTCTGTGGTAAGGCTGTGATGTACTACATGCAGTAAGTACAGTGGATTTGCCTATTTTATCTCAAATTTTTCTGGTTTTGGGGTTCATCCAGTAGGGTGGAGTTTTCTTTTAATTATTATTTATTTTTTTATTATCTGTCGCTCTTTAGACACCATGCATTTATTACAGAAATAGAGATGTTCATAGCAGGAAGAGGCGACGTTCTTGTGGGGCCTGGCGGCGTGCCTAACACTTTGAGATAACAGCCAGGCCGAAGGTTGAAATGTTCAAAGCAGATCCTGCATGTTCGTTTGGAAAGCTGAAGTCCCTGTTACGGGCCAGTACTGGAAATAACACTTAAAGGGAAGAGATTAGTGAGTCACTCAGCTTATTTGTCCTTATTGACTTTAAATGCAGGCACTTTATGCATGCGCACACAAGCACAGTCAACAGTCACTGACCTCATGAGACAGTCTGATAAAGTTGTCAGACAGAAACATCAACATTTCGTGCAGGAAGCGGCTCCTTTTTGTACTTCAGTACCACCAACAAATTAAGTGGGGAAAAAAAAGCGTAAAGCTCTAGCTCATTCATCAAGGACTCAAAGTGAGGGGGGAAAAAAATCTCTTCCTTGCATGGAAATAAAAACTGACAATAGTGGGTTGAAATAAAAGGTCCCTGTGAAATACACTAAAGCTAATCTTGGTTCTGGCTAATCACATCATGGTCGGGGGGTTTTTGACAATATCGTTCCAGTGATTTCTACCTGACACTCATTATTAACCTTTACATTATATTTAAATCCTTTTCACTTCAATTAATATAATTTCATTGGGAGGGAGGCCACTGACAACTTTAGCTGTGCCTTCAGTCTTGTTTAGTAATTCAAAATTGAGTGATGAGTGATTAATTGCATTTTGCACAGTATCCGTCTTGTGCCGATGTGAACGTCTCCCTCCTACTTTAATGACAAAGATGTCACTGTCATATCGCCCATAATAACATCTTTCTTTGAAAATGCACAATATAAAAAAAAAAAAATCAATGTCCAAAGTGTCTTCTGAAATGATTGCATTCTTCAATCGATTTTCCCTTGATCCTGTCTTGCCTGTCGAGAAAACCTTTGTTTCTCCTTGGGGATACTTGAGTTAAAAAAAAAAAAAGAAAAGAGGGAGATTACCATATAAAAGGCCTCTTTGTAAAGCCAAACCATTACGCTCATTTGAAAGCTACTGCCTGTCTCTGTCAAGTTTTTTTTTTTGGTGTGACACTCATGCCACAACTTATATAAAGTTACTTGCCTCCAGTGTATGAGGGGAAAACTTTATAAGCAGTGTGGTAAAAGGTGATATAATTCCAGAGAAGCTTCCTTCACCTACACCTCCTCTCCGGTAGGCTTCACCTCACCGACCACTTTCTTCTGACAGGGGACGATAAAAAGTGTGACGCCAGCCAAGCCTACTCACTGAGTGAGGACGATAATGACTGGAGCACTGACAGGCACTGTTGCCATGAATAAACTGCTCATCTGCAGTCAAAGTTTTTCCATTAAAGCTTGTAAGAACTTTATGAACTCTCATATTCAACATTAAGAGTTTGCCATTCTTGCCTCTGTGTTTCTTTCAGCGCAGTGATTTAATCGCATCAGTGTACAGCGCACACATTTAAAGCATTTTAGTTCTTCTTCTTCGCCAACTAATTCACAATGCCGGTCATTTTTCTGGACGGTTTGGCCTCTCCAACACACATAAATTCAGTCTGTGTTCAAGAGTGGCTCCTTGGATAGAAGAATGTTGGGAGCAGGAACTGCAGGACGATAGCGCATACAAATGAGAGGAGAGATCTGAAAGAAAATTACAGGTAACGCTTGAACTAACTTTCACAAAAGCTTACCAGAATAAAGTGAATGCAGCTGAGATTGGTCTATGCTGGACTACAAATATGACTACTCAAAAATTCAAAGAGCTGTCAAAAGCAGGTGAAAGGCTTTAGATCTGGGTGCAAAGTCCACAACTTATTCACATCTGACATGAGTTTTCTGTCTCTCTGTTCGGTCCTTCCCTCTTCTGCCTGTACCTCCAAGCACACACACATTACATCATTATGGTATTTTCTTTTGTCTTTGTTTCAACACTTTCCATCCCTTAACAATGAGATCATTGCACTTAATTCCAGTAGTTTTGGTCCGGGGGCATCTGGGAGGCGTTCCAGTGTACAGCCACAGATCGCAAGCCCAAGCAGAGCCTCTTACTCAGCCTTGTAATTTTCAACAGCTGCCGAACATTGAGCCATGACACATAAGCAAGAACATCAGGGTCTCTTAATTACATTTCAATCTATGCTGACAAGAAGTGAAAGAAGTAATTTAATAATGGTGGAATTGTGTTGAGTGTATAGTTGATCAAATTACAAAGGTGTATTAAGGAGCATGGTTGTCATTTCATCTTGTTCAGCAGATTACCATTTCCAATGGAGACGTTGTCCGTCAAGCAGGAAAAACTGTTACCCTCTGAGGCCATCTAGTGATCAGAGGTTAGCACTACACACTGCCTTATTCATTCACACCACTGCTCATTTGATTGCAGTGCAATGTTCTGTGCAATGCACACATTGTTTGACATTCATGCAATGGAAAAACACTTCGACTTTCACATGGATGTTACCTTGACTCTTGCCGCCCACTTTAACATTTCTTTTACACAAGTCACAACCTCATATGACAGACAGCAGCACTCATCTAGAAAAGCAGCCTTGCACAGCATGACAGCTGTGGCCTTCTAAAACCCCCTTAGGAAGGGCTCAAAGAACATCCCAAAGAGTATCACAGGTGTCTTCTATATTTTCACAAAGGTACTGAATGTACTGGCTGCAAGCCTCATGTTCCTGCAACTATAGCTGCGAATATTATTAAGATATATAAAGCCCACGGGACTGGATCCAGGCTCTCAGCATGTGGATGTAAATGGAAATCCAAGCTCGGGCTGATAGAGGGATCGTGCAGATGTTCAATAAAGAGACAAAGAAAGCATACCAAAGTCATTCAAGCTGAATTCCAAAGTAAAGCTACGTCACAAAGAAAAACATACAAAAGAGCTGGATTTTGATAAAATGTTTGTTGACAAGTCATGAAGTTTCTGGGAGAAGGTCATTTGGACTGAAGAAACAAAACTGAAGCTTTTTAGCAGGTCACAGCAGTTTTATGTTTACAGACAGAAAAAGAAAAGAACAATATACATGCCGTGAAATATGGATGGGGCTCATTTATGGAGGGCACAATGAAGACGCTGGCAAACAAGACATCCTGGTGTGATACATAATCCTCAATGTTAGGAGACTCATGGGCCCTTGATCCAAAACACAGAAAAAACATAGTGAAAGGCTCCCAAGAACCGATGAAAAAAAGAAAACAAAAAACAACAACAACAAAACAAAACATTGGACTCTTCTTAAATGGTCCCCTTCTGAGCCCTGACAAATGTGAAAATAAATGAAAATAATATTGTGGTGAACGCACACCTCAAGCCCAAGACTGCTGGAGCACTTTGGTCAGGAAGAGTGGGCCAAAACACCTGTGGACAGATGTGGATGTGTCATTGAACAGTACAGAGACTGCTGCTTGACAGCCACAGCTGCTAAATGGTGTACAGTGATCCCTTGCCACTTCGCGGTTTGAGTACCGCGGATTTTAGTGCTTCGCAGATTTTTTTCAGAAATATATAATGTAATTAAAAAAAAAATTTTAAAATCGCGCAAACATCTTCGGCTTTTGTGCGCGTTCTCTCACAGTGAAGAAATGCTGTGAACCAGCCTGGCCCCTTAAAGAAGGTGGCCTTATGGGTAATGGTGTGGCCTTATGGGTAATGGAGTGTGTGTGTCGTGGGACGGCAGAAGAAAACGAGGTTAAATGAAAAGTGGAGTAAGCGGCTCAGCATGTATAGATTTACATTCTCTGTTAACCGACAGGAGCCCAACAATACAACCTGTGTGATGTTACAAGTTCCTGCAGTGCCAGAATAAAGTGCTCGTTCCATGCAGAGAAAACCAGACTTTTTTTTTTGTTGTTGTTAGCGTGTTAGCCGCTAATTACGAGCCAAAAATAGCACAATACCACCAGCAGTTTGTTTACTACGGTTCAGAGACCAGAGGCTGTGAAGGTAACAGAAAGACCACAGTTGAGACTTTGTCTTGTTTCGCTGCAGTGCCTCCCTACTTTTTTTTTTTTTTTGATCGTCGTGGAGGGGGCGTCGGTCCCCATTAACCGCGAAAAATAAGGGATCACTGTACAACAACATATGAAGTAACTTTTGTCTATGCCATTTTCATGATTTTTATTATGTAAATGTTATATTTAAATCAAGAGCAAGAAGCAAAATATGATCAGTGGGGAAAAAGATGTGTTTATACAATCGGTTGTTTATACAATAGGAGTGTTGTAAGCATGGGCGTAACCACGCATTCTTAGGGGGGTCGTGTCCCCCCCAATACTGGGAAAATACCAATCTGTCCCCCCCAATATTATGTGTAAATATATTAAATATTTCCTCCTTTTATGAAACCTGGCTCGACAGTCCGTCTCTTGTTATTTCCGAATATTTACCGATCAATTTATATCCATTTATAAGGAACACTAAAGTGTGTGAACACCCCCTCCCAGTTGTACACTTGGTTGCGCCCATTTAACGGCTCTCGGTTTGAAACGCCGGCTCCGACAGAGGAAACAATAGAGCGTTGAATGTGAAAGGAAGGAGGCAGCAAACCAATGTCTTTACCCAAAAAGCAGAAAAAACAGGACATACGAAGTTTTTTCAGACAGTAAGCAACTAGATAGCTAAAGAGGAGTGATGTTGTCATACTGAGTGTGTTAAATTTTAAATGAGTTTGAAATATTTAACTCGTTAAAAAGGGCTCAGTTTGTTAGTTGAGCTAGCTAGCTTGAAGTGAAGAGACTGTATCATATGATATGATGTGTCTTCCGTGTGTCGTGTGTATGTGTGTGTGTAACGCTAGTAATACAAGCAAAATATTCAACGTATCAAATTAAAAAGATCCTCAGGGTCAGTTATTGTTCTTCTGGTCCAATAATAATATCTGGTCATAATGCAGGCAGCACAGAGAGACAGGGAGAGGGATGCTGTAAGGACAGGCCAGACAGGGACAGTCTCTGAAGACATGGATGATCAGGTAAGACACTGGAATACAAGACTCAACAGCTTGATGACATTTGTTTTAACCCAAGCCTACGTGTCAGCAGTAAATAAAACTAGTAAAAAAGCAGAATATTCTAAATAAAATTTTCCTCAGGGTTCAGTTATTCTTCTGGTACAATAATAATATCTGGTCATAATGCAGGCAGCACAGAGAGACAGGGAGAGGGATTGTGTAAGGACAGGCCACACTATTTTTTTTAATGTCAAATGAATAAATCTGTATATATATTCAATTAACATCAATATTTTACATTTAATTCTTTGTACAAATCTATGATTTCATTCACATTAAACGTTTCAGTGTAAATGTGCAGACATTCATTTTGAGACAAATCAACAAAATACAAATTAACTTGGAATTAAAAGTCCATCGTGTGCTATGGACTTTTTGTCGTTCCAATCACAATATTTACATCAACATGTTTTAGGCATGTAATTTTTCCCAGCTGGAAGCTATCCTATTCGCTACTATCTCAGAGAAATTGCAGACTATTCCTTTAAATGTGATTTCAGATGGTCAATAAATAAAAATCACAGAACTGTGGGAAATGCACCTTTAAAAAAATTCTGGGGGAGGGCTCTCATTTGGCCCCCCCCCAATGTCTATACCATGGTTACGCCCTTGGTTGTAAGATGAACTTTCTATCTTAGTTCTGATTATAGTGTTCATTCTTGTCATGTAGTCTGTCTATGCTGTCACTGTTATCAGTGGATGCACATAGACTTAACCCAGTACCGCAGGAAGTAGGGGTGCTGCAGCCCCCCCACCCCCTGTTGGTAGGGCTGCAGCACCTCAAAAATGTAAAAGAAAAAATTAAAAAAAAAAACATTTGAAACAAGGAAGAAAAAGTGTGGGAGGAAAAAAAATTTTTTTTAAATTTACTATAAATTCTAGTGGTCTGATTTAATGTTTATTACAATATTATTTAGTGGCGGGTCATGCATCTGGTTACCTGGGCCTTCAGTGCGGGTTGAACTACTTAATCCACCATGACGTTATAATCATACAAGCCACCAATACAAAAAACACAATATAACAAGAAGAAGGCGCTGCGTTATTTAGAGATTACCCATCACCTTATTCCTTGCATGCGTTTTTATTCTCTTGAAAGCAGAGGATGTCTGGTCAGCAGTTGTGGATGTGGGAATAGTCACGGCCAGACACACCAGTCTGTGGCAGCTCTCATTCAGATGTTTGCTGTGGAGAAAACCAAGGAGATCTTTGGGACATTTCCCTTCAAATTCCGTCATGGCCGACTTCACAGTCACTTCTGTTTTTAAACTGGTCAGATCATCAAATGGAGCTCAGTGGCTCTGGTGTCAAGCTGGAAAAGGTCGGATGAGGGAATTTTTTTCTGATATGTCTGAAACTGCTGGTGGTCGAGGAGGGACAGGAACATTAATTGTTCGTGATCTTTAAATTGGTTCTGTAACTGGCAGATAGGATTTTCCAGTACCTCCATGCACTGGATCTCTCCTTCCGCTTTGAGCACCTGAGATGCGCTCAGTTGAAAGGTAGATGTCATCATACCTGTTCCTCTCTGTGCAATGGTGTCACAAAACTCTTTCACCCCTTTGGGCCACCACCCACACAGAAAAGCTCATCCAATGATTTCTTCTGCAGTATTTTAAAAAGCACATCAGCTGCGCCACGTTACTGACATCTGTTGTCCAGTCTACCAGCAACAAATACTGTTGCCTCACAGCTAGAAGGTTCCTGGTTCGAACCTCGGTGGGGGGGGCCCTGGATTGAACCTCGGGGCCTTTCTGTGTGGAGTTTGCATGTTCTCCCCGTGCGAGCATGGGTTTCCTCCGGGTACTCCGGCTTCCTCCCGCAGTCCAAAGACATGCATGTCAGGTTAATTGATAATTCTAAATTGCCCGTAGGGAGTGAATGTGAGTGTGAATGGTTGTGTGGCCCTGCGATGGACTGGTGACCTGTACAGGGTGTACCCCTGCCTTTTGCCCGTAGATGGCTGGGATAGGCTCCAGCAGATCCCCGTGACCCTTCAAGAATGAAACGGGTATAGAAAATGGATGGATATATATACACAAAACCCAGCTATCTCAGACTCCCAGCACCCCCTGCTGAGAATATGTTCCCATGGCTCTGACTTAACCTGCAGTCTCGGTCTTTAGTTTTCCCATCTGATGCCTTAAAGCAGGGACAATTAATCTAAGTGGGCTGTTTCTTCTTTTTTTTTTTTTTGGAACCGTCTCTCAAAACTTGATTTACACAGTCCAAACTGTGTGTATGGAGTTATGGGTAATTCACAACCTGTTAAGACAATATTTTAAAAAAAAATGAAGAGTTACTAAAATTGCTGTAATGACTTTAAAAGAAATTACAATATATTATAATATAACTGAATTATTAATCTGATTACTATGAGATGTATTACAGATCTGTTCCACTGTATCCTGTCATTTTTTTCTGCCAGACGTACAGTTTTAGCACACTTCAGTGCTGACCTCTTATGCTTTTATGTGTTTAATATAGTATAGAAACTATGCTATTGATAAATACAGTTTGTGATCTGTCTTTTAGTTGAGGTAAAATCCCAAGTTCAGACCTGCTCCTGTTTCTCTTTGGTTCTCTCACCACAATGTTATTGTTCCTTTAGCTGGTCATGTTCATATTTGAACCCCGGCCAGCCTATTTCATTTTGTCTTCTGTGGTTTCACTTTGAGTTTCTTTTTTTTTTTTTTTTTTTTTTTTTTTTAATAAAACTTCCTGTTGCTATAACTGAAGAGAATGAAAAGAATGAGCTCTTCATACCTGTAACGATATGTAGGTTGGAGTGTCCTGATGACGTGAAGCAAGTATGACTACCATGATGTTCTACTGCAGGACTCATTGTGAAGTTACACAATCACAAATTAAATGTTCAAAATTTCTCATATATTGCCATCAATTTTTAGAAAAAAAAACTAAAAGTTCTTCATATCTGGTGGCATATCAGTGAGAAATTATTTGAAAGAAGTGCAAAAAGAAGGATTTTTTTCCAGTCCAAACCCATTTGTAGTTGGTGGACATGCACCCACTCACGCCAAAGCAGAATCTCCACTGCAGTGTGCTAAATTTCCAGTCTATCATGCCAGAAGTATTTTAGGCTTGTCTCTTTCCACTTCATGCATGTCACTGTACCACCACAAGTCAATACCGATGACATGTCTGGCCCTCTGGGAGCACGAGGGCAATCCTTCCAATGGCTCCCTGGCCACACCCTCTCTACGAAGTCCCGTCTTCTTTGTAGAAATGGAAAGAAAGTTGATGTGGAAAAAACTGCAAGTGGTCAGTAGCATCGTTCTCTGCTCTGTGGCCTGACGTAAAGAAAGCTGGGTACATCTGGTAGAGGGTGTGTCAAGCTGCAACATACCTAAGCTACAGCTCCAGGTGACATCCAGGTGACGTGCAAACTATGCATGACTCATTGTTACCCATTCTGTTTGTCAACAGAGACGGCAAAGATGTGAGCAGCTGAAAATCTACTGGGAAACAGAAAACAAAATGGAAATGCCCTTAATGTTGTCCAGCATGAGTATTAAGCTGCCTGAAGCAAAGTCTAAAAAGGGACAGATTTTTACTACTAATGTCTGAATGTCAGGCAGCAAAAAAACTGCAAATTCCCTATGAGTTTCATATCAGAGTTTAATATCCTTTTAGAGATTCTCAGACAACTCATGACCCTGTCATAATTTGGCAAAACCTTTTTAAAGTGACCTTGCAGCAGATGTTTGTTTCTGTGTGTTGTGTGTGTGTGTGTAAACAGTATAATCTTACATATTTTACTAACCCCTGAAACCCTGATTCTATCAGAGAGGAATATAATTACAGGTAGAGAAAACAAAAAAGTATGTGTTTTAATACAGGCTAAAGAGGAGGGAGACCTTCCAGTGTGTTTTCAGCGTTCAGTTCAAAAGGTTTCTGATAGTATGGGGATGCATAAGTTCATACGGTATGGGCAGCTTGCATGTTTTGGAAGGAACTATGAAGGCTGAATAGTATATAAAAGTTGTAGAGCAACATATGCTCCCCTCCAGACAATATCTATTTCAGGGAAGGCCTTGTGTATTTCATCAGGACAGTGTAAAAGCACATAAAGCAGGTGTTACAACAGCATGGCTTCATCAGAGAAGAGTCCAGGTGTTGAACTGACCTGCCTGCAGTCCAGATCTTTCACCTATAGAGAACATTTGGCAATTTATTAAATAAAAAATCTGTCAAAGAGGACCACCAACTCTTCATCAGCTGGAAACCATCAGGCGAGAATGGGACAAAAATTCCAACACCAGAATTCCAGAAACTCAAAACCTCGATGCCCAGATGTCTTCAAACTGTTTTATAAAGAAGAGGAGATGCTCCAACATGGTAAGCATGCATCTGTCCAACTATTAACAGACCTGTAGCAGACATCACATTTGAAATCATTTAGTGGATAGTAGTGTAAAATGTCTCAGTTTAAACATTTATGTCATTATTAGGGATGGGCATAATTAATCGATTAATCGATGATTGATCATTAAGAATTTGGTCGAAGAAATTAATTTTCGTCGATGAACCGAACGTTTTTTTTTTTTTTTTTAAATAATCCGAATGTAGGTTCTCAGTGCATGTCCTCAAACAATGCGAATGCATTTCACTGTGCCACCGATAGAAATTTGGCAGCAGGGGGCAACAAAACCATTTCTCCATCACCCTACCCTGGCTTGGCTCAGTTGTTACATACGAGCTTCTATCATCGCCTAATCATGAAGCGGTCGCGGCGAAGTGTGGCGTGGGACCATTTTCGTTTAGAAAATGACCAAATGTACTGCAATCACTGTGCAATGCAAATTACAAATTCAATTAATCGACAACAACAATGATGTATCACTTGAACAACACACATCCAAGCCCTGTAAAGGACGGCGGAGGCGGTTCATCTCTATCTCAGCCTAGCCTAGCCTCGGTGTTAGCACGGACCAGGAGCTGCAGTGCACATCGAGCACACAACAAGCGCATCTTTTTAAGAAACAAAAAGCCTGTAATACTGGCGCCTTGATATAAATTGTCATTGTTAAGTAGTCTCCTCGATATCTCTTCTTTTATTATCGTTGTTTTTTTAAAGCAAAGAAACAGGAAATGTCACGTTATTCTCGACCACAACATCCGGGCCACTGAACACATCTGCACATGCGCGGGCTATAGCAACCAGGCCAAAGGGGAAAACAAACGTCACGCTGATATCGAGAATATTTGTGATAGTTTTCAATATAAAAATGTTAATGATTAATCGATTATTAATCATTAATTCTCCCGACGATCGACGAATAAATCTTGACCAAATGCCCATCCCTAGTCATTATGTTCTGTTGTGAATAAAATATTGGCTCATGTGATTTGAAAGTCTTTAAGTTCTCATTTTGATTCAAATTTGAAAAAATGTTCCCAACTTTTCTGTAATTCAGATTGTACTATTCTGATGTATGGCTGCTCCAAAGGGGTCTATAAAAAGAGCAAATGAAGATGGGGAAAGTCTGCATCCTTGTCTTGTACCCGCGTTTAAGATGAAGCTGTGGGGTTAATCCAGTTGGGACGACTGTTTCCATTGATGACGTGTAAAGAAAATACACAATACTTTTCCAATTAATAAATGATTCACCAAAACAGTTTTTTTAAGTGTTCGAAATAGAAACTCTCAAGTAACTTTAACAAATTCTTTTTATGTGTCCAATGAAAATATGGAAATTTGAAAAAAACTTCATCTTATCAGTTTGGAATACTTTTATTTTGAGAAAGTCCATTAACTAACCCACTTTTCAAAGCATTCTTTGTATGTGGTAATTTAAAAGACAGCCTATATTGGAAAGTAGTCCATCTGTCATCATTAATCAACCGTTGTTCTTTAGAATCATAAAAAAAAAAAAAACAAACAAACATCCTCCTCAAAAGCAGAAGAGGGCTGGTTGCTGCAGCTGGATCCATAGGTGTTTTCCCTTTTGCGCATCGACTGGCTCCTTATTGACTCCTGGGACAAGCCCAAAGCTTGTCTCACTTCTCCCTCCCTTAGAGGTGGGATTTGACTTTCTGTCGTCGTTGACTATGTGTCTTCTCTGTTCATTTTTGGGAGCAGAAACCAAATGGACATGAAAATTACATCTGAGTAGCTCTGATGAGCCCCAAAGAGGCATCAACCCAGCACTGCTTCTGACATCATACTGAGCAGGTGAGGTAACCTGTGTGTATTGTGACTGCACTCATGCAGTATATATGCGGTGGAATCATGGTACTTTGCACCACAGACTTTCTGTTTTTGTCTGATGACAAAAAAAAAAAAATCACACACAGACAAAAAAAAAAACCCAGGTGTAGCAGGGACAATTCAAATATTACTATGCTTGCCATGAAACCACCGGGCCGGTGTAGGTTGAAACTGGCGAGAGATTGGGTCCCAGTGTAAACAAAAGGTCCAGGCCTGAATGAAAACGAAAAGGAAGTGAAAAAATCCTGCCAGCCTGAAAGCAAACAAACAGGGAATGCACAAAATAGCTATCAACACAGTGATCAAATAACATAAAATATAAATGGTTCAGAAGCTTTAAAAGAACCAAAAAAAAAAAAAAAGAAAGAAAAAACCTGTGCACTGTTGCAAGGCTCAGCAAAACTGCTTTGATAATGAGACACATAAGTGGAAGTGAGTAATATGTCAAAAGTCTTTTCTTCATCTAAAAGCATGGAAAGTGAAGTTCCTCTGGACTTTTTCTACTCTTGGCAAGTGGGGAAATTTCTCCATGAAATATCAGTAGCCTATAAAACTCCCTCACAGACGCAGGAGTGCTGTCAAACCTGCACATATGTGGCAAGGTAAGATCACGTCTAACTTCTAATGATTCTTTATTCTCCTCAATAATTAGGAATTAAATTTATTTCTTATCAGCTGGCTGTATGATTATAGAAAAGCTTGGTGGAAAGTAGTCATTGGAGATAAAAAGCTTATTTCCCTCTTTTTTTTTTAAACTGAATGCATTTTTATATTTCTATGTTATATATTTATTATTAGTTACTTAGATGCTGATGACAGCTAGTGATAGTGGATAGTTTATGGGCTTAAATTATACTTAGAAATATAGGACTGTTTTATTGCTTTCTGTAAAAGGAGATGTGTTTCATGTGCTCTGAAAAGGCTTCACTTTTTATGCTTTTTTTTCTCTTAACTTGTTTACATCATGACCACTTCACCACTGTCTCTTCTTCCTCTCCTTCAGATGAAGTTGCTTGTTTTCTGCATCATCGGTGCATCTCTACAAGTCAGTTATCAAAACCCGAGGGGCCACTGGACTCTGCTGCCCAACGGTACCTAATTTCTATCTTCATGAGAAACCATTACTCCAAGTTTCAGCTGCTCTCCTCAGCCTCTTTTAATCTCCATTTGCGTTTATGAATGTGTCTCCTGCTAGTTCTTGTCGTGGATGTGGATGGCACTTTGGGCCAACAGCCCCTGAGCTGCCTGCAGTTGCCAAATGAGCCTCCGAGGAGAGACAATCAGAGTCGAGACATCTTTTGGAAGAAAAATGGAATAGAGGAGGCTCAGACGGGGAACTCGTACTTGGTGCAGTTAGTGGAAAGCTTGGGAGGGGGCAACTACACCTGTCACAGCGGGAATGGATCCCTCCTTAATCACACTGAGGTCCTGATTCAACAAGAGAATACCACGAGGAAGAGGATTCTCGTGAAAAGTGACCAAGGCATGAGCTTAAGACGTCTCTGTGTTAATGTAACCAATAAAAATAGGTACAATTTAAGCTATAACTCTTGCTCTCTGACTTTGCTCATTAGATGATTATTTGAAGTGTTCGACTCAGAATTATGATGGAGAGTTTCACTGCTCATGGACGTGGCACAGCAGTCGTGTTGGCAGAGTAGCATTCATCAAAGCTGCACGGTAAGACGCCCCCCCCCCCAAAAAAAAAAAAAAAAATCAAAGGTTGATATGCTCTGCAACACACTGTTCACTCCCACGTCACAGCTGAGACAACACAGAGACATCCACAGGTTCTGCCTCATAAAATAAAATATATGGCTGGGATTAGATTTTTTATTAAAGAAATATATATTGCAGCTGTAAATGTGCTTGAATGCTACATGCATTCCTTTTTGTACAGCTGCTGCAATTTCTTGGTCTTTAGTGCATCTGATTAAATTGCGTTTGTCACTGTTTCAGCGCTTCTGACCACAAAAACACCCAGTGCTCTGTGGACAGCAGTGAGCGCTGGACTTGCTCCTCTGATCACAGTAACTTCAGCTGCTCCGTGGATGAGAGCGGGCGTGGGATCTCCTGCGTGGACAGGCAGCACTGCCCCTACACGGAGGAGAGCAGGCGGATCCACATCACCATCTTAGTGAGGACTGAGCACTTTCTGCTGGAGAGTTACTCTAAACTCTTTTTCTTATCAGAGATAGGTGAGACATCTGTTGTGTATTTATATATATACATATTTCTCTTCCCGTCTTCGTTTTCATCTCACTCTTGTTTTACGTCCACCCTCAACAGTGAAACCTGACAAGGTGAGGATTGATCAAGTCAATAAAACGGTGATAGAGTGGAGTTACCCGAGCTCCTGGAGCCGGCCCTACTCCTACTTCCCCCTCACCTTCCAGATTGCTCAAGTCAGGGGTCAGTGCAAGAAGTGCACAAACCCGTGCACGAGCTTGAAACTTTCAGAGGTGAGAGGAGCTTCTGCGTTGTTGGATTTTTTTTCCTGCAATTAAAAAAAAAAAAAATCAAATATAAGTGGGTTTGATGTAACGTTGGTGATGTAATTCTGTGTTTATTTTCTAGACACTGGCTAATACGGACATCTGTCAGTTAAAAGTGAAGCACAAGGCTAAGGCTGTGTGCATCAGGGCAAAGGATGCTCTCTGTAACTCACAGTGGAGCGAGTGGAGCCACGTCAGGTCCGTGCTTCTCAGTGAAGTAACATGATGCTCTTATTTTCCCTCAGTGTTTTTTCCACATGCGGCCGGTCACATGACTCCTCCTCCCAGCATGCCAGCAGCACACACCTCCCCAGCAGCTGTGATTGGTTTTGCTTCCTGTTTCTGAGTGCCTGTCTCTAAAATGCTTCTTGTTTCCTACTGAAACTCTGATTTGGATTCTCACTTAAATATGATCAAGAATCAAATATGTAATAAATGACTTATACTGTTTGTTTTTTTTTTTTATTTTATTACTTATGATTTGTGTCCCATTACAGGTTAAGGAAAAACAGGAAGAACAAAAGGCTGCAAAACAAGAAAAATGCATAACAGAAGAAAGAAAATGACATCAATGAATGTTGCACAGTGTCTCTATATCTTATCAAATAAAACATTTGCAAAGTATAAGTAATATAAGTGATTAAATAAAATGAAAATAACTCTTTATGTTTTCCATGCATTGCATCACTGCTTTATCTATTCTCAATACTGGTTTACATCTTTGCCCTTTATTCACTGAAATTCCTGCAGATTTCCTTGAATTATTTGATTATGTTACGTACTATAGAAGGAAATATATGCAAACTGCTTTCAGTCTTTCTTGAAGGAACATTGTTGCTTTAAACGTATCAATAATTTTCTAATTGTTGTCAAAATAGATATCTTCTGCCCGTCTTTGCTGATCAAAATGTCAAAATGTTTTACTCGGCATTTTGCATTACCATAAAACAAACTTTTTTTCTCACTTGATTATTTAATGATATGAATATGTAATCATGTGTCCTGGCTTTTATTCCAAGTCATTTCAGTGACTGTGGCTGTTTTGGTAGAAACTTCGCTCCCTTTTTATGACAAGTCACATAAGCATTTTTAAACTTTAAACTGTAACTGTTATTGTGTTCCCAGCATGCCATGCCAGTAAAAGCATTGTTTTGATCATGGGTTTTCCTCTCCTTTTTGTCTGTCTAATACATGCAAACCACAGTTAAGGATACTGCTGTCCATTCAGTATCTGCTTTACGTTATAAAAACCATTAGGGAAGCAGACAGTCACTAACTTGGATTGGATCATCTGACACATGACAAAACCCACACGGGTTGATTACGTAATGGAACAGACTTCATAATCCCCATGACATTATAAAGTAAATTGAAAACTGAGTTCATACATAGTTCCGCAAACATCCCTGTGAGAGGAAGCTCACGTGTAATTTATTGATAGTTTAGTGTAACCACATCGGCCTTTAAACAAAAGGAGTGGCTCGTGGGTTTGCAGCTCTTTTCTCTGGTCTTTGCTGATGTCATCATTGCCAGTAATACTTCTGTCCGACTGCAGATCGGTGTAACTCATCCTTGCAATCTCTGTGATAGACGTTGTTTAATCATTGATCACAATGAACGTGCTTAGAGGTCTGCTACACGAGGATGCTCTGTGCAAAGCAGAAAAATCTTTTTCCATCAGCGACTGAAACAACACTGTAATGAGCACTCATCCTTGGTTGTGGTCGTTGTACAGATATGAGTCAGGAGAGATTTGATGACGTGTTAAAGCAAATCCGGGCTTGATTATGATAAAAATGTTAAATGATTTCTAACAGAGTGTGGTGTAGTAATTCACAGCTGTAATTACCTTTGTTGTACTTTTTCCAGCAAGTATAACTTGCATGTGGGTGGATCCTTCAAAATATAATATCTAGATATGATACAATAGTATATGAGAATATGATTTTATCTGATATAAAAGTAGAGCTTTAATATTCTAGCATGCCGCCTTTCAAATATCTTTTTGTGACTTTCTCCTGAGCTTTTGTCTGTTGAAATGCTGGTTTTTTTTATTTATTTATATTTTATCTACTAGTGTTGATGCTGTTCTGCTTTGTGGATTTACGTTGATAGCTCTGACACATTTTTTTATGATGAGTTGGCATGTTTACATTAGGGAGCAGCTCACTGAGCTTTCCAGAGACCAGCAAATGACAAGAATGTCAGCCAATCTGAAAAGCATAGTTCAAGGATGTAGAGCATGAGGAAACTAAAGAGCAAGAAGCGGGAGGTTTTAATCATGTCTTCCTCTCGATCGTCATGGGGAGTTTGAGCTCCCTTGGAGGTAAAAATGGACGGTCTTGCAGAACCGATACAGAGACAATGAGTGTGTCATGTTTCTCGAAACGTGGTTGCAGGAGCACATTCCAGCTTTCAATGCGTTCTACACTTTTAGATGATGCAGGCTGACAAAGACTTGAAAGAAACCAGAAGAAGAGGGGCCATGTGCTTTCAGTACTTGTTAGCAGATGTCCTGGACGTGAGACTGTGAAGGAGCAGATCTGCATCCCAGATGTTCAACTGTTGGCTGTGAATTTCTGTCCATGCTGAGAGTATCATCAGCGCTGTTGCTGTCGGGCAACAAAGACAACATTCAAACGCGTCCATGACGATCTCTGGAGATTTCAACCCTGTTTCTTGTACACTTTCTATTCTCCAGCTTTGTTTGTCAGATGACGTTTACTCTATTTTTTTCTTTCTTGTACTGCGTGTTTATACTGCAGTGGAAAAGTTCCATACTTACAGTACTGCTGTGCCAAAATTAGAACCAGTTGTTGTTATTTTTGTGTGTCAGCAGCAGAGTTGCATCTGTAGTTGGACATGTGTTTTCCAGGGAAGTCGTCGTGGCTACAGACTTCTGCTCTACGGAGGTCACATGCCTCAAAAGGACTTCGTTCTTGATTTTTCAAGCATCTGTGGGAATTGATCTGAATTTAATGTAGAAAAACCTGTTTTTTTCTACCTGAAATTAATGTATATTAATATTCTGTCAATAGAATAAACAAAAGGTGTATCTTTTGTCTTCTAAGATTCTCATTAAGTGTTTTTTATGTGTTTTTTTTAAAGAATTCCCCATACACTGAATTTCATCAACAGGTGAGATGCACCACATCATCACTTGTGAAACTTTATTGTTGTTCAGATTCGAGAAGCAGATGCATCTGAAATTCCAGTATAATTATGAATAAAGTGCACACACAGTTACGTTTCTCACCAGCTGCCTGTGTCATGTGTATGAAAAGCCCAAACACACACACACACACACACACACACACCTACCCGGTGTTTTCAGTCATGATGAGTAACAAGGTTGGTCAGGAGGTTGTGGTGAACGTTTTCCTCACTTCCCTGTCATAAAAGCAGAAGAGGCTAAATGATTCAACACTTTCAGGGCCTGGCAGATAAAAGAAAACAGATTAAATTAGACACCTCTTACCTTAGATGTATTATGGGCTTACACGTTACATCAGCAAATGGATACATTTTTGGGAATTGTTTATCCTTCTCAGTATTTTCCTACCATAGCTTTGCAGCGGTGTTGCTGCTCCATCTGACAAGGTGAGACGGGACGCCACCATTCTGTAAAATTAATATGCAAATAAGAACTTTCAGCTCTCAAACCTCCTCCTACATTATGAAATGTCTGTTATTCATGTTAATGTCAGCATCATACAGCCACCTGTAGATATCTGTTATTTTCACCTGGAATTTTTCTGATTATCTCAACAACAGCAAGTGGAAAAGTTACCCCAAGGTCAGACTGTGCAATAATCAAAGAACTAGACAACAAACCAAAAGCTACATCTCACAACAGCACAGTTCAAGGAAGGCTGAATTAGTACGGTTTGTTGGAAGGGTTGACAGAAGAACATGGGATCGTGTCCGAGGTTTACAAAACTGCATCTGAACAAGCCACAGATCCTGTGGAACAATGTCCTAAAGACGACACCAAAAGTAGCGTTGCTCAGCCTAAAAGCCCAGCAGGATGTTTGATGAGAACCAAACGCAGCATTTCAGCAGAAACATCTCGTATCCTCTGTCACTGGGTCCACCTGTCGTGCAACAGGACGAGCACAGCAGTAAATCTACATCAATAATGAGCCCAGACCTCGACCCAACTGGAACACTGTGGCAGGATCTTCAGAGAGCTGCTCATAAGCAGCTGCAATTCTGTCAATTAACTAAAGCAACGCTGTAAAGAAGAACGAGCCACATTTCCTCCATAATGATGTTTGAGACTGTTAAAAGGAGGAAAATGCCTGTTTTTTCACCTAAAATGGATTTATATTCATCTATATAGAATTATGGCGAGAAAAAGACTGGCTTTTTTGTTTTCTTGTTTTGTTTTATGCTTATCTTTTGTTGACTAAATCATGGCATGTTCACAATCAGTTTATGTTCATATATGTATGAAATATTTAATTTCATTTTGAATCAAATACATTTATTGATGTCTTGTTTTACTGGAATATAATATGATTAAAGGTTTGATAGGTGCGGTGTTCTGTTTTCTTCTTCTTCTTCTCATGTTTCCTAAACAATGATTGTTGGAGTCTTGCTCAGACTAAACAAGTCTGATGTTATCTGGTAAATCATTATGTGTGTTTTTCTAACATTTCAGCCTAAACTTTTGACCTAATTACAGGAGAAAGTAATTACACATCGATGAAGATGCATAGGCGCACAGAGGAAGATGTTTGTGGGATTTTCTGGTACGGCTCTGCATGCCTGACTCCTCATAACACGGGAAATGATTAGGATGGGTTCAGTTTACAGTTCAGAGAAGGATGTGATTCTTTGGGATTAAGTTGTATAATCAGACAAAAATGAGCTGTATTTAATAATAGCGCCTAGCTACAGGTGGGAATGCATGTGTCACTTTAAATTATATTAGGTTGAGCTCAGGCTTATGTTCCGCAGTATCTCACAGCTGTGATCACTTAAAAATAAACTTTCATTCTAGTCATGTGAGATGAACTCTTTTTTTTTCCCTCTCGAAGTGACCTTTTACTCAGCAATTTAAAAAAAAAAAAGAAGTTACCCTCTACCCTGTATGTGTTTTACTCAAACTCACAATCGATACTCAGGATGAACTTTGAAACTCAACTTAAAAAACCCCAAAATATACAAGATCAGGAGTCTTAAAAATTCTAAAATTAGTCTCTGGAGACAACAATGGAGTTCAGTATGAGTCAGGTCTGTACATTTGATTAAATCTGTGATTAATGTAGAGTAAATCTGAAGTGCAAGAAAAAGCAAAAATACACAAAAAATAGTTTCACAATTTAATTTAGATAATTTTAATATGTTTCTTTTCAGGAAATACACATTAAAAATCAGACTTCATAAAGACTGTCAGACAAGAGGACAGGCCTTCAACAAGCAGCAGTAAAACAGAAAATCACATTTGAAGAAGCACGACATGTCATGAAACATGATCTTTGAAATAGTATTTAAACAAAGCAGACAATACAATGATTCAGATGACACAGTGAGATGTCAAAAAGAGACTAAAAAGTGTGTGTGTGTGGGGGGGGGGTACGCTTGTCTTCTAGACCCACAGAGACTTAAGAAAAAAAAAAAAACATGTGATCCCCCACTGGAAAGATACTGAGGTCTCAGAGGGAAGTTCCCCTTTTTATGAAACGTCCTTTTCTTTTCTTTCTTTCACCCCCCCCCCCCCCCTGAAATCAGGCGTACTGTGTTTTCTTTTTCTGATTTAGTTGTTCTTAGTCTAATCTTATTGTGTTTCACAACCATTGTATTATATCACTTATTTAACATATTCTCATAAATCCACACTTTTATTGACCATGTTAATTAATGACACAGACTTATTTTTTGGCGTTTTTGTTGTTTGATTTGTTTGTTTGTTTGTTTGTTTCACGGAATGCCGTTATGCTGCTTTGGAGAGGACGGCTGGTATTTAAATATTGCTGATTTAACTGTGCGTCTTCTGCAGCGTCGCTAGGTGGCAGCATTGCTCATCTTACGCGCACTTTTGCAAGCGCTTGATCTGAACTCAAAATGGGATTTGAAACGACCAAAGACGTGTTGCCTCGAGGAGACTCCAGTTGTAAATCACTCGTAATGGGACCCAATAATATTCCTCATATTTTATCTCTGATTTCCGCTTTAAGGTTTCCATCATATTTTCTCTCAGTTTAGAAGCGATAATGAAGTTTTTTCTCAACTCATAACAATCTGTTTTACGCTGACATCAGAGTCAATTGAAGACTGCTCGTCTGCATGTTTAAATTATAAATAATCAAGTCTCCTTTTTTTGTAGACTAGGGAACATATTGTTAGACATAAGGCTTAAACTCACAGGCATATGCCAGGTTTTTTATAACTAGTTGTTTTTATGAGGCTTCTATTCAATCGGCCCATTATTATCATCAGTCCAACCTTTTGATATACGACAACATCTGGTATCTCACAGGAGGCGGGCGGCAGCCCCTGAAGCTCCTTTCTCATCACCTGCTTCAAAATATATGTTTTTGGATTTTAACAGGGGGGGGGTTAACAGCCTTCCCACGTGTGGACACGAGAACACACACCTTGACGTGGTTTGAATAGCGTGCGCATTCATACATGGGCTTAATGATCAGAGATATTTTGCAAACCTTTTGTCTGGCTGCCATGGACTTTGTAAATCACTGTATTAACATGGCTGGAACATCGGGCTCCATCTGCCATCTCCCTTTTAGGATACTGAGAAGGTGATATTTGGGCTAACAGTGTGTGTGTGTGTGTGTGTGTGTGTGTGTGTGAGTATAAATATAAGCCACCCCAGAGGCCAACATGCCGACTCAGGCAGACGGATCATAGCGAGGGCCAGCCGCAATCAAACAAATGTGCTGAGGGACATCTCTGGACGCGTGTGTGAGAGACATTTTATTTCACTTCTCTTTTATTTATCACTATTTATTATAACGCGCAGCCAACTGGAGTGCTCATATTTCTCCTCCCACAGCAGGAGACATAAAAAAAAAAAAAAAAACGCGGCTCCAGACAATGATGGGAATGATTGCTGGAGTTTGGTGTCTAACCTCGGCCGTTTGTGACATTTATCCAACTCCGCAAACACTCCGTCCTGCTGGCTGCACGCGCGCCGAACACGCCGTCACTCCCCAAACGGCAGTTACTGTTGCCAAAAAAAAAAAAAATGACAGCAAACGCGGCGAGTGTGTCTCAGAGCTGCGAGCGCAAGTCTTTAACTCCCACAAGTGCGCGCGCTTTTTTTTTTTTTTTTTTTGTCGTAATCATGACATTTTTCTGAGCCCGGGACGTCCAAAACGTCAACGTGTCATCTCTTCCTCGATAAGATCTTAATTCTCAAAAGGAAGCGACTCCCTTATTCTTTCCTTTTCATTATAATTAATTCAAATTCATTTTGACCATTAGGAGATCACTCTACTGACTGGTGGGGGGTGCGTGCTGCTTTTGGCTCTGCTGCTTTTCACGCACGCGAGACCGCTGTGCAGTTTCACACCTCTGTGAGTGAGTAGGATGCAAATATTTCTTGTTACACTGTTCATTTTTTTTTTTTTTGGATGATTGCACTTTTTTTTTCTCTTTTTCTTTATGACAGCGGGACGCAACATGTTTTCGCTTGTAATCCTCACGTTTATGTAGGATTCCGCACTTAGTCGCGCGAGATTTATGTTAATGCCTTCTAATAAAAACTGGTTTCAAACCAGCAGGCCAGCAGGAAAAGGCGCGCGCGCAGCGGCTGCCAGGCTGAAACTTTCTCAAGCTCCTAATCTGCCACTGTTGATACTCTGAGCACTTCTTCAACACACTTGGTTTAGCTCCTAGAAGAAAATACTACATTGAATTTCTTTTCAAATGTTTGAACATTTTTCTTCTTCTTCTTCTTATCACGTATGGAGTTAAAATGTTTTTTGGTTATTGGTCTTGAATTAAATGAACACACACAAACACGGAAGTAAACATAATCAAATCAGCACAGGTTTCTCAGATCGTTTCCTCTCACTCTGCGTATTTCTTGCATAATGATGAGACAAAAAGAAACAAAAATCACTTTTATCCCATGCTTGGTTGAACATTTGATCAGTGTGTGTTTGGGTTTCAGAGGGATGTGGGCACGTTCTCATAGCTACAGCTGGAGGGTAGATATTACAACCCTTCACTCTTCACTCTGCACACTGGATCAAACAAATGTCCTCAGTCGGTATCCGATTGTCACTAATAGCTACATTGATTGTCAAGTCTAAAGACTCCACATCCACACAAAGGGGGCACCGTGCACGGCTTCGGGCGGCTGTGGGGGGCGGGAGGAGGCGGGGACAGCGCAGGCGGGCGGGCAGCGCGCCGCCCGGGTTGGCGGACAGCTGATTGTCCGTGTCATTAACTGCGTTTGGGGGCGTTCCCCTTCGCCTCCGAGGCCACGCCTCCCTCACCTACTAGTTTTCTCCTGTTTGGCATCCCAGAGATGGTCCAAAGTGATTCCTCAGGGAAGAAAGGAGCGCAAATCACCCGAGCAGGAGCCGCCGTCGCTCAGGAACGTCCTCTTAATTGCGCGTAATCTTCCGTTTCATTCATCTGATCTGAGAGGAACACTTTGTAAATAAAGAAGCGGAGAGAAGGAAAGGCGTTCCATCTTCTTGTTTTTTTTTTTTTTTTTCTTCTCTTTCTATCTCTGGACTGTTTGTTGCAAAAACTGACATTTTGCTCGTGTTTTTTTTTTGTCAGCTGCACCTTGATCCAGGGGACCGTCGCGAACTCAGCGCAGCCTCTCATCCTGCGCTCCCCCCTTTCATCGCTCTCGCTTCGTTCCTCCTCCAGAGCTGCCGCTTCCCCTTCTTTTTTTTTTTTTTTTTTCTCGTGGAGTCGCTGACATGAGTTGCAGCTAGCCCTGGATGCTGTCAGGTTCCCTTTTTTCCTTCCACATGTCTCGTCTTTTGTTTACTTTGAGAAGCGTGCGCGCGTCTAAAGACCAAGAGAAATAGACCGCGCCACTTTGCTCCCGCGACAGCGCGATCAAACAGACTGCAAGAGGAGGGGAGGCAGGGGGTGAAAAAGAAGAAGAAGGAGGGAGCCAAGGAGAGGAGGATAGAGACAGAGGGGAGAGAGTGAGAGAGAGTGAGAGAGAGAGATAGAGACAGCGTGAAGGTGCGTTTTGATGTTCGGCATCCACGAGAGCATCCAGAGGAGTGGGAGTAGTATGAAAGAGGAGCCCATGGTGGCCGGGATGAACGCGGTTCGGACTTGGATGCAGGGCGCCGGAGTGCTGGACGCCAACACAGCCGCCCAGAGGTGAGCCTGAGGCGGCCTTGGCGCTGCGCTGACACCGGGGTGGAGAAAAGAGCGCGTTTGATCTGCGGCGTTTAAGACGGAGCGGCTGATCCACGCGGGGCGGCTGTGCGTCCCCAGAGGACGCAGTGGTGGGATAACCTCTGCTCCCGCAGGCATTTGAAGTTTTTAGCTCCGAGTCCGACTCCTCCAAACAGCTTAATGTGGCCTAACGCGACATCTCAGATTTGAGCGCAGTTTAAATGTTGTCTTAGAATAACTTTTTTGCGTGCAAAAGTGATCTGTGAGTTTACGCTCTGTGCGCTTTGGTTGAGGTAAAGCAGACCAGACTGTTTAAAGCTTACAAGCGTTGACAATTTCCCATTATAGATTTATTTTTTTCCCAATATGAAAGTTAAAATATTTAGTTTTAATCAAGTTGGACAAGTTTTAAATGAAAGTAACAGCAGGCCTACTATGTTAAAAACAATTCATTGTACTCTTTTAATTTATTGTAAGCTTCACACCTGGTGTCATATATTTAAAAAAAAAGCGTTGATATTTCATTTTATTTGTTAAATTGTTAGTTGATTTAAATTGGAACGTTTTTTTTTTTTTTTTTTTTGCTTTATTGATCAAACTGCTCGTAGTTTCTGACTGATCTAAAAAGCGGCTGCAGCGTTGAGTTGAAACAGAAAAGCATCTTTTTCTTGGATTAAATGTGTTATAATGGTGGCTGCTGCTGCTGCTGATGTGTGTGCTTGTGTCCGCAGCGGTGTGGGTCTCGCTCGCGCGCACTTCGAGAAGCAGCCGCCCTCCAACCTGCGCAAGTCCAACTTCTTCCACTTCGTCCTGGCTCTGTACGACAGGCAGGGCCAACCCGTGGAGATCGAGAGGACCACCTTCGTTGACTTTGTGGAGAAAGAAAAGGTGAGCTCGGAAGTGTTTTCATATTTTTTGACATGGGAGCAGTGAAACAACCCGGATCAGATAAGTCAAGGTGATAAATCCGCAGACGCGCGTTAACAACGTCTCCAGACGCACCCAGCAGGGATCCGCTGGTCCTGGAGGCTTCCCTGATGGGATTTTTAGATGCAGTTTCCTGAGGAAAAACTCACAGACTCCCCACTAATAAGTTAACATTTATATTTTGCGTTTCTTTTTAAGTGTTAAATCCTCCTAATAAATATTTGACTCTTATCATCACTAGTGGCAACTTTAGTTCTCAGTAGCAGCTTTATATTTATTCTGGCAGTTCAAAGTGTGCAGCTTGTAATTGCTGTCAGTCAACATGTTTTATTTGTTAAACAAACATCATTATTAGTATTCCATTCGTCGTTATGATCTAATATTAGTGGATGATGTTTCTTGTCTTTGTTTTATTCTATTTGATTTTATTTAGTATCGAATTATTTATTATTAATGAGGTCTAAATGTCCCACTTCCGTTGGTCAGTAATGAGGTATTTCATTATTCCACTTTAATTAGGTGAATAAAGACAATATTATTACATTTTGTTAAAATCGCTTTTTAGTTGCCACAATTAATTCAGAGACATTCAAATGGTGGAAGTGAGTTATTAAAGTTGTGAAAATAAATTTTGCAAACGGCATTTTCCCTCAAAAATAGAGACTAACGAAAGAGTGGAGTTTCATCACTACATTTAGTTCAAATATTGACAACAGAAAGAAACGCAGCTGCAACTTTTAGCAAACAAACCCACATTTTTTTTTAAAATTAATTTTCATTTGGCTCTGTGGAGGATAGATTTGAAGTAAAGCAGGTCTGAATCGGATCCCGGAACTGGAACTTGACATGTCAGTGGTCCAGAAATCCGAGGCTGTGCAGCCGCAGTGAAGGTCCCAGGAGGAGCTGGATGCTCGCGCTCACCGCCTCTGTTTGCTTTAATTTTCATAGGAAACGACGGGGGAAAAGACCAACAATGGGATCCATTATAGACTTCAGCTCCTTTACAGTAACGGTGAGTTTGGTGTCCATCATTTTTTTTTTTTTTTTATGAAGAGATAACAAAATCAGAGAAAGAATGAAACGACCAAAGCAAAGAGAGAAGACCCCTTGAAATAAATATTTCAGACGGTCACAGCATCAATTTTAATATGAATTGAATTCAAAGCTTTTTCTTAAAGTTATTTTCTTTTTTTTAAGGAAATGTTTTGCAGGTTCTTTGAAGACTAAAAAGCTTAAACACCCCCCTCAGAGTAAGCTGCCACAAATAAACAAATAGCAGCGACATAAAATGTTTCCCCTTTTAACGTTTGTTTAGTGTGCGCGTGTTTCGATTTAAAATTTACTCCTATTAATTTTGACTTGAGAAAAAAAAATGAACACGTGCTTTTTTCCTGTTTTCATTTTCACCCTGAAGTTCGCAATAACTCGAAAGAAAGTGAATAGTCCACTTTTCAAGTCCCAGTCACGCTGACAGGACGCGACTCAGACTGAGAGCTCTGATGACAGCTCGGACTGTCGCAGGGGAAATCAGAGAGAAATGTGTCTTGTGACCTAAAACATCCCCCAAATGAGTCAGACCTTTTCCGTGAGATGCAGGCTGATGTGAAACTGCGATCTAACGCCCCTCTGTCGCTGCAGGGATCCGGACGGAGCAGGACTTGTATGTTCGCCTCATTGACTCCATGACTAAACAGGTAAGCAGCTCGCGCGCTCCACTCGAGACTGTCAGGTCTGCTTCCAGGCACCCCCCCCCCCCCCCCAATCCCCGCACCACCCACCCTGCTGCATGCCTGTGTCTGAGACCCTCAACTTCAGCACAGCCGGCTTGATAAACGACCTGTCTTACCTGTGGAATACATTTACAGAGGCCCAGGTAGAGGACATGTGTCCTCATGGGCTCGTGAGAGAGGTGGCTTTATATCTCTTTCTTTCATACATGTCTAACCTATAGTCTTGTTGTTTTATCAAAGTTAAAATGGTGATCCATGTTGTTTTTTTTGCTTGAAGATAAAAACAGAAAATCCAGGCTTTCTTAAACCTAAATAGAATTAAACAGACAGATTCCTTAAGAACAGCTGAATCTGTTTTTTTTTTTTTTTTTTGTGGAAGGCCACTAAATACTGACTTTTCTTTTTAAGTTTTTTTTTTCCCCCTCTGAACACGTGTGTTTTTGCCTTTTGTAAATATTATCTAGCAACCAATTATGGCTTTCTGGTCAATGCTGATTATTAAAAAATGAACAATAATCAGCCAACTGTTTAACCGGTCTACCTCTGACATCATCACCGCATTTCCTGTTTGTACCTAAGTAAAAAAGGCTGAAAAATAAATAGGGATTGCTATTTTAACTTTGATAAAAGAACAAGACGGGAGGTGCCTTAGACTTTTGCTCTCTGCTGCGTATATGACATGTTTGTGTGTGAATATTTAGTTAAGGTGCAGAAGTGGATGTGTGTTAGTGTTTCGGAGAGACAGTGATGCATGCCAGCTCACTCTTTGAGGACCTTGACCCTCATTTCCTCAATGTGAAACAGAACAACTATCCCAGAGTGTGTTATGGCCAATTCAATCACACAAAGAAATACAGAGCGGCTCGCGCTTTCTGGCGCACACTGAGGGAATTCTCCGCGAGGATGCGTTAGACAATGAAGAAAGTGAGCCCCCTCAACGCTGTTTTGATATCAGGTCTTTTGTTTTGCCAATTCTGCCTCTAGTGCCATTAGGCTCGAAGAGAGTTTGTCTTAGAATGAAAAGAGAAGGAGGAGTTGTTGTTTGTGCAGGAGTGTGTGTGCTTGCATGTTTATCAGCCCGTGTGTGTACGTGTGTGTACGTGCAGGGTGATCAAGCCCTGGAGAGCATGTTGAGTGGGGTTGGAGGGGTAACCAGACTAGATTTTTGGACGCCGCGCTGCATGGACCAGATGGTGCACTATACTCCAGTCTGGCAGTCCAACTGCTCACTGTACACCGCGTATAAACATACGTGCATGCACAAACACATATGCACATGCAGCAGAACACAACACACACACAAACAGTTTTCCCTCTTACTGTCTCTGTCAGAACAGAGCGTTCCTGTTTAGGAGGACTGGATTCCCACGACACACACATTTGCCAGATAGACAAACATTTCTCCCAGATGAAAGACACATACACTTTTTTTCCAGTTTTTTTTTTTTTTATTTGTAGTGTGGTTCACTTTTCTTTTCTCCCAGCATAGTATGCATAAAATTATGAATTAAAATAATACATTTTTTTTGTGATCACCCCCACCCCACTTTTTTTTTTTTTTTTTTTAGGCAATTGTTTATGAGGGCCAGGATAAAAATCCAGAGATGTGCCGGGTGCTGTTGACCCATGAGATCATGTGCAGGTAAGACGAACCAAACCCACTTACGTCTCTGTTTTACATGTGTCTTCATGGCTTGGATCAGGTTTATTATTTTAGAGAGAGGGCAAAGAGATGAGGAGCATTACTAAATTACAATAGGAATCTTATCATTTTCCTCCAAGTGGGTTGGGAAGATGGGCCCTGGCCTATTTCTGTTATGTGTGCACGTCTCCGTGTATACGCGTGTGTGTGTGTGCATGCCTCTCATGTTCAGCTAATTAGGACAAGGAAAAGCTCATTACTCAAACCCATCCTCCTCATTCTGTGTAATACATGCAGTTTGCTGTGTCCTGACAGTGAGCTATGTGTATGGAGGTGGCAGACTCAAATTTCACGTAAAATGCAGACACACCACACACACACACACACACGCACGCACACACACTCGCTCAAAAGTAGTAAGCAGGAACAACCCTCACGGGCCTCTGTGTGCATTTACAATCAATAAAAGAATCACGCGACACGAGATTGTCTCTCACAGAGCAGCCGGCTAAGAAATACACGTGAGAGTTGCATGTAGAAAAATGGCTGGTGGCGAAGTGTAGCCACTTCCTGGTTATCACACGAGGCAATTTCGACCACTTGTTTTCATATGCTGCAGGAAACGGTTGAGATCAGAAATCTGATCTGGCTCTCCAAGCTTCTCGTCCTGAGGGACCGGAGAAAGTAGGGGGGAGGGTCAATCTCCGCTGCTCTCTTTCTCCATCTCCTCCCACACACATACAGTAGATGCACACATGTAGCGAGACGCAGGTACGCAGATATGCAGAAACGGAGGGAAAGGTAGACGTGGTGATACTTTGTTGGGGGGGGGGGGGGGGGGGGGCGGTTGACGCTTCACAACACTGTTACTCTGTGTTGCAGTCAAATGATTCAGAGAGGACTCGTCACATCAGTATGCAGCCCCCCATCTACCCAGCATGCACTACTCCCCAGGTCCAGTGGGACCACTCTGTGACCCACTTCTGAGGGAGAGAAAGAGCACAAGAGAGAGGCGGGATAGAGGGAGGGGACGAGGAAAAATAGAGAACATAAGATGTCTGGTTGTGTGATGTCTGACAGAAACAGAGCTAACCTGAGCCCTGGAGGCTAATTCAACTTTGTATCCAGCCTCATTCGAGCTCACTGCTTATGCGCATCTCCTCCAAAGTTTGCCTAAAATTGCCCCACTGATCTAAAGCGAGAGCGCCGGTCTTACCTCGCCAAGCTAAACACAAATCCAATTCATTTGTCTTGAACTCCACAGAAGTCCCACGCCCTTTTACTCCCATTTTCTCTTTCCTGTATGCTCATCTGGCTTCCTCTGCCCCTTTGAGCTGCGTCTTATCTCACTCTCTCTGTTGTTCACATCTTGGTGACTACCCTTTGTCTGTGTCTCCCTCCTTCTGCCCCCCCCCCTTCTTCCGCCTGCAGTCGGTGCTGCGATAAGAAAAGCTGCGGCAACAGGAACGAGACCCCATCAGACCCTGTCATCATCGACAGGTAAGCAAACTTCGCCTTTTGAACTCAGCCAACACGATGCCATGCTGTCACTGCAAACACAAACACGCCATGTATGACTGGGCCGCGTGTGAACAAGAGGTGTGTGATAAACAGACAGGAAGCAAATGTTACAAAAAAAAAAAAAGAAAAGAAAAAAAAAAGAAAAGCACGACAACATTTTATTTGAAATGACTGGGAAGCCGGAAGAGGAAAATGATTTGTGATGTGCAATTTGGATGAGAAAATGTAACCTGCAAGGCCTCATAAAGGAGGCCACAGGTTGTTTTTCAGCAACCATAATGCTCTGTGTAAGTAAAACGTGTGGAACGGCAGTAAATTATATTCCGGGATGATGATTGTGAAGCGTGGGAGGTATCACAGAGCAGTTGAGCTCTGCTTCAAGTGTGGTCAAACAGTGTTTGTGTGGTTGCGCCGACGAGTTCGCTGATGAGCAGTTTGGGTTACAGCTGCTTGTGTGTGTTTCTGTGGATAAATATCACTCTTGGAATGGTGCTGAACGTTGGTAGCTGCCTCCGACACACACGCACGCACACTTTTCCTCGAGTGTGCGCCTTTTCTCCTGCTGTCATAAACTACATCTGAGTGAAGCCGGGGACCGCTGTGATTTAAAGCCGGTCGGGAAAAAGAAAAACCCTGCAGATTTACTGTTCGGCCTCTGCTTGCATGCGTGTGTGTTTGGCGCATGTGTGGCCATGCAGTGTGGAGGGAAAGTGTTTGTCTGGACTTCACGCGTGGAGATTGAAGGATTGAAGTCACCGTTTGGGTTTTCTTCTCTGTAACGTGCTGCAGAATCAGGAAAAAATATAGTGCAGCGTTGGCTCTTTTACGTCTTATTTGAATGTGTCACATTTGAGTGTATTTGTGAGTGTTAATGAGGCAGTGACCTGTGCTATCTGATGAACGCAGCTGTCTTGTTCTCACTACTGCTCTGTCAAGAGCTACTCTTTACCTGTGTATGTTTGTGTGTGTGTGTGTGAGGGTGCACAACTTTTTGCGTGTGTGCGTGCGCCACCCTTGTTCCGCTCCAGCGGAGCGGAAGGCCTCACCTCAGCGCTCCCTGAGACAGCTGCACCCCACCACGTGGCCTCAGACAACATGCCTGCCCATCACACCCTGCCATATTTTCTGATTTTTGTTTTCCTGTGTGCATACTTGTTGAGTTTCTCATCTCTGTCGCTCCACCTTCGTGGCTGCCATCCCGGCTCGCAGACTTTTCTCTTCGCAGCTCGGGTCTCTCAGCGGAGCAGGCCCATCTCCGGCGAACAGGCTCTCCCAGACAGAGCATGTGCTCAGGCCGCTCGTTGGCGCTAAGTCCCCCGACGCCCGACGGCTCAGGTGTGAGGGCAGCGTTAACGAACAACAAATTAGAACGGTGGAGGGAAAACAACAGCAATATCTCTCTGCTTTCCTCCCCAGTGAGCAGTCTTTCTGGACAGGAAAAATAGGTCAGGTGAGAGGAGAGTTATCGGGGAGGGGTCGGTAGCCAGTTTTAACGGAGGGACCGGAGGGGAATAAGGGGGGGGAGGGCTCATACGTTTGCTCATTTAGCACCAATATATTCTTGGCAATTGTAATAATCAGGCATTCATAAACAAACAAACAACTGTGAGGCTGAAACTGACTCAATTACCACGAGTTCCCCTCCTTCAAATTCATAAAGAAATACCGTCAGCAGCCCCTCTCCACCCTTGAAGTTATTTAGTTCGTTAAATAAGGGCTCGTTAGCCCTCTGCTGTTTCACAGAGATGATTAGATTTTACAGCCCTAATTAGCTGGGCTAGCTCTAACTCTTCTGGAAGAGTAATGGGTCTGATTGCCTAATTAGCTCTCTCTCGTTAACATAGGAGAAACAGGCCACTGCAGCAAAACTGCAGGAATGAGGAAAAATAAAGTCAGCTAATGAGAAACTTATTTGATTGTTACAAGAACAAATCTGGTCGAGTTTGGTTCGGCAGCGCTCTGGGTGCTGTAAACGCTCACCGGGAGAATCTCTCTCAACCCTCTCTCCATCTCCCCTCCTGTTAAAAAGAGAATTTGTTTGGGCTTTTAGCACTTATACAGAGACACGCGACTCATATTTCAGTTATGGAGCATCTCTGTTGCTTGTAAAAAGCACATGAAAACTTTTTTTCTTTTGGACTGAAAAGATAAGAAACATTCAATGTTTAGGTTTTAGATTATGATTACTGCAGCAGCATGTGGTTTTAGAGGCATTTCTCTCCTCTATAGAAGTCTTCTCTGACTGTTTCCCTGCCATTTGTCAGTAACACCATATATTATGAATATAGCTTCAGTGGTGGGGAGTTCTTGAAATTCTGATGGGCCTTGGCATGACATACCATGTCTGTGCTTGACACTGGGCCGTTGAAGCAGCTGAAAGGTGAGATGCGCTTGTGTTTCTCCTCCCTGGGGAAACATGTGTGGTCCACTTTAGACTCTCACAGAGGCAGAATAATACGAGGGGAGTCCTTAACCCCCTCCAACCTCCATTTCCACCTCCCTCCATAACTGCTGGTTTGCATGGAGTTAAACATATGCAGCCACTGCATATGATAGATCTATCATGTGCCTGGATGGGCCTCAAGTCATAAAAAGTCATTTCCCTCCTATGCACTACTTTGCATCTCTCTGTATAGTTTTATGTTAATCCCATATAAACTTTAGCCATTTTTTTTAATGACAAAAACTCTCATGGAGGATAAACATCTATTTTATAATGATCCTCTGGCAAGGAGGGGCAGCAACACTGTTTAACAGGTTACAGGCAAAGACTAATCACATAAAATTTAGTTGAGGGTTAAGAGTGCATTACAAAATCATAAAACAGCAAGATATGTGTCACAAGTCATCAACAATATTGGGGATTTTAGGGCATCTTTAATGAGTCCTCCTTTGAGTCTTTTAAATGCCGCTTTGAATTTGTTTAGTAACATCAGCTTCTTGAAATTTAAAAAGATTTATGTCTGAATCCAAGCAAAGAACTGATGAACTAAATGTTAATTTTGTCAAGTGATAACAGATAACAGGAAGGTGGCAGCAATAAGCCCTCCAAGTGAAAAATAATAACACACTTTCCTGTATTTTTCTGAAGGATATAGATCGGGAGATAGCTTGAGAAGGAATAGCTTTAGAAATAAAAACAAGCCAGTGAGTTAAGGCAGATCATCTAACTCAAATATATAGTAAAGTAACGATTAGTAAAAGATTTTAAACATGGAAATAATTTCTCTTTTTTTGTGGTAGATTGTATCCAGTTCAAGAGAGCATAATAAAGATACATGGCCATAAGAGAGCATAAACATATGCTGTAAGTGGTAACAATATTCAGTCCTGAATACAGGCATTAAGTGATTTGAAAATCTAAAGAAAAACCTTTTTATAATCAGTCAAACCTACTGTCACTGGGGGCACGACTGCCCCTCCAGCACCATGTGTCCTCTCCTGCCTCCTACCACCTGTGTCCTGTGTCCCTTTCCTGCTCATCCAGCTCCCACAGGCCTGCTGCAAGGTGTCCCCCAGGCAAGGGGAGCCTCTCTGGAGGGAGGGAGGGGGGGGGGGGGGTAGAAGCACTCTGTGGTCAGAGATAAGGATCCACTGGTTAGGCTTTTATACCACATGATCCCCCTTCTTTGACAAGAGTGAAGCGGTGGCAGCTTCACATGCGCAGGCTGTTGTTTCAGGTTTATTGCCGTTTTTGAGTTTATGCTCGTATGTGTTTGGATTTGCACACACTCCTGCGGCCTGCTGTTGATGTTGCCCATTTCCTTGCATGCGTGTCTCTGCTTGTGTATCCACTTTGGTGTTGGTTATTTCCCCTGGAGTGAGTGTGTATGTTGATAGAGGCCATTTCCTGACGACTGTGTGAGAGCGTCTTGAGTGAAGAATGTCGGGCAGGAAGTGCTCCTCCCGGGGAGGATGATGTCATGCCCGACAGTTTCCTGTTCTCGGAGCCTGTGGAACAGGCTGACTCTCAGCTTCACGGTGGTTAGTTTGCACTTTTCTACCAGGTTTTGGTTCACATTTCGACTGCCTCAGGTCAACACCTGATACATCTCTCAGAAAAAAAAAAAAAAAAGACTTTGAAGCCGGCAGCTGGAAGCTGGCTGAGCATTGAGCATTTCCCAGTTTAATCTAATACCTGTTCTTCACAATATCCATTGTGGGGAACCCCCTTATTGTTTTGGTTTTGTTTGGATGCACTTCCTGGGGTGAGAGGTCATATGTTGCCTTGGCTAGGCTAACGTGCACTTGTGAATAATGTATGTCATTGACTTTATGTCAGCCCTGCCAGCCCCCCAAGCAGAGCCCACCCATGTTTAATTCATCCATCTCATCTGTGTGTGTGCATGCTTCTGCAAATGTGTGTGCGTGTGTCATTTAAAGGGCCCGGTCTGCACCTGTCTAGCCATTAGCCCCCTTCTCATTTGCATTTGATGCTAATGCGGTTTACTGGCAGCATCTTCCATCCGTTTAGTTTAGTTTCAGTTTCGTATCCATGACGCCAATGGTGAGAAAGTGATTGTAGACTGACAGCCCGCCTATCCTACATTCTTTAGACTGTATCTGCCTAACACCTGGATAACGTCATTGCTTTTCCTTTGCACATCTTTGGTCTGGTCTATTTAATGGAGGGTGGTCGGTGACTTTTTTTCATATTTTTGATTTGCTACATTTTCTGTTGTGTCTTGAAGCCACCTATCAGTGGCTCAACTAAATGAGTGTCTTGAAATAGTGAATGTGATGGTACTTTGGGAAGAGGATTACAGTATCTGTAAAGTTTTTTTTATGAACTTGTATGATCTTCCTTTATCTTGATTTTAGTACTTTTCCTCGAAAGTCAGGAAAGAGATTGCACACCCCCCTGCTTCAGAAGATGCTGTTGACGTGCTGTTTCTTTTTCTGCAGTCTAAGGGGGGACAACTACATAAGAAGTTATGGTTGGCTTTGAAAAGGACTGGCCCTGAGCTGGTTGTGGTGTTTGTGCAGGGCTCAGGGGCAAAGAGGCAGAGTTGCTGGCTCATCGATATGCAGGCAGAACTCCTCTCCCTCAGGTGCTAGCTGCCTCACAAATCTGCTTTGCTCTCATGTGAGAGCACACACACACACAGACAGAGATGCAGCTCTCACCCTTGGATAAACTCCTACGCAGCACACGAACACGTATGCAGACACACGCCTGCCAAGTTGTAAGAATCCACAAGCGTGCAAAAATATAGTACTTATACACACACACTCACATCGATGCATACTGACCTGCAGATTTCTGCATCTGTTTGGTTGTGTTCCTTTTTTTTTTTTTTTCCCTGCGGTGGTTCCCTCACCCGTTTGGCCCCCAGCGTTGGAGGGAAAGCGTGCCCCAGGGGACTGACGGCTGTGCTGATTGACAGCGGGGAGTTTGGAGGTCGAAGAGCCTCTAAAACAACACTGCTACTTTCCTTCGCCCTCTCACCCCCAGCAACTGGCTCACTTTTATTTGTGAACACCCCACAAAAATATAACTTATAATTCCCTGGGTTTGTTTTTTCATTTGTCAGTATGATGTGTAAAATTAACAGAGGCTATATTTGTTCTGCCTTAAGGTCACATTGGGAATAAGCTTTTTTTTTTTTTTTATTAATGCTCAACTTTTGTTTCCCCAATAAACTAAGCAGAGCTGCGTCATACTTTATTGGTAGTTAAGTTAATGCTCTCCAGCTGAATTCAGGTAACAGTCGGTTTATTAGAGCACATAAAACATAATTTACAAATGCTATAACAGCAAAAAGTTCTTGGATTCACGACACGACGGGATATTTTTTTCTTTTTTTTTGGCTGCACCAACTGTAAATAGCACTGTTGTAACAGCTTTTCCCCCCTGCAAACTGCTTTGTCATTATTGCTTGACATTCCCTGCTTGACCTGGCCACTCTCCTTGGTTGTTCTCTCTGCCTTTGTGTTAGTGTTTGTCCTCTCCCAGAATGAAGGGGTTAGGCTGGCCAGAGCTGACCCAAATGAGCAGCGTCCTACTTCTCTGAGAGCTATTTAAGACATTTTTGGTGTTGGAAATTACAGGCTAGAGAGATAGAGATAGAACAGGAGTTAAATAGAAAGAAGATATATTTGCTATATGAAAGGTCTCATGTGTGAGCATGTGTGGTACTGCGAGAGGAGGGAGGAGTAACGTTTTCCAGGATTTAGTCCATGACTCGCCCTAGAAGATGCGCTCAATTTGCTTTTCAAATGAGCCATGAAGAGCACGAGTGTGCACCTCTGGGTGTGATGGCATACATTTGGACGTGCAATGCTATGTGTGTGTGTGTGTGTGTGTGTGTGTGTGTGTGTGTGTTAGAGGAGCAAAGCTTTGTTGTCTCTGTCCTCTGATGTGTGTGGACAGTCTAGCACACGGCCCACTAAGTGCTCTCTCACAGCCAATGTGTTACATGGCTGCCTGTGTTGCTTCTCTTAATTGAATAGACACACCAGCCCCTCTCAGTGAAGGATACTCAGACCTCCACTCGTAGCGGGCTGAGCCCGTGTGACACCGAGCAGCATCGCCTCAAGCTGCCCTGATCTCAGCCATCACCCATGATTTATTGTTTTCTGATTATTTCTGCTAAGTGAGAACACAGACAGCATGCTCCGTGGCAGCTTCATACCCCGACGCCACTCTGGTGTCTCACTTCCTACCAGCCAGTTTCCATTCCAGCCCCTCTGCTGGTGTTTTACCTCAGCACTTGTGGCCCAGGATGTAAGTCCAGGTGTCCAGGATGAGTGCCTGTGACCCGCTGTGCCCGAGCAAGATGTATGGTCTGCTGATTGTTTTCCATCAATCTGTCCAGGAAGAATGGATCACTGGCCAGGCGCTGTGAGCGGCGCTCTCAGTTTCACATGTCACAATGGAAGGAAAACCTGCACAACATGGGGGAGACAGGGAGGGAGAGATGTGCAGCGTGATACTGTTAGCGAGATTCTGCAGCAAAGTTGTGCCATTGAGATCAGATTCTGTGTAACTGTTCTGTGTGACATTTTCCTTTATTTCACCATAAAAGTAAAATACCTTTTTGGCAATTTTGAAACTATCATTCTCTCCTAGTTGAGCCTTTTCATACCCACTGTTGTAAGGAAGTTTAGTGACATTGAGCTTGACTAATTTGAGCTGTGCCGTTAAGAGACTAAAGGAGATCTTCAAGGGAGTATCGCTGCCATAATTAAATGTAAAGCAGGGATGTCAGCATCCAGACAATTATGGTCAACTCTATTGTTCGATCAAAGGGATGATATATTCTTACATTCCTAATATATTCCTTTTTTTCCCTTTGCATTAATCGTCAACAAATGAGACCCAAGCACATGTCACTGTGTTCACTTCAAAAAGCTGAGCTGAAATTAAAGGGCTTTGTTTGTGTTTATATAACTCGTGAGGGGAGACAAAGTAAGGCGTAGGCGATCGACTGAGACACTTTGTTGTTTTATACCGCCTCAACCCCCTTCATGTGTGTGCTGCAGGAGTTGTTGGTTTGTTTACTGAGCGGCTTGACCTCGCAGAGAAGAATGCTCCCTCGTTTCCTTCCGTGTCGCGCTCTAAGTTTTTGCCATCTAGTGTCTCTCCTTCTTCTTCTTCTTCTTCTCCCTCTCTCTATCTGCGTGTCTTCCTCTTAAGTCCTCCCACTCAGAGCTCCAGATTTAATCACACGCGGAATCTTCCCCGCGTTTGAACGCTCCCCCGCGTGCGGCGCGCGCGGAGAGTCGCGCTAATTATCCGGTTACTGGCTTCACCTGGGCAAGAACTGCGATTTACACGTGGTGGCTTTCTGTTCAGACTCACAGACCTTTGCAGGTTATTTTTTTATTTATTTATATAATTAATAGCGCTTCTTTCTTTTTGTCTCGCTCTCCGTGTCTGCTTTTTTTTTTTCTTTTTACCCTCCCTCTTCCTCTGGCTATTGTCTCCGCAAAAACAAGGAAGATTTACTGCCAAAAGAATGAAGGGTGTGTTAGGTGTGTACAAGTTGCTTGTTAGTTATTCTTTAAGTTGAGTAATGCTGTAACTGTACCACATTTATACTCACACACACACAAAAACCATCCACTGACCTGAGAACAGACATGTAGTCCACAGAGGCGCGTTCAAACACAAAGACAAACTTCCGAGCGTGCCGGTAATGAAGCACATCTCACTTCTGTCATGGCGCCCATGTTAGCATGACAAGATGTTTACACACACAATCACAGCGGCGCCTCTGATGTGGGCCCGGATGAAAGGGAGATGAAAAAAGGCCGCAGAGATGTGATTGTGAGCGTCGGGCGTGGACCGCTTTTCTCTGTTTGACAGCTGTAACAGAACCCCACTGAGAGTGAGAGAGATATACCTGGAGAAATACATCCTGAAAAAGGGGAGACTTTTCTTTTTCTTAAAGAGAGGAACGTCTCTGAGCTACAGTAAGTAAATAAGAATAACCTGTATCAGTGGACTTTAAAGATAATATACCATGTTCAGGGCAAAAGTCAATATTTAGTGTGAGCTTCCCTACAGTCAAGCACAAATATACCCAATTTTCCGGACTATAAAGTGCACCTAGATATAAGCCGCACACACTAAAATGTAAACGAAATATATATTTTGTCACTTATAAGCCGCACCGGACTATAAGCCGCCAGTATCCAGGCTGAGAAATAAGATATTTAAATTGAAAGATTTTACCATTAGTGTTTATTCATATACCTGAACTGATAACTGTAACACGGCAGTAAAAGTGCTGATCAAGCAAAACAGAAAAGTCATTGATGGTCATTTCATGGTTTAATTTTCCTCCTGTACACTAAAAGGATGTTTTTATTTATTTTTCCTCCTCCTGTGTACTGAAACCACCCCACACAGCAAAGACATCCGGAACGGACCCGTGAAATAGACCAGTATCGGGATCCACTTGCACTCAGTGGCGGATCCCCTTTGGAGCCAGATAGCGGACCTGCTGGATCCACGCTGCGTCTGGTCCGCATCTGCGATTAAAACCTTACCTATGCAGCGGGTCCGCTCAGAACCCTGAAATCCGCTGGGGAACCAATAAACTGACTGGACAAATTTATTAAACAGTTTGTCCAATAATAATAGGTATTGATGCTCACAAAATGAATGTAGAGTAGCATAGCCAACATAGGCTACTGAACAAAAACAGAATAGCCTTTAACTACTTGGTTTGTTTTTGGTTTTTGCACTTCCTGCTACAGCGCCCCCTGAGGGCTGAAGAAAAATTAATAGAAAAGCCGCATCTCTGTATAAGCCTCATGGTTTAAAGCGTGAGACAAAAGTAGCGGCTTATAGTCCGGAAAATACGGTAACTCTTTTTAACACAGCAGATTTTTTTTCTTCTTAGAAGCATAAGTTTCAATTTTATTTGAAGGAATAATTGATTGCTGTGATGGACCGACGACCTGTCTATGTGTGTACCCCTGAATTCACCTGAAGACAGCTGGGATGGGCTCCAGCAGACCCAAATGATCCTGGATAGGAAGAAACGGTATAGAGGAAGAATGGGTGGAATATTTTATTACTTTTAGTAGGTGTTGTCTTGCTTTCACAGTCTCCTCTCCTCCTACCATCCACAAAAATATGCACCTAAAGTAACTTTAATCTCCCGTCCCAGTCGTCCTTTGTGACAACTGTGTGATGCTTTACAACACTATGACACACATCAACGATGGTCAACAGTGGCTATAAGATTAGATTACCTCACAAGGCTACACCTGACATCAAGAGAGAGCCAACTAAAGGCTCCTATACACAGAACAATTTTGGGCTTGTCGCAGACAAACGGATGGGGATATCTTTGGTCAAAATCGGCTGTCCGTTGTCCCATAATATGAGTGGTTTGACGACGCCTGTCCTGTCACCAAAGACTACCTGATATAGTTTTCTGACAGTGTCAGAAATCCTTCGACTTTCGGGCCAATTAAAATACAACTTTAAATTATGTATTAATTTTTCATTCATTATTGACCTCATAAGAAAAATAAGAATCCAAACTTGGCCTCTTCTGCCTAACCATGACTTTCCATTTCCATTATTCTTCTTTGCTGCTTCTTTTTTAAAGCATTTATGCCAGACATTAACCCAACAACAGAGTGGTTTATTTCCACGTGTTGTGTGCTGCCACCACATACCGATCACACACAATTCTGCATCCGTCTGCGTCTCCGCATCAGTCATAGCCTACAATTGAAGAAAGCTCATCACATCTTCACATCCAAGATTAAGCAAATGCAAATCGTACAGTGTGAGATCTTATAATCTTATATGACTGCAGAAATCATGCAGCGTATAGGAGCCCTAAGAGGCTCAAGAGCAGAATGATAGAAGAGAAAGTGAGAGTGACCGAGCAAGAGCCTGAACAAAATTAAATCTGGGACAGTGTCATAAAAAGACTTAACCTCCATGTCTATGGGGGTCCCTCTGAGCTAAAAATTGCGACGTTCCTTTCTGCCTCTTTAAGGAGACTGTCACCCATACAGATGTTTGCAATGATATTAATTAGGATTCCATTCTACTTAGGTTCACGAGTCAGGTTCCTGTATTTTCTGTCGTATCTTAAAGAGACTGGAAAATAAATATGGATGTCATTAGAACTTTGATAGAATAACAAGATTTGGGCTGCCTAAGGCTTTTGGACTGTACTGTACATTCTCAAATGTGGAGGAAAACAATTAGATCCACATGCTTTCCCTCGTCCCGCAGTGTAGATTACAAATGAGCAAACCTGGCATTTATCACATTACTGCAAACATTTATTAAAGCCGGTTCCCCTCTAAAGCTGCAGTGATAACAGTGGGTAATTGCAGAGACTGGCTCTATTAGTTAAGTATGCCTAATGTCACTGCCTCAGAGCATTAATGGACGCCGTAGTATTATGTTCCTGCGCTCATTACCACCACCACCCCCCTACCTCCACGCACACACAAAATCTCACACACGCTCATCCACGCAGCCTCTCTTCCCCCCTTCATTGACCCTGCAGCGGGAGTCTGTGCCCGTCTAATGAGAAATGGAAAACACTGCTTCACGACTTCCAAGACACACACACACATATAAACACCAGCACGTGCACTCAACGGGAGACATTACAAGGGGACAGAGGGGGTACAACACCATAATCACACACGCCCAGGGAAACAATTGCGCCGTTATCAGAGTGATCACATTATAAAAGTTTAATAAACACCAAACGGCCTAATGGTGAATTAGCCTGCATCTGCCCTGTTGTGCCAGCCAGGCTGTAATTAGTGATTTAACAGAGACAAACAAATGTTTTTTAGCCGGAGCTTTTCACAGTCAACAGATTTTTAGTCAGACATAAATTATCTTGTTTTGTCCAGAATGGGAGAAAGGGGGGATTTTATTCGCTGATCCTGACTCCCAGACACCGAAGGCCCCATGCCGAGGCAGTCAGACATGCGCTGAACCTCTAAGAGAACAGTTTGGCTCGAGCTTCCAGTCTGGTTTTTCTAAGTGGCACTTGAGTTCTGTGTGGAGAGAGGCGGACGGGTGCTTGAGATTGTTGAGGAGGAGGAGATGGAATAGGAAAAGGAGGTGGGGGGGGGCAGGAAGAAGAAGAGAAGGTGGTGAGAGAATGATGTGGAAGAGGACAAGAGGAGGGGAGAAACTCTCTTCTTCCTGCTCTCCAGGGCGAAAGCAGTTGTGTGTCTGGGAAGTGTGTGTATTTGCATGCGTGCATGAAATCGATGATGGTTTATAATATACAATCACAAGGACCTATCACTTTGTATATGGCCTCCATCCTCATTCATCAATATTACATCAGGGCTCTTCCCAGTGAGAGGTGGCAGGAGGGTGCGAAAACGGCTGTGGAAAGAGAATATGGCTTTGGTCCAGAGTGTGTGTGTGTGTGTTTGTGTGTGTGTGTGTAGGTGGGAGATTGTTGGCCAAGGGGGAAGGAAGAGGGCATCTGCTGAGGTTGTAGAAAACATCGCTTCCAGCATACACAAATGTGCAAACGTACACCCCACCCTGCATGTGTGTATGTGTGTGTGTGTCTGCATCTGTCAGACTGCTTTGGTGTGTGCACATGTGTGTGAGTGTGTGTGTGTGCGCTTGCCAGCTGAGTGACAGCTTAGTATTGATCTGTGGGAGGCCCTGGTGTCATTAGACCCAGTATGGACCAGCAGGCACACGTGGAGGTCAGGGCACAGAGTTTGTATGTGTGTGTGTGTGTGTTATTTAGTGTGTGTTTGTGTGGAGGACTGGGGCACCAAGTGTTCAGTAGTGACAGGCTCAAGCCTCTGAAGGAAAATCAATGGTGTCATAAGAGGAAGGTTTCCTCCAGCCTCCTCCTCCCTCTTTCTTCCCTCCTCCTCTTCTTTTTTCTTGTTCTTCTCATCTTTGCTCCTGTTTTTTTCATTTTCCCCATCTGGGAGGTCATCCACTGAACGCCCGTTTATACATTTTAACACCCCCTTTCTTTCTTTCTTTTGCAGTCAGACACATACTTACACACAGCATCTCTGAGTCAGGGTGGGGGTTGTGTGATGTGTGGATCAATTTTGGGGGGGATCCTGGCAAAAGTGAGCCATTAGTGGCAAAACTGATCCTGGATCAGTCCTCATTAACTAAAAGGGCATAGGGACCGTTTTTTCCAGATGAAAGAGGTGACCTCAAACCAGTGACAATTAACTTGAGAGGGCAGGGGCGACTAGTTGAATTGATGGCACGCACTGTTTTGTTTCAGAGAAGTTTGATTCCAAAAGAAACTGATAGGACTTTGTTTTGTGTTTTTTTTTTTAGAAATTTATGCTGTCCTTCAGTTATTTATCATCAAGGATGAGCACATACGCTCTTTCTGTTACACACACACACAGGGAAACACACACAGGGCAAGCATCCACCTGTTCTCTTCCCCTCTTTCGCCTGAGGGGACTAGTGTGGTAGATAACAGTTTGAGTGGGCCTGCTGCAAAACACTAATCAGACCTAACACTGCCTAATTAGCACAGAGTCCACTGATTGGCTTACAGCAATAATTAACACAGGTGAGAATAATTAGATCCCCATAGACCTGTTTGTGCCTGTGTATATGTGTGATCGAATGTGTGTGTGTGAAGGATGTTATTATGCAGTCTTGGTCCCCCGTGAGACTGAGGAGGCAGAGAGAAGAATCAAACTCATTACTGAAACCAGGCCAACCTGTGTTAGGTGCTCCGCTTTCCCACACTCAGAGAATTAGCCACAGAGAGATCCACCACCAATTTTTCCTTCTCTTTTTTTTCTGTCAGCTCTCTCTGTTTTTTTTTTTTTTTTTCCCTCACTCACCCTCCATCCTGTTCCCGACAACCCCGCTTTCCTGATTTCAGACGGTGCAGTTTGTCGTTGTAGTTTGAGGAACTTCACCGCCTGGTGAACCTGGGAAGTCGAGATGAAACGGAGAATCGGTGCATCTCTCTATCCAGCTCTGTCTCTCTCTCTCTGGTGGTCTGCTTTTCACTTTTATCCCCACACCCAGCACCCGTTCAGAGTGTCTTTAAAATAGTAGAATGGAAAGGGAAATGTTGGCGAGGACCGTCTTCCTCTTCACATAAAAAGCTTAATCACAGAGCCTCTTCCTGCACCATAAAATTGTATACTGTGCACTCCATGAACTACTACTACTTACTGCCTGGCAATATAGAAAATAGTGCAATGTGCTCATCAAACATCTCATATTGATTGTCCAAAAGAGAGTGAGATAATGAGAAAGAAGGGGGAGGTGGGGGGGCTGTAAGACATTGTTTTGAAAGACTGGCCGTTGTTCATCAGACTGTAAGCAGCATGGTGTCCTCCATCTCACTCGTCTCAGTTATTTTTACCAAAGTGGTGCTTCTTTGATCAAGCTAACATCACACAGAAGAAGACGGCGCGCAGACATTGAGAGGGGGTTAATATTGGAACACAATTGACAGCTTGTCACTTTTAGCTCTGAGGCACCAACACTGCAGAGCAGTTAGTTAGGTGCCAGAGATGGAGATGAGGGGGGGGGGATATCACAACAAGCGTACCTCTAGAGCTTTTTGTGTGCAAAATAAATAACAAGCAATGATGTAAAATGGTGTTTTCCTGGAGTGTGCGGCTGCTCCTGGGATGTATTTTTACATGTCAGGGCGTTTTAAAGTGCTTTAGGAGTGTAGGATGTACGGATAATGAATTTAACCCCTTAAAGCTGTGCGTAAACACACACAAACATACCGTTTTGCTTTCATCCATGCGCACACGTAAGGGGACTGTTTACCTGACCACAGGTGCACCGCAGCATTAATGTGAGGCACATCTGAGCTGATTCCCACCCCCATCTCCAGCTCCGTGCAGTTGTTCTCCACCCACCAGGATCCAGGGTGGTGCCAGGGGCGACATCAGCCTATAACCACAAAATAGTAGAGACACAGTGGGAGAGGAAAGCTCATTGTTGACTGACTGATCTGCAGTCGCTCACTGACATGCCTCCTGTGTTTGCCAGATTTGTTTTCCTTTTGGTCTGTTCACTCGTGGTAAACACTTGCCTCTCATAACCAGCAGCTACCACCTCTGTCACACTGAGGCTGTCAACACTCACGCTCACCCAAACTGTACTCCACGGTGCACTAAGCTGCGCAATGCACAGACACAGACGCACACATGGACACACACACCAGTGAGATGTATGTGCGTGTGGAATGGTTGTACTTGAAGGCAGCTCAAATGCTTATAAGAGTTGTTAAACCAGTGTTTATGGGAGCATTTGCATAGTGTTCATATCATTTTCTGATTCCCATCTCCTTTTCATACACACACACACTCACGCATACTCACGCAGACTCATGAGCTGCACTTTTCCACCACAAATACTTTCAACATGCCTTCCTGATTGTTTAAAAAAAATGAAAGAGGGTTGATTGTGGCAAAACAAGGAAAGCTGCTTTTTTCATATTTCCTGTTTCAATAATTAATATGCATGAGTTTTATGGCCGCTTAAGATGCGATCAATTATTCATTAACAGCATGTTAATTGCATCCACAGTCGTGAATATTTAACCAAACACTAAATCAATGGGGTCGAATGAGCAGCAATATGGACATTTTATAAGCTTTGCCGAAAATGAGGAAAGGCTTTAATGAAAACAGCAAAGAGCAGATTGAAATGGGAAAAACACAAAGAAAGAGCCAGCGTAACAAAAGGGAGCTAATGTGTAGAAAGCAGGCAACATGAATAAATGCTAAGTTGTTGACTTGTGATATATAGTGACTCTTAGCCTTTTCTTTTGCTTTTGTCCCTTTTTTCTAATCGTCTCCTTTTTAAAAAAAAAAAAAAAAAATGAGCGGATTTAATCTATCCATCTCTGCCAACTGCAGCCAGCCTTTTTCTTTCTCAAAGACTCCAGACTCCTTTGTCCTGAATCTTTGTATGCTTGTGCATGTATGTGTGCATGTGTATGTGTCTGTACAGCTCCTGTTTGGGTGTGCTCGTGTGTGTGTGTGTGTGTCACAGCAGTGTCTGGACAGTGACATTTCTCTGCTTGGATAACCATCGCGCCCTCTGTCCCTCTGTCCCTCCAGCCATGACGCAGGGTAATGTCACCTGTCAGTCTCAAACTCCTACTTACAACCGCTATCCCCCCCCCCCTCAACTCCCCCACTCATTCCCAAATGGAACATCACCACCCGTTTGCCACCCTCCCGCCACGACCCCGACTGCTCCTCCCTTGGACCTCACCTGGGAGACAAAGCCCTCGCCATCTTCCACTTCCTACTTCTTTTGTCCTCTCCTCTGCTAAATCTCATAAGATGCCGTATTCTCCTCTTCTCTTTTGCTGTCTTCTATCCAAATGGCAACTCCACCTTTTTTCCCTTTACATTTACCCCGAGGAATATAGCATGGGAGGACAGCACGTATGGGGAGAGGCGAAGTCAAGGGTGGGAAGTTGACTTTTTGCCTGGACCCTGGTGTGCTCCGCGCCTGTTTTCAATTACTCTCCCCACGCTGGCAGGGTGGAGGTTTATGCATTATATGGGAATGTAATTGACTATAACTGCCCTCTTAACATTATCCAGGTGTACTAGTTGAGTGTGTGAGATTAGGCCTCGGGTCCTGGCTATTATGATGTGTGTGGACTGTCTATGTGGCTGTGTTGTTGTTGATGTATTTATATCCTTCCCCTGTGAGGCGCTGCCCATTAGCACTACATTCAAACGTGCCATTTCCCCCGTGCGTGTGTCCGTGCACATTTTTGTGCACGCGTGAGCGCACGGCAGCTGCTGTGGAAGTTTCACCGCGCATACGCCGGTGTGCGTTTAAGAATGAGAGGGAAAGTAGAAAAAGAAGCAGGATGCAGATACAGGCTGCTTCTAGGGGGGCCTGACTTTACAAGGACAAAGTCAAAATAGGTCCATTCACAAGGCTGATATGCAGTGATTTGTATGTATAGTCATGTGCGGCCTGCGGGGGCACAAGCCCAGGAGCTATCACTGACACCCAGACCAGCACACCGGTAGAGGGAGGTGGTGGAAGTGAATGTAGAGTTTGTGTGTGTGTGTGTGTGTGTGTCTGTAAAGGAAGCATCAACAGGCTGTCAATCAAGCCCCAGCCACAGCTTGTCAGTCCTCCATAGAGCTCGTCCGAGGGAGAATGGGAGTCCCTGGGATCCTGAGAGGAGAAAGGAGGAGGAGGTGGAGGCAGCAGGGAAGAGGCGTTTGTCTGTCTGTCTCAATGACTCCAGCTTGATTTGATATTTGATACAGAGCATGTGGCATTTGAATGCAAATCTATTTTGATTGTCTCAGCGTCTGATAGGGTTAAGAAGAGTCTATAGGGGATATGCATGTATGCATGTGTATCCAAGGGCTGGTTGGCGAGAGACACACTGAAAATAAGAAAGGGAATTATTCAGTTGGATTATATTACTCACCAATTCTCTAGCATTGGGGTTTTCTTCCTCTCAGAGCAATAAAAAGGTATTTAATCAATTTAACATGAAAAGCAATGGACCAGATGTGAGGAGTGTTTTGCAATGTCTCCTTGAGGTTATCGAAAGACTGATAGATGGTTCCTTAGTGCAGAAAGTTGGCAGTGTTTGAACAAGGTGTGCATGTGTACTTTAGAAAATGTGAGCCTGTGTTGGATAATTATTTTACCCGCACACATGTGAGTTTTGTTTAAAAGCAAGCATGCCAAGTAGGTAGACAGACCGGCAGATAGATGGCTGGATAAAGTCAGTATTACTGGAGTATGAAAATCCAAGGCTCACTTCCCTCCCAATTAGAGCAGTGACTTCTGAAATGCCATAATACCCATTAATTAGCAGGCTGCTATTTTCCCAGTGATTTGGCTAATTAGTCTGCAAGGCTCCATGCTATCTAGACCATTATTATTGGGTTGGAGCCATGCAAACACACTCACATTCACACACTGGAGATGCCATGCACACATGAGTGTGCCTGCCAAATACATACCTTGTAAATGGAGGGAGATGAACGTGCAGTACACATTTCAAAAATTTCACAGAGCTGAGTAACTCTAATTTCATTGACACCCTCATTTTCAGTAGCAGCAGAGCGGATCATGAGTGAAAAGCTAAAGTACAAGGCGCTGATGAAGAGTCGGGCCCAGTTGCTCCTTCCTGCTCCTCATAATGTGGTATCACACACTGAAATCCCAACAAACGGCTTGACTGCACCATCCTCCTGTGAGAAACAGCTGCATTTCATCGGCCTGTAATGACTTGGCATGTGCGCGTGCTGCTCTTTCTCTCTCTCTCTCTCTGCTTCGACAGTCCATCAGTGTCTCCCGCTGGACAGACAGGCCACTGACACAGCACCGCGAGGCTGGGAAACCTCTTCAATCACTTCCTCACTTTTCCCTGTCCGTCAGGCAGCAGAAACGGCATGATTGATCTGTTGTTCCCCCCACAGTGGTAAAGGAAAGAAGTTGTGTTGGAGGAAAATAAGAAGGTCTGGTTTGCGTGACAACCACTTTCATAAGTTTATTAATCATCGTCATCAATAATGCAGCCCTGCTGCTGGTCGTCCTATAGCTTGGGTGTGCTTACACATGCGCGCTTATGAGCCTGTGCTCATACTCCTCGCCGCTCGATGAACTTCACAAGTGTCCCATCACCACTTTAATCAAATTACTTATGAACCAAAATTGACAGTTTTCATTAATTATAAAGGATTATTCTAATTGCGATTCAAATTTATTCATTTAGAACAGAAGGCATTCAGTAATGTTTCGGGAAATTTGCATATTAAATGGAGAGGGTAGGCCATTAGCTATGCTAATGTATGCATGATTCCTTATTTTGTGATTGGTGGGCCATATGTAGCAGGCTGGAGGTTTGCAGGTGAGGAATCTAGAAGGAGCTGTAATATGTTTGATAAACACAAAGGGACGCAAGGCCAAAACACGCGCACGCACATTAATGCACGCAAACACACACTTTCAAGCACCGGGAGGAAACCGCACGTCTCTGTTCAGAATCAGTCTGCCACGAGCAGTCTTTCTGTCTCACATTATTCTCGGCCTCTCCCATGTTCTGCTCCCATTTTCCTCCCTTAAGACCCATGAAAGAAACAACTTTTCACCCAAGAACAAACATGGCACACTAATTAAGCTTCTGATATCTGATCCTGCTGCATTTAGAAGCATAACCTTGAGCCTGTGTACAGTCACAGTCATACTTATGATTTAATATGGTGCTTAAATGGAACAAAAAGAAAGAACTTTAGCAAGCAGCACATTCATCCCCACAATGTATTGGTCTGGTCCTGGGTTGACACAATGCTCTTTATCAAGCTATATATAGTGGATGCATTATGCATTAAGTTTAACATGTGCTTAAATCAACACTATTCAGTATAAATGCATCAGTCTTCAACTGAGGCAGAAAGGAGAACAGTTAGGGTAAATGAGTGTACAGGGAGCGGGGGGGCTTTGTTGCCGGACGCAGAAACATGCACGGTCACACACACCCTCCGGCTGTGCAGCGGTGTCCACCCCGGCTGATGACAGGGCCATTATTCACTGGTCAGTCCCACGAGGGCAGGGCTCGGGGCTGGACAGGGTAGCGCAGCGTCTCAGCATGGCAGGACAGCAATGAGGTGAGTGGGACCAGGACCCTTCATTACTCCTGTGGTCTGGGGGCCTGGAACCTCTCTCCTGCTCTCTCTTTGTCTCTGTCTCCATCAGATTAATGGGCCGGGCCCGACAGAGGAAGTGTTTCAATCAGCGCCGCCTGCCAAGATTGTCCATCACCCAGACAGCCTCTTATTAATCATGGCTTTGATACACAGACACAGATACACAAACACACATGTGCAGATGTTTATTTGGTTGTATTTTTTTTTTTTTTTCACTATTGCTGTGGATTTAAAAGTCAGCTCAGCTCACGTGAGTGAACTCAGCACAAGTTTCTCCATCACTTTTCACAAACTGGAGAGATGTCATTGCGTACCGTTCCAAGCCTCCTGGACGATTTCTCAGCTGAATTTTGAATGATCCTTTTTGGATGAAATGGATGAAACACAATTGGTTAAGTGTCTCTGGGACTTCTGTCCCCAAGCTGGGACTGGAGCTTCAGCTCCGGGCTGAAGCAAGGAACGATCTCTCCCAAGCGACGCCTCTCCCCTAGCGGCGACGGCACAGCATGGATACCCCCCACACCCCCCCCCCCCAACCCACCGTCTCCCTCCTCCAGGGTCCATTTGTTCTGAGAAATATTTAACGACAGGGCAAATTCGGCTGACATGACATGCACACACATCAAGGAGATAAAGAGGAGGATGGGACGATGCATGCACGGACTGAGCTGGAAATGAATTTTTCAGCACAGTGAGATGTTCTATTTGAATAAATCATGACACTTAAGATAGACATGAGGGCATTATAGAAGTAGCCGCCACTAGTTTGAGGAAAAGCACTCCAAAGGAATGGAGTAGAAGATGTGTGTGTGTGTGTGAGCTGGCTCACGTTGACCATCTGTTACATCGACTCTGTGGGTTCAGTTTGCGTCTTTACCTGTTTTTAGTAAAGTTATATCTCTGCATCAGTCGATTAGTATAATACGTACGAGTGGAAGTTTCTGTTCCAGTTAACCGAACTGGGCCACTGCAGTCACTTAGAGGCTGGAGTCCAAGGCTGAGGACCAGACCAAGAGACAGACCTGGTTCTGGATTATTAATGTACCCCATGGAGCTAGGTCCCCCTCCCCCATTCTGTGCCCTCTTACACCCCTGGGGTCAGCCTGCATGGCTCCTGGTGCAAGGCCCCCCTCATAAATCTCCCTAAATTAGTGTGTGTATGTGCTTGTGCGAGTGTGTGCTTCCATGCTTAAACATATACTGCAGGCAGGGAGACAGGTCACCACAAAAACAAGCCAGTCAGCCTCTTGGTTGAAGTGTCAGTGATGCATGGCGAAAAGAGCGCAAGAAAGAGTTGCACAGAAAAGAAAGAAAATGAGAAATGAAACGCAGGAGGGAGGAAAAGAAAATATACAAAGCATGCGTCGAGCTCGATTTTTGATTCAGTGCTAGCGCCAGTCTTTGCTTTCAGTTTTGAGATCTATTTGTCACACATTTTCGTGCTCTAACTTCATAGATACTGACAAATATTTGCACTTAATCTGAGTTTGCATCTGACTTCATTAGGATCGATTTCCTGAATAAATCAGAATGCTTAATTGCCAGAAAGCAGGATCTTCCATCCTTCTACCTGGCCAGATTAGTTCAGCATGTCCCACGGTGCTAACAGGCACGGGGAAGTGCTGTTGTGTCACTTAGTTAACCCCTGAGACAAATGGCTCCCCTCCAGAGCACAGTGAATTACACAGCTCATGAAGCATATTAGGAGCCGACACAGTGCGTTTCTTGTGGAGATGATCTGTACAGCAGAAATGGATGGAGGGAGAGGAGAGGGCTGACTTACGACATCATCTACAGTGTGTGTGTTTTTTTTTTATTTATTTTTTTACTGAATGAGAACAAAACAGGGAGAGCAGAGAGAGGAGGGGGATAGAGTAAAGAAATATAGTACACAAAACTCACAAATGGCTGAAAGGAGGAATAAAGTAATACCATGAAGGAAGATTAAAAAAAAAAAAACAGTTCTGAAGTTATCTGTGTTAAATTTGACAAGGAAAACAACTCTTTACCTCATTTGTGGCTAACGCAGGAAAATTATTAGAAAATATAACAGAATTGCGCCTCGGAGGCTTCGATCCTGGTAGCTAATCACTTAGACAATCTTTATCACCACTGTAATAATATTTAGATGCTACAGGGATTACTTAAAAGTTGTGTTATAATTGCTTTCCTTGTTTTGTTTTTTTTATGGGTAGGGGATGATTTTGTGTTTAATTGCTCCAAAGTGACAAATAATACCCGTTATGATATGATGAAAGAGTGAAATCATTAAATTACCACGGCGACCAGCTGCATGTGTTTATTTGTTCGTTTTCACTTTAGCAAATTTATGCCACGAGGCTTCACGAGGCCAAGCAGTTATTTACACAAATTCACTTCCACAGCCATTTCTGGATTTGGGGGTAATTACGTGAGAACAAAATGGTTTTATTTCATTTAATCCAGCCGGTGCAGCAATTTTGCACTTACAGTATTTGTAGCCATGGAGCCTCCACAGTTAAAACAGCAGGAGTGTCAAATGCAAACATGGTGGAGGAAACAAGGATCTGTGCAGGAGATGGCATTGTCTACAGACTAACAGAAAAAAAACAATTGATTTTTATGTCATCTTTAAGATTTGAATCATCAGGAAAAAAAATGATATAAAAAAAATAGAAAAATATGAGTTTTTCACATTGTGTTTTCAATTCAGTCATAAACCAGGTTCTGTACTGTCTCAAAGTTTTTCCCTCAATATAAAAAAAACAAGTTCAAGGATACTGAGTCAGAATCTGTGTGATTGTAACTTGTACACTGTTGCCAAAATCTACAAATGCAGCATAGACATGACCTTTGTGGTAATAGCAATGACCCCATAGAGTCCTGAATAGGAGTAGTTTAATCTGAATAGAATCAAACTGTATATTTATCAGCTATGAGGTAGGCTGATAGGGTAAGACTGTAGTAAGTGGCATAGTTTAGGCATATAGCTCAGTTTCACATCACATTTCCCTGTTCTGTTTGGTCACAAGTTTACTTAATTTCTCTCTGAAGTTTTTTTTTTTTTTTTTTGTTGAAGGTTTGTGTATCTTGATAACACCTGCTTGAATTCCAAAATGAGCTGAGAGATTTCAAACGAACTTGCATCTCTCTGGTGATGCAAAGCTAGAAACCTTTCTGTGAGAACAGAAATAGTCTCGGATTTGATTCAAAATTTCGTCATCTTTCTTTTAAATTTAGATTAGTCTGAAGATACTGTTAAAGGGGGAACAAAACATACACCTCCTCTTTACACCTCTGTTCAGTGCAGATGGTTTGAGGGGATGGGACGACCTCAGATCCCTTCAGGAGCAGAAAGAGACCACTTCTGATCGCTGCCCATTTGGTTTGATTTGAGAGATTATTTATAACCCATCTTCCACTTCAGACACTAGATATTTCTTGCCATGTCCTTTCTGCTGTTATTTTTATAAAAACAAAAGCATGGGTGGTGTCAAATAAATGTGCTTTTTTAACATCTAAAACAAACCTCTGCTCCTGTGAGTCTGAAATCTCTTCTGAGACGCTCTAATTTGTTTACCCGTGGTCTCTACGGGTTAACATAATGTCAGAGCCCACTCAAGGTGTTTCTTTATTTTGAAAATCCTCAGGATTCCCCGTGTATTCTTGTGTGTGACTTCCAGACAGCTTTTTCTGTGTTCAGATTGATGCGGTTCAGCCGTGGCTGAATGCTAAAACACACTTTGAGCGCAGCAGCAGAGCAGACGGTTGCTTCGAAGGTGCTTCTGAGATGTGGGACCGCTCTTTCTCAACTCCAACGGCCGGTGCGGTCCAGTCCTGACTCTGAGGCCCCTGATGGAACCCAGGGGTCAACCACTCAACCCCACTCAATCCTCCTCTTATGCAGGATGTGCATCTTTTGAAACTGGTGTTTAATCCCCGTACCACCCACTTCTGAGGTACAGAAAATGCTGAATGATGTGAACTGGGTGGACATAAAGATCGTGAACCCAGATAATTCCACTCTAATCTGCTATGCGTTGTCAAGTGCCCTTCAAGCCTGAACAGTTCATTTTGTGACATGTTTTTAAACGGACGAAGTGGCAGCTTTGTTTCCGTGTTGGGACTTTTTAAATGGCAGCCAATTCGGACACTCAAATATATGCTCTCAAGCACGGCGAAATTGATTTTTCTTTTCCATCATATGTCCCTTTAAAGCAGTGTTTCTCACCCAGATGCTATTGTGCTCCAGGGAGATCTTCAGATGAACATTGAATTTGTTTTTCTACTAATCAAAAAGCAGAATACACATACACGTGCTATTATTTTTAAAGGAGCTGAAGAGAGCAAATGTGAGAATTACAGGCTATCGTCAGCTATCTGTCCATATTTACTGTCAGCTGCCAATCAGATTATCTGTAAATCTGTATAGTAATCTCTTTGCTATTACATAGCAACACACGCTGCTCTTCATCCATCCTACTTCCACTCCAGCACACACACCCACCCTGTTGATCCATGTAAATGTGTGCCGTTGTGATCGCAGTCCCTCGGCTCCCGGGGAGACGAGATAGAGCACAGAAGAATCAACTCGCTGCAGTTTTGTAATGTTTCCACGTGGCTGAGTCCAGACACCTAAAGTCATGTAAATAATAAATCGCGTGATGCACGCATGCCGGAGAACAAGGGGACGCGTTGACATGTAGCACAGCGAGTTATTCATGCAGGAAATACCGCGGTATGGTCACCTCTGACTCAGGTGACCGAAACGTTCCTCCTTCCACTTATCCATCATCCATCCTTCGTGAATACCTCAGCGAAGGACGAGGACTGTTGTGGAAAGAAGTGAATCAATGAATTAAACAGGAGGTGCACCGGGGAAGGTGGAACGTGTTGGACAAGTGGATGTAGCCCACAGCTGTCTGGGAGGCTGCACCCTGACCTCCAGGAGATAAGAAAGTTGAGAGACCCTCCGTCTGTGGGGTCTGAAAAAGAGAAAAAAAAAAAAAACTCCATCTCTTTGTGTCATGAATTATTGAGTTATCGGCCCACAGCTTCTAAAATATACAGGAGGGTGGTCTGTCTCTCCTTGCAGATTTCACATACTGGGCTACCTTGTCCTTCTTTTCTATCACTTTCTATCTGTCTCTCCTCCCACTTTCTGTTCCCACCCTTCTCATTCAGACTTCAGCACCAGCAAGATCGTAAATCAGAACACACAAAAAAAAGCCAAGAAAAAAAAAAAATCAGTGCGTCACACAGAGACAGTTTGTTACTGAGATCATAAGAAGTTTTTTTTTTCTTCTGTACTTGGAAGAGCATCTACCACTAACCAGCTGTCGTGCATTTAAAAGTTGTTGGGGATAAATCCATGAGTTCTTGTGTTACGTCAGATGCTTGTAATGCACACAGCAGCAGGCTGGCCTTTGAAATGAGACAGAATACTGCTCTGTCCATTTATCTTCTTTGCTCCATTTTCTTTTCTTTGTCCAGATGAAGCAATGGTCCACAGCTTACTGGGTTTCTCTTGACATGTCTGTGTGTGTGTGTGTGTGTGTGTGTGTGATGCTCGTGCATGATTATATTTAAGGCAGTTGGCTCCAAATGCGCTGCCCAGTGCAAAATTGTAGCCATAACAAATGAACAGTGGGGAGAAAATAAGACATATGAAAGAAAAGCTGAGCAAAGGAGTGATTCTCTCTCTGGCTGGAGGAGATCTGTATTGTAAGCAGTTTCAGCTGTCAGCACTTCTTTGAGCTACCTCAAAGGGAGGAGGAGGGTGGGGTGTGGGTGGGAAATGTTGTAGCTTTATTTTCCCCCTTTTGGGGGTTCCAGTTTATTTGTACACATTGCTGTTTATTTTCGCGGTTCATTTGATTTTGTGATCTGTTTTGTTTTTTTTGTTTTTTTTTTTTTTTGTCTGGAGAAACAGTGCAGAAGGCAGAGCGGAGGAAGGTGCAACACTACGGTTTCACTAGAAGAAGTTGTCAGGTCTGAACCTTTGGGGTGGTGCAAGGGGATAAATTGTGAGCCGTCCCCTTTCAGCTATTCGGCCCCGCCCCGCCCAGTCCACACAACCCCAACTCTCCCCTTTACTCCTCCCTCCCTCCCTCCCTCCCTCATTAAGTATTGATGTGGGTAGCCATACTTGCCATCTCAGCCTATTAATAATGCATGGCAGGTGCTGTTGATGTGGTCTCTCACACTGAGATTGAGAGCAGCAGGAATGGCAACACTATGCTGCAGAGTAGCTAAAGCACAACCTCCGTCACACAGCTGTGCAACGAGGACGGGGGGGGGGGGGTAGGTTACATCTGCCCTGGTGAGTTTATGGCAAGCCGTGACAGTAGGTTCAGATGGATAAACGAGGCAGCATCACACTCATACTCTGTCTTCCAGCTGTATTTTCAGAGAAAATTGCCTTTGTCATAAACAGATGATGGACGAGTTCTGGACAGTACACAAGCCTTATCTGCCACTGCAGTTTGATTTGTTTTGTTTGTGGTTTTTTTTTTTTTAATCTATATTTTGTGTTTTGTTGAAGTGACTCACAGTGAACTTTCTCCATATCCAGGTTCTTCCTCAAGTTCTTCCTGAAGTGTAACCAGAACTGCCTGAAGAATGCAGGAAACCCTCGAGACATGAGGCGATTTCAGGTGACTGTCCGAATGCATTCAATATGTAATGGGCCTCACTCTGAATTTATAGTGGCCCAGAACTGCACTTTCAGTGTTTTAAAAGGGTCTTCCTGTATTTTATTGCAAGACAAAGCATAACCACCCTCCCCATGAAGAGTAAAACAAAGCATTGACAAGGTGCCTGTCTGCGGGAAAGTCTGGAATTAGTGCAATCAGTCTCACATCAAACCATGTAATAGCAACACTGCACAGTTCCAGAACGATGCTATACCCATTGTTTTGTACAGGCACTGTACACTCTGTGACCTCATGTTTTTAAACATCTCACTCTTACTTTTAATTTTTTTTTCTATGCCTAACTTTAACCAACTGTAATGTACAGTGAAGTCCTTGGACAGTATTGGATCAAATGGAGCTTAAACTCAGTATTTTGGCATGACCGTAAAACCTTAACTTCCCACACTGTCTTATTTCCCTTTATTTATTTATTTATTTATTATTTATTTATAATGATTATTATTAATAATAATAATAATAATAATGATAATAATAATAATAATAATAATACTTGTATTAATTAATAATAATAATAACTCATTGATAATGTTATTATAATATTACTGTTATTAAAAATAGTAACAACAATAATGATAATAATAATAATAACAATAATTATTATTATTATTATTCATAATAATAATAAAAATAATACATAAATACACACAGAAAGTGAAGTGATTTTATTCTTTTTTTTTTGTTTGTTTGTTTTTGTTCTACTTTTTGTTTTAAAGAGTAATATAACTATTCTTGGGTGACTGCACTGAAAGAGCACATATGTGCTAACCCAAGACATAGAATAACCAGGATTGTCTTGATATAAATGAATAACTTCATATGAATTATTAGAATAAGAGTTCATCCACCCACGTACCTGTAGCTGCAGAGAACCAGAGCTTTTAAAGGTTCTCCTGGATGAATGATTGTTTTTACCACTATACTATGAATGTTAATCTACATGGTTAGCTTGCAACACAAATACTTTCACTATTATCTAGTATAAAATGAACATTGTGAGCACCTAAACATACAAGTAACTTAATTACATAAAATGGGAGGACTCGTAAGGAGCCTGAAGGAATCTGGTTCTGATTGATTCTTGATTTCGATTAGAGCTGATGGCTGTTTTCATGGTAGAAGATTGGTTCAAACATCTTCTATGAAACCTGATGTTCCTCTCAGGACTTGGTGTATAGACTAAACAAAACGGCGAAGCTAGTGTAACTCATTCAAATGAACAATTTAAAAAATGATAGCCTAACACATGTGTCCATGGCTGTTTTCTAATAGTCAATAAATCAGGGAGTTATTCCTTTCTATTAATTCTAAATTACAATACATTTATTACCAGAAACAGTTACGCTAACAACTCTTTGTGAAGCAGATGACGAACTGGAACAGACAAGTCTTAAGTTTATCCTCATAGAAATCTAAAGCCCTGCTCAGTTTGTATTCATGATAAATCCAGTAACAAACCAACTCTCGCATGCTTTATATTTTCTTCCATGGGATGTGTGAACTGTTAAGTGCCTGTTTCTTAAGTTTCATTGGCTCTCTGTTTCTCAGGTGGTTGTGTCGACAACGGTGAGCGTGGAGGGTCACGTCCTGGCCGTCTCCGACAACATGTTTGTGCACAACAACTCTAAACATGGTCGCCGAGCTCGAAGATTGGACCCCTCGGAGGGAACGCCGTCCTACCTGGAGCATGGTATTAAAACGAAGAACAAAACAAGCCAGACTCTGAATGATATCTTCCTTTGTCTTTTTCACTTTCTCCCTCTCTCCCCTCCCTTCCTCTCTGTCTGGCTCCACTCTGTTCCCCTCAAACACGCTTTCTTTCTTGTCTCTCTCCCGTTTCCTCCCGGATTCTCGCTTTCTCTCTCTTGCTGGGTTTCAAACTCGAGCTGAGGAGTGACTGGTAGCCTGCGAGTCTCTTGTCTATCCCTCGTGACTTGCTCCCCTCAGGTCTCTGCCTCTGGGCCTTTTACACTGCCTCGCATAAGCACTATGTGTCTTATGAGGTCTGTTCTGCTTAAAGCCAACACTGGCTTTATTTCCTCGGAGACCTGCTTTTATCCTCTAGCCCTCCATCGCTCCTCATCCCTTAGGTTTTCAAACACACCCATATACGCACTAAAATGCCCATGCGCACACATACGCACCCCCGCATGCACCGTCAGACCCAAACCTTTAATACTTCATAATGACATGTGCACATGATTTAGGAGCCTGCACTGATTCCCAACTCCCTAATCCAGTTATTTTCTCATTTCGATTTCCCAGACATTGAATAAGAGAAACATATTTTTTTTCTTTGAGGAAAGTCAACCTCAGGGATGATAATGATAAAAAAAAAAAAAAACTAAGTAGGGATTTACATGATGGCCTATAGTAGATTGCATTAAGATTGAATGTTATGGTTACATTTTTATATTGACTATTCTCCAGAGGCAAATTGGGCCACGTGTCCTTACGACTGGTCTCACAGATGATTAGAAAAGTTCACAAAGGCGAGACATATTGAAGACTTGGATCTTACACAGAAAAAAGAGCACACACTGTACACTAACAGATGTCCCCTGTGTCAGGAGAGATTTGTTTGGGAATCTCTGATTCCCTGTTCTTCCGGTGACGGGAGTTAAAAGGAGGAACAAGAGTAGTGAAAGAACACAAATGAGGGGGACAAGAAGAGAAGTAGGGGTGGAGAAAGGAGGGATCAATTAGAAATGATAAAACAGTACAAAAAAGACAGACGTCCGTTTGTTTTTTTAATTTTACCTTTTATTTTCTTGTTGTACTGCCTTTGCATGCCGGGTGCACAACTTTGGGGCCCATTTCGAGCGGTAATAGATGAGCAGTGCGTGGAGTTGAACAGATGGCACCGAGGAACACCCCAAAGTATAATCCTATCACACGGATTCACGTTCCACCATCTGGTTAATCCAAACACACACACACATATAAACACACACGCACGTATAGCACACATAATATCGGCGGCTGTGAAAGGAAGGAATCTTAGGGCCATGATTACAGCCACAGATTGCTGCTCGGTGAGCGCTGATCTCTGCAGGCATATCAGGAGGCTAAATATCATTCCAGCTTGTTGGGGAGGATCAGCAGAACAGGGAGTCGGGCAAAGAGCAAAGGCAAGGCTTCAGAGAAAAAGTCAGCCTAGTCTAAAGTGGATTATGCCGCTTTACAGAATTGCAGCATGTCTGACAAGCTGCATATCTGTTAAGGAGAGGAGATTTAGCTTGTATAAACACTTATTTTCCCAATGCTGCTCTTTTTCTTCAATCACATCCAGTAATCTCCACATCTATAACACCAACAGATAATGTCGAAAAGCACATTGAGGAAAAGTTATTGAAAATGTGGTTCATTGTTGTTATTCCCTGGACTTCGCCTGATTAGATGCAAAAAATATGCTTCCAGGAAAAACACTGGCAGCATCCAGAACAATTTACAAATATTTGAAGCAGAGGCATAATTGAGCTTGTCTTTATGGGCTCCATGGTCAGAATCTGGGGATTGCTGCCACGCGGATATGTGAAACAGACAGCTAAAGTGTTTGGTTAATGAAGGCAGCCTATTCAGGGGGCAGAGCTACTGTTGGCTCTGCTCTGTTCCCCGATCGTGTGCCCTTTGATCAGACACTGAGCACACCTGACATTTACACGCCCGCTCGCTTTGCCATGTGTCATAAAACAAGCGCAACGCCGCTGCCCTCACACACAGGGCAGGGGTGATGTTTAATAACGGGATGCGTATAATCACTCTGATTAGTATTCCACGTTCGCCCCTGACCCCTGGGAACGAGGCAAGAGGTGATCTATGCGCTTCTGCATGCGTGTGTGTAAAAGACACGGCAATGGAAAGAAGAAGGGACAGTTCATGCTGCATAAGACCTTTCTAGACTGTCACTTGGGCTAGTTAGCATCTAATTTATTATGTCTGATTTATCCAGCAACCCCCAGCATCAAAGCCATCAGCCCCAGTGAAGGCTGGACCACAGGGGGAGCGACGGTCATCATCATCGGGGACAACTTCTTTGACGGCCTTCAAGTCATTTTTGGAACCATGCTAGTCTGGAGTGAGGTCAGTCATCATCTAATCATGTATGTGTGCCATGATTTGAATTATTATGCAGAAGCTTTAGGAAACTTCAATCAACTTTTTTCTTTTTTCTTTTTTCTTTTCAAGAGCCTCCTCATATTGAACAAATATCTGCATGTGGTTGTGAAAGCGCTAACCCTTATCACTTCGGTGTGAGTGTATTGCAGCTTAAACCTTTTATCATTTGATTGTTACTTATATGTTAATTTATGTACATTTACTCACATGTTGTGCCTGAGTGCAACCTTGACTCTACTTAACCAGAGTCTTCATCGTTCAGGGCACTTTCTACATAAACAGTCTCAGGGAGAAAAATTACACATTTTTATTTTCCTAGTCTCATCCTAGTTTTATACAATCGCGACTTTGCTAATAATGATTTTTCCTATAAAAAAAGCAGTATTGGTTTGTTGATTTATCTATTAGTTAACATAAACTGGGTGCCTGTTTGTGTAATTGAAACTATTTTTTATCTACAGATTAAAGTCATGGAAATGGTTGCAACTGGATATAAAATAGGTCAAAATGCAATTCCCTTTATAAAATTATAATATGTAAATTTAAAAAATCTTTGAAATCAACGCTTTTACTTTATGTATAAAACTTGATGTATATTTTATGGCAGTACAAGTGTACCTTTACTTACTGACAAATGTTACCTTCTTTATATCATTGTGACGGAAGCATTTTAGAGAACAAGATAACTGAAATCTTGGAATAGTTATTTGTTGTTGTTTTCTTCAGATTTCACTGTCAAATAATGCCATCGCAAAATTGAAATCCTAATAAACAGACATATCAATGATGGAACAAAATTAATTGCAGTCCTCTAAATGGAGATCAGAAATACAGCACAACTTGAGCAGCAGGCTGCTTTCGTATTTCTCTCCTTTTGGATCTAATATTTCTGTCATATTTCTGTTCACCACCCCTCCTCTCTTTTATTAGGCTGCATTTGAATCTGCTTTCTTGAATATGTGCACAGTATGAATCCCTTTGTAAGGAGCATCTGCCACACGACTAAAATGTAAATGTAGTGTATGTGTGAAATTGAAGGTCAGCGAGCAGCGCAGCTAAACAGCTTTCTCTTTAGTAAAGGAATAATTCTATAAAAAGCTCCTATATTATCTTGCTGAGAGGTGAGTGAGGCCAGACGATGGTGGAATGAAAGCCTAGCTAAGTGAGCAATGAAAGGGACAGTTTGAACAGCACACACACACACACACACACGTACACACAAAAGTGCTGGAAGCAGCATTGATAGCTTTTGAGCATCCGTTAGCTTTGAGTGCTAGTTCACTATAGTGTGCGGAAAAATGAGCACTCAACGAGGTCTCATCTGTGTTTTGTCATGTTACTGTTTTCCTTCAAAGACTCTTCACTATACACACACATACAATGCAAGTGATCTCATCAGCCACATTAACTGAATCTGTTTAAGAAACTGTGGCGCTTTTATGTGGCTAACAGCACCGAGACAGCTTCAGCTGACAGACACAAAGACAGGGGCAACCGAGACAAGCATATTATACATTTACTTATGCTGTTCAAAAGACGTATGCAGAGGAAAGCATCTTTAATGCATAAACAGATAACTGCTTTTGAACTCCTCTTACAGAGCCCATGTCAGCAATGATAACTATCCTCAGCTGCACAATGACATTGCCTTGGGCAACGAAGGCCACCTGAGGGCTTTGGCACTAAGGCAACATTTTCAGGCTTATTATCCAAAGAAAGAAAGTCAAAGCTGCAAATAATAGGGCTGAGACAGGCTGAGAGAAGTCTCCTGAGTGCATGGTAGGATGTGATGTTTCATTGCATTAATCTGCCTGCCCTCTCTGCTTGGCTGTAGCTGATCACGCCCCACGCCATCCGTGTGCAGACTCCACCCAGACACATCCCAGGGGTGGTGGAAGTCACGCTGTCCTACAAATCCAAGCAGTTCTGCAAAGGCACACCTGGACGCTTCATCTACACAGGTATATCTAAGCACCGACTCTTACTAATAACACCAGTCTAAGATGATGGGAGCCCAATCTACTAATCTGCTGGTGCTCCAATGTAACTTTCACTTTGGTTCTCTTCAGTTTATGAATGTAGCTTAGGGGGGAAACACACCATAATCAGATAAATATTCTTCACACAGTGGCTTATTTAGTTTCACTTTTTTTTGCTATATCTGCTAAAAGTGATGAGGTGAACATTTCACATGCTGTCATCACTCTGCACCGCTTCTGGAGAAAAATGCGCATGCTAAACAATTTAAAATTCAATAACATGACTCAATAATTCAGCGAAAAAGCCGGCAGATCAGAGGAGGAAAAAGTATTTGCCCTATTTTATGAAGCAGGTGAAGGTCAGGGGGGAGGTTTAACCTTTTGATTGGAGGGATTATTGAGAATTAACCCCATCGAAGGCGTGATTCAGAAAAAGCAGTTCTGTGCGGAGAGTGTGACTTTTGACGGCGTGTGCAAGAGCATAAATAGCTCCAGTGTTACATCAGAGTTAAGGTAGTGCGGTGATAGGATGGAAGAGTGAGTGAATGCGAAGCAGCGACTAACCAATGCGAGGCCACAGGTCCTCTGGGAGATTGTGAATCGCATAAATCTGTCTGTAATCTCAACCACTGATAGACTTAGGCAGTAAGCCCCGGCTGGAATTGCCAACATTTGACAAAATCACAATTGCGATAAAGCGTGCAAGTCACATCACCGCGTGCATATTTCTGCATCTTGTGCGTGTGTCCTAATTACAGTTCATGGACACAATCCATGTCCACGAGCCACAATTATGGTTGCTTGCGGACTTATGGAGAAGACTGCACTAGTATTCTTCTGTTTGTTTGGACGCGTGTGTGAACGCACTGCAAGCGAACCCATACATGTTGACGAGTAACTGGTGGCAGATGGATGGGCAGCCTCTTGGCATGCCAGAGCTGTCCAATGGCCCACAGTCTGCCAGACTCAAAGAGCTGTGTGCACAGAAGTTTGTGCAGGTGTGTATATGTGCGTATGCAGCCTCTTAATGTGCCAGACATGTGGGGACCTTATGCATAAACGCCCCATCGCTTCCCAGCCCTCCATTCTTTCACCTTGTCACATTCACTTATTCAAAACTTGCTCCTTTGAATGAATTCACCCTTCCCTCGCTTTTTTTCTCACCACCCTTTGGCTTCTACAGAGGCACATAGAAGAATATCAACAGGTGAGAGGTGGCTAGAGGTTATCTGCTGGGGGCTGAGCACATACACTGGGATGCTGCTTGCCAAGCGGAGGCTTCTTCTCAGTGACACAGCCAACTGTGGCGAAGCAGAGATCTCACACCTCAGCTCTGTACCCTCTGTGATTATTGCATTGCTCCTTTATCAGCCCTCTGTATCACTCACTTCCCTCCTAAAGAGAAGAAACCAGCTTCCTTTTAGGGTCTTAAGTGAAAAATGGAAAATGATGAGAAAGATGAGTATAGCATTCAGAGAAAGAGGAAAAAGCAAATGATGCTAGTGAAATGACGGAGAGGTGGATGAGAAAAAGGAGAGATGGATGGCAGATTACCATGGGCCATGTTGCCCTCCTGGGTCTGTTTGGCACCAGTTTGAGCCCAGTTGCCAGTGGGTACTAATCATAGAGGATTGGCAGCACTGTGTGGCAGCTGGCAGCTAGCACACACACACACACATCGCCACATCCCCACACTATCAGACTTGCATATAGTCGTATATTACATGTGCATGCACAATCTCACACACATGCTCACGCTGAATTACATTGGGGACAGCTGGCATTGCTAATCAACTTCTGCTGAGGAGAGGAAAGCGAGCAGCTCACAGACCTAATTAAGTCAACACATACCCAATACTGCTGCTACTGCTGCTTTGCAAACATACTCAACACACACACACAACCTCATAACCCTATACATTGTTTTTTTTCCCCCCTCACACCCTTGTCTGCGTAATTATTGATACTCCAGTCCCAGCTGCCACCACACGGGCACAAATTCAACTGTAGCTCTGGATGGAGAAGACAAGCTAGGGACTTTTGGTGCAGAGGAGATTCACCGAGAAGCTATTACAGTAATGTGTCTTCTGCTGTCTCTGAGGACTCCTCTGCCATTAAACTTCAGAAAGCTCCAATTAGACTCATCAAAGCAATTAAGCTATCCACTGATAAGAATGAAAGAATTTTTTTTTCCTCCATTCTCTGCTCTTCCATCGTCTTTTTATCCGTTTATCCCTCTTCTGTTCCACTCTCTGCCCTCTGCCTTACTCACCTCTGGGTCTCAGAGCTCTCCCTAATCTCCCTCTCTTCCTCTATCCCTCTCTCATTATCAGGTCATTGCCTGCATCCCCCCCCCACCCCCACCCCCCCTTCTGAACAAATGCATCTCCGTGTTTGGTTGTGTATCACCTTTTACTGGATAGCGGTCGTTGCAACATTCATCAGGGAGGCTCTCGCTTTTCTTTTTTTTTCCGTGCAATATAAAGCGTTAATGCCCCACCGGCAGGGCCCATGTGTGTGTCCATACGTGCAGGTATTTGTGTGTTTGACAGAGGGAAACTGGCCATAGATTGGGGGAGTTGATGAATCGCCCAGGTCGTTCAAAATGCAATCCCTCTCCCTCCTCAGTATGCACCCATGCCTGCTTAGTGCTTCCACTACAGCTTGTGCTGATATTAAAAGGCTCTGCTCGCTCACATTAAGGCTCCACTGACACACATCCGCGCACGTGCACGCACAAACATTAGGGGTAGTTTTTCAGCAATGAGTGCAGATTAGGTGTGTCGGAAACATCAGTCAGTTGCAGCCAGGAGGAGCAGGGACAGAGAGGGAAAAAGACAAAAAGTCAAGAACAGAATTTAAACCAGCTGCTGCTGACATCTCTCTCTGTCTTTGTGCGGCTGCCTCTGTGCTCCAAATTAGTTTTAGGAGTGGAAGAAGGACTGACAGTTGATGGTGAGGTACAGATGATGCCAAAGTAAGGGATGTAAGCAAAATACTGCTTTCTGAAGTTTTAATCATATGCTAGCTTCTAACATACGGTTACAAGACATTGTTGGCTCAATACAAATATATGCATTCAGATACACTTGTGGCACAACTACACTCATGCATGATCACATTTGCGCATCACAAATGCAGCATGGAGTCATCAGGCAATAAAAGTGGGCTTCAGTCATGAGCCGGTCAATTACTTGTCTTGCTCCTATTTGTGAATCCTGCCTTTTATTGAGCTTGGGTGGACGCCTGCTGTTGATTAAAACGGCTGGTCTACAGCTGGAGACAAGGCCAGCTGAGGCAGACTGCAGACATTCACGTTTACTGCGCACTGCCTTAACTGCGAGGAAATTCACACCTCTATTTGAGATTGAGATTAATTTTCTGCACCATGTGGCTTGTCTTCCCTCTTTAGCAGGCTCCCCTTCTTATTACAGAAGCATCTGCTCCATGATGATGATGATGTAAATGAATTTCGAATGTAGATTATTTTACACCCTGCTGAAATGAGCAGCGTTCACCAGATTTAATGATTTCTTATGTTTTTCTTATATCTTAATTCGAGCGCACACTTTCCATCCAGATTTTTTTTTTTTTTTTTCGAATTTGCATTCTCCCTGAGAGGATCCGTGCTGTCAGGTATTGTTAACTGTCGACATGCACTTTTTATAAGAGATAATTAGAGCTTACGTTCTGGTAGCATCCTCACCTCCATTGATTTGCAGAATCTCCAACCCCCCCCCCCCAATCTCTCTCAGGTTCAACTTCTCCCTTCCTTTTGGAGCAAAAGGCTCCACTCATCTGTTTTTCTCTGTATGAATTTCCAGCCGTGCATTAGTCTCCCTGACATGTTCAAGCGATGCTTTATTTAGCTTGTCGGATTCTGCAAATAAACGCAATCTCAGGGTTTATGGAAAAATGGATAAAAATTAGATTGTAAGGTATTGATCTGGATTGTGAGTAGTTGGTGGGGAGGGGTGCTGCTGTGTGTGTGTTAGTGTGTGTGGTGGTGGTGGTGGGCAGCTCTCATCTGTGCGAGGAGAGGGATGGGGTGGTGTGGAGGGGGTGTAGAAATGAAGCCGTAATTCAGGGCTATTGAACCCCCTGCCACTGGCGGCATCGATCGCCAGGCAGCGCTTATGAGATCACACCTGAGCACTGGAGACTGCAGAGGGGAGGGAAGGACAGGGAGCGAGGGGGGGGAGAAGGAAAGAGGGGTGTGATGAGGGAAAGGGGGAGTGGGAGCATAGGGTGAGAAAGAGGGAGAAACAGAAGGTTGTGATATGATCAGCTCCTTACCCGCTGTCTGAGGGCCTGTTAAGGTGTTAACATCAAGCCTCAGAGCCAATTACCTAACCCTGCAACTACGCCGCCCACCCACCTCCCTGCACACACCGCGTTGTGACACCGGAGGAGAAGGACACAGGGCAGCTGGACGCTGACTGTTTCCTCTCCTCCTCCTATCCTTCTGTTTCCAGGACAACTCCACTGTTCTGACCTCTCAATTATCCTTCCCCACAGCCCTCCTCCTCCTCTCCGCACCCCATACATCCACCCCTTTTTACTCCACCCCTAAAGCTCATACCTCCAACTCCCCTGCTCCCCCTCCACCCTTAGCTTCCTCTCCTACCCCCTCACCTCTTCATACACACTCCCCCTGCGGCTCTGTGGGTTATTATAGTGAAATATGAAGCGATGTGGATTCTAGGCTTCATGAAATTTCCATGAGCATTGATCTGATCTGATGTGGGTGATTGCTAGGTGAATCCCTCCAGTCCGGGGCTGTTGCTCATCTATTCATTTATTTATGGCAGTTATGTTTTACTGGCTTTGATTTGCTCTTCTGGAGAGCGACAGCTAAGGATTATAAATATACCTGTATCGGAGAGTGTGCTTTGAATCCTGGAGTGTAGCAGCCCACCACTCTTCTTTTGAGGCAGAGTAGTTTTTTGTTCTTGTTGTTGTTTTTTTTTTTTTAATTCTTTCAGCACTAATTCTTGGCGTGAAATCCAAGATATTGAGCATGGATAGCAGAGCAGAAAAAGCCAAAATAATTTCCAGTGAGTTACAGTCAGGGAGTTAGTGAAGTACGTTGTCCCCCACATACATCTATGGTTTATGATCCTTGAAAATGAGTAGAGACAATATCACTTCCTCTCTCAATTAGCAAAATTGTCTCTTTACTTGTTATAGTGGTACATCCCTGTATGTCTTAGGGTTTTTATGCTATTGTTCACTTGAGGCTCATTTGGCACATTGAGCAGAGCTGATAAAAAATTCATCATAAAAACAAAAGCCTTTGAGACAAAACAGAGGATGCTGCCGGAACAATCCCTTCCACTTACTGCAGGCCTAATCCAGGGCAAATCCTCCTTTAGGCTTTAGAGAGATCAGACAATGGGGAAGCAATGTCAAATATTTGTCCTCAGCAATAATTCACACTTTATTTGTTGCATGTGATCATCTCATTGTTTTGTTTTGTGTCATTCTTTGGAAGTTGAGCCTGCCTCTGGCACCCCAACATCTGCTTTTCCCTCCGTGTGCTGTCTTTGCTTCTAGCTATTCACCTTCCCTTTCATTCACTCCTGCGGATTACCAGAAGCAGCCCACTGGGAGAACTGTCCAAATACATTTGTGTTGCCAAAACAGGGCATCACCTATTCTTGCTTCTGCGCTCTCGCTTTGGTTTGTGTGTGTGAGCGGGAGGCCCAAGAGGAGCCGTGGCGAAGCCACTGCAGGTCCAGCAGGACAGCTTGTACTCATAGCCTCTAGGGGCCTTTTTTTTTTCTGGGGGCCGCCTAGTCAGCCTGGCTGCTCAGATGTGAGGCGAGCAGGGCTTCAGCCCTCAGGAAACGTCCAAGCTGTGACCCACAGGGGAAACAGACGGACGACACGAACACACACACAGGCGATTCTCATGCATAATGATTCCTTTTCTGCTCTTAACAAAAATGCAAGCGCAGACACACACGACCGCAAACTCTGTGCAGAAGCGGCACCTTAAAGGCTTTAGTCTGGAAAAGTAGTGGAGACTGTGCGTTGACTCCCTGAGTGGCGGATGAATGAGGGTGGAGGGTAAAGTGACAGTGGAGACAGAGAGAGAGGCAGAGACAGTACATTAGGAATGAATTATGTGGAGAGAGCACTTATCCAACAATCCTCCTCTGAAGTGTTTGTACTGTAAGCCTCAGATCTTCATTGTATTTATTCTAATGTTTAAATATTCATGGTAAATCTTCTCATATTCAATTACGGTAGTACGACCACAGCATGCAGAGAGAGTGCTTTCTTCCTGCTGCCTGGATGATCCAACTCTGTGTATGAGTGTGTCTGTATGCAAGTATGTGTGTGTGTGTGTGTGTGTGTGTGTGTGACTGTGTGTGTGTGTTTAGCTGGTTCCCCGAAGCGATCAAGCCTTTGTTATATTGGAACCAAGCTCTGTAATTGCTTATATTAGTTGCTGATCAACGCAGGACCACAGGACACACACATACACGCACACACGCATGCTTGTGCACGCATTCACGCCACCTGATTCCTGACAGTCTTTTTATTAACCACCAAAGCAGGAGACAGAGAGAGATTCATTACATCACAGGCAAACAAAGACACACAGAACACCCACATTTTCAGCGTGTTTAGTTCAACGTGGAAATATTCATGTAAAACAGTCAAGTTTACTGTGAACTCCTGCTGTGTCTCTCTGTTGAACAATAGCTGTTTTAATTATTAAGAATTCAGAAATTAAGCTGTTCTTCTCTCTTTCTTCCATCCATTTCTGTTTAGCGCTGAACGAGCCAACTATAGACTATGGCTTTCAGAGATTACAGAAGGTCATCCCCAGGCACCCCGGAGACCAGGAGAGATTACCCAAGGTACAGTGCCACTGCACCTCTTATGTGTCAGCACTTCTGGTAGTTGCTGCATAAAATCATTTTATTTGCCTTGAGATAAGATAAATCAAGGTATTGAAAACATCTTGAGTTTCATAGCATACATAGACTGAGATGTACATGGCGAAAGGGTACACACAGAGGGATCGGTCTCCCACTGACAGTAGACCAAACATGACAGTAGTCAGTATGTTCATCGTCATTTTCAACTCAAACAAACACTCCACTTTGAGAAACGAATGAACAAGCAACTCCATTCATCCTTCCACTGAGCATAAGGTCATTTAGACTGGCAAAGAGGGAGAGGAAAGGGATAGATGAAGGGAGGAAAAGAGGGATGGAGGAAGGTAAGAAGGTAGAGGGGAGAGAGGAAGAGAGAGGCAGAAGCAGGTTAGGTGATCCATCATAGCTGTCCAGTCTTACCTCCTGCTGGGTCAGTGGATCGAAGTCAACCCCGGGTGGACTTTATTACTTCCAGCACACATCTACACGGTAGCACACACTCATGTGCACATGTGCATGTGCACACACGTACGCACTCAGTGGAGCGAGGTCACCGCAAGGTAGAGATGAGGGGCCCAGGTAAATGCAGAGGGAGGACACAGAAATCACTGTCTGGTGGATGTGAGACTTGTCCTGGTGAGTTTTGGTCTTTAGCCTATCAACCCCCTGTCTCTCTCTAAATATCTTTGTGTCCATCCATCTCTTTTCCTCTTCTCCTCCTTCTCCCCCGCTCTGCGGTGTCTCTTTTTCTCCTAAATAACCAGCAGTAGCTGGTAGCCCCGGTTGTTCATTTCAGCTCTATTGATTTGTGCCTTTATTGAGGTAATAACATTTTGTTGACCACACTTCTCCCAACTGTTGGCCTCAATCATTGGAGAGGGGCAGGAGAGGGGCACACACTGGCAACTTCTTGAGCTACAAATATCCATTCAGAGCCTCCTTGGCCAAATTTGTTAATCGTTGTTTTTCATTACAATCTTAAGCTGACTGGGAACACAGTGTATTCCACTCTAACAGCATCTTTTGCAACAAGAACTCTTAAGAAATCCACATAAGCACGGTGGGCAGGGGACGAGCAGGAGTATTTGGCAGTGCTTGTTCTATCTCTGTACGCTATGGTAAAAACAACTCTCCCACACGATGCTGCAGCTAATAGAAAGGCAGTCAGAGTGACTGGGAGTGCTGGGTAGCGAGGCTGCAGGGTGTTTAGGGAAGGTTGTGGTGTGGCTGGCGGATCTGGGTCCAGCTAATGAGTGTCCGTCCTACCAGACGAGGCCAGACTCTGCTCTGGATCAGGTTCCCCTTCCTGTTGACGTCTCCGTGGGCCTGACTTTACGGGAAGAGACCCTGCGCCCAGGAAATGGTCTCCCCTTACAGCAGCAGAGCTCGGGAGGCAGCGCAGCGCTAACCACATTTATCTGTTTATCAGAGTGACTCTGGAGCGCTGCCTAATCGCGTTTAGCTACTGGACAGATCCCTTCCCTAACGAGAGGCTGATAGGTACAGACAGGGCACAGGACCACAAGAGAGTGATTAACAGAGAGAAGGAAAGAGAGGGAGAGGAAAGAAAGTAGTTTGGAGACACAGGCGGGGAGACAGTTGATGGAGGAGGCGATGCACAGACAGGAAAATGAGCTGAAGGGCTGTTGTGGAGAGTGGAAAACAATAAGTAAGTGAGCTTCACGTGTCCTCCCGGAACTACCGTTACACTCCAACTGGAGATCTGTTTGTGTCCTAATGCCTCGCACTTCCCTCATTTCCCCTTTCTCCTGCTCCCCTTCATCCCCTCCTTCCCTCCATCCATCTACCCATCTAGCAATCCCTGGGAGGCATGGGGCGTCGAGGAAAAGCAGAGAGAAGGAGGCGAGAAGCGGCGCATACATACTAAAGAACCACTTACCTTCCTAGGGCCTCTACATCTCTCAATCACCTCAAGAAGGCCTCCTCTCTGCTCTCCCCTCTCTCCTCCTCCTCCCCCCGCCTCCCTTCCCACCTCCCCCAGATAGTGCTAGTAATGGGAGGTTAACACAGAGGCAGCGCTCCCATTATTGAGTGAATTTAGCACCTCGGACAGCGCTCTACAATCTTTATTGCTTTGCTGACCCTCTCGTCATGTCTTCAGCGCGCCCGACAGCCTCCGCATGTGCGTGGCTGCATGTGCGGTTGTGCCCGTGTGTGTGTGTGTGTGTGTGTGTGTGATACGAGGTCTGATTGAAAGGCGGTGTGTCACGGAACAGAGAGCACACATGCTCCGGGGCTTGTTCACAGCGAGGGATACACTCAGGAGAGTATAACGCACAGCGTGTGTGTGCGCCAGAGGAGGAGAAAGAAGGAGAGAAAGGAATGAGGGGAAGGTTGGAGGGGAGGGGGCTGCAATTTTCTGGTTGTCGCGCCTCCAGCATATATCCCGGCCCCAGCACATTAACTTTTAAAAAGGGTTTCGTAGGGCTGTAGGTGTCTACATCACACACGCACACAAATATATAACGACTGCCTGGAGTCACACACTCATACGCTCAGTGAGGAAACAAGTATCGAGACGGAGAAAGGGGAGAAAATGAGCGCGGAGAAGCGGTAACACTACGTTAGGATAAATGTTTGATGTGGGAAATACCACTCGGCGGTTTCACCTGAGCAATGATGTTCTACATTTATCACACAAAGTGGATGTAGGCCCATTCACTCTCATCATTACCAGGGTTAATACAGGCCAGGAGACGGGTGTGTTCCAACTGACAAGGGGAGTTGTATAGCCGTCAAGCTGATGATATGTTGTGTTAAATGAGATCGATGCATGATCATGTGCGGTAGATTCATGATCTGTCAGTGACAGAAGGGAGGGAGAAGATGTAGAAGATGGTTGAGTGATAGAGAGATATAGGCTCATGTTTTATTCACAGATAACAGTATCTTCCTTCTGCTCTCCCAAACTGCCCAGCTAGTAACAAAGTGCTGGGATAGGCCCATTTCTCTTCCTCTACCTTCTTCTGTCTGCCTCTTTCCTCTCTTGCACTCTCTGTTCTGCATTCACAGCATAATGTAAGAAGTGAAACGTAATAAAAGTGACTGAACTCTTCGAGCCGTCACACTCATGATCAATCCCTTCCTCTGTCTGCACTTCATTGTAGGAGGTGATTTTGAAGAGAGCGGCAGACTTAGTAGAGGCCTTGTACGGGATGCCTCACAATAACCAGGTAAATACACACACAAACACCGTCAAAAACACAAGCGAGCATATATTTTTTAACGCAAACATCGCTTACATAAAAATGATGTCTGTGGCTCAGACCACGGGCAGCATCAGAGGCAGTGTCTCCACCCGCCCCGCAGCACCCTGCTGTGTTCACGCCAGATCTGGAACTCACAAGCATGCACGTGGGAATATGTCAGTGCTTTTATCAGCTCACCGGAGAAAGAGAGAAGAAGTATGATGAAAAATAGCTGTAGCGGGTGGAGAGAATAATAGGATGAGTGCAGAGACAGATGGAGAAGAGGAGGAGAAGTTAGATTAAGGCTCAGTTCCAGAGGAGGAGGAAATTGAAAGCACAAAACAGGGAAGAAGAGGCAAAAGATTTGATGAGTCTGTTAATGACCCCCTCCCCCCCATATACTGTCATCAATCCCACCAATAATGATGACCGCTGATAAAAACCACTCAGCTCTGCTAGGTTTACATAGACAATATCTCCAGGGGAGATCTGGCATTCGTGTGAGCTATAAAACCAGTATTGAGGATATTAGATACACTCTCTAATCCCTTTTCCGATAATCACAGTCTTTTTGTTTGTTCTTTTTTGTCAGGAGATGATTCTGAAACGAGCAGCGGACATCGCAGAGGCCCTCTATACAACAGTGCCACGGGGACACAACCAGCTTGCAAGTCTTGGCAGCAGCTCTGTCCACGCTGGCATGATGGCCGTGAACTCCTTCACCGGGTCAGAGGTGGCGCAAACAGCCAATCAGGGTGAGCAAATGCAACAAGGAGCAATTAAAATCCGTCATCATGGGGAAAAAACGACAGTGATTTATTTATTTTTCTCTTTTGGGATGGATAGCTAAAGTGAGTCGTGCAATAGAGATTTTTATTTTTCACGTGGGAAATACAGAGGGGATGATTTAAGAGCATGGAAGAAATAAAGTCAAAAAAAGGAGGACAGGAAGATGAGAGAGGAAGGTGGAGGCTGTAAGAACTGGGGAAAACTTGAAAGGATGGAAGAGCGTCTGTGAGAGAGTGAAGAATGGAGAAAAAGGGAGCTATGGATGGAGTACGATGGAGAAATATGAGTGGGTCCTCAGGGTGTGTATATCAGACTGGGGTCGGCCCTTGTCTGACAGAGAGAAATGTGGGTGCAGTCAGTGGTGATTCATCACATGTACCAGGGGAACGAAAGAAGAGTGGATGGACCAGGCGCTGGAATGTCTCAATAATTCCAATGAGCTTCTTCTGCCCTTCATCTTCATCCGGAAACATCTGCAGATGTGAGGGAAACAGAACAGATCGGTTGTTTGTCTTGTAAATCTATAGTTTGTTACTGTTTCATAGAAGACAAAAAATGGTAGCGCAAGGAATAAAGGCGACAGTAACAAAAGGTAGTCCTTGTTGCACTGGAGTGTAAGAATTCCTGATGTTCAAGTCTTGCTGTTTTTTGTCTAACGTCAGCATGTTTCCTCTTTCCCTTATTGCCTGAAATATGTTCACTTCTAGAAAGGCAGAGATAGGTTCTGTCAAAGATATCAGCTCCATTCTTTATAACTTACAATAGAGCTGCAGAGGCCTCACTGTGCTAATTGCCTTATCAACGTATCTACATTTGGAGAGGAGCCAGTGGGGTTAAAGGCCTCTTGTTTCAGTTGTTGGAACCCTCTCATATCATCCTTCCTCCTCTCTGTTCATTGCTTTCTCACTTTGCCATATGTTGTGTAAGATCTTTCAAACATTTCTTTTGGCTCGTAATGCTGAATCCATCAGTCTTGTAAAAAGTAGATTTGGCTGCAGTGCATGTAGGCTTTCTCGTTTTGTTTTGACTCCCATCTGCTGTACCCACTAACACGAGTCTCTCTTTTTTTCTCGCTTTCTCTCCCTGTCCATAGGTTTCAGTAGGAGTACAAGCAGTGTGTCCCCTCACGGTTATGTCCCCAGCTCCACTCCCCAGCAGAGTAGCTACAGCACTGTCTCCACTAGCATGAATGGCTATGCTAACTCTGGCATGGCAACCCTGGGCACCTCGCCCAACTTCCTCAATGGATCTGCAGGCAACTCCCCCTATGCTAGTGAGTAAATGCACCACATCCCAGATCCAAAAATCAGATGGGGGTGATGAACATCGAGGCATGGAAGCTAAAAAAGATTGAAGTTGGGCATTTCTGAACGTAACGGAATACATTTCTGAGAGAGACCGAAAACCAGGCGTGGGATGAAGAATTGACGAGCACGTTGCACTTCAGCTGGCTCATCTCTTTCTTTTAAAGGAGAGTCAAAAGCAAATCCTCACTTTATTGGCCGAGGGAGCAGATCACCTAGCACCCCCTTTGAAACACACACACCCCACCGCTTCCCCACACCCTCTACATTAAAGACCCTTGATTAAATCAATAAACTAATTGCTAGAGAAGCAATTCCATTTCAGCTCTTTGATTCCTTGGTGTTAACAAGTATTTTAACAGGCTCATCGGCCCCACACAGACACTTTCAATCAATGGTCCCTCAGCCTGCCTTTGTAGGTCCAATTTTCATTAATTGATTAGTTAGGCCCCTTCATAAATGGATTATGACTTTATTGCAAGGATTTGTCAGGAAGGGCCATAAAAGCTAAGTGTTGGATAATAACAACAATAAAGGCAGACGCAGATATCAGAGGGCAGGTGAAATACGACTCAGTTGATTGTAAAATCACTGAGGGGGAAAATGCTCTTAGAGTATTAGCAGACAAAAGATAAACCAGGGAGAAATGGATGGATGGGATGATGTCAGAGAGAGACAGGATTTTAGTTATGAACATAACAGTCTGGCCATTTTTGTCTCAGTATGATATTCATGATTAGCCACAGTAAATCCATCTAACAGCTGTTGTATTTAAAGTCTTCAATTATATTTCTGTAATTTTTCTCAGAGATTCTTTTGAGTTTTTTTGTTTCAAAATTCTATGCTACTGTCTTCCATTTTAAGTCCTCAAATCGTTATTTGAATGTGCGCTCAAGGCGCGGCTAAGAAGGAGAAATTCAGAGCGTAATCCAGGCCTGGTCATAGTGCCATTAACATCAAATCATGTTAACATGGCAAAATCAATATTTTACACAGAAACATAATGATCAGTGTTCAAATCTAGTGAACCTTGACCTGTGAGTTTGTGCCTTCGGCCATCAGAAAGTCAACTAGTCACTACTAATGTTTGTATGGATGCTAACTTACACTTGGCCACATTTACAGTAACAAGCTGGTGAGCTTTTAAAGATTTTTTTTTATCTTGAAATAAGATCCCCTCTCACTGATATACATAATAATCATGAGGAATAACCTCCTGATCACTCCTAGGTTTCCAGGTTTTTAGATCTACATACTTTCAGAAAGCACAAATGTATTTGGCATATGGCTAATGGCACATTTCCACATATAAATGAGCAAGTTATTCAGCCTGCAGTTCATTCATATTGAGAAGAATGTGTGCGTGCAATAGTTCCTCTGTTATCGTTCAGAGCTGATTTTAGAGAGGCTTCATGGTATGCCAGGAAGATAGAAAAATCAAATTAGCTGGGCGTATGTCTTACAAAATATTTTATTAACCTTACAAGACACTCAGAAAGTAAAACTCTCCACCCAATACACATGAGAAAACTTAGCCTCTCTTTCTTTGGTTTCTGGAAGTAAATGCATTTCCTTGTGATGAACTTTTCTAAGAGACACTAACAAAGTTGAGCAAAATAACATGTAAAGTATGTATAAGCTGGTAAATTGTGCTTAAGATGCAGTAAAAAATACCAAGAGCCACTGAAGAAATGTTTTGCTATTAAACAAATGTTGTGAGCTACTTTTTTCCATTTTTTTTTAAAACAGTTTATTGAAAATATCAGCTCTGGTTGTTGTTTGAAATCTCTCGTATGATTATCTTGGGCAAAGTGAGGTGGGATAATTCCTCTGAAAACAAATTACAGGTACAGCTCTGAGCATCACTGAGATGTTTGTGTATCCACTACACCCCTTGAGCACTAGATGAGTCATCAAAACAGACTGATCAGAAGGGGAAATAAAATAACTTTGGGCTGTTTTCAGTGTAAGTTTCCAGCAAACACCACTTTGTTTTAGCTATGGACTAACCCACTGCCAGATAGCTACATATCAAAACAAGAAGCTGCCAAACAAGTCTGAGCCAGTTGATCTGAGACCAAAATGTTATCCCTCCTGCCATCATCCATTGACCAGTCCCTTTCTGTTCATCCCGTCTGCCCGTCCTCTGCCCTCGACCCTCTCTTTAAACCCCCTCTCTTCATCTCTCCTCCCTGTCCCTCTTCCCTAACGTTCCCCCAACGACCCCTCTTAAACACCTTTCCTGCCCCTTTGTCTCCTCTCAGTCGTCCCATCCAGCCCGACCATGGCGTCATCGACCAGCCTTCCCTCCAACTGCAGCAGCTCCTCCGGAATCTTCTCTTTCTCTCCAGCCAACATGGTGTCTGCCGCCGTCAAGCAGAAGAGCGCCTTTGCCCCCGTCGTTCGACCCCAGAACTCCCCTCCTCCCACGTGCACCAGCGCTAATGCTAACAGCCTGCAAGGTAAACTGCGAAGCACGTAGAATCCTCACTTCTATTTACTTAGTAATGAGACCGCAGCTGTAGGTTAGTAGCACAATGAAAAATTTCAGGAGTAAATATAATATATTGACTCAAACTTGTTAATCCTAAAGCTATAATCCTGCTCCTCTGCATCATTTATAACAACTTCTCACTTATACTCCCACTTCTTCCTTTTTTTCCCCCTCTTCACCCCTTGTTTTTCCTTTCCTTTGCCTTCCTTGAACCCCTACACAATCCTTCCTCACTGAAGATCAGTCTTTTGTGGACTCTAGCAAGTATTCATCAGCCAGCTCTCTTCAGGGCCTGGCCTTCTCCTGAAGTACGTTATCCTTTTATTTCATCTTTTCTCTCTCTCTGTTTTCTTTGCACACAGAATTATCCCAGACCGCTCATTTGCACCATCCTGCCCTACCCTTCCTTCTGTTTTTCTGTTTTTATTTGTCACCCTTGACTTGTCAGAGAGACAGCATGTCACACCATATGTGTTTCTATTTCCTGTTTTCACTTCCTGCTTCCTGCCCTTGCCCCAGTGGGCATCTCTGACAGAGGGAAGGAGGCGATTGTTATGCCACCACGGGTCATTCTGTTCTCCCATTTCCATCGAACGCAGCACAGGGTCTTTTCGTCTAGGCAGGATGTTGCATGGTGTTGAGATCCTGAAAGAGAGAGAGATGATGGATGGGAATCTTTATCGGAGCCCCAAGCTAAGCACTTCCTCACTTCCTCTGGTAGCGTTGATGACCACGGACCACAGTGACCCAAGGGCCAGTGGCCACTGTGCACTGATCACACGGACACACATTAACACACCACACCTTTCTGTTAATCCCAACAAGCCGTAGACACTTAGGAAATAACCAGGGAATTAGTGGATTGAAGAGAGAGGGGAATCAATAGGGAGCCAATATGTTATATGAAAAATTCCTCACTGTGATGGCTTCACTGTAAAAAATGGGAGAGGATGAAGACGTGACGGGAGAGGCATCATGTTAGGAGGAGGAGGAGGCGGGACATTGATATAAGAGAGTGAGAATGTGAAGAAAGCTGACAGGCTCCAAGTTTCCATTTCCATGTTTGAGTATTGAGCCTAATTTCATCTCCTCTGTCATACCACTTCACCGCCATGCTTGAATTATGTTCTATAATACGCATTTGTTTTGTGCGCTGTAACTGCTAACAGTTAACACTGGCAGTTCTTGCATGAAGCGGCTCAGAAAGCTTGCGAAAAGCCGAACAATGTTGTTGACGTACGCCAAGTTAGCGGTGCGGCTGAGAAAAATGTTTTGATTCTGGGGGCCTCAGAATGAAGAGATAATGAGGGAGAGTCGTCTTTGTACGCCAGATGCTGGAGCTCATTTCTCTTATGTGACTGTTGTGATGACAGATGAAACCCAGCAATCACATCAATGACCTCTCTCTCTCTCTCTCTCTCTCTCTCTCTGTCTCTCTCTTTACCCCCAATCTCCCATTCACCCTTCCTTCCTCACCCTCTTTTCCCACAATGCAGCGATCCCGGGGATGATCGTTCCACCCATGTAGAGGATCTGGGCTAGCTGGAGATCTGGGAATGTTGAGAGGAAAAGACACGGTGGTGGAGTCTGGCGAGTCTCTCTTATGCTCCGGAGCTGAACTGAATGAAGTCAAGAAAAAGACGCAGGACTCTGTTAAACTCAGGCCTTTCTAAAGGGATTTCACCTGAAGGAATAGGGAAGAAGAAAGGGGGCAATGTGAACCTTTGTGATGTTATTTTTCCTCTTCATTGAATTTGCGTAGCTTCTCTGACACCGCATTGGATGGAGTGTATAGAGGCTGATAGTTTGCCCACAGTGTGACACTGACCTCATGAAAAGAGCATTTATTTATCTTTGTGTTCATGCCTGCAAGGTTTGGGTTTGATTACTGGAGGCCACTGCGCCGTCTCAGAGCCCGTAACTCACACAAACAGACGTGAAGTGTTGGTTTGGCCATGAAGTTTTCATGACTTCTTCCCTTGACTTAGCCGACTCATTAAAACCACATAACAACCCAATGGGCCAACAGAACAAGGGTCAGCAACACAGAATACAAAGAATTTAAAGAACAAAGAAGAAAATATACTCTCTTTTTTGCTGCTAATTATCCCATATATCTAAAAAATGGTCCCTCAAAATCACCCTCTGCTGTTTCAATATAAGAAACCATGTCCTTTTCCTTTTTTTTTTTCCCCTCATTTGATTTGTTTGTTTGAATTTTTTTTTTTTTTGATAAAACTGTGAGGATTGAGCTGTTTGCAATATGCTTTTCTGCTTGTCATGTGAAGAAAAAGTGAAGATCTAGCCAAAATTGACCTTTTGTCTGAGATTTGAGTGAAGATTTGAAAAGCCAGAGGATGTGTGCGTCCAGCCAGCACTGTACTGAAGGAGCCTAGCAAATATCAAATTAGAATAAATGCGTGATATATGTGATATATATTTTTGTATATATATTTAAAAAATGCTGAATTTTTCATTTGACATCTCTTTTCTTTTTGCAATAGCTATAGTTTGAGATGTAAACATTAAATGTCTTAAGGCAGCTTCTCAGTACAGATGATAGGTTTACTGTTTGTTGTCAATATCTCATCTGCTAAACACAAGAAACATGGATTTGGATACAAAAAGGGGTTCCTGTAAAATATCATATAAATAATGTATTTATCCCTTACATTTGTACATTGACTCTCACCCTTGTTTAGTTGTGTTGTGAATGTTTAATACAGTAAGTGAACATATTTCACTGTGTTTTTTTTCATTATGTAATGCTGTCTTTCACTATTTAAATGTGACTTTTTAAATTTTTCAGTTTCTATGTTGTTTGTTTTTATGTAGTTACATCATGCTTTCATTTGTTGATTCAAAACATGTCATTGTCTATTTTTGTATTATTTGTAAGTTAATAAAACTTTTTTTTTTCCTTATGAAAATGTTTATTGTATGGCAAAAAAGTAGCATCTTATTCAGAGTATTTGGTTGAAGTAGATTTTTTAAGAATATAAACACACTTTAATATATATTGTAAATCTCTATCTTTTCGTTTGAACCTTTGAAGCTTTCAGATTGATGCTGTTCTTCGAACTGATAATATGCATGGGTTCTTCTCTTGAGTGACTCCTTCATTGTGTGTGGAAACCAAGAGAACTAAAAAAAAAATGCTCTGTTTTTTTTTTCTTTCTTTGTGTTCTTCTTCTTTTGCCCTCTGTTCTTTTTTCCCCTGTTATTTATGCCTGCTTACATACTGTATCTATATTCCCTTTTTTATGTCACTGTAATCTTTACCAGCAGTCTAGATGCCTTAACAATGCAAACCCATTCTTCATTCAATCACGTGTACAGTTTTTTACCCTCACCACAATTGTCTGTTGCCACAGAGGAATTCGTGAGAACTTGGGGACAAAGCACAAACCCACTCTGTTTGGTGCTGAAGCCAGACTAGAATACAAAGAGCCATAATTCAACAATCACACACACCCCAAATCTACTATAATGCTACAGCAATGGCACGCTTTGAAAGGCAGACGGAGCAGCCTGACTCTGCGGTGCTTACTGCATATTAGTGTTTACGCAAACACTTTTTTTTTAACAGTTATGTAGCTTCTTCTTCTTTTTTTTTTAATTAATGAAATAATTTAAACAGCATGATGGTATTTTTTTTTTCAGTCACCATGGGATTACAACTGTATGACTACACAGAGCTGTTTAAATTGTAGTACAGAGGGCCACACTGTTACGATAGGCACTGTCACAGCACAATGTTCAAATCTCACACATGGAGTCCCTTCTGACTCCAGTATCTGACAAGCGATTCCCCAGTCCTCCACTCCCTGTAGTAGCCGCTAGACAATGCAGCTTCATTACAAGCTAAAGAGCAACCTGTGAGGAAGCATGAAAAGGAACTCCCTGGCCCATCAGCGATTTCTGTAGTCTTTTCTTTGTGTCTGCCGTGTGTCTTCAAGCTGTTGCTGGACAGAGAATAGGGCTTTTCTCTCTCTGCTTTTCTTTTTGAGAGCCTGGTTTTGTTAAGTGGGTGGAAGGGATCGTTTTAACAGAGACGCCTGCTGACAGACAAGTGTTTTTGGGGCACTTGTGTGCCTGCGCCGCTCCGGGCTGGGGCAGGAGGGGCCTCAGCGTATCTGTTTCAAATGAACTACAGAGGTCTGTTGTCATACAATGGCATCTTTGTAAGCAAAGTTCCATCCTGAATATGAATATCAGTAAAGAGTGACAAAGTTTTGTACTTAGGTAACAAACAACAACAAAAAAAAAACAACAAAAAAAAAAGATGCAAACCAAATAGCCAGTGTCTATTTTTTTCCTCTGTCTGTCTTTGACTGCAAATACACTGAACAGCTCAATGATATAAAGAAATTAAAAAAAAAGTCTACTGTACAGATTGTTAATGTTTTTTGATGAAAATTGAGCTGTAAGATAACTTTTGGACTCTCACAATGTTAATTAAAGTTACCTCTTGTCTGTGACTTTGTCAGGTGTCACTTCATTTTTAAACGTGCATCATTTATAATTTGCTAAACAGAGCGGCATGGTGGTGTGGAGGTTAGCTCTGTTGCACATTAAGAACGCTTGAAAACTTCAAATCTGTGCTTCCTTTCTGTGTGTTCTTCCGTTTCCTTCTGCAGCCCAACAACATGCAAGTTAATTGGTCATTTAAAAATGTCCCCATGAGTGAACGTGAGCGTGCTTGGTCTTTAAGTGACCCTGTCATGCACTGGTGACAAGGTCCGGGTGTACCTGGGAGAGGCTCCAGGACCCTGTGACCCTGAATAAGGAAGAAGTGGACATAGAAAATGCACGAGTGGATCATTAGCAAATAAAAATGTCACTCAGTCCACCCTTGAAACACTGAGGTGGAAAACTTTCTCTGTTTTCTTACCGAAACTGTCTTATCCAAACAGCCGACAGGCAGGTCGCCTGAGAACAGAGGAGCACTGAGTAATTCCACAGGTCAGAAACAGGCCTGCATCACCCATCCCCCGCCTGGCTCCTTTCTCTAATGAATCTAATTCATTAATGCATTACTGATGGCATGGTGAACATGGTTAGCCTGACAAGTTTCCTCCTAAACATATTAGTTAATGATGATTCCAAGGTTATTAATTGCAAAGGCACCAGCCCACCATAATTGAGTCATCATTTGCATACCCGGTCATCAGCAGAAAATTAATTTCTTTTTTTACTTTTTGCATATCTAATTTAGAAGGCTGCGATTGGATTAGCCTGTAAAAATAGCAGATCCCGAGATTCTGCTGACCTCAAAGTATTTCCAGGGTCTCCAACGGTAACGGGAGACTTCCGTGACGCCGAAGGGGGAGAGTGAGACAACCTGGAAGGACTGATGAAATAAGGACTCGTAAACATTGTGCATGCTTGTGTGTGTTTGGTTCCTTAATTGCCCAGAGGTTCATAGCTGCACTGCGCTGTTTTTCCAATATATCTAATAACAGAGTTGATAGTTTGCTGACAAACAGTAAAGTGGGAGGTAGAGTGCACAATTTAGCAGTAAGAGGTGGATTATTGAATTATGGAGGTTACACACTTAGTCCTGAGGAAAATGAATCCTAGGGCCTAATGTTTTTGATTAGGAAGCCGAGCACCAACGCTGAGCGGCACCAAGCGGCTCCAGGGATTCGGCTTCTCCCAAACGCTGTTCTGCAGGGCGGCATGCGCACATTCAAACACGTACACGCTCATAAATCATAGATACACATAGACAAAAGGTGAACCCATTTTGCTCTTTATTTCCAGCCGGTTTTCAGACCTGGATAGACTGGTCAGTGTGGGAGGAGGACAATAGGAGTGGGAGGCCGAGGGCAGCGTGGAGCCGGCGGACCTCGGCCCTCTGGAGACCCAGCATTAAAGGCGCTATTCCTAGAGAACGCTGAAAACAGTCACACATCAAGAGAGGTGCTGCTCAGGAGCTTCCGTGCTACTAGTATCCTAATGAAATATATTAATGCACACATTCCTCACTCTCCTCCTCCACCTCCTTCTTTTTCTCATTCTCCTGCCTGCATGGACACATGAGGGGAGGAAGAGCGGAGAAGCATATTTGAAAGAAAAACAGGAGTCCCCACGGGGACTCCAGATAAAGAAAGGAAAGAAATGGAAAGGAGAGAGGAAGGGAGTGGGTGTAGGGGGGGGGGTATTCAGAGTGGAGGTAGAGTTAGACAGTGAACAAAACACAAGAAGTGGAGGAATGAATATTAATAATATTCTGTGTTGGAAAATAGTCACAATGGACATCATAGAGAGATGTAGACAAGCGATGCGAAGCAGGTTGAATTCCTGGCCTTACTCACCGCATGTGTGTGTGTGTGCATCAGATGTACACCAATCACATTTCTGCATGTGTGTGTATGCCAGGAAGACAGAGCATATTTGAGTACGAACATACCAAGGATGAGTGTGCGCACACACTGGGGTTTGTGCTCTCGCTTGTGTGGTCGTTTCCCACAGTAATTATCCCGGTGACTGTGGGTGTCTGCCTATGATCTGTGTGGTACCTGTCAGAGGGAGCCCAGCCGAGCCCATGCTTTATATTCCCTGTAATTGCTGCTGCTAATTTACTGTACGTTGGCCTAATGAGTAGGGAGGTGAGGAGCTGGGGTATGTAATGGATGTTAGAGAGATAGAGATAGGGAGATGCAGTTCACCGCTGCCTGCAGAGTGAGGGGAGAGGGGAGGAGGCCGGCGAACTGTGTGTGTTAAGCAAGCATGTAGAACACTTATCTTTATTGTTCTACTAAAATGAAAAAAAAAGATAAGCTATTTGCCCCCCCCCCTCCTCTTTCTCCTACCTTCCATCCCCCTCTTTCTCCCCCTTTCCACCCTCTCCTCAGCTGATGGTACAGTGGCGACTACATTAGGCCAGCTTTTTGTTATGTTGATTAATGATAAAAGCAAATCCATAAATAATATAGATTATTTATTCCATTTATTCACATGCTAATTAGAGCTGGAAGCAGATACCTCAGAGAGATGGTCTTTTTTTTTTTCCCTCCTCATCTGCAGCCAGATAGACCAACTGACATTCACACAGAGGCAGAGACAGTCACATATTAATGTCATTCACACTTTGAAGCTCCAGCGATATCTTGTGATGGGGACGCATCCACCCTTCATTTCTCCCTAATGAGGTCACGATAGAGGCCAGTGGTTTCGGCACGCTCGCACACCTCTGTTTTCGTACGCGCACACGCCCTCGCTGCGCGCTCTTGACGAGCGCTGGATTGACGGGGTCGTCTTTGATTGATGCGCCGCGGCTCTTCCACATGTTCTACAGCTCAGTCATTTAATTATGTTTCCTAAGCATCATTAAGTACCATTACATTCTATCATATTCTAATGAGAGAGGTGGCCAGTCACAGGACAAGCTAATTGGTGATTAATGTTGTGTATCAGTGAGAGACAACGCAAGATTGGCCATTTAATGACACAACACTGTATTTAAGTGCTGAATATGTAAAAAACACAAACAGAGGGGGGGATATTAGAGAGACTGATTGAAATCAAAACAGATATTTACCTCTTAAAGGTCTAATCTCTCTCTCTCTCTCTCTCATACATGCGCATACACACATACGTGCATACACACATGTCCTGCATTATTCCCTGAATTGTTCACCTCTTAGCTACATTATGCACACTTACTCAGATAATGCTTGAACCCGTCTGTGCAGGCATAACTCAGCTGCTCCTCCAGATTAACCGCTAAGTCAGTATTGATGTGCCGCTCCACAGGTACGCGTACACACACTTACACAGACACAAACATCTTCCCCTGGTATCGACATGCCGTGCGGCTGTAGGTGTTTCCATTTAAGGTCAGTCAATTGCCTTAAGTATGTAATGTTAGGAGGGGGGTCCGTAAACATGTCAAATTAGCAGTAATGAATGACCAGGCACCGGCAGGGGGAACTGTCAGGGTGCGCGCTCAGGACAATACATTACCCTGAGTTATCCTGGCCTGCTCTCATTGTAACACACACACCGACTGGGCAGACATGGGGTGTAAACCAGCGGTACCGATTCAGCGGTCACACACTCAGCTTTAATGGGCTGTTGGGCTGATTGGTTTCCTAGAAGCGCAAGAAGGAAAACGCTTCAAACAAAAAGCAGACATTAGATTGGGGAAAGTTCAGGGTTAAGTAACCCAAAGTTGAAGGGCTGGCGGACGCGAGCAGAACGATAGGGGGAAAAAAGTAATGGAGGAAAAAAAATTATGAAAATAGATAGAGAGATAGATAGAGTACTAAGCTAGAGGGAGAGAAAACAAACTGTGGTATTTATTTTTTCTACTCGGTGTTGAAACAGGAAAAGGACCTCTAGTTTAATAAACCATGAATCCTTTCACAGAGGGTTTGTATGTTATTCTTCGGAGAAACAGATATGTAGGGAGCGAAGGGGAGACAGAGAGAAAGAGAAGCAGGGAGCAGCGGGGGGGGAAAAAAGAGGGAGATAGATGCTCTGCAGCCATATGAATTTTACTCGCCACCCTCACCGGCACACACACACTCACGGACACACGCAGACATACGTATGCGCACTCTCCATAGCCCACTTCCAGGCTGTATGTTAGTTTTGGGTTAGCAGTGTGGGCTGAGGAGGAGGGGGGGGGGGGTCCACATCCTCCAGAGTCCGGCCTGCGAGAGAAGTAAGAGATATAGTTTCCATCTGTAAACAATTCACTTCTTCTCTTCTTCCACTCAGTATTTGACAGTTTGTGAAAATGGCCCTCTAACAAATTCATCTGTTCACCACAACAACGCGTGTTCATCACTGTGTGGGATATAGTGTACATAACCAAAGAAGAAAAAAAAGAAAAAAGTGTCCACTTGAATTTTTGGCGCTCTGCTCCTACTATATGCACTGCAGATAGAGTGATAAATAAACATGTAGACAAACATGAACCCACTGTCTCTTTATGTTGTCTCTATACCTCCCACTCTCCTCCCCCTCCTCTCTCTCTCTCTCTCTCTCTCTCTCTCTCTGCCTCTCCTGCTTCCTGTAACAAAGGTTACATTGATCATGTTTCTAAAAGAGTCTCTGTATTTCCACATGGCCCTGCCTCTGATATGTTTTTCTTGGCACGCCGGCCTTCTACTTTTGTCATTCACTCAGCATATTTTAACAAATTAGAAACATTAGAAACCAGGATCGCTGCAATGTTTTGGTTTGCTTTCGAAACTCTTACAGTCCCCACAATTATATTTCAAAAACACGGGTGAACTGTTTGACAGCCGGGCGGAATAAAACCCGAAACAAGTTTTTCATCAGAAACACATGCTCTCGGAATTAGAATCTGAGCGTTATGTTAATGTATGTTTGCGTTGGTTCGTTTGTTGTCGTGTGAGAGGTTACGCCGCAATAGTGCACGTGCGCGTGCACGTCGCGTGTGAGGGTGCGCGTGGCTGCCTGTGTGCGCGCGTGTACGTGCGTGTAAGGGACAAAGGGACACAGTGCTCCACATAACAGCATTACAGATGGCTGTTGTGAGTGGTTGTGACAGTGAAAGCGACTGAGTTCCCACTCCATTCAGATGTACTCTGCGTGACCTTACAAACACAGTGGAACTAAAACAGGCCTCCTACCTCTCGCTCTCACTCTGGCGCACACTGTCAATTCTCACTCAGCCCTTGCGGGGCACTAAAAGTTGTTTCCTACGCCAGGAATACATCAAGGGCCAAGAATATATAAGCGGTGAGCAGGAGAGGTGCATAGCTTCGGTCCAGGAAAGCATAACTTGGACTAAGTAAATATTGGACTGAAGGATTAGTAGCTTTTGCCACCTATAAAAGCAAGACTGGCATGCCAGCCTGAGTTAATGACCGCACGCTATGACTTTACCGTGGATTGTTTTACCAAGGAGCTGCTGCAGACAAAGAGGACATTTCAACAAGATCGCTTTATGGAGGAAGAGAGGAAAAATTAGAAATGAGTTCAACAATTGCCCCCTTCCTTTCACCGACTTAGAGGCTATTTAAAAATGATAGGAGTCTGGAGAGGGGGGCTGATCTATATGTTTCACTTTATGGAAAAGAAAGGCCCACCCCTGTTGCTGCTTAACTAATTCCTTTAATGAAAACCACATAAGGTGTCACTAAATAGTGTTCGGTGACCTCCGTCTGGGTCATAGCATAGTTGTTTTTATGGTTGCGTACGACTGTATCTTCAGGACTAGAAGTCGTGCTTTTTCTTTTAGTAGTTTGACTGGTCCTGTAGCTTACATTTCGAAGCAACTTATTAATCAAAAATATCCTCCTATCATCCATGACAACATCAGGGCATCGTCAACACTCGTGACAAATGAGCACTGCTACCAAAAAAATTACAAGCACGTAAACCGTAAAGACTGAGAGAACACAAATATGCCACCAAAAAGAAAAAGCCATACTGCAGAATTTAAACTGAAGATGATAAAATATTCAGCCGAAAACAGTAATCGAGCAGCAGAAAGTTTGGAGTGAGAAACTTGTCAGGAACTGAAGAAAAGCAGAGTTAACGCTGACAGCTATGAAAAAAATCAGTTAAGGCTTACCGAGGGATGAAAGCGCGATGGTCAGAGCTGGAGGAACAAGTCCACAGATGGAGGAACAAGTCAAAAGATGGAGGAAAAAGTCCACAGATGGAGGAACAGGTCCACGGATGGAGGAACAAGTCAAAAGATGGAGGAAAAAGTCCACAGATGGAGGAACAGGTCCACGGATGGAGGAACAAGTCCACAGATGGAGGAACAAGTCCACAGATGGAGGAAAAAGTCCACAGATGGAGGAAAAAGTCCACAGATGGAGGAACAAGTCCACAGATGGAGGGACAGGTCCACAGATGGAGGGACAGGTCCACAGATAGAGGAACAAGTCCACAGATGGAGGGACAGGTCCACAGATGGAGGAACAAGTCCACAGATGGAGGGACAGGTCCACAGATGGAGGAACAAGTCAACAGATGGAGGGACAGGTCCACAGATGGAGGAACAAGTCAAAAGATGGAGGAACAGGTCCACAGATGGAGGAACAAGTCCACAGATGGAGGGACAGGTCCACAGATGGAGGAACAGGTCCACAGATGGAGGAACAAGTCCACAGATGGAGGAACAGGTCCACAGATGGAGGAACAAGTCCACAGATGGAGGGACAGGTCCACAGATGGAGGAACAAGTCAAAAGATGGAGGAACAGGTCCACAGATGGAGGAACAGGTCAAAAGATGGAGGAACAGGTCCACAGATAGAGGAACAAGTCCACAGATGGAGGAACAAGTCAAAAGATGGAGGAACAGGTCCACAGATGGAGGAACAAGTCAACAGATGGGGCCTTGAATAGCTGCTGCTGGAAGGGGTTTATCAACTGTGCAATTTTTACCAGGTCTTATTGCCTGATGCGACTTGTATATTTCTTATCCCTCTTTACCTCCAGTGCGACACATACACTACCGGTCAAAAGTTTTAGAACACCTCCAGTTTTCCAGTTTCTATAGTAATTTACAGTACATAGCTTAATGTCTCAATGTAATCTGAAATTAATGTATAGAACAAATAAACAATTAGATATTTGAAAAAAGATATCATGAAATCTCTTTTACAAAAATTTAACCACAATCTTTGAGTCATCAAAGTCGCCACTTTTTGCAGATATAACAGACAAACACACTTGTGTTAGTGGCTTTCTTTTTACAATGGAAATCTAATATTGTTGGGAAGGTTCTTCCCAACACTGTCAGAAGTTTCCAGAAATGTGTTGAACTTGCAGGTTGTTTTGGTTTCATCTTTCTCTCCAGTTCATCCCAAACCAGCTCAATGGGGTTCTGGTCTGGACACAGGGCTGCCATTACATCATTTGAAGCCGACCTTCTTGTTTTTTTCTTTTAAGGTCATTCTGACAGAATGGATGTATGTTTTGGATCATTATCTTGCTGTAAGATGAACCCCTAAGCGACTAGGCGTAGACCAGAGAAGGTACTGGATGGCTCTGTAAAATGCCGTTGTAGCCCTTTTGGTCCAGGGTGTCAGTCGCTCTGTACAAGTCACCAACTCTGGATCCAGCAATCTGTTGATTACTTAAGAGCTTTGTAAGTAATCAACAGAGGTTGGGACATCTGTGGGAATTGTTTGCATCAAATTTCAAGACTTAATTTACATCCATTGTTGCTTGATCACTGAAAAAGACCCCTCTTTTTTTTATAACTCTGAAATTTGTTTTGGCAATCTAAACTTTTTTTCCACCTCTGGCAGTTTACTGCTTACCTTTGTACCATTTAAAGTTATTCACTGGACTTGACCCGCTTTAATTTAAATAAAAACAGGAAAAATAGGGGTGTTCTAAAACTTTTGACCAGTAGTGTATATGTTTTTTTTCTTCTTCATGACATATTTTTTGACAGATGTGAGGAATACTCCGGTGTGACTTCCAGAAAATACAATATGTACTTTAATTAGTAAAACAAAATAATACTTATATTAGGAGCAGCAAAGACAGCATTTTGGAGGGAATTATGATGCAGATGTACAGATTATTTACAGAAGCCTGTATGCATTCACATTTTGTACTCAACAAATACATATCAGTGAATGCATGGCCTTAGTCATGTTACACTGATCTGTGTTGAATTATAATACTACATTATAAATGTAATCTTAGAAATAGTTTGAGGTTTACCACCATTTTTAAAGCCCTGACATTTTTCTCGATTATGCCAGTATTCAAAAACAGCTTGCGTCTGTAGTGCCTTTCTGCTCCAGGGACCGCTTAAGGCACTTTTACAGCGCACGTGAAGGTATGCATATTATCAAACTGTCCAAACACTTGGATAAATGCCCATGCCAGTCCAAGCTCAGAGTTGACCTAGAGCTCTACACTGTCATTTTTAATCTACTTGAAATCAAACACGCGATAGGGTGAATGCAATGGAGATGGTTTCATTAATGTCAAGTAGATTTTAACGTAAAACACATCTGGTTGTAGACGTGCTGACTGATTATTTTTGTTCTGTCGATCTCTGATATTGACGGACCTGTGATGAATTCTCTTTGACAAGATGAGCCACAGGACTCGCTGATTCTCCGTTATTATTTTTTCTTTCTGGAAAAAGTCATTCATAGTTGTGCAGCCCTGTTCTTTATCCTGCTGCCTGTCATGACCATTACACCTTTGTAAACTATAAATCGTAATTAAACTTTTTTTTCTGTTGAAATGAAACAATAGTACAGAAGAAACTGTTTTCATGAGTTGTGAAGTATAAACAAGACAAACATCTGCCATGAACAAAACCGGAGAGTGCAGTGACGTAAAGTACAACAGGTTTTAATAAATATTTATTCTTTTACTTCTCATACTGGTGGGGAGTTTAATCTGCAGCAGTGAATCATGTTCTAGGAGAGTCCAGGGGTTTGGACATCTGGAAATGCAGCGTGTTTTTTAAAATCAGTAATGACAGATTAATCCTCATCTGCATGTTAGCAGGACCCTCTATTAGTGGGAACCACCTGGAGCATCATGGAGATCTGACTGCTGACTGGAACCTCCCTGGTAGCAAAACCAGTACAACCAGTACAGATGTAGTTCATTATGAGCAACACAAAATCATAGCAGATAACACAGACAAGAGACAAATCAAAATACTATAAAATATATAGGAGATGATATGTGGTGAAGGAAGATAGAAAATAAAGTATAATCACTTCTGTATATTATTAATTGATAATTCAAAATTATAAATACATGAGCTATCTCTAGAATCACACTTTCCTCTTACCATAATAGTGTTCATTTATGCTGTCGATCTTGTAACTTGTCATTGATGCACTCTGGTAAAAGACGTGTAATGCTCACAAAGAAACAACATTTCAAAAAATTTAAATGAATTACATGGTTCTCTGCCAATAACTTCAGACAGAGATGCCGCAGATGGAAGTGAAAGAGAAAATCAAAGCAGACGAAGTCTTACAAATTTGCTGTGAGAATCATGCAATTCAGCCTGTTCACATGCTCTCATATTGTTATACCACCGATATCTCACTCTGAGAAGACCATCAACATTCATTTGCATTTTATATATTACACACTTTGCCGCCATGGAAAGCAATGAAGTGTGCAAAATTTCCTTTCTATGGTAACCTATTAATTCATTTGAATTCAAATGCAAAAGTACTTTATTAATCCCTGAAGGGGAATTACTTGTTGCTGTAGTTTTAATTATGTTAGTCTGTTAAAAGATTCCTTATAGATGGTTATTACTGTGGGCAGGAAGGATCTCCTGTAGCGGTCTGTGTTTCAACAGATCTGAAGAAGCCTCTGACTGAAGACACTGTTGCTGAATCACTGTGTCGTGAAGAGGATGCTCAGGGTTGTCCATGTGTTTTTCACTTTATGAAGCATCCTCCTTTGCAACTCCTGAGGCTCCAAGGACAGTCAGCCATCTTTATTAGTTTAAGTTTCTTTAAGTTGCTGACTCTGATGCTGCTCCCCCAACAGATGACTGCAGATGAGACTGTTCTCTCCACAACAGACTTATAGAAGATATTCTAACATCTTGCTGGAAACAGTGAAGGACCTGAGCTTCCTGATGAAGTCTGCTCTTGTTCCCTCTTGTAGACCACATCAGTGTTGCATCTCCAGTCCAGCTTGTTTACACTCTGGTGTACTGAGAACAGGAATCTTGTATATTTGCTAGGTTATCTTGCATTGTCACAGAATGTCCGTCACTTAACTTTAGTGCTATTAGCTTTCTGTAGCATCCAGTTGGCACATCCTGGGCTGCGTGCGTGCGCACTTAGGATGGACACCACAGTGCTCCATGCTTGTGGTACTTATTTGTTTTTATGTTGAAACTTCTATTATAATCTGAATTGACAGGATCTGATCTGCAAAGATATTTGTCTGTTTTGGTCACAAGATAAATCATTTAACTATCACATAGATCCATTGAAACTAAGGTCATCCAAGATTATTTAAACTTATTTGCATTTAAAAGGTGACTGGTATGAGCAGATTCAATAGATTCCCCCCAGATTACTAACATTATGTTTGTTCTGTCCGATTTGAATGCATTGCTGAATGTTTACTGTCAATGGTGGGGTTGAACAAGACCAAAACACTCAACAGCTTTCCTGTCCTCAACAATGACATTGTTGTTTCCTGCTCAGAGCTATAGAACTACAGGAGTTCACTGCAATGTTCACACTGTAATGATGAGTAAGGGGTGATATTGGACACAACCTTTTTTAAAATTTTTTTTTTTTTTTAAGTTCTATGTGGTGCCCTTAGATCCACTGCGTGAAATTTGACCGCCCTAAAATAGGAATACGGAAAAAGAAGGGAACTCATATCTCCGTGTATCTGCCTGAGGCGGGTACCTTGGAGCTGTGTTGGGGATACCAGTTTAACAAATCTGAATCCTAGTCCCACCGCCCCCCCCCCGGTCTGGTTTCACTGTGGTTTTGCTCTGTCCTCAGGGCAACCTTCGGCCCCACCAAAAGCGCTTCAGAACCAGAGCACTTCTGAGTTCTCCCTGCAAGGTTCCATTACAAGTTGACCCAACCGTTTCAAGATCAGATGAGAATTATGCGGTAATCTGCTCATTTAAAGACACTGTCCTTTCTGAGATTATACATATAAGCAGGCTGCGTGGTGTCAAATTGAATGTGCTTTGCAACTTGCTAACTAAAACTCTGCTCATACGTGACTGAAATCTCTTCGGAAACCTTCTTAATTGTTTATCCCACGGCCTCCACAGGTTACATACGAGTTGCAACCTGTTCACTGGGTTTTATTTTTTTAAATTGACTGGATTCTCTGTGCCTTTTTGTGTCAAACTTCCTGCCAGCTTGATCTGCCATGTGTAAATTGATGCTGAGTGCCAAAAGGCACGTCCCATCAGGTGCGGAAGTGCTGTGAAACAGCTGCGCTGCTCCAGACACTGTGAATCGTGGCTTTTCTCATCAATGAGAGCGAAGCAGTTTGAAGAAGCAACTATTCACTCCCCTCCTCTAAAAATATATGTTAAGTCTGTTTCTAGTAGGTCCACTGGGAGTGGAATCGCCACATTTTAGTTTTGCAGTGGTTTTGCTCCGTCCTCAATCCAGGCCGTTTACAAGCTTCCTAGTGGTATAATAGTATACCGGCTTCCTTCGCAGCACACATTATGCAGAAGTCAAACATCATGATGTCATTTTTTTTGCATCCTGCAGATTGGGCAGTTGTTTTCATCCTCCACAATACATACTACAGTTTGGCACAGCCAAATTTTACCTGTAGTATAGTATACAGTTTTTTGAAAATAGCCTCAGTCTCATTCTCATGGATTTATATATTTATATTTTAAACATTCTTCCTCCGATTCATTGACACTGGAGACTAGGGCCCAAGTTATCACCCACTGAGAGGCATTTATGTACACTCACACCTAAAGTCAAGTCAGAATCCTCACTTATCCCCAACATGCATGTTTCTGGACTTTTGGAGGAACCCTGAATTTTCAGAGAAAAGGCATGCAGACACGGGGAAAATATGGAAACTCCAAACAGGAAAAAAAAAAAAAAAACAGCTGAGATTCAGATCATATTATTTGTCATCTTCTCTTTGCCATAAACATGGGAGAGAAAAAAACACTTTATCTCAGATTTATATAACAGACAACAGGAAGTTTTTTTCTTGATTTTCCATCCAGAGCTTCTGTGGAAAAATATTGCTGGAATGCAATGATAAAACCTTTAATGAAATAATAACTCTTGTAATGTCTGACAAAATGTTGACAGGGTTGTTTTCGTGTATGTAGGACACACAGCAATTTGTATGTCATTTTTTACAACTGTAAAAAATATATATATATTTTTAAGTCATAAAAATGCCCTCTCCTTCTTTCCCAAAGTATCACGGTGCTTCCATTCATCAAAGCAAATACACAACCTTCAACGTTTCTGACCTCCACATGATAATTTTTCCACACACTACTCTATTATGCCTCTTTTTTTCTTAAATATAAATATATCAAGCATCTGTCTTGGAGAATTCATCCGCTAGCTGTGATGTTGAAGCTGATTCTGATTTTTGTCTTTGCTTGCTCATTCTTTTTCTTTCCTCATCTGAGCCAGCTCTTTTCTGGTGGTGGATTGGAAAACAACAGGAATGTTTTTTATTCTCATGCGGTCTCATCCACAACATTTGTTTCCAATTTGACAGATTTTCAGAAGAGAAATTCTTAGGAGAGAAACTGATGGTTGCATTATGCTTCAAAAACAAGCTCTTTACTAAAGCCTTCTCCCCCCCGTTGCTCCGAGGCTCTCTCCCCTTCACTTCCTTCTGCCCCGTTTCTCTTTCCTCTGTTGGTTTTAGGCCAGACAAAGTCACCTCATCTTGTATTGTGGGAGAGATTGTAAAGTTTTCATTGAGCCCATGTGGAAGTGATTTGGCTGTAATCTCCAGTAATTGTGACTGCAACACTGAAACGGGCTGGAACAGATTGGCCTCTTGTTTTTCTTCAGGGTCAGAATGAGCTTATCTCAATATTTAGCATCTTGACTGATGGAGTTATCATATCACATTTGCTGTTAAGAGCTGAGCGATGTCAACAAATGTAACTAGAGAGCATAAAATGCTGCTTTAAATTACGGAGAGGAAGGTTCTTGTTTGAGGAAAACGCATACATGAATGTCAGAGTGACCTGCAGAACCCCGACTCTTTAGAATGCATAGCGTTTAAAAGATGTGAAAGAAAAATGCTGTTAAAAAAGCCACCATTATAGTGTGACCCATCCTGGAGTTGAAGCCAGTTTCCTACAACTCATGTAATACACACACTTACACCAATCTCACATGCACCCACAGAAGTCAAGATCACTTTGCTCAGCTGCTACTGAGGTGCAAATGGTTTGTCTCCATGCATCACTGACCCAAGGCTGCTCCTTCACCTCCTCTCTCCTCTACCCACTTCTTCCTGACCCCGTCCATGACTGCTCCACCTCACGCACCCCCTTTTCTCCTTGCACTTTTGTCTCCGTGTCCTCTTCTTCCTCCTCTTCCCCCCATAACTCGCCTCTTTGTCCTCTGTTTGTCTTACTTTCCATTTTTCTGACTCCCGATTTGTTTTCTCTCTCCTCCCTCAGCCCCGTGGCCTTCACTCGCACATCTTGATGAATGAGTAATCTTGTTACATTGTGCTCAGCCATCCTTGTCCATGTCCCATAATGGCTCATTTGATTCTTTCCCACTGGTGTTCAGTAGATGGCAGAGCCTGAGAGCTGGAAGCCATGCAGTTATCATAAAGAGCATGTCAACTGTGAAGCCACAATGCCTACAAGTGATTAAAACCCTTCAACTCCGGGTTACTTCATCACAATCATTAGTCTTTTCTTGTCCTACCTTCTGGCTGTTAAACCCACAGAGCGTCCCCCTCCCCACCCGTTAATAATATTCACTTTGCCTCTGATACATTAGCCAGTGAATGATAGGGCAAAGCCCTGGCCTAATTGCTTTTCTTCATGTAAAGTCTCAATTCATTTTTGCTGAGGAGACACGGAGATGTGTGCCCGTAGCGCACACACACACACGCGCGCGCGAGCAGACACGTATAGACAGAAACACACCAGAACGATACTTTCACACACTTGCACTTGCACACACAACCCTACCTTCCCACTGCTGTTTTATGATGGATGGAGGCTGAGGATGCATGGGGGAGGAGGGGAGAGATACTATAAGGCTGTGTGTGTGTGTGTGTGTGTGTGCGTCCACAAACATGTGTGTGTGTGTGTTGGCTGGAAAGAAAGAAAAAGGGGGAGAGAAAGAGAAGCTGAGCTGAGGAGCTCTGATTAACGACACAGAGAAGGGGTCCCAGAGGAGCTGGGGGAAGAGCAAAACTATCTGGGGCCAGCTGAGAGAGAGCGAATGCATGTGTGTGTGTGTGAGAGAGTGGAAGAAAGGGCACAAAAAACAGGTAGAAAATTGGGGCGGGGAGGAAAGATGTTTTCTTTTCATGGGTTTCATTACAACGGCTTCACAAACACATGAAACTCTGCATATCCATCATCATCATCATCATCTGCAAACAGGAGAACAGGAGTAAGGGCTTCATCCATGTTTGTCGTTCTCGTGCATTCCTTCATTTCGATTTCCTCCAATATGACTAACACCCTTCAGATTACATCTTATCACCTTAGCTACCTAATGATTCTAGAGCCAAGTGCCTTCAGCTTGTATCCACAATGCTGTCAGAGGAGGAAACAGGGTGTGTGTTGCCAGAATACAGACCATCACCTCTTCCTGATTGCACATGAGAGTTGAGGTAATGGGAGTGTAATAGCACCTTAAGTGCCCTGCTCTCACCGACGCTGGCTGTATAGCATTACCCCTCGTGTGCAAAGTCTGTGTGTGGATGAAGGAGTGCGCGCATCGGGCGTATGTGCGAGTTTTTCTCGTGTCAGTCCTTGTCTATTGTGGACAAGCGTGGATATGTGTGTGCGCATCTGCCGAAAGAGGTCTGATCAAGGTTTAAGTGTGCCGTGTTTTCCCAAAGGGTCGTCTGAGCCACGGCGATCAAAGTGGGAGATGGAGGTTAACTGACCAGACCCGAGAACCTCCACAGAAGGGCCTGAGGGACTCCTGTCTGTTAGCCCAGGAACCAGTCATCTCCTACAATCACATAAACACACACAATCAGTGGAGCTGTGAGCGTAGGAGGGGGGGGGGGGGGTTTGAGTGATCCGGGGGGATTTAAAGATCTGTAAGGCCCAAACTAACTTTGTCACTTCCCTCACGCTGCTATACCCTTTCACACAGTATCCATTACCTGAGGTACATTCTCTAGAAAACATCAAATAGCTTCATCCCAACTCCTGCCTCAGTTCTTTCACAGAGATGCCTTCCACTGATATGGAAGTCCTGTAAAGTGAGTATAAGTTATATAGCAGGGGTCCCTGGAGAAAATCTCTGTGACTAGTCTTGTAATAGAAAGTTCTACTGTATTTTCACGTAGCTCAAAGTACATCGACTCGTGCTGAAGGACTGAGAGTGGGTGTGCTTCTCCTGGAAGTTAAGCTGAAAGCTGTATTCTCGAACAGAAAGCAAGAGAAAAAAAAAAAAAAAGCAAGAGTGTGAACGTGTACTGTGCAAATGGGGAAGTGCGCGAGCCGCAGGAGTGGGTGTGCCAACGTGCACATGGGCGTGTGCGTTTGAAAATGAATGAGGGATAACCATCAGAGGCAGCTGTCGTGGTGAGGAGAGACAACTAACACCAGCTAGATGAAGGAAAAAGTTTCCTTGAAAACAACATGGACGACTTGTTGATTCAAAAGCTGCTTACATTTGTCACATATCTTTTATTATCGAGTATGTGAAACATACACAGTATGAAGGTCCTTTACTTGCTGAAAATACTTTTGACATTTTACATTAAATAAGATGCTGATGAATGTGCAGCATAATGTGTTTGGAATTTTAAGAGCAAATATTAATAGTTGTATTTGTGTGCTCTGATTTAGAATAATTCTTACTTACCTTATAAGTTGCTTCAAATAAGACTGACAATGTTCTATATTTTAATTTTAATCAGCAATGAATTTTACTAACACTAATCATACAATCAGAATCTTTTTTTTTTCCCCTCCATGTGCCATTATGCTCCACTGATGCACAAAAATATAAGCAGCGCACCAGTCAGCCAAACTCTTGCAGAGAGTGACATGATCCTCATAAACACTGGACACTGTTGTTTATTTTAAGCCAACCGCACACAGGGTACAGAGCGCCGTGCAGCTGGCAGAAATACGGCTTGCAGGAAGAAAACGAGATGTACAAATGATGAAAAGTATTGTGTTTTTTTGACTAATTTTGATTTTTTTTTTTTTAAATGTCTACAAGTAAGAGAGTACAACGCATAATATTGACAATTTGATACTATTCTCACAATCTCATGTTACATTCATGTATTTGCTACAGAAATAAAGTCACGTGCCAAAGTCAGGATATCAGAATACTCCCCTCTTTTAAACCTATTTTTGCGTGTGTACAAACATTTAAAATGAATAAATAAATCGTGTGATTGTAGGGTGTCATTTTATGAGGTATTTGCCTCATTGTATGAATCTTTCTGAACTTTTCACAGTCTGACCTTGGTGTTGACTTGCTGAGATATCCAGTCTTGGGAAGATTAAATATTGTCTGAGGGCTTCTATATGCTGCTAAGCTCCTTACATCACATACCATACGACTTGCTTCTGCTAAGTCTTGGGCACAGTGTCAAGAATGGTATGTGTAGACTGCAAAATGATGAGACCCCCTGAATTGTAGCCTATCACAGATGTAGAATAGGATCATGAACAATAAACAATCTACAATAAGCAAAAGAAGTAAATGAACTGCACTCACAGCAGCAGATTTTATGTGTGCCAAAATTACATTAAAAAAAAAAAGAAGCAGTAAAGGAGGAGCGTGTGGTCCTGGACATGGTGATGGAGATGCAGGTCACTTTACTTAATGGTTCATTTTATGTTAGATTTTAATTGGGTCGTCACAAGACAAAGTGATCTTTGACCCTGTCAGAACATTATCTGAGGCAATCTTTGATCGGAAGTGCTGTCACATTGTAGCTCAACCAACTTGGAGCTCTATTGAAAGATTTTGCCACGAATTCTTTTCCAACTGTCATCTTTCATCTGCAACAGCCCAAATTCTTGTAGTGTATACTGGATGTTAAACGTTTGCCATTTGTGAATAATCTTTCTCACTGTAGAATGTGAAACTCCACTGTTTGGAAATGCCTTTATAACCATTTTCAGGTTGATGTGCAGGAATAATTGTTTCTTTGTGACCATTGCTTATGTCTTTCCCTCTTGGCATTGTGTTAACACACAGCTGAATGGTCCAGACCAGCAGACTTCTAATTCTTTTTTACATTTGCTTTTATAGAGGTCTTTTACAGCTGTCAAAAATGTGTGTGAAAAATGAAAAATACTTTATTAATCCCAGAAGGGAAATTCAACATTGTAGTAAGGTTTTTTTTTTTCAACAATAAATGACAGCAATAATAATCAACAGCAATAATAATCAATTAGGATGTCTTGTTGTGGAGGCCTGATGGCTGCTGGCAGGAATGATCTTCTGTATCTTTCCGTCTTGCAACGGACCTGAAGAAGCCTCTCGCTGAACACTCTGTTGTTTGATCACTGTGTCGTGGAGACGGTGTGAAGAGTCCTCCATCATCTTCATCAGCTTGTGCAGCATTCTTTTTTGTACAATCAGCTCCAGCGGCTCCAGAGTTACCACCCAGCACAGATCCAGCTTTCTTGATCAGTTTGTTGAGTTCCTCCTATACAGTCATGGAAAAAATTATTAGACCACCATTTTTTCTTCACTTTCTTGTTCATTTTAATACCTGGTACCACTAAACGTCATCATGTGACTAAAACAGACAGAAAAGAAAACACTGAATGCATGAAAGCAGTGTTTTTAGCAGTACAACGCCATAGCTATTGATGTAAAAACTTAAGTGATTTAGGTTATAATCAATAAAAAAACCATGGAAAATGGTAAGATATCAGCTCTTAAATAAAACTCTTATGAGCAATCTTTGTGGTTATCGTTATGTTTGTCCAAACAAATGTACCTTTTGTTGTACCAGGCATTAAAATGAACAAGAAACTGAAGAAAACAAGGGTGGTCTAATAATTTTTTCCATGACTGTATTTTCAGGAGGATAACCTCATACAAGCTGTGAAGCATTGTGATGGAGAAGCAACTCAATTTCACAACAGAATGTATAACTTTTAACGTTTTTCATAGTGGAAAATGTTGCTGTTTCATTATAAAAGCTGCCCAATGACTGTATTTTCCCCAATCACCTCTCTGTAAACAAGGAGACACAGATTTCATGTCAGCTGGGTTACATGTGTTGCTTCCTGACAATGTGTAAAGGAGCCAAGATAAATCTGTGTAACAGTCCTTTAAACTACCAACGTTTGTACTTGTGAAAAGGGCTTTATATAAGTAAAGTTAAATCAGAGTTACCATTGCCTATAAATTGTTCATAAATTGTAATAATCACTTACAAAAACTGTGCATGTGGATGTAAACATATTAATCCATGCCACTCCATAGCACTACGGGATATTTATCTATATCGTCATGCCTTATAGTTTCCCAGCAGGTGTTGGTCAGTGTAGACACGAGCAGCCACGCAGTTTTCTAACCACAGTATTATAGTTTTGGAGAAGAGGAATTAAGTGTTGGAGTTTTTTTGTTTGTTTGTTTGTTTTTTAGATGGGAGTGATGTGGAAGCTTTTGCTCCTCTTCAATCAACGTACACAGTGAAGCAGAGGCAAAAAACTCCACCACCCACAATTTGTACTTACACGTTTCAAGATATTTTCACTGTTCTTGTTTGACATCTTGGAATGTGTACTTCGTAGAGGACAGCGTAAATGTTTGATACCGTTGGTTTAGATTTTTATATGAAAGAAGAGAGGTGAGTGACAGCATCATGATGCCATTTACCTCCAACTGGAAGTTGGAACTTGAGATGACATCACTCCTGAATTGATTTGTTCTAGTTGCAAAGTCAGAAAATGAAGCTTTCATAATGTTGGACCAGCTGTTGCTGCAGCTAGTCGTTGTTAGCAATACTAATTCATTATAATGTGCATGGTACTGCACAAACAGCATGGGGACCTGTCCACTGAAGCAAACAGCATTACGTGTATGTCTGAAATAATATGAATTAGGAGAATGTTTACTTTGTTGATGAATGTTTGTTTTTGAGGTCAGGGTAGGTGAGGTTTCTCCAACTTTCCAAGTTGGAATTCTGCCTTTCAGGGGGTGTTCCAGTTGAAAATTCTGGCTTGGAATTAGGAAATTTCAACTTTTGATAACAAATGAAATGTCCCTATCACTCCACAGACTCGTACGGGCTGAGGTTGAGTGTCTCAGATGAAAGATTCCCAGTTGTGGGAAAACTCTGACATTGTAGTTCAAAACAGTGGTCGTACATTACACAGGACAGAAACACAAGATGAGTGAAATAATCATCTTATATCAGTGTCAGGAATTTAGAGGAATCATCTCAGTGTGTCTTCCGGCAACTTTTGACTCACTGGTGCATTGGTGGCACCCTGAGGTGGGTTACACCGATGACGTGATGACAGTGCATTTAGAGCCTGAAATATGCTCAGATTAACTTCCGTTATAGCCACTATTCATGAGTCTTCAATCACACAGGGTAGCATGCAGTAATTTAATGATCCGCCAATTTCACGTCGTGCAAAGTGGCTTACATCAATCTTATATGACTGTAAAAATCATACAGCGCGATCTGGAACTTTTCCCAGTCCTTTTGTTCTCCATACACTTGCTTGTCTACTTACTTCACTCTCATCTCCAAATAATCAGAAGTTAAAAGCCCATGGTTAGATTTAGGAAAAACTATATGCTTAAAAGTTTTGATATTCCCAAACAGCACTCCATATGTTATGCACCATAATCCTCATGTGACATCAGTTTATGTAAAACAGCATCATTAACATATGCCATCATGTCAGATTGCACTTAATGTATGTTTTCTTGTGAGACTTGTTTTTGGATTGTTATGATCTGGGGTTACTTTGCTGCCTCGGGAACTGAGCATCTTGCATTTATTGACTGAACTATGAATTCTGCAACAGATCAAAAAGAGCTTGAAGACATTGTGGAGCCATCTCTCTTAAAGCTGAGGTTGAAGTTGAACCAGAAGTGGACTCATCAAAAGGACAATGAAACACAGGAATACGGACAAAGACACTCAAAAAGGAAACAAAGAGAAGAAACAGAGACTTCAATGAGATGCACTTATTTTTTTCATTTCAGTAAACTCTGGAAAACCAAATGTGTTTCCGTCCACAGCTGAAAATTATCTTCAACAAATGCATAAATTATTCCCTTTTGAATAACATTTATATAAAACGATTAATGTAGTGAAACACATATTTGTGAATGTGTGATGTTGTTATATGTTCTGTGACATCACAAACGCATGTCAGACTAGAATTATCCAGGCTGCTCATCTTTATCTCAAGCTACTTTCAGATAATGATTCACAAACCCCATACAGAACCTTTAGTATAAAGACACACTGCAGATGCCCCCTTTATTTTACCTCAACTCTGTGCATTCACAGTCGTCCCGTAAATGTTTGACTTAAAGGTCTTTCTCCCGCTGTGGGGTGTTTTTTACTTGCCATTATTTCTTCACCTTAATATTTAATCAAATTACTAATAGTCAATAAGATTTTCTTAAGGTCTCTGAAAAGTGCCTAGAGATCGTTTGTATTGTAATAGACGACATACAAATAAAGTTGAACTGAAGTGAAAGTTGAAAAAAGGCGCAATAAAAAAAAGTCTCATCATGTCTCTGGTCAGTGACTTTATACGGCCTGTCCAATTGACCTTTGACTCCTTAGCCTCCATGCTATTCACACAGCACAGCGAGGTGGAATGATGCTACGGAGCCAACTGGCTGTGTGAATGAGGCTACGGGAAGTGCAAAGCTGGGACAACAATCTGAAAAGAGACACGCCATGGAAGACGAGGATAGAGTGGAGTTGAGGTGCTAATTCCACCCGCTGGAACTGGCTGCCCTCAACCGAGGTGTAAAGACATGATTGAAAAGGGGAGCTGTTCTACTGTCTCTCTGTGACATTTTGATCAAAGCATGCCACAGACGTTTCACGAAGACCACGGAAAAATGTATTGTACGCTTACTCTAAAACAAAATGTATAACAGCAGCACAAAGGGCCCTGCATGTTTGATGAAAATAAGAACTTACATTGTTTTTGCCCACAACATGTTCAGCAAAAAATAACTTTTTTTTTTTCGGTACCTACTTACAAGGAGAGAATTTTGCATGTCTTTTGCAAAAACAAGGTTAAGAGCACATTTGTCTGTGAAGTTGGGAAGGTGTCAGTCAGTAAGTCAGGTCAATAAATAAAAATAGAAACAGAATGAGACAGAAATGCAAACCTTGTCTTTACTTTCCCACCTCCACACGTCTTGTCTTGCTGTGTAATATAATGTTACGTTTTATCTAGTGTAACTGTCAGGTCAATCTAAATGTTGCCGAAGAAATGTCAAAGCATTTTCCTTGCATATAAAAATGTGGTGATTTGAAGTGGAAAAAGTCATGGGAATTTGTAATTTAAGTCATATATGTACTTGCATTAATATCCTACTCACTTTGCGAAGCTGTAATGTGACAATTGTTGCTCATGTCTTACAGATTCAAACTACATTTAATGGATGTGTGGAGGTGTCAGTTATTATGTCCCTGGAATAAACAGTATATTCTCTTCTCTCAAGTTAAACATAACTCGAATGATGACATGAAGAGTCACGTTTTTGATCGGTAGGCACTGGTAGCGTGTGAGTTTCCATGTTTGTGTGTACGTCGAGAGGGTGGAGCACAGGACCCCCGCTGCTGAGTTACATCTCTGTCAGGACGGCTTTGCTCCATCACCACCCCACTTCCACACGCACACACGCACACACTCCATCAGCACCCGCTCAGGGCTCATCAGTCGCAGCGGCGCACATGTGGCTGGAGTATTCTAAACAAAGCTTTATAAAGAGCTCAACTCTTGTGACAGTCAGGACACTAATGACGCCTGGAGACCACTAAATACACCACTGACAGACCAACAGCCTGCATGCCATCCACACACACACACACACAAGTTTTCATTTTGGCATGCAACAGCAAACTCTCACAAACACTATGGGAGAACGAAGCACATGCTTGCCGTGGCAACTACGCAGAAGCACACAAACTGATGAGAACACACTCACACACCTTGTGCCCAAGGGCATCTGTCCACAGTCTAAAAGCTCCCAACTGTTGAGGAGAAACAGCTCAATTAGCTCAGTGAAGGAACCAACGAAACACATCTATCCAAGCACACACACACACACATACACACACTTGGAATCGCATTGATCCTTTCTCAGTCTTTGGCTGTAATTGGTGTGTTGATGATGCTGCAAGCGAGAGGGATCCTTCAGGCAACCATGGCATGACTTCCAGCTCTTTATTTCTCATTTAAAGTTGAAATACACCCGCCTTCCAGTCATATCCTTCAAACTGTACTCTACCTGACAGTCCTTCTCTGAATCTTTTCTTCTTTCTCAGTTTAATCTTATTTCTTCTGGTATGTTGTAATGCCATCCAGGATCACAAAAAGCACACACTGCAACCTTAAAAACCCATTCTAGAGCCATAAATATCTAATAGCTTGATGATTTTGTTGCTCCCAGTCGATTGGACAGTTGTGAAAACCATCAATGCATTATGTGCACGTCCATTAAAATTACGCACGCAAATGCTCAATGAGCACCTTCAGTTCCAATATGCCCAACACACCCCTCCCAGAACGCATACGCACTCTTGCAGCAAGTTATTGAGAGCAAATGGGGTAGAGTTATTTCCATAAAGGGTCTCAGTGGGTCTCAAGGATCTCAACGCCCGCCGACTGGGAGCGATTTAGTGCAGCACACTCTGGTATATTAGTAACTGAAGACGTCTGGGGACAAATCCGCTCTCTCTAAAACCCTATCCCTCCACTGTGACCTCTGGAGCATTCACAACTGGGACTTGGAAGCACTCTTCATCTTTTCTTTTTGCTGACTAGTTTGTTCTTCTTTTCTTTGTTGGATCGTGTTTTTTTTTCTCTTTTCTTCCCTTCCCTCATTCCTGGGAGGAGGCTTATTTTTTTTTTTATCCGTTATTTTTTCCAACTTCTTTCCTTCTTTTCCCCATTCTTCCTCATTTTACCACACTTCTTTTTTCCTACATCTATCTGCTGTCTCTTTCGCATTCCCCGTCTTTCTCTCCATCTCCCCCTCCCCTCTTCCTTGGCCCCAGGGACGAACTGCTGATAGACTGTGTACACCAGCTGCCCAGGGGCTATTTTTAAGGAGCATTTGTCCTTCTCCTTCCCTCCGGAGACTGACTCAACCCAACAACATCTCATCCACGCACACCCACATGCCCGCACAAAGACACACACAGACATTAACACATGCACTCATTAGGCCACGAGCATGCAAGACCCACACTTTCCCCTTCCAATACACACACATCCTCCGTCCAAGGGCATTCTGTAAATGTAGGGGAAGCTTGTAGCGCCAAAGCTGACTGCTTAACTGCACAGGAGCCCAGGCGCTCCTCAGCCAGCCTCAGAGGGCTCATAAAGCTACCCTCCTCCCAGGGCCTGGCTAATATTCTCCCTTGTTCTAACCCTGCCATACAATAGTTTGTAAAACAATACTGTAAAACACTGTTGCCGGGTATTGCGTCAGGCTGCTTTCATCACCGAACTCATAGCAGCCAATGAGGGCCCTTGAATAATGCATACAGGAAGTTAGAAGTTCTACAGGACCTTGCACGCTGCAGCTGAACACCATTGTCATCTGTATTATCTGACCTAACAGTGCCATAATTTTGGACAAATAAGAAAATGAGACCTGAAAACTAAAAATAGCGTCTGCTGAGCACTGGGCACAATTGTAGAGGCAGGCGTTAACAAGTTACTAAATTATTTTCAAAGTTTGAAACGTCGGCTTTGAACTTTGCTTTTGTGATCTGCTCAACCACTGCAGCTAAAAGCAAGCGTAAAAGATAAAATGAATCCTCAAACAACTGCCCCAGCAACCTCGTTAAGACATTATTTACTTTCATCGTTAGCCAAGGAAGAGGACACAAAAAATCTGTCAGCAGCCTGAATCGCCTGCTCGAGTGTCTGAGCACTCTTTAATTGTGCCATTTATCAGCCAAAAAAGCCTACACGCTCATAAATAAACACAATGCCTGTGCACGGGAATTATAAAAATGTCACGCTGAAACCCACAAGTGAGGCCACTGCTGATGCATATTAAGAGATTTAGTCAGTGAAGGAGTGGAGCAAAAAATATGATGGTTAATTTAAGAGTCATTAAAATTGTATGAATGTGCATTGCACTTGCTTAGAGTGGGATTTTCTCTGATCGGTAACGAAGAGAGAGAAAGTGCAATGCAGGCTGCCGCACATTGTGGTCTATAAACTCACTGATTGATCAGGGAAGAGGCAAGCAAACCTAAGAGAGAGAGGCCCAATCAATGACTCTGAGACTGGGGAGATACTGGTGAGAGCGTGTTCGTGTGTCGGCATGTGCGTACTTATGTGCAAATGTGCGCTGTTTTGTCTGTTTATGTTTACAGCCTTTCTTGCATTGGGGTCCATGCATATTGAAGTGCACGCTCGCTTGCCTGCGCGTCTGCATGTGCGTTTGTGAGAGAGAAAGAAACACGGAGAGAGAGAGAGAGAGAGAGAGACGGGGTGAGAGAAATTGTGTGCTTCTCTCATTTGAGGAAAGACAATGTTTTACATTCCACAGGGGAACAGAGTCATTACTGAAGCAGGAACTCAAGCCTGGAGGCCACGGCTCTACATGTAGTGTGAATAGATCGAGCTAGTTTCTCGCTGAGACGTGCTGTAGAACACTCACTCCGCCATTACCAGTGCCCTACAGTTCAAACATCACTCCCACCTTGTTTCAGCTGGGAGATATAGGAAAAGTTGGCAAACATGCACAAGGATATCACGATAGCAGCTCAAGTGAAGCAGCTTCATATGCAAATACTGCAACCAGCTGCGTGCGTTTGTATCAAACAAAGGAGATGTTGTGCGGACAGTTTGGGGTGATATGCAGATTTAGCCGGTGTGATTCCTTGCCAGTTTGAGAAACATCTTGGCCTGCCCTCTGAGTTAAGTGTCAGCTGTAAAGCCCTCTGCTGCCCTCTGTTGGTGGCTGAAACTCAACCACAGTTCCCCCCATCAGAGCTGATATGGACATATGGCAGTTGTAAATCACCAAACAGCAGGTGTGTGAATGATTTCTTCCTCTCTTGCTCTGCTTTTGTCAATTTCCTATTTGAAATAAAGCAGACCCTGTACAGCTTGGACGTATTTCCCCTGTTGCTGACATGCACGGGTCATTAGCATGCCCCACAGGAAACTATTGTCCCATCATAGCAGTCGACAATCAAAGGTGAGGTCTGCTGTCACCTGATGCTCTTTCTGTTTGCTTCTCTCACTCTCTGTCACTATAGCTCCCTTTCCTTCTGAGTTCGCCTCTGTGTTAAAGCTAACTTGCCGTTCAGGTGTCATCAACTCAGTTGCAGATATACTGTGAATTTAACGGTAATGCATAACTTTATTTCTTCCCTCTTTTTCCTTGCAATCTTAACCACTAAATTAGGCATGACATTTCTGGGTTGCCCTCACACAATTGTGAATGCCTCTATAGAGTGCTAAGTTCCTTTTTGAAGGCACAAGTGCACACAGATTGTGCACACACACTAGCATTAACCCAAAAACACGCTGCTTGTTTGCATCTTTTTAACAGACATCCCATTCTTTAAGCGTATGTACTTAATTCAGTTGATTTGAGGAGCTTACCTTTTGGACTGGGTAAAAAAAAAATCCTTCTTGTACCCTCAATGGGTTTCCAGGACCATTATTAAAATTAACATTGTTATAAGCTTTCGCTGTGCTTTCACAGTGGTGTTGATTTTGATTGGCATCATGGGTTATGTGTGAAAATATATGAATATTTACAGTATTAGTATTAGTCATGGTAGAAATTCCAGTCACATCACATACATACGCTTAAACCACCCTTGATCTATAAACAGACTGAGAATGAAGAGCCTTGATTGGCTGAGAGAATGACTGACAGTTGAACGAGTGGAACCTTTGAATGTGAAACTCAAAGGAAAGATGGGAAGCGTGTTTGTGCAGGTCCCAAGGGGGGAAAAGCCTGGGCTTTACACACACACACACACACACACACAAGTACGCACACACATGCACGCAACACACACATTGTGATCTTGCTCTACTTTGGGCTGTGCTCCACATGAAAGCATCAATGCTTCTTACTGTTCCAGATAAGATGTGTGTTGCAGCGCAAAAGAACATACAGGTCTGTATGTACATGCAGATGGACAGCTCTGTGTGGAGACCAGAGCAGGTGAGACTGAGACGGTATCCACCCTGTGGAAAATCTTGCTTTCTTTGCTTCTCTGCATTTCTCTGTCATACTCCTCTGTGGATCTTCCTCATCCCTCTTTTGCTTTTTTCTTTTTGTCTTGCATCTTCTTTTTCCTTCCTTATCTCCTTCTTCTCATTGTCCCCAGGGAGGAAAAAAAAAAAAAGGAAAGAATTTCATTCATATTTTCAGATGCACTCAGGTGACACCAAACAGTAAAACTGCATTAGTCGAGTTTTTTAATCATTCAAACAAAAATGGTTTATATGCAAATTAAAAGTGTATACAAATGCACAAAATTCTAACTTTAATTACAATCATACTTCTTTATGTCAGCTCACTACTGACTCATCATTCGCTCAAAATAACGTTTAATATAGAAAGCGGATGTATCACCGTGTTCTACAAATGACACTCCACCGATGTGCAAGCACTGGTGCCCTTGACTATCCCCCTGCTGAAAGTAAATCTTAGCCAATTAACAACGTCTTCCACTAGGTCTATGCGCTCACGCACAAACACACATGTGCATGCACTCACACACACCCAAACCTCTCAGCTCATGGGACTAAACCTCATTAACTGCTCTGAGACAGACACTCTCTCTTTAATCAATCCTTTTCTAAGACTGCGCGCACATGGAGGAACATTGACAATACAACACAAGCACACACGCGCAAACACACTGATATAGGAGGACAGGGAGAGGCTTACATACATACACACACCGGTCTCCCAGAGAGAAAAACATGGTCATTTGCCAGGGTGATTCAACTCTAAAACACCCTAATTACATCGACAATGCTACTTTGTTTTGGTGGAGGATAAAATGTGAATGATTTAGCATATTATTATTACGCCTCTGAAATATTAACCAACCTCGGGGGACTTGATCTGCTCTTCTAAATATATGCAAATTACTTTATTTTGGTTTGGTTTGTTTCCAATGACTTTTGTGAATTCTGTTTGGATAATTAAATGAGTGCGTGCAGATGTAGAATTGCAGGCAATACCTACATGATATGATGATCTGCCAGATTAGCATACAAATTAGGAATGTTGCAGCTCGACTGCTAATCAACTAACTTTTGTTTTCCCTTCAACCTTGACCTATTTGAAACATCCACCCAGTGTTTTGCCACCGAATGGGATTGTAAACACTGCTTCCTGGGTTCTAATTGATAAGATTCATTTGATATTGTCCTACATTTCACGCACCTCTCATTTCGTGTGTGTCAGGCTCTTTCAATTATGATTCTCCTCCGATCCCACTCTGTGCTTTTTCATACGTACAGCTCCGCTGGACTGATGTTGTGCTGCCATTTCGGCTCTGCACTGACTTAGTACTCTTACAGTGCTGACAGATTAAAGAGGGAAGTATTTCTGTGTGAAGCACTGACAATCTTTCTTCAATCCAAGTTTGAGAAGTTCTTTCAAATGACGTAAGCGGACCTGGAACAGTTGATGTGCAGAGCACCAGCCTTTCAGCTCTGTCTTATTTCACTGATTGCCTTGTGAATCCCTGATGTGTTCCGCTTCGTACATAATCATTTCCCTAACATGGGATAATTTGATTCTATTACTCTAACAACAGCACAAACAAATTGCCTATGTAATTTATTGTGCCAGTAATAGCAAAAACAGATGTGGTAATGGTACTGATGCCTTCCAACCTCACATTTATATGGATGTAAACCGAACAGGATATAATGGTTAAAATACATTTATGAACACCCACCCAGCACTTTGAGTGTCCAAACATGCCTAATTGTGGGTTGGCAAAGTTTTGGTGTTTAGCCTCAGTTTCTTAATTCTTGTACCCATGAAAGTCTAGATGTTTTTCCAACACTTTCCACCCCCCCCCCCCCCACCCCGAGTCTTATTTCATAACCTCCTCTTGTCTTTTCCACAGCTCTCACTCTGCTTATGGACGGTAAAGACATAAACACCAAAATTATCCTCAGTTGTATTATCTTTATAAATACAGCTGTTCACTCCTCTAAACGCTCTACTTCTCCATTCACTGGTGTTCTTCCTGCCCTCTAAGGCCCTCTGCTCTGTCCCATTTCTCCCATTGCCTCGGGTCCTTTTTGACACCCCTGGCATGTTAATGGGCCAATCAGAGACTCTGTCCTTGAGAATCTCACTTTGACTCATTTTCATACCCCTCCTCTTTCAGATTTATAACCTCTCTTGCGTACAGCTCCAGATGTTTTGTTCTGGTTTTTACTCTCTGTAATTGCTAATTCACTCTGGCTGTAAAGGAGCAGATGCTCTCGTGGACTTGAGCGTACCTGTGTGGGTTTCTCGGCGTGTGTGTGTGAACGGGTTCCATGTATAAAGCAACAGGATTTACTGTAACACCCTGACTCATAAATATAACCCTTGACAATTACGCCAAGCTCACTCCTTCATGTAGGGGAATTAAGACAGCAATTTTTTTTTTTGTCAACTTGTTTAAGAATCACACTCTGGTATTAACTCCCATCGCACACTCCATTACTGCCACCCTTAAATCACGGCTGAGGTTTGCTGGTTTAGCAGTACCAACAGTTGACATTGGAGGTCTAAACTGTGGTGTGAGCCTTCTCATCAGCCTCTTCACATTTTTTTTCCCTCCCTCCTTTTTCTCACCAGGGAAAGTTGCAATCCACTCCAGTTTAAAGAGAAAAATAAACAGACGGGTTATCCACAGGAATGCGAATGCTACTTTCGTCCCATTAGGAACATCTGTGTGTGTGGCTTGAGATCACAGCGGGTTGTCTGTGCAACTTTGAACATGTGACAAGAGGCCTCTTTGTTTTAGCATTTCCAATACCTACATGCTGTGCTAGATATGCTCTGTACGCTTGCACACAAGTCCATGTATTGCACACATACTCGCCAAATTTACATGAAAGCAAACACTCACTTAAAAGCACACACACACACTGTATCGCTCCGTGCTCACATGCCCACACACACACGCACCACAGTGGACCTGTCATGTGTCATGCAGACAGGGGTCAGATACTGTGTGATGTGTGTGGGGGTTATATCGCTTGGGAAAAGGACCAAAGATCCTACTGGGGTTGAAAAAGGGCCAACAACAACAGCCTGAAATATAACAGCAGCGAAAGAACCGTTGCACTGACAGGAGGAAAGCTGGGCCCCAGCGAGTGGCTCCACAGATCAGAAACTTCCACAGGCGGACGCAAAGATGGGTGTGATAGCTAGTTCATAGCTAATGTGAAAAACAAAGAGCATTGTTTTGTAATGACATTGTAAAATGGCAAAATAGAGCACTGAGTGTTTCAAGAGATTGGAAGCACATGTTTTTGGAGAAAAGAATAACAGCAGAGCTGCAGAAGCTGCATCTTTTTGTGCACATTCCCAAATCAAAATAATGCTCTGACCACATTTGACATGGGAACTTCAGCCATGTAAACACACAGCCTCGACTCCCAGCGCTTGCACCACACACACACACACTCGTGCACAGATGCTGAACACACTCACCCATGTGTGACACTTGGCAGTTACTGGTACCAGAAAAGTCAGAGTGCCCCCTAGTGATGCTTATTTGACCAGCATATCACGGTAACTGCAACTCAAACTTTGTTACTGACAGCTTGGTCTCAGATCATTGATGATCAATTGAAGATCGAAATGATAAGTGAAATGTAGTTAAGGGACAGGAAATAAGGAAAGACACATTTTATTTTATTCGAAAAAAGACTGCAGCTCGAGAAGAGTTCTAAGAAGAGGAGGTTTTTTTCCCTCCTTTCTTCATGAAAGCAAAATCTCTCCACAGCTTGCTTTAACAACACAGTTTAACCATATTAATATTATTTGAGATCATATTTCTACAATTACGGCCTCTTCCATTTCCGTTTTTCCCTCAAATGCACAGCATTGTTTTGTGTTCACAACAAAGTACACAAGCATCACCACCCCTGGGCGCGTGCACATACATCCCACACATCAGTGTACAGAATTCTGATCTTTGAGGACATAAGGGTTTTTTAATCAAAACTTTGATTGAATGCTTTGCCATCCTCAGCACTCACATACTCACAAATAACACACACGTTGTTGACAGAGAGTGTCTTGAGCAACATCATTTACCACTTAGGCCCCTCCCCGAGGACCGTGCCATTCCTAATGCGCGGCAGATAGGTTGATAGCTCTGGTTTCTGTCGAGAAGTGCATGTCAATCAACAGCTTGTGTCAACGTCACTGAGGCAAAGTGTTCCTGAAAGATCTTTTTACTGAGTGCCTTTCCATCCATCCTCCTCCAACCCACACACTCATGCAAAGGCACAAACACACACACACAGCCATTTCCATCTGGGCAATCACTTCTCCTAGAGTTCTTCTTTTCGGACGTGTAACAGTAATTGAGGTTGCTCCCCAGGGTGCAGTGCATTCTGGCCTGTTAAGTGCTGTTTCTTGTTGTTTCTTTCTCAAATGGGTTGTATTTTGGCTATTGTGTTGTTTCTTCCCGCTCTCCAACAGAAGTGTAAGCAGTGGGCCATATTTACATGTATCATTAGAGAATAGAAACCTCGTCAAATGTAGGGCATGTGAGGACTCATCATGCCCACTGGAATATCAATCAATAGAACAAAGAGCCTTAATACACGCACAGTCACAGGAGAACCAAAAAAAAAAAAAAACATATGACCACTGTCAGTCATTTCATTCTAACATTTAAAAAAAGAAGAAGAAATTAACAACGGAGCACAAATTGATCTTATTTACAGGCCAACCGTGTGTATATTTAATGTGACAGTCAGTCATTCGAGGGTGTTGAGGTTCTGCACTGACCGCCGTGCTCACCACATCAGCCTTGGCTTGAGTACACCCCATGACCTTTCTTTGCTTTGATGACGTTGTCTGTCCAGAAGAGGGAGTGATTGATCTGGATTGACACAAACAGCCAGTGCCCTGCTTGGCCTGTCACACAGCATCACTGGGTCACTGTAGCATGCCTGAATGCCAGATGAGGAGGGTGGTGACCTGCTGACTATATTATGGGCAAGTTAGGACCTATATTCACAAAAAAAGAAAGGTGTTATAATGTTTTAACAAACTGATGTAAAACGTGTAAAAAATGTAAGTGTCAAACTGAAAACCAATACTAAATTAAAGTAAGAAGCTACGGATATCGCTGGAAAACAACTGTGCATATAGGAAGTTAGGAATATTTAACGGCTTAAAAATATCTGATAGCCATAATATTATGACCACAGACAAGTAACTTGAGTAAACATTGCTCATCCTGTTAGAATGTAATGTTTTGCTGAAAAAAAAAAAAAAAAACATATATCCTGGCATTCGCATGAATGTTATTTTTGCCAGCCAATCATCCTCCCCCACCTGGCAACATCATTCCCCTGCTGTAGCCGCTTCCCCCATCAGGTCAAAAACTGGCCATCAGAAAAAGTTTAAGGAAACGCTTAGAGACCACAGCAAAGAGCCTGAGATATTCATATATTCATTTGGTGTTGAAACTCTATAATCTGGTGAATCCTGGTGGCATCTGTGGGAGGCATCACATCTGTTGCTAAAATCCTGGTACTATACATATATATATATATATATATATATATATATATATATATATAGGCAAGGCAAGGCAAGGCAAGTTTATTTGTAGAGCACAATTTGTACACAAGGCAATTCAAAGTGCTTTACAGATGCATAAAATCACAAGAAGGCAAATAGAATCATTCCATACAAGCATAAAAATAATCATTAATAAATTAAATTAAAAATTAATTTTAAAAAAATTAATCAATTAAATTAAAAATGAAGAGTGCAAATAAAATCATTTCAGTTGTCATCATCTTCACATCTAAACAGAACTGTTTTCAGTCTGGATCTGAACATTGTCAGACTTGAGGCCTGTCTCACATCTTTTGGAAGACTGTTCCAGATTTTAGGAGCATAAAACTGAAATGCAGCTTCACCTTGCTTTATCCTGACTCTGGGCACCAGCAGGAGACCACTACCTGAGGTTGTCAGAGTCTAGGTTGGTTCATATGGATCTAACATGTCAGAGATTTACTTTGGGGCTAGACCATGAAGAGACTTGTACACAAGTAGAGCTGTTTTAAAGTCTATTCTTTGAGTGACAGGAAGCTAGTGCAGAGACCTCAGGACTGGACTAATATGGTCGTATTTCCTGGTTCTAGTCAGGACTCGAGCAGCAGCGTTCTGGATGTACTGCAGCTGTCTCACAGCTGGTTTAGAGCCGAGTGAGCAGGCCGTTACAGTAGTCTAACCCGATGGAGACGAACGCATGGATTAGTCTTTCTAAATCTGGTTAAGACACTATTCCTTTGATTCTGGCAATGTTTTTTTAGATGATAAAAAGCTGCTGATGTTATTGCTTTAATGTGGCTGTTGAAGTTCAAGTCTGAACCCAATATTACCCCTAAATTTCTGACCTGATTTTTAATTTTTAGAGAGAGAGTCTCAAGGTGACTGATAACACTTTCTCTTTGTTTTTGTGGGCCACAGACAATGATTTCAGTTTTGTCTTAGTTTAGCTGGAGAAAGTTGTTTTGCATCCATACTCTGATCTGTTCGATGCAGTGACACAATGAATCTATAGGCGCATGTTCTCCTGCTGTCAGTGACACATAGATCTGAGTATCATCTCCATAGTTGTGGTAGGACACATTATAGCTGCGAATTAGCTGGCCTTATGGAAGCACGTACAAATTGAACAATAGGGGTCCCAGGATTGACCCCTGGGGAACCCCACAGGTCATGGCCATTTGGTCTGAGACACAGTTACCAATTTCAACAAAGTATCTCCTGTCCCTGAGATAGGACCTGAACCAGTTTAAAGCATTTTCAGAGATTCCCACCCAGTCTTCTAATCTCTGTAATAAGATTGCATGGTCAACTGTGTCAAAGGCAGCGCTTAGGTCCAGCAGAACTAAGACTGAGACTTTGCCTGCGTCTGTGTTCGGGTGAATGTCGTTTGTCACCTTCATCAGGGCTGTCTCAGTGCTGTGGTGGGGCCTGAAGCCTGATTGAAAACTATCAAAAACATTGTTGGACAGGAGAAAGTCAGTAAGCTGTTGATATACCACGTTTTCTAGGACTTTCTAGGTTTGATATGGCCCGATAGTTCTCCAGTACTGTGGCATCAAGACTACTCTTCTTTAGACGAAGCTTAATGACAGCAATTTTTAAGGCCTCTGGGAATTTTCCAGTCTGATGTGAGATGTTAGTTAATTCAGTGAGCTATGGTAACAAACTGCTCAGCACAGACTGTAGAAATCGAGTGGGCAACTCATCAAGGCAGCATGTGCATGGACTCAGACTGCAGATGATCTCTGACTGTTTTGTCAGTTACAGGTGAGAAATGTGTCAGCTCTAGGTGTCTAGTTGGCAGAAGAGGAATTGTTTGTGTTGTGGAAATTATTGAATTTTTAATACCTTGACCTCTGTCATTAAAGAATATTGCAAACTCATTACACTTTGACGTAGAAATTAGTTCTAAGGGCAGTGAAACTGGAGGGTTTGTTAATCTGTTTACTGTAGCAAATAGGACACGGGAGTTGTTACTGTAGTTTTTGATGATTTCAGAAAAATAACTCTCCCTTGTTCTACGCAATGTTTGGTTGAACACACACAACTTTCCTTTGTAAATCTCATAATGGATCTGGAGCTTTGACTTGCGCCATTTCTGTTCAGCTCTCCAGCACTCCCTTTTCTGTGCCCTGACTGAATCTTCTCTTCCCCATGGTGCCTTTTGCCTATTTTTAACCATTCTAACCTTGACAGGAGCAATGGTATCCAAAACCTTTAAAACACTTGATGTGTAAGAATTCAAAAGATCAACATTAGAACCGAATCATTTCCATAAACTGTGCCCCTGTGCTGTCATTTATGAGTCTTCTCTGAACAACTGCAGACCCAACTGCTAGTTTGGGTGAGACTGACACGTCAAAGAAAACGCAAAAATGATCAGATAAAGCAACATCGACAATATCTACGTTTGAAATAGCAACACCCTTTGAGATAAGCAGATCTAAAGTGTGCCCCCTTCTGTGGGTGGGCTCAGTCACATGCTGAGTTAGACCAAACATTTCAAGGACAGCAGTAGGTTCTTCTGCTTGTTTGTCATGGGTTACATCTACATGTACATTCAAGTCCCCTGTTATGACCAAACAGTCAAAATCAGTGCACACAACTAAAAGTAGTTCAGTAAAATCATCAATAAAACAATTCTGTGGTGGTTTGTAAATGGCGATATAAAGAATGGAATATTGTTTCATCTCCATTTTGAATGACACATATTCAAATGATAAAGAAAACCCAAATAATAACTTGTGTGTGGTATATTCTCCCTGAATATGGCACAAACACCACCACCCCTCTGGTTTTGTCGTGTTTCAGACACAAAGGTGAAGTTAGATGGACTAGATTCAATCAGGACTGCATTGGCTGTGTTTTTGTCCAGCCATGCCTCAGTTAAAAACATAAAATCAAGATTGTGTGAGGAAATAAAACTATTAATTAAGAATGATTTGTTATTCAAAGATCTGACATTCAGTACTGCATGTTTGAAGTTAGCTGGAATTAAACTGGATGCTGTGTTCTTGCAAGGGATATGGATAAGATTTCTCTGATCAGACACTCTGACTGTTCCTCTCTGATCTAATCTTTGTGGTTTGACAATAGTCATTATTTTAGAAGAATATACTCCGTCCCTGGACCTCTGGTTGATGTGGGGTTTAGCAACGCAGAGGCCTGTAGCGTCCTAGACAACAGCATTGACGCTGTTGAAACCATCAGCTCTGGGCACCGATGGTGGGGTCTGAGCTGGTGGGGCTTTGCTCTGTGGAGTAGGCTGAGGAGGGAGAGGGGCACGGCTCTTCTTTAAGTACAGAATCCTTGATCTTGTGACGTCTGGGGTGAGGGGAACCATTTTAATCCCTGATCTCACCAAGCTTTCAAAGTGATCAGAAAATCTCATGGGTGACAGTGGAGACTTGAACGATGGTGAAGCGTCTCTGGAGGGTGTAGATGCAGCAGGTGGGTCCCAGGCCTGTGGTGAGGGCCGTGGTGAAGGAGATGGAGGTGCTGCTGCATCTGAATGCTGTGTTTGGGATGCTGAAGGTGCTGTTGATGCTGCAGTGGTTAATTCCTTTGCTGGGTCTCTGGGTGGCGAGGCAGGAGCTCTCCTCTCGCTCCTCTTCTCTCCTGGTGGCTGCACAGGACCTGGTCCTGGCCCATTCTGATGCCTCAGAGCGTGGAGGAGATTATCTGTCAGTCATCTCACTCCACCTCTGTTCAGGTGTGGGCCTCTTCCTTTAAACAGATCACCTCTATGCCAGAAAAGATTAAAGTTCTCAATGAAATGCAGCCCTCTGGACTCGCAGACTTTGGACAACCATGTGTTTAGTTGAAGCAGCCGGCTGAATTTGCCCATCTTCCTATCGATGTTTGGGAGAGGTCCACTTATGAACATTGGTATTGCTGCTTTGTCAAGACTCTCATACAGTTTGTTAAAGTCTCTTTTCAAGATTTCAGATTGTTCCTTTCTTGTATCCACTGCACCCACATGAACAAGCAGCTGTTTCACCTCATGGTGTTTCTCCAGGACCTCTGGTAGTAGCCTTGTGATGTCAGAGACAGTGGCACTTGGATAGCTGCAAGTAACTGCTCTGTTTATATTTATGTTAGATATGGCTCCGTCTCCAAGCACAAGGGTATCTTTGACCTTGACATGTGGCACAGATATTCTGTTCATCTGCTGCTTTGTACTCACTCTCTGTTTGTTAAACTCAGTCACATTTGATTCTGACAGTGGTAAAAATCTGTTTGTTAACTTTATTCCAGGTGATGTTAAATGTCCTCCTTTGATACCAACGTTCTAACTTTGCTTTGGCTTAGCACCAAGTCCATTATAAATGTCTTTGCAGAGTCTTGGAAAAGACACGGTATCATTTAGCTTCAAGTTGTCAGTAGTAGTTTTTTCACCCTTTCGTTTGGAAGTAAATGTGGACTTCTTACCACTGGATTCCATTGGGAGCGTATCATGAAGTCCTTTTTCAGTTTCTAAGGCTAAAATCATTTCTTGAAGCGCCCAGATTTCTTGTTGATATATACAACAGTTTTCACAGGAAGACTTTGTTTGGATTACTCCTTTGGGCATCTTGAGAGGTTTGTCGTCGCTGGTTTGTCAGATGAGTTGTAAAAAGCACAAAAATGATTCAGGAAGTCTAGGTACACTTAAAAGGAGAAGAATAAAATCAAATCCAAGACTTGTGGAAAAAAGTTGAGATGACAGAAAAAGTTGAGTGATTTAAAAGTGCATAAAGCAGGAAGCAGCAAGAGCAAGCAGCAGACACGTCTGCACTCTTCATAGGCTAGAGCAGATACATATAAGATATATATATATATATATATATATATATATATATATATAGATATATATATATATATATATATAGATATATATTATATATATATATATATATATATATATATGTATTTATATTTATATATATAAAGACAGCACACACAGAATGCAATCCAAAATGCACTAAGATGCTTCAGGTGAATCAGCCAATCAGAGTGCAGCCTGAGGTGAAGGGATTCGGTCAGATTCAGCACTGTCAAACCAAGATGGAAAAACAGTACAACATATACAACAGACAAGTCTGACAGTATGCATAAGTGTTTTAGTTGTAGCTGGGACTATATATATATATATATATATATATATATATATATATATATATATATATATATATATATATATATACATATACAGTGGAGGAAGTATTTGATCTCCTGCTGATTTTGGCAGTTGTCATACTAAGAAATAAATGAACAGTCTCAGATTTTTATGGCAGCTTTATTTTAACATTTATAGAAAGAATATTGAAAAAAAATATTGAGAAAATTACATGAAATGAAAAATAAAAATTAATTTGCAAGTCATTGAGGGAAATAAGTATTTGATCCCCGACCAACCTTGACCAGTGTTGGTTCCCACAGACCACTGACATACTCCTAATCTCACTGAAGTAATTATCTGCATGAGAGACACCTGTTCCAAATAGTCACCTGTATAAAAAGCCATCTGCCCACAGACTCAGTAATACTCCACCATCTCCACCATGGGCAAGACTAAAGAGCTGTCAAAAGATGTCAGGGACAAAGTTGTTGAACTCCACAAGGCTGGAATGGGCTACAAAACCATAAGTAAGAAGCTGAATGAGAAGGTGACAACTGATGGTGCAATTATTTGGAAGTGGAAAAAGTACAACATGACTGTTAATCAACCCAGGGTGGGGGTTCCATGGAAGATATCACCTCGTGGGGTCTCAATGATCATGAGAAAGATTAGAGATCAGCCGAGAACTACGCGGGAGGAGCTGGTTAATGATCTCAAGGCAGCTGGGACCACAGTCACCAAGAAAACTATTGGTAATACACTGAGACGCAATGGTTTAAAATCCTGCAGTGGTCCAAGGTCCCTCTGCTCAAGAAGGCTCACGTCCAGGCCCGACTCAGGTTTGCCAACGAACGTATTAATGACTCAGAAAGAGACTGGGAGAAGGTGCTGTGGTCAGATGAGACCAGAATTGAGCTCTTTGGCATCAACTCAACTCGACGTGTTTGGAGGAAGAGAAATGCTGAATATGACCCCAAAAACCCCAAAAAAGAGCTGAAGCTTTGAGTTCCCAAGCGCAAGCCTCAAAACCTCCAGGATTTGGAGATGATCTGCAGAGAAGAGTGGATGAAAATTACTCCTGATGTGTGTGCAAACCTAGTAAGCAACTACAAGAAACGTCTGACAGCTGTGCTTGCCAACAAGGGTTTTGCCACCAAGTATTAGATCATGTTTTGCTAGGGGATCAAATACTTATTTCCCTCATGACTTGCAAATTAATTTTTATTTTTCATTTCATGTAATTTTCTCAATTTTTTTTCAATATTCTTTATATAACTGTTAAAACAAAGCTGCCATAGAAGTCTGAGACTGTTCATTAATTTCTTAGTATGACAACTGCCAAAATCAGGGGGAGATCAAATACTTATTTCCTCCACTGTATAACGTAAGTGAATGGACAAAAATGCCTTGTTGATGTCAGAGGTCAGGGGAGAATAGACAGACTGGGCTACAGCAGCAGAAAATCATACTGGGTGCCATTCCTGTCAGCTCACAGGAAACTGAGGCTACAATTTGCACAGGCTCATCAAAATTCGACAACAGAAGATTGGAAGAACGTTACCTGGTCTGATGAGTCTTGCTATCTGCTGCAACATTCAGATGGTAGGATTAGAAACTGGTGTCAACACCATGAACGTATGGATCCATCCTGTCTTGTATCAACAGTTCTGGCTGCAGGTGCTGTTGGTGTAATTAAATTCAGTTCAGTTCAGTTCACTTTTATTGATATGGTGCCAATCCACAATAAAGTCATTAATTCAACAAAGTCAGTTTAATTCCCATTGATTAAAATTAATCATTCAAATCACGATTCAATTCATAATTCAGTTAATTCCAATTCCTAATCTAATGCATTCCAGTTGAGTTTGAAATACAAAATATATGTAGTTGCCAATTCATGGAAAACAGCTTAATTGGGAACCCAAAACATTGCACCAAATCTTCATTTTGGTCCAGCCCCTCAGCCTGAGCAAGCACATAGTAACAGTGTGGTGTGGAGAATATTTTCTTGGTACACTTTGGTCCTTAAATACCAGTTGATATCATTTAAATGTTACAGCCTACCTGAGTATTGTTTCTGACCATGTCCATCCCTTTTTTTTTCATTTTATTCTGGATTTTATTTGCAATCTTATGCTGTTTGTATTCATGTTTTTTTTTCTGATTTTATTTATCTCAATGCCTTAATAAAACACTCTGAATTACCTTGTAATTCCAAAAGTGTGGGCCGCGGCCCCCTGGTGGCCGTCATGGTACTGGAGATGGGCCGTGAGAAGTCATTAAGATTAAACAAATATGTTTTAAATCCTTGATCTTTTTTAAATGTTTGTAATTACTGTAAAATATTAATGAGGTGATTTAAAAAAAAACATTAAGAAGTAATAAAACAAACCAGTTAAGTGTAATCCTACTGCCATCTTAACTTAATATAACAAGTGTCATCTTGTTTGTTGACCCCTTACATTAATATCAGAACATAGCTTCTAGTCCTGTATGTTGATCACAGTTGTGAGTTAAAGTTTTGGGTGGGCCGTGGAGATTTTTCACATTTCAAATTGGGTCTTGGTATTCTGAAGTTTGGGAATGGTTGACCTTGTGTATATAATGTGTAAAACAAATAATAAACAAATAAATTTGTCTTGCCGTGCTTCATGAGCAGTGTATCCAGCAGGATAATGCTCTACATCACAAAGCTCAATACATCTCAAACTGGTTTCATGAACCTGACAATAAGTTCACTGTACACTCTACAAATCAGCAACAATTGCATGATGCTATTATGTCATCATGTCAACATGGACCAAAATTAATGTACACCAGATGTACATTCTACAATTTATCTGCATTTCTTGTTTTTGGCTCACACCCCACAAATTTTCTATTGGATTAAGCTCCAGGGGTTGGGCTGGTTACTCCATGATGTTAATTTTGTTGATCTGGAACCAAGATGCTGCTGCTTACTGGTGTGTTTGGGGTCACTGTCTTGTTGAAACACCCATTACAAGGTAATTTCTTCTTCAGCATAGGGCAACATGACCTCTGCAAGTATTTTGATGTATTCAAAATGATCCATGATCCCTGGTATGTGATAAATAGGCCCAACACCGTAGTGTGACTAACATCCCTATGATGCTTGCTCCACCATGCTTTCACTGTCTTCGGTGTACTGTGGTTTGACAAATTGTCTGTGGCCCCGAGACCCAAAAAGAACAATCTTCCTTTCATCAGTCCTCAAAATGTTGCTCCATTTCTCTTTAGGGAAGCCAGCATGTTCTTTGGCAAATTGTAACCTCTTCAGCACGTCATCAGCTGTGAGACTTTCCAGGGGCTTCTTGCTGATAGCTTGGCTTCATAACAGACATCTTCTAATCATTCTAGTACTCACAGATAACTTTAGATCTTCTTTGATCACCCACTACCTGATCACCGGCTAAAGTCTTTTCCGTCCATTTGAATGGCAGTTTTCCCTTTTCTTCCATATCTGTCTAGTTTTGGTCGCCATTTAAAAGCATTTGAGATGATTTTAACTGAGCAGCCTGTGATTTTCTGCAATTCTTTTTATATTTTCAAATTCTTAATCGAAGTACTCTGTTCTTATAAACAGACTGGAATGTCTGGAATTACCCATTTTACTCTAATTAAGTAGATAAATGCACTTTAACCAGCTTGTTCAACATTTGCTGGTTTCATTCTTAAAGGTGGGGTGGGTGTTGTTTTTTTGCAACACTTTTTACAATATTGCCTGAAAACCTTTTCACATTTCCATTGCACCCACTGAAATAAAATGTTTGCAAAAAAAACTAAACATTTTGGTCCAGTCTAGAAGGTATAATCAGAGAAAAACTCTGACCAATCAAAAAAGTGATCATCACTATTTTGATTGGCTGCCTAATACGTCCATCAAATATCACCCCTCGCTCCCTCCCTCCCTATGGTTCATGCAGTCGTGAATCATGTGAAGGCGTGGTTTCGAGGGGTGAGCTGAAGAGGAGGAGGCGGAGCCTTTGGGAGGAGGGAGGGAGTGTGTATTTTCAAAATCTCACTTGAGTTGGATTGCTGGAACCGTTTTTCAAACAACACCTACTCCACCTTTAAATAAGGGTCACCTAATTGACATATTTTTTTTAACAATGACCAATGTCAAAGACCTCGCTAACTGAACTCCACACTGCTATTTTTTTGAACAGCCTCTCATTCTTTTAATCTTCACTGTCTGTAATTAGATTTGATTATTTTTTCTACATGTCTTGATTCCCATACACATACATTTGTGTGCATGGAAATAAAAGCTATGATAAGGATTTTGAGCTTTACTCACTTTTTTAAACACACTACCCTTATTTTGAACACAACTGTACACCTAACCAAAAAGGGGATTGTGTCCAAGGCTGGTGGACAAACTTGGCCCCTAATGGTCCATTGACTGAAAAAATCCTATATCTGCCACTGTAAAGTGCAATAGTCAGCAGAATAAATAGCAAATGTATGCATTGTAATAGTTCTGCTCAAGTGTTGTTTCAGTTTTGTACTGTATATTGCCCCCAAAAAGGCCTGTTGTTGTTGTTTTTTGTTTGTTTGTTTCTTTCCCCTGAATGCAAGGCAAGGCCAGTTTATTTGTATAGCACATTTCATGTACAAAACAATTCAAAGGCTCCATAACATTGTTGAACAGCTGATGTAACAAAAAGGGCCTCAGGATAATTCACTCTTCCAACAGCCACATGTTGCCTCATTCAGTAGAAAGCCACTTTTATCAGAATGAGTTTTTAACTTTTCTTTGAGAACTCTACAGTATTTTTCATTATTATTATCATCATTATTGTTATTGTTGCATATATGATTATATCAAGTTTAATGCTATAATAATAATAATAATAATATAATAATAATAATAATAATAATAATAATAATTGTGATAATTGTTAAGAGCAGAGTAGACAAAAAAGATTATGATGGAAATTATGATTGGGATTTTTATAATATATATTATAATAATATAATATATATTAATTATTCACACAAACAACTGTACCTTCTTTCAATATTGGACAGAGTACCGTGTATGTGAACTGTGTATGTGACTTCTCTTTTTGAAAACGTTTAGTTCCTCTTTGTAAATTGGTCCAATGTGGCGTAGTTAGAAGAAAGGAAGCGTTCAGCCGCTCATCGTGATTGTAATGACCGCTGTTGAAGGCTCCTGGAAGTTGTAGTGAAGTTTTTAAACCGTATTGTAGGCGATCCACCCACTCAGATGTAAACTTGTCTTTACACTTTTAGGTCTAGGTTAATCCACGACAGAGAAAATATTCTATTGTTTTTAACCTGTTTTCAGTTTAGCTCACTTTTGTTTGCCACCGCTCCTCCTGTAGTTTCTCATCGGAAATCTCTTTCCGCGAGTTATAAACTACAACTCCAGTGATGCTGCTTCGTGTAGTCGCGCTGACGTTGCAAGGGCAACTCTGTCAGTGACCTTTCCTTTCCTGCCCGGCGGTGCGTTTGCGCCTCCTGTCTTGAAAGGGAGGTGAGAGAAATAGTTTACTTTCCAGAGTTCAAGGTTTGGTTTCGGTGTTCGTCTGGTGTTAAAGGCTTCTGTCGAGGCGTTAAGCCCGTTCTCACGTAGCCAAGATGCTGAACATGTGGAAAGTTAGGGAGTTCGTTGACAAAGCGTAAGTATTTCTTCCATATACTGAAAGTATTTGGTGTCATTTGTGCGTGTAGTTTACCTGTTTGAAAGAGACACGTACCCAAAACTTTGACGTCACGTCACTCTAACAAGTTAGCTAGCCTAGAAGCTATTTGCGAGTTAGATGACTTTTAAACACACTCGTTGTTATATTATGAATGTCGTATGTGTATTATCGTTACTTTTCTTGGTCTTGGTTGTGACATTGTAATGCTGGGATTTGACTGAGCGCCTCGCCGTTGTTGTTTTTCCCCCCGACAGTGCAAGCTAACTCGCTGAGCTAACAGGCTAATTATGTAGCTCACTGGGTTAGCCAGCTCAGCTAGTTTGACAGCTCTACGACTGAATAATAATTAAAGTCTGTTTAGGAGTTTGCGTACATTTCGTCCAAATGACATTTGCATTAACATATGTTTACCTGTCTCACTAAATGTAAGAGTAATCAACTTACATATTGGGAGATAAGTTACCATCGTTGTTACAGTACTGTACGTTGTTTGAGTTATGTTTTTCATAAAGCTTGAATTTCAGCGGTCACGCCTGTTCCTTAAATCAAACATGTAAAACCTTTAGACCCCTCAGAGTCCCCTCATACATAACACTTTATATCATAAATTAAGAATCCAGTACTTTATCTAAACGGATTGCTGGAAATGTTGGTAGCACATTAATCCTGTCTTATGAAGGATATTTGTTGGAGCACTTCATGTACTAAAGCTGTCGCTGTAACTTGATTTATCGGAGCCGTGCCAGCATATTCATTAATCAGTCACCAGTACCTTTCATTTTATTGGTTTGTATCCGTCTGCTTTCCCACATGCAAGGTTTCGAAGTGTTTTTATAAATCAGGAAATGCAAGAATTTAAAACATGTTAAAGGCGCACGTTAACTGCTATAACAGCCACAGTGTTTGTTCAACTATGGTGAGTCTTTGCATCATTTCATTGCAATGTTAGATCAGTAATTTGGTGCATAAACATTTTTTTTTTCAGCCACCACTGAGGTTGGGCAATGCCTTGTGGTCTGTGTACCTTTTGTTCTGCTTTGTTCTGTGGTTTGCTTTCAGCTGCTGCTGACTACAAATGAGCATGCTGTGCTGTATTGTAGTAGGACATTGCGCAATTTTTCCTCCCTTCAAAGGTTTTGCTGGCTAATTTTGAAAGACCCAAACAATACAATGTTATGAGTCTGTTTAAGTCTTGTGAATACACTAATTTCCCAGAAGAGTGACTCTTAGTGAGATGTCTAAAGTTAGAGAGTTTTAAACCGGGGGCAATACAAGCGTAAAGGGGGACATGCTTCTATGACTGTCTGTGTTTAAGAGGGTAATATTTCCAAGTTAGTCTTCCTTGGTTTGTTATCTTTCTCAAATTAAAGGTAATGACGAAGTTTGTGTTTTATAATACATTCAGAAATTGGCACCTACAATTATTTTTATGAAGTGTCACCAAACACGAGCAGAGCAATTTTTTTAAATGTATTATCAACATAAGGTTTGAATATGAAAAATAAAATGCACTTATATGCACCAATAAAAGATACTCATGAGTAACTGCAACAGTTTAAACATCGCACTATCACAGCGGAAATCTGAATGATAATGTGTCACTAGGAGAGTGTCACAACTTCCGTGCCTGAAAGCAAGGACAGCATCCACCTCTGTAAAGAGATAATATTGCCTTACTACAATATGGCTTTTCTGGCTTTTGTGGTTATTTGTGTAAAAAGCTTTGTAATATCCCCTAGTACTTCAAGAGAAACTTAAGTTAGATATAAAGAAAACCAAGTAATCTGTCTTTTTAAAAACACATCACACTAAATGAAAACATGTTGGCTACCTTTTCAAACATGCATTGCTGTTTGGGACAGAATTAATACTCCAATTAGAATTGAGTTTTAGTTCTTTGACTTTCTGGGCCTTCTCAGCAGTTAACTGTAAGCCATGTTCCACCTGTGATGATGATGGATTTTAATCACTTTTGAAAAAGCACTTGGCATGATGATTTCAAAATCCCCCTCTCAGAAAATGGGCATTGATTAGATTTTCTAACAGTTTGTTGTCTGAGTGGTAACCATAGCTCTTAAACACAATCGAGAGACAAGATCTGTATTAAGTCAACAACAAGTCACTGCTGCTCTTCTAGGCCTCTTACTCTTTTTTTGCTGATGTGGCAGTAGTGAGACTTGAAGAGCTACAAGTTTCAAATTCTTTGTTTTCCTCACCTTGGAGAAAGTTGCCACAAGGTTTTATTAATTGTCTGCAGTAAGATCTTTGACTTTTGATTATACTGGTTAGGTCATTTAAGTAACAAATGTAACATAAGATTGTAGACTGTAGCTTGGATGAGTCTGGAAAATATGACCAAAAGGGTGTTTCTCTTTTTTTTTCTTTTAAGTGCTGCTCTGTACATTTTTGTATTTTTTTTCATGAATATTTATGATTGTAATATTGATAATGGTCCTATAGAACAAGAAAGTATCTACCATCTACCTACTGTCAACCAGTGTTTGCTTTTTTCCTGCTATTTCTAATATAATGTATTTTAATACAGCTGCATTCCCAATAAGGGCACATTTATTCACTTGTATGTTTTGTTTTTTTTCTATTACCAATCAGTCAGAAATACAGATGCAATTTCATCTGATAAAATGACCTTTCAAAGTGTTTTCTTTTTTTGGTCGTACTTGAACATAAAATTACTGAGGCTGTTAATTTGCATACTCATCTCAAAGATAAGCTGCGGCTCTACAGGAAAAGCAGAGGTGGAAGAAGAAAAGTGAGCGTTCATGCTCGTGCTACCAGGGCTGTTCTGGTAACCTTTAACACTAAGTAGCCACTGCTCCTAAATTTATATTTTCCAAGTATGAGCACAGTGTGATATGTTGTTAGTTGCTCATGAAAAGTTGTAATATACTAATTTTAAAACCTAGAAAGGACCAAATGATCTTACTGAATATATCATGATACTAAAAGCCTTACAATTTGAAGAAAGTACACTGTACATATTCTGAGCACAGCGCATCGATGAAATTGGCTTGGTAACCAGTTCACCCAGTTACTAATGAAGATATTGGATAACCATTTGGTTCACTGTCTTCTTAAAAAAAAAAAAAAAAAAAAATCAGTAATGGTGAAATAGAGATACCCAATCTCTTTTACAAAAGTGCCCTTGGTGAGTATAAAGCAAATACACAATTTAACTGTCAGTAATAGAACATAAAAGAGCTCTCATTCTTTTTATTTCAACCTTTTTTCCCAAGGAAAAGCTTGTTCGTTTTAATTCATCTGCACAGTTTCTAAACTGACATTGGATTTGTGGGGGTTTACTGTCTGAATAAAGTGTTGGCAAGACAGTATGAACACATACTGTAGTCAGTAACAGAAACTGTCGAAAAGGTTTTGCTTAAATAGATTTTTAATCTTTGTTCTGCTTTTATAAGGCTTGTTTAGCACATATTACATAGGTTGTTTTTTTTTCTCAACTTAATTCCTAGTAGAATCTTATCAGGGTTTTTTTCTTCCTTTCCTTTTTTGGTGTGCGGTTGTAAGAGTGCTATTTGGTGTGTTTGTGACTGCCCACTGCAGTTCCTTATGTCTTTTGTTGTTGGTTTCTCAGAATGTCAACCAGAAAAAGCTCACCCACAATAAGTACAGCCCTGTTTTACTCTGAACCATTTAAGTGTCATTCATGGATGGGTGGAGATTTGCATTTGTTTCATTGGTCCTGTGTTTCAGGTTTAAACAAGTACTCCCTAATTCCATTGTGGCCTATAAAAAGAACAAGTGTGTGCATGGGTGTGGCCGTCATGGCAGCACCATTTATCCAGTGTTATCCATGATGTGGGTCTAACTGGGGGCCAGATTCTGAAATGAAATGCAAAATGTCACATAGAATACGTGATTTGATCAATTAAGTTTGCTTTTGTTTTTAATTTGACTCTGTAGAACCAATGTGGTGATGAACTACTCAGGAGGTGGAGTCTAAAGTCAGAGAGGCCACCAATGACGACCCCTGGGGACCATCGGGACAGCTGATGAGTGAAATTTCTAGGTAAGGAGATTAGTTTTATTCAATGAATATTACCAAAAGCATCAATTTTATTTGTTTAAAAAAAAAAAAAGGAAAGCCTCCACATTTGCATTTTTCAATTTTTGCTGTGCGTTTTCTTCTCGAGCAGAACATATCTCCTCAAGTTTACCATAGTTATGTATTTTTAGTTTCGACTTTACCTAGAAAAGTCATTGGGACTCATTCATGAATTTTTTGTAAATCTGTGAGGAGATTTGCTCTGTATTCATGAACATTGTGTATAACAAATTTTTTGAAAGAACATTTTTCACACACCAGGGAATTCCAGATGACAGGTTGGAGCATGCTCACGCAGCTCATTAATTAGTATAAACCTTGCCTAGGCACCACCATATAAGGAGGTGTAAATATGCAGACGAGCACATGATTTTTGAAACCTTCAGGTTAACTCATAATTTCACAAATGGAGATGAGGAAGCAGCAACGCTGGCAAGTATGCTACTGTTGAAACCCCTGGTGAGACTTGAGGTCAGAAAAAAATATGAAGAAAACCGGACCACGGCTTTTCCGTTCCCGGTGTGACTCAGGCTTAATGCAGACCTATAATAACCGTGTCTGCGGTCAAACAAAGCATTCAAGAAGTGAAATGAAAGTAATTTGATATCATTTTTGGCTACAAGAAAACAAGAAAAAGAATGCATTCCCCCATTCCTCCAAAAGTCTGCTGCAGATAACTGCATTGTCTCTATTATGTGAGAAATCTATCAGGAATCCACCACGGCTTCATGGCATTACTGATGCTACACCACACCGAGTCGCTGCGTGGCTCCCTGTCAGCATATCAAGTCCATTTAAGCCTTGTGTAGTCTTTGGGTCCACGTTGACCCAAAATCATTTTCATCACACCACCTATTCTATTAGCTTTCATAGAATTGCTGGAAATGTTCAGCAGTTGTGCCTCTCTACATCATCTATAGATGAAATTAAAATGTAACATTTCTTCCTAAATGTATATGTGTTTTATGAATTTTTGTAGCACCCGTGGTCTTTGGGGATACAAAAGGGAGCATAATGGTCACAATGTAGTAATTTCTGGCACAATAAATTCACACATACACATTTACAGGCCCACAGTATTGTCTCTGAATAAGTGTGTGTGTGCATATGTTTACACACACACATACATATGCTGCATTTTTTTTTTTTAATCCAAGCTGCACCTGAGTAAGCAAATTTGTTTATTGTAAATTAGGTGTTCTTTTGTTTATTTGACTAAAACTGCCCAATAATATTGAGTGGAAAAATGAAAATTATACATCAACATAAGTTTTGAGTTGCTTAAAAGAGGTGAAACAAACTTTTTTTTTCTCTCTAAAAACAGTGATGTCATTGGGTCTTCTTTTAGAGCTGGAAGGACTTAAGTTGCATAGTCCGTGGGAGGACTACACAATGGTTTAACAACCCATTGGACATGTCAAGAAAAACATAATTTGAAAACTAAAATCTGCAAAATGCTCATTGATTAAGATAAACATGGTGTAGTTTAAATTTATTCACATGTTTAAAAGTATCTGCATTTTGTGAAAATAACAATCCAGTTTTTGCTTAGTTTTTTCTCTTGGACATTGTCTTTGATGAGGTAAATAAATAAAATAATACTACATATTGGGTGGTTTCAAATGTATCACCAATTTTACCTGGGAATATAGCAGTTGTTTAGGAACTTGCTTTGTTTATTTCACAAAATTATTGGTTATGTTCTACAGTTCACATGGTATTGATTATTAGTTTTGACAGATGTCTGTGATGTTGCTATGTCAATTGATTTTTGGATGTGTATTGTTGTAAAAGCCATCATACTGAGAGTTGCTATATATTTCAGGACATTCGTAATCTAGCTACAGTTTCTTAGACTTGGAACCTCCCCTTTGAAAGTTAACGGTTACTGTATTTTTCCACTGGGAGTGTTTTTTTTTTTTTTTTATCAGTGGGCAAATTGCCTGCAGCACTGGCTGAAAGTGATAAGGTGCTCATGGATCAAGACTCCTCTGAACTACTTCATGCTACATCCACAATAATACTTCTCCATTTTAAAATGTGAAACTTTAGTTGCTGTTATCTCTGGCATCCACACCACTCTCGTGAGATCAACCTTCAAATACAGAAAATGTTTGATCTGCTGCAGGCCTCATTTCCGCTTGTAGACAATAGGGTTGTAGTACAAGGTGGATGGACAAACCTTTGAAACTGTGATATAAAGCACAGACTGCCTTTGTGATTTGTCCTTCTGTGTGAATCCTTCCCTGATTCGCCAAGCCTACTTCATCGGACCGTGACCGGAACATAACGCACAGATGCGCCTTAATGACAGTGCAGAGATGGAAAAGCAAGAGCTGCTGACTTTGCTTTCCATGGGATCCGCTGTTATGTAGCCAAAGTCTGCATTCAGTTATACTGCAACTGTCTACATGTGCAAAAGTACAGCCATTATAAGAGCAATCTCCATAAAAGGCTAATTTTAGGCCCATGTTCACATGTGTGCCGTGCATTGTGGATGGAGAACTTTTCTGATGCAGCGTTCAAACAGAAGAGTTAGACACAAATCATTTTAAAACAAAAATGGACTAATGTTGGACGGAGCATCAAGGTACAGTCAGGAGCTTAAATTTTCATGGCAACTGCCCCCAGATTGTCAAGTGTCTTTTCTTTCCACACTAATTCAGAAATCAGAGCCATACAGTGGTGGAATGGAAACAACGTGGGAAATTACCTGAATCCCTTAAACTTGCAGTGCTGTTTATTTGTTGTATAGAAAGTAATGTATTTGTAAACCTTAATAGTTTATGACTGTCTCTGTGTTTTTTTTCTTCTCTCAATACTTGCTTGGTATGCAGTTTAGACAAAAATGGCCTTTAGGGAACTGTAATACCTGGAATTTTTTAAGTTCTTGGAGCTCAGTAACTCAAAGCCTTTGATCACATTTAAAGGGATTTTCTACTTCAATTTTTAGTTCTCATTCTGTGCCACCTAATGTTTCAATATCTCTCTTTCCTTTTTTCTTTTCTTTTTTATAATTTTGTTTAATTTTATACTTTTTTGGTGAATGATTGCATGAACAGAGCAACCTTCATGTATGAGCAGTTCCCAGAGGTGATGAACATGCTGTGGGCCCGCATGCTGAGGGACAACAAGAAGAACTGGAGGAGAGTCTATAAGGTCTGTCACAGGACGAACACAAACACATTCTTAACTGTGACCCAGGGCTCAAAGATCAAAGCTTTTTAGTACAGTTTTGATTAGGACTGAAACGAGATTAAACTTCAGTCTTGTTGGAAAGAACAATCAGTTGACTCAATCAAGCACATTTGGCCCTAACTACTTTGTGTGCTTGTTTCCTCAGTCACTGCTACTGCTGTCACATCTTATCAGGAATGGATCAGAGAGGGTTGTAACCAGTGCCAGAGAGCATCTCTATGACCTGCGATCATTGGAAAGCTACCACTTTGTAGGTATGTTATCATCTGGTCTTCATTTGTATTTTTTTCCCCTATCTGTCCCTAAACAGATGTACTTTGTTTCTTAAATATTGATTTGGTGAGGAGTATTTTTAGTGTGAGCTTTAATGACTGGATGGAGGCGCTAACCACCACTTAATCCACAACCATTGAAAACGCACACTCACATACTACCATTAAGCTTCTTTTACTAATTCTAAATAATGACTCTCATCATTCACTGTTTCCTGGATGTTTGTGATATTTAGTTCCTTTGTGTGGATCACAGTATGATTTCTTTTTTTTTTTTTTTTTTAAATTCTCGCCCTTCCTTCAATCTCTGTCTCTAGATGAGAATGGGAAGGATCAAGGCGTTAATGTTCGTCAGAAGGTGAAAGAGATGGTGGACTTTGTTCAGGATGATGACAGGCTCAGGGAAGAACGGAAAAAGGCAAAAAAGAATCGAGACAAATACATCGGTGTATCTTCAGACAGCATGGGATACCGAGGTTATAGTAAGTAATACAAACTGATAATTTGTTTCACTAAAACTTTGTGTCTTTAGATTCATAATTCCATACAATTCCATGCCTTGTTGTTTTTGAATGTGTTTTGAATATAATGCTGTATTAAAAATCAATAAACTGAGGAAAAGATAATGCAAGGCTTTTTGCTCTTTTTTGAAATGTTTTCTCTTTCTTTCTCTAGCGGGGGACAGATATGACTCCAGTGATAGTCGTGGAAGGTGGGATGATGACTGGGACAAGAATAAAGGGCCATTTCCCTTCAGTGAAAAGTTGGGGGAGATAAGCGACAAAATTGGCAGCACCATTGATGATACCATAAGCAAGTTTAGGAAGAAGGACAGAGACGACTCACCAGACCGATTCAGGTAGGCCATGTTTAAAACAAAATGTCAAAAATCTATTAAAGGTTATTTGCAAAATGACTGATTATGATCTCTTATGAAAATGCAAAAGAATAGAGATTAAATAGGATTGCAGTCTATTTTATTTTCTAGACAGATATAATATGTACATAAATATTATAGGTCATCAAAAAATTGGAACTGTTTTCCGTATTTTGCTTAAAAGATCTAAGAACTGGCTGATGATGGTTAGGCTTACCTGAATTTTTTTTTCTTTTCTTTTTTCATTCTTCAAATCCACTTGAGAATATGGTTATTGTTGCTGGATTCAGTCATTCATATTGATGAATGACCTTTGGTCATTGACAAGGGTGTAAATATCAATACTTAAACCATAATCAGAAGCTCTGTGATGCACATTTTAAACCCAGTGAGGCAGAAGCTGCTATTATACATTTTAAGAATTTAGTAAGATGATGTGTACTCTATGCAAAATTTCAAAAGCATCTAAAGAAGAGAGAGCAAACAAATTAAGCACCCATGTAATCATGGTTCTACTACTACGATGGTTTTTTAAATTGCACATATGAATATTAACTTCCCCGACAAAGATTTGACCTTACAGATATATCGCTATGCCAAGTAATCCAACACCTGAGATGAACTGAGGCATCACTCGCCAAAGCATCAAGAGTTATATCTATTTTTTTTTTTTTAGTTAGTGTACAAAGAACAGTCCTGTTTAATTCTACTTGAAATGTTATTTCCTCTGCAGTGACAATGAAGAGGACCAAGGTCGTTCGTCTCGCAATGGTCAGTCAGGAAAAGAATTCAAAGATGAAGAGGAAACTGTTACAACTAAGAGTGTACAGATAGTTCAAGCGACAGAGACAACAGCAACACGGAAGAGAGGGGGCGTACCAACAAAAAAAGTAGATCTGGGTGCTGCAGCCCACTACACAGGAGACAAGAGTCCAGATACATCTGCCAAACAGGTACCAAGAGCACAACTGGAAAATATAAAGAGAAATCAGACATTATTGTATGCATTGGATTGTGGGTTTTTTTTTTTTTTGGTCTTTTCTTTTGCTACAAACATTTTTCATTTTTTTTCCCAGACCCAGGGAACAGCAGCCTCTCAGCCCTCCAGTACAGGCCTAGCTGACTTACTAATGGTCGACACAACACCTGGCCAGCCTGCTGCCTCAGGTATAATGTAATTAACGTCTAGTAATACGCTGACATTTTGTAAAATACTTTGATTCATTGTACCAAGAGGTGGATGTGATTATCTATTGCTTTTCTGTGTTCTGAGCAGTCAGTTATTGTCAAAAACTGGAACCAGATGGAAACCACTATTGACTATAGAGAGGGAAAGCTATGCCCTCAATTTATTGCAAATTCACTTGGCCCTAGTAAATCTAGGAATAATCTGAATATGAAAATCCACAGTAGCTACAGGCACACACTAGACTCTTGAAAGTGATGATGCCCAGCTGCTGAAACCAGCTTCAGATTTTGGGGACATCAGGGGGAGGGAGTTGATGTATAGGAACTAAGTACACCAGATGTTTTTTGGAGGAGTCCCTAGTGAATCTAGAGGGTGGGAGAGCTGAACAGATGTTTGGCCTCCTCCGCCTATCCATGGCTTCCACCCCTCCCCTTCCTCCTATACTTCTGACACCGAAGGAATGCTAACTATTCAAGAATGACACCTGGAGCTTACCTGCTTAAAACTGACTTGTATATTTTTGTTTCTTAACGCAGACCTGATCGGTGGATTTGCTGACTTCACTTCACCGGCTGCTTCAGTCGGACTGTTCTCAGGACCTGGTTAGTTGTATGAGATTTTTTTTCCCCCTCTCCATGATAGCGTGTATGTCTGGTATGCTGTCCTGTTGCAGCCGTACTGCTAGAATATTCAGAGGGATGCTGGGAGGGAGCCCTGGCCATATGGAGTCTGCTACCTGCTCTGCATAATAAGAACAGACACACATCAACTTCTGTTATGGATGACAAGGAGACAGGGACAGGAGAAGTTGGTGGGGGTGGATGAAACTCTGAGTGAGGGAAAAACAACGGGCCAGCCCAATTCAATGAAAATTTAAAACACATCATCAGTGGTCAATGAGAATGTTCTGGATAATGCTAAACCTTTCTCACAAAATGTGGCTTTTTATTCTTTCTCTCAATTTAGATCCAGATTAGCTTGCATGACCTAAGTGCTGTGGAAAAAATATATGTGGATGGCAATAATAGACATTCATGGATGATTTTTTTTTTTTTTTTTTCCTCTTTCATGGTGTAGCAGGACCATCGTCTTGCCCAAATGGAGATTTTGGAGACTGGAATGCCTTTCCCGGAGGTCAAATGCCAGCAGCTGCTCAGACTGTCGACATCAGTGGAAATGACCTTTTTGGAGCTATGACAGTAGGTCCTGCTGCTGCTGCTGCTGCTGCTGCTGCTCCAGCCCCCACCCCTGTTCCAGCTCCAGCCTCTGGTCCCGCCTCCGCAGACCTGTTTGACTTGATGGGGCCGGCTCAGTCCCTCTCCTCCTCCCAGAGCCTCACCTTAAGCATGAGCAGCACACAGAGCATGAGTACTACAGTCCTGCCCCAGTCTCGGTCGCAGGTATGCATGATTGCACTCATGTCAACTTGCATCCTTTTTAAATAATTTATCAATATAAGTATCATTACAAGACTCATAAATCAGCCATGGAAGAGTTTCATTTATTTGGGGGGAAATGTTATCTTAAAACTGGATTGTTTACAGTTCAGACATATTTATGAAAAAACAGCCTATAGCTATATTTATTAAAAAAAAAAGAAAAAGCACTTAATAAAATGATCATGTTTGACAAGTTGGTTTTGGTATGAAAGAGATCCTGTTGAAATATAATAAGGCATACAATAATTTGCTAAGCAGTGAAACTCCACCTTTCTTCTTCTACAATTTAAATACTGACACACTTTATAATTATAAGGTAAAATCTTATCAAATTTGGGAGTCTGACAGAAGACTGTCCACTTACCACTCTTCACCAAGGAGTGCGCCTGCATCTGGATCACCACCAATGAGTCAAAAATGCAGATCTTGACTTGAATCATCCATCCATGTTCTGTAGACACTTCATCCTGGTCAGGGTTGCAGGAGCATTGCAGCTTATCCCAGATGTCATGGGACCTTGAGGGCTCCACACAGTATTTTAGCTATTCCTATAATCTATTATTTTAGTAATCAGCTTTGAACATAGAAAAAAATCCACATCTGTCAGCCTCAAAATGATAGCGAATAAAACAGCTCTTCAGCCAAAGGTCAGTAGTGACTGCTATATATATGTGTTATAACTCTTAGGAAAGACAAGAACCAGGGGTGTCTGTGACTTTTGCACAGTCGAGTATGTTTGTGAACATGTTACACGACAGAAACCAAGGGTATTCCTGAATATCTCAAAGTTTACTGATGCTGACACGAAACATCTCTAAAAGGATTCACTTTGATTAATCCACAATCTAACACATGGTGTGCAAATGGAAGACGTTCATAATAGTGGTGTGGTAATAGTAGTAGATTAACAAAAGGTCACTCCAGGGAAGTAATGAACCACAGGGTGATTAAATCTAGGTCAACTTCTAAGTAACTAAAGCCATGTCTCATGCTGGCAGCTTATATTCTGGAATCAGGTGAGTACTGAGCTGGAAGAATTTTGCTTTCCATCTGCAGTTTCCAAAATACTGAAAGATGGTAATGCTTTTAACATCATGAAAAGTGGCGATAAGTTACTGCAACCTGCTTCATTTGCTTGGACCCCGCATCACTTGCACCGCTTTTGTATAACTTGGAATCATGCTTGTCCAACATTTGTACTGTCAGATTTGGGCCAAAAAAAGCCAAGACAAACTAATCCATTACTTAAGAACATAAATGCAGTCTGCAACAGTGGAAATGTAAACTAGTTTTCGAACCACTTTTTAAATTCAGTGATTTAATTGAATATGAGTAAGGTTTTTATATGCTTTTAATTTCATTTAGCATATTTTAAAGCCAAATCAAATTATTGACTCATTATGTAAGTCATTTACCCATGTCCTGAATGTATGTTTTTCTACCCACACATTCATGTTTTTCTTTTCACTATTCATATCTAAGTGTTCGGCAAAATATTTCTGCCATTCAAAAGCAAATGTCCCATTCAATGACACTGTGTTAGGTGGAAAATAAATCAATGAGGGGAAAAAACAACATGGAACCCCTATCACCAGTAATCTCTGCCACACAATTTAAAACTCCTTGTTGACCACATCAACAACGAGTTGTCTCTCACACAGCAAGCCTGTGTGATGGAGACATACCTTTTGTGATTGAAAGATGGAGGACAAGCATGATGGCAAAGTGTTAACGTGTAGCCTCACCAGATGCTCATCTTCCCCAGAGACCACCCACTCCGTCTGTTACTGACAAAGAATGAAAAGAATGAGATGTGAGTTTCAAAAACACTAAAAACCTAACAAAGCTTGCATGTGTCAACACAATTTCTACGTTAAAAGGTTGTTGACCTACTTAAAAAAAAAAAAAATAAAAAAAAAAGAACTTTGTTTCTCTGAGATGGCACCCATCTCTCCAGTTTTTCCAGATGCCTTACATGGTTTGTTTTCTAATTAGTTCGGATGAAATACCCCCAGATTCCCTTTACAGTATCAGGATTAAGTAGGTCAGACCAAAGATCTCGAATTATGGGTTAGAGGTTCACTCTTGTGAGCTTTAGTGTACCTTGTCAGTGTCTGCATCTTTTCAACTTTCAACTTCATTTGTATAGCATCTGAGTTTTTGCATGCATTAGTTCTTTTCTTAAGATCTGTGCTCATATATATTTGTATCTCTACCAGCCCATCCAGAACATGGGGGGTCCTCTACAACCACAGCCTGTGCAGCAGGGGGTGGCCTCTCAAACTGTTGCTCCCAAAGCATCTCTCCCATCCACCTGGTCAGATCACTCTGTTAACATCAGCCTGGACTTCCTGAGTCCTGGCATGACGCCCCCCAAGCCGAGCCAGCCCAGTCTAAACTCCCTCCAACAAGGTGAGATTACACAGCAGCTGATGTAGTCAGTTTCTTCTAAACCACTAAGTTAATTAAAGTGGCCTTTAAATTTTGTTTTGTTTTTTGTTAATTCCAGGCAACCAGGCACCTGCCAACATGCTCTCCCAGGGATTTTCCAATATGACCCTTGGACCTACAACAGTCAGACCACCCGCCAATACTATGATGCACCCTGGCGTTGGTATGGGAATGGGAATGGGCATGGCTCCCAACCAGGGAATGATGGGGATGACCATGGGGATGCCTGGTGCAATGGGGATGGGGATAAACCCTGCAATGGTCCAACAGCCCAAACATGATGCCTTTGCTGACTTTGGCAACTTTGGAAAGTGATGGAACTGGAGGGCACAGATTATCAAGAGTGGGAGCAGTCTGTCTCCGTCCAGTGGTGAAGGATCATCATGAGCTGCAAACAAAGAGTACTTGAATAATGTCAACTATCTTATTACCATCACCCTGCAATCTTTTCATTCTTTTTTTTTTTTTTTTTAAGTTTATAGTGATATTTGATCTAAATGAATGTTGATTGAACCAATGATCTGTGTGGTCTGAAATGGTGGTTGGACAGACATTTATAGATGGTGTGTTTTTGTTTTATTTTTATTTTTTTTCCTTTTTTTTTTTTGTGGTTGATGTCAGTGAGAAGGTGCCGCTGAGAAAGTGGTGGGAAGAATTGCTTTATAACCTCAAATCAAGCAGAATCACCAGAATAGCAAAAAAAATATATTGCTAGATGCATATTTTTTGAGGTGCATTCTCAATGATGTCGCCTAATAATAGGTTTGAATAACATGATCAGCCATTTAACCCATCTAATGTACATTGAAGAATAAGAGTGTCAAGTGACCTTTTTCTTTTTTTTAATACTCTGTCTTCCTGTAACCTGTAAATAGAAATATGGAGCCCATACAATAAGTTATGAAGTTCATATATGAGGGGCTGTGACAATTTGTATCATACAGACCAAATCTACTACGATTATAAGAAAAGCATATTAATGCCCTCCTTTTTGTACATAGGTGTCCACATTCCAAAAAATTACAGTCTAATTTGTGGCCTTACTCATTGGGATATATCTATTTTACTTATAAAGAATATTCTAATCAGTTTTACATCCAAATGAGATAATCAGTAGGAAACACCTCATGGAGAGGTAGTGGGATTTTCCCAGAACAGCACAGAGTGCCTGATAGACTTATGCCTTTGATCCTCAGCTAACCTGAGGAGACGGTGGGAATGTGCAAAGCTGAGGATGCTTGTCAGAATGAAACTTCTGTTCTGTATACATGTTTGGTTGTACTTCAGCCTCAATCCAAGAGTGCTATCAATACAAATGTCAAATGCAAATGAAATAGCTGTTATATTCATCCCATTTTTTTTTTTTCTGTTTCAAATCCACTCAGGCTTGTGACAATTTCTTGGCAACAAAAACACTGATACCTTTTTATGCAGCACTTCAGGTGTTGATACACATCGGTATTAAGTGCATCTGTCTGTGTTAAATGTTCACGAGGGCTTGTAGGTAAATGCTGCTTTGCATTTTGTTGACCTTGCACATGCATACAGATCTGGAAATATTTTACTGTCAACAATCATCAGATCAGGTCTGTCTGTTTTGCAGCTCATCAGGTACAAGACTGTAAAAGGAAACAGTTTTTTTTTTTTTTTTAACCAGCTGGGATGCCATGTGAACACACCCAGTATATGATGATGTTTAGGTTAACACATCACATACAGTCTCATTCAGCTGTAAACCAGATACGTCTTTGTGATCACACGCTGTCGTTCAGTGGTTCAAGTGCCTGCCAATTGCTTCCTCCTGACCCTTGTAGTGATTGATAGATAATCGATATCGAACGTGTTGGCCTGACATTTTTGACATGTCACTGATGAGATAAATAATTCACTGACAGGAGAAGAGGGCACTGGGTTCTGCAGCCTCAGGAGAATTAAAGTTGTGCTTTCCAACTCAAGGGCTCGAGGATGAACACACTAACACGTAGAAGCCTTGTATCAATGTGTGAAGCATTAAAATGACCAAAATCTGTTTGTTATTTTTCTAATGTGTATCAGCAGAAGTAGTCTGTGCATTTCCTTTCTACTATCAATCATTTGGCTCCTCTCTAAAATGAGATTGTTACTGAAACACTAGTATATGCAAATGTATATATAAATATATATAAATATTTTTAAAAATCCTGAGAAAATGGAACATTTTCATTATTCCCATTTTGATTTGATTTACACATCGAAATCCTTTATGGACAACATTAAACAGTTGATTGAAATTTGTTAATGATGTGTGTTATTTGGTGTGCTGTGTCATTAGCCTCATTCAAAACTGCTTCAAGCAGCAAAAGTGAAGCCAAATGCGCTTGGCTTGAAAATTCCATTTACTTAATGTGAGTTTAACTTCATTGTTTGGGGTGATAAAGAAAAGGCCTTCAGTACATGATTGCCAAGCACATTACAGTGCAGGTAATCTAAAACCAGAAACTTAAACAAGTGGGGTGCAAACAAGAAAAAAAGCACTTCTTCAGCGTGACAAAGTGGCATTGATCCAGCTGGAGAGGCTGAATGTAAATGTTTGAAAATTTAAACTGATTACTTGTAACCTTGTGGGATATTTAACACTTCTTAAACTTCAAAGGCATTCTTAGTGCTTCAAAAAAATTCAACTAAAATGTTAGTCTTTTCTGTTTAAAAAAAAAGAAAATGGCCTGATTTCTCTGGTAGGATAATCTAATTGTGGCTCGTTTCTATACAATTTATGCGATGGCCTTATATTTTATCAAGGTTTGTTGGAACACACAAGTGACAAATACAACTAAAACACAGCTTGTGTTAAACAACTGACCTCGTTTCCCTCTCTCTGGAGGGCACCGTTAAATGGGCTATACTAATAACATTCTGATACAATGTATGAAAATTAACATTATGTACAGTAGGTAAATGAAATCTCATCTACAGACAGAATTTGCCCTACTTGTGGCATAAAATATAGGAGCAAAGAGACTCAATTATCTGCACTCAAAGAAAGTAAAACTCCTGCAGACCTGAAGACACAGCTGAAACAATTTTGTGCCACTTGTTATTCAAAACTAACCTCTGTCACTTAAAAAGAAAAAAAGCAACATCTTTACAACTTCCATGAGATGCAGTAAATTGTGCTTTTATGGGTAATGCGCCCATTAAAGAGTAAAAGCAATCCGAGACGTCAAGACAAATGACAGCTTTTGAGTGCCATCTGCAATCTCGAGCTTCACAAACTCAATTATTCATAATGCATTTATGAAGTCCGCTGAGACTGCGCTGTCATTCCTGCTCAAACTAACGGGAAAAGCAACATAAAGGGACAAGCGCTTTGAGATGACAATAGTCTCACAGATGGCTGCGGTGCATTTCTGCTGCCACCTGCTGGGTAACGACCATAACACAGTTTCCATGTGACAAGAAAAGTACAATCGTATAATTGGAAGTGAAAAGCTTTTATTCTTCAAGAGCAGATCTCTGGTGGACTGAGAAAAACCTCCATATCAATATGATACAACAGTTTCACCTGAATCTAAAATGTTGAGTGTTTCACACCGTTACAGATTCTCAGTGTAAAACTCAACGGCTTTCTTCATAAGGAGACCAAGTTAATAAATCAGAGAGGTTGCGGGTTAACCAGGATAACATTCTCACCGCGGATGAACAGCTGGCCGATGTGGCGCGCCCGGACCAGCCCGTACGGCTCAGAGTCTTTCTCCGGATGAACCTGTGGGTCCCGGGCCGGCGCTGACGCTTCGAGTGCATCTCGTTTGCCTTTAACAGCTTCCGACAGCTTCAACTCTGCAGTCCTGCCACCTGCTTTCATATCTTCAGGCCGAGCGGAGCAGCTTTTCGCTGCAGCTTTGGGATTTGCAGGTTGATGCTTGCTGACTTTTTCCTGGGATTTATGTTTCTTTGTTGGCTCGTTGCTTCCTGAGCGTTCCTGGAGATCCAGCTTCTCAAAGAGCTGGAAGAGATATTCCTGGCATTAGTATTTGTATTTAATATAGTTAGAATACAGCACATTAATATTTGTAAAATTGATAAGTCATGAATGCAATCTATATTTGGCTTTATTTGTCAACAAATGCTGTTGAATAAATTCTATTTGTTGCTTTCAGTAAAAACTAACTAAATCAAATAAACAATTTAAGCCATACGAGTTCAAATTTATCACTCAGTTATGGATAAATGATTTTCAATTACACATCTTTCACAGTTTAATAAAAAAAAAAAACCTTGAAAATTGTAAGAGATGGTAAAAGTTTGCTCCCTGGTATGTTGCCAGACGTGGAAATACTGGCGAGCATCAGAGCTTGTTTGTTCTTCCTGCAGCAGATTAGAGTCTTTAAATACTTGCTACAGAGATTTTTTGCCAATCTTCCTGCAAACAGCTTTTCTAGATTTGGGACATGGTGAAACTGGGTAAAACCTTTAAAAATACACAATAGGACTGTTTATTTGAAGTGTGTTCAGGATCACCATTAACTTTTAAACATATTTTTTTCCATCTTCAGTATTTTTCTTAGAGATGTTTCCAGAAGTCGCAGGTGAATGTTCCCAGAAATTACAAATCAACTGGTTCTTTTTAAATATTCTCCATTTTTCCACCCAGCATACTTCTGTCTGCTGCGGCCAATAAAGGTTCAAAACTCAAACAGAAAAATCTTCCTTAACATCTTTGCTAGTAAAACTGGGGTTTTGATTTGATTTTCTAGTCATCGTGTGCACAGCTCTTTCTGAACGTTTTCTGTCTTCCTTGATCCAAGCTTGACCTTCAACCTATAATCTGTTTTTAACTTATAACCTTCTCTGCTTCTCAGTTTGATGCTTATCTTATATTTTCAAAACTTTTTTGCGCCACAGGATGGATTTAATGTCAGCCAATATTTTCACCGACCGGTCTGTAAAATGTGTCAGAGATATTCAACAAAATAAAATGAATGTCTCTAGAGTGGGTCATAGACGGGTGTAATGGAGAATCTGGTCATTTTTCAAAATAAAACATCATTTAGACTCAGATAATAAATCAAACGGTAATAATGGAAGGTTTGAGCCATGGACCGGTACCCAGGGGTTGGGAACCACTGGCTTAGAGGATATCATAACCTCTGATTGTTGGGATGTGGTTTGAAGAGTCTTCGTTTTTGTCAAGTTTTAAAATTTGCCTTTTCTGAAAATTGCCAGTGAACGAGCCGCAGCCCTGGGATCTTTAAAGGTCTCAAATAAGCTCAAGTTATACATACAATTTAAATCATATGAAATCAAATATACATATATAATCGTTTTATTACTAAAGAATCTTTTGTCTTTATGTCATTTGTTGAAAATTTCATGTTGTACTCACTTAGATATTCAGAAGAAATGACACTGAAACTTATGTGCCTATACTTCTGAATGCTATTGAATACTTTTTAGATTAAAAAAAAGAAAAAAAAAAGAGAAAGAAAAGTGCATACCCGTGAAACAGTGAGGGCTTTCTCGTGGTAGAAAGCCTCTCCAAGTAGAGGCTCCCTGTATGTCTCATCTACGTCCACCATCGCCTGCCAAACAGAAATAACAGCTTATAACAAATGTCTTATAGAAGATTTATCAAGAGAGGAGAAGCTTCTTCAAACAGACAGATGAATGACTCACTCACCATGTTCCAGAACTTGTCGAAGGCCACGATGAAGCCGGAGCACACTCCTCTCAGTCCTTTAAAGGTCCTGATGTGAACTTTGACTCTAATCCTCTGCTCGATGCAGCGGTACAGCTCCCCCAGAGGACTGCCCTTACACACTGATGGGACACGACAAGCAGGTTACGCAGCTGTCTCTATATCTAAATGGAACATCGTATAAAGAATTCAGCTGAAGCAAAAACACAAGCTCTGTGTTTAACCTTAAAACTGATGTTTGCATTGTTCAGTAAAGATATGATGTCACTGCTCTGGCCTTCACAGTCGACAGATCTCAAGCCAGCTGATATTTGACTGACATCTGCTTCCACACGTCTAAATGACAGTTGTTCACCTCTGACAGCTGAGTTGGTGGTTGTTTTTGTGGAAAAATTGAATCCTTCATGGTGACCACATTTGGCTCTGGGACGTTATATAAATAATACTGTGCAAATTTCTCTAAAAAGTATTGGAATTTTTACACGAAGGGGTCACAAATTAGTGTTAGTCTTTTTTTTCCTCTTTCTTTTTCAAATCTCTCATTTGAACATGCAGAGAGGGTGTCCAGCATCGGAGGACCTCACTTGGACTATAAACACAACTGCATTAGAGAAGAAGGCACAGCAGCGATTGTTTTTGCTGAGGACACAGAGAAAGGCCTAGAGATGCTGATAATATTTTAACTGCTGCTCAGTAGAGACCATTTTTACGTACTGCATTTCACTGTGGTATCACATGTGCCTTGCAGCTGACAGGAAGGCACTTCAGTGAGGTTGTCTCATTGATCATCTCCCACTGCTGGATCAAATCTACTCCATATGGAGCCTCAGTTAAGCTACAAGGATCTGTAACGATGCTGGTGACACTTGTGTCATCAGCTCTTTGAACTGTTGCCATCAGGCAGACAGTAAAAGACCTCCCAAACTCACACAACCAGGTTTTAAGAGATTTTTTTGATATTAGATTTTTCTTTCACTCTACAACTTAATATCTCCACCTCACCTTGCAGATCATTACACTAATGTGTTGTCATAATCATTTGGTGGTTGTGCAGACCTCAATCTGCCTAACCACGTGTGACACTGACAGTAACAAGTGTGATAGAGAAGTTAGACTGGGACATAATCCGATTCAGAACCTTTGTTGTAATTTGTCTAGCTTCTGAACCTACGGGGCATCCTTGTCAGGACGTTTTTCTGGACCCTCTGCTTCCTCCTCGGTGTCGTTCCGCTGCTTTCTCCCTCCTCCGCTGCTGCTGCTGGGGGGTTGTTCACCATGAGCTTCTTCAGCCTCTCGATGCGCTCCGGGTCCGCGACCCCCTTCATCGCCTTTCGACGCTTTTTTTCAACATTCTCCGGTTTCGCTCGGCCCCGGCCTCCCTTCAGAAAGCTCTCGTACTCTGCCACATTGTTGAAGCACTTGATGTTTGGGAAAGGCAGCGGTGGCGCAGAGGGGGAATACAAAGCCAGGAGCGGGTCGAACTTTTCAGAACAAACGTTCGTGTTGTCTGTGTCGTCTGCTGCCTCTGGGCCGTGCTCTGGTTCTGGTAGTGAAGTCGAAGATGCTGTTGATTGCACCTCTTCACTGTCTGACTTTACACTTTTTCTTTCTCCTCTCCTCCATGTTTGAAACAACCGCAGATGAGCGCACTGTGATGAAGCGAGGAATCTGGGAAAATTGAATCTAGACGTTTGTGGGTGAGCTCAGCTTTTCATTTAAGTTTCAAAAATTACGTTTAAGTTCGGAAAGCATTGCGTTGTTTGGCTTTCTTTTTTATTGTGAAATATTAACAGAGTTAGATTTTTGAATCCTACACAAACGAGGCGAAAAAAAAAACATATCTGCAATTTAACTACAAGTCCCATAACCACTCGCGCTAAAACATGAACAAATTTGCCTCGCTTTATTATTCAGTTTAAAGTACAGAATTATTTCACATACACTGACCAATTTTTATCTTAGTTAATAATCAACATGAACTACTGATCTTTATTTTAAAGTAAAAAAAAAAAAAATGCAGCCCTTGTACGGAACATTTGTTCCTAGTGTTTCGGGTAGTTCAACTACGACACAATTAATCGACGGACTGTACGTTAAACAGTGTGAGTGAATGATTGAGTTCTGAAATTGTAGATATGCTAAAGAAATATCTTTTACTTTAAATAACTTTGTTAGTGTTTGAGTGCTTGTGTAATTATTAAAATAGCTCGATGAACATGCGTCCAAGAGGCTAACTTGCTGAAAACGTGAACGTTAATAGTGAGTTAACTAACCCACGACACTAATTATATTGAATCTCGTCTTGTTTTTTGTATTTAATTCTTTTAAATAAATACGTTGTGGCCTCTTTCTTGTTTGAAAATTGACTGTATTGATGTCTTTGTTCATATGCCTTTCCATTTTCACTATTAAGGAACGTCTTGATGCTGATCGGAAGGCTCTTTAGATTTGGTGGACCTAAATCCTGTTTTGTCGTCGCCTGCGCTCGTGCCTTTGGTAGTTCCATCAACATGGCAAAAAGCAAGTATGAGTACGTCCGCAACTTTGAGACAGATGACACCTGTCTACGGAACTGCTACATTGTTGTCCGACTGGATGGTCGCAACTTCCACAAGTGAGTTTTATTTCGCTCCATCGTCATGTGAAAACATGACTAGTTTTAAGAATCATTTTGTTGTTTCAATTATTATTACTTATTTTTTTTTTCCTATTTTGGTTTGTTTAAGGTTTGCAGAGCAGCACAGATTTACAAAGCCCAATGACAACAGGGCATTGGGACTGATGACCAGGAGTGCACGATCTGTCATGGAAGAACTGGAGGATATTGTCATTGCTTATGGTCAAAGTGATGAGTTTAGCTTTGTTTTCAAGAGGACCTCCACCTGGTTTAAAAGGAGAGCCAGGTAATCTTTGTTGTCATTGTAATTCTAACACAAAGTGTGGCATTTTTTCCCTTTGTAATGCTTTCTTTCTTTGCTCCTCTGGTAGTAAACTGATGACTCACGTGGCCTCCCAGTTCTCTTCTGCATATGTGTTTTACTGGAAGGACTTCTTTGGAGAACAGCCCCTCCTGTACCCGCCAAGTTTTGATGGGCGCGTGGTCCTGTACCCCACTAACCGGAACCTTCGAGACTATCTCAACTGGAGGCAAGCAGACTGTAAGTACGTGTATACTTAAGCTGATATTTAGATCACGCTTGTGCTCCCAACCTGGAAGCCCCCCTCCCCACCAAACACCACAGGGACCGTGGCAGGTTTTCACTGCACAGAGGTTGTCACAGTTATAGTTATATTTGCATGAAGTCATAGCACATTTACTTAGCTGAGTGATGTGTTTTTTTTGTTTTTTTTTAAAATATCTCACAGACACATTCACTTATTACAACTGAACCAAGAAGCTGAAGCAGGCTCTTGAATTATGCACCATGCAGTGGAAAAATAATCCGCATGAGTAAACTGGACTACATAGCTGGTAAAATATCAAACTGAGAGCCAGATCAATGTCCACTGCAGATGAAATCCATCCAGTGGCATCATGTGCGTATTACGAACAGCACCAGCTTATTTACAAAGCAGGATGTTACATCTTGCTTGTTGACATGTAGCCTAGTTGTCAGTGTAATCCTGAGTGTTGGACCTCGAATTTTCGAGCCTTAAGGATGTTTTCATGTTGACTCATTGTCAAAAGAAAGTATTCCTGGGTGAATGCATAAAAAAAAAAAAAAAAACGGGGTGGGCAAGTAAAGGAGCCACTGTTGCATGTGGACTGGCCAAACACACTATTTTAGGTGATTCCTCCATTCAGTGTTACGGTATATAATTGTCAAATACATGCCTTACGCACTGTTGAGATTAAAGTAAGAATGTAAGAGGCTGTCATAGACAGCATAACTGATGAAAAGTATGCAAGCTCAAGGTGGCCTTTAGCATGAAAACAAAAGTGCAACTAATAGTTCTAGAAAGGGTTGTCAGCAAGAACGGAGGTTTGGTCTCAGTATTAGTAGGTACGATATGGAAATCTATGTGTTCCAGAGCAGAGGGAAGCACCCACACATTTTATTTAAAAGACCCTTTATAAAGCATGATTTCACTGAGCCGGTCAAATTCTAGTATACCAAAAGTGGTCGTTTTGAAGACATGATAGCATATTTCGGAAGATATACCTTCACTCAAAGATAATGAAACAAAATAGATTATTATTAGTAGGAACAATTCTGCCAATCAAAATTATTGGTCCCTTCCATCTAAATCTAAATCTATGTCCTTTAAATAATTAGAGGATGATCGTTATGCTGTCTGCATTTACATGTGTAGGTGGCGCGGGGGGGGGGGGGGGGGGGGGGGGGGGGGGGGGGGGGGGGGGGGGGGGGGTGGGGGGGTGGGTTGGTGGGTTTTCACTTGTTTGTAGTTACATTTTTAAAACTTTTTGGGGAAAAAAAAGCTTAGGAACCAAAAAACTGAGTAAAGCGCATATGGGATCCATTTTATATGTGCTTGTGTGTCTTTCAGGTCACATAAACAACTTGTACAACACAGTGTTTTGGACATTAGTACAAAAAGGAGGACTCACCACAGCACAGGCAGAAGATCGCTTGAAGGTGAGTTCGAAGCTCGGTCTTAAATTGAAAAGACTGAGTTTTTTACACTGGAAAATGTGATATTTTTCATCAGTATATAAACAGGACAAGAGAAAAAGCATGATAGATGGCGATAAGATCAAAAGCAGTCATACAGAAGTTAGTGTCCCTCTTTAGGTCACAATCAAATCATCTGATCATACCGGGTCTTAGTATTAGGAAAAGTCAGAATTAGACAAACATCAGCTCGTATATTTTTTTTTACTGTCATTTGTTATTTCACAAAAATTAGATTAAAAAAAAAAAAAAGAAAACAATCATGGGGATGACAATAATACTGCCTTTACTGCTTTCATAGGATTTAAGACGGTTAGTTGCAGCCTGTTGCTGACGATCATCAGACCCTCATGAACTGATCACAAACAGATGTGCAGACCTCAATAAAAGCAAATGTTTTTGCAGTTTGCTGCTTTGGTCTTTTCAGGTGTTTGTCAACACAATGCTAAGAGGGAAAGACATAAGCAATTGTCTGCAGTTTGATGGAGAACATAAATCTGGAAAGTGCCATCAAACAATTTCCAAACACGTGCAAGAAGGGTCATTTCCAACTAGCAAGTAATCAAAGTGGTTGCCCTTCTTCCCAGGAGCAGACATCCCAGAAAACTGACCCCAAGGTCAGACTGTGCAATGTTGAGAGAGAGAGAGAGAGAGAGAAAAAAATAAACAAACAAAATACCCACAAGCTATATCTCACACCCTACAGGCTTCACTGAACATGTTTAATGTTAAAGTCCATGACAACGCAATCAGAAGAACACTGAGCAAGTAGATTCAAGATTCAAGAAGATTCAAGATCTTTATTTGTTACGTACACAATTATACTTTGTACATTGCGCAGTAAAATTTGTTATTGTACCCACAGGGCAAACGCTTTCTTTTTAGAAGAAACAGGAGGGAAAAAAAAAGAATTAAGTTTAAATAAGTAATAAATAATAAATAAACACACAGTGCAGGAGATGAGAAAAACTATGAAGTCCAAATAAAGCAGAGCAGAGTCACTGTTCAATATTATCCTTATTGTGAGTAGTGGTCACAGTTAAGCAGGCGGATGGCCTGAGGGAAGAAGCTCTTCCTCATCCGCTCAGTCCTGGTTCTCAGGCAGCGGAGACGCCGGCCTGATGGCAGAGGGGAAAAAAGATAGTGTCCGGGGTGGCTGGGCTGGTTGAGGATCTTCAGGGCCCTGGTCCTGCAGCGTTTAGTATAAATGTCCTGCAGGTTTGGGAGGGTGGTTCTGATGGTCCGCTCTGCTGAACGGACCACCCTCTTCAGGGCCAAGAAGTCCTGTTTGGTGCAGCTCCCCATCCATGTGGTGATGCTCCCACACAGGATGCTCTCGATAGTGCAGGTGTAAAAGTTCTTGAGCACCCTGAGGGGGAGCCTGAAGTCCCTCAGTCTTCTGAGGAGGAACAGACGCTGTCTGGCCTTCTTCACCGTTGTGGTGATGTGTTTGAGTCCAGCACAGGTCCTGCGAGATGGTCACCACCCCGAGGTATTTAAAGGTGTCCACTCTTTCCACCTCAGAACCACAGATGACAAGGGGGAGGGGGTCCCTCTGCTGCTTCCTGCTGTAGTCCACAATCAGCTCCTTCGTCTTGTTGACGTTCAGCAGGAGGTGGTTCTCCCTGCACCAGTCCTCCAGGTGTGAGACCTCACTCCTGTAGGCTGACTCGTTGTCGTGGGAGATCAGACCCACAACAGCGGTGTCATCAGCAAACTTTATGAGGACGTTGGAGTCTGAAGTGGCTACGCAGTCATGAGTGTACAAGGAGTACAGCAGAGGGCTGAGCACACAGCCCTGAGGGTTCCGGTGTTGAGGGTGAGGGAGGATGAGGTGTGGTGTCCCAGCCGAACCACTTGTGTTCTGCTGGTCAGGAAGCTGTAGACCCACCTGCACAAGGAGGAGTACAGGCCCAGGTCGTACAGCTTGGATACCAGTCTGGAGGGAACTATGGTGTTGAAGTATCGTCTGTTTGGCAGTGTTGGAGGGAATAACCCTCTTTAATAAAGAACATGGAAGCAAAACTGCATCTGAACAAACCACAAAGACGTTTGAAACAACGCTGCATGGATAAATGAGAGCAAAGTGGAGTTGTTTGGCCTTAGTACCATTTTCTTCATTTATTTAAGTCCAGAGCAAACTAAGAAATTTGAAGACAGGTGGGTTTTCTGATGAGGTTTTGATTTACAGTAGCATTTTGTCAAAAAAAATGGGGTTAGTTTATGGAAAATGCAATGAAATCGTATTTTGGATTCCAGCAGGCTGTGTATACATTATTAATAGAACATCAGGTGTGCCGTTATTTGTGGCAGCTGTTCCTTAATTTTGCGGTGGGCTGCGGGGGGGAGCAGTAAATAACTGGTGGGAATGTTGATGCTGGCTGGATGTTTGGGCAAATTGAGTCATTCACAGCTCATCAAACTCTTGTGATTTGCATGCTGGAGCCTATTCCAGAGGTAGGCTGGGGGTCCATCGCAGGGCCACACAGAAGCACAATGAGACAACATACAAGCCCACATCCACATCTCTGGTCAATTTAGAATCACCAGTCAAGCTAACATGCATGTTTTCAGACTATGGAATATGTACACAGTTAATATTGATATGCAAATGTATTCTCTGATCATGTTTCTTTCATTTCAGGGAACCTTAGCTGCAGATAAGAATGAGATCCTCTTCTCAGAGTTTAACCTTAACTACAACAATGAATCTGCTGTCCACCGGAAAGGCACAACCCTCATTTGGGAAAAGGTGAGATGCTGAACAGGCCTTATTATAAAACTTACCCCCCCCCCCCAGTCCAGGGGGAACTAAACTCTGTTTAAACAAATGGAAAGTGGCCTCTAATTTGTTTGTCCTCATTGAAAAATGTGGTGTTTCTGTTGGCCGTGATGCTTGGTGTTTAGTCTGTCTGTCAATCACAGACTGCATTCACAACTACAGGACCAATCAGAGTCCGGTACTGCGATCTCGGACACACTGCACAATGAGATAACAGTCAGCTGGGTGGATCTAGGTTTCAAATGTTCGTCTGATCACTTAAGTTCAGCCTAATACCTGCTAAGAGTAAAGTAAATAAAACCTAACCGAGCAGTGAAAGAGCAGCACGGCATGACTTTGAAGCTCAAAAACCAGAGAAAGCTCTTCTGTGGCTGGTCTGAAATGCTTCCCACAGGGTCCACTAGATTCAGGAATATGATGCAGCATCCTCTGGTGTTTATCAGGATCCTAAAATACAACAAACATGTACAGTTAAATGAATCCCAGTTACCATCTTATTTTGGGGCTTAAAAGTTGAATCATGATCACTTTTACTTCATGGTAGTGTGGGAGCATCATCAGAAAATAAAAAGAGAATTAACGTTCTCTACCCAAATATATTTATAAATCCAGATGGGTGTTGCTCTGCTCTGTGACATGCAATATTAGCTGACACAAAAGGGACTGTTGCTTCTCTGTGGTTTTACCATGTTTTCACATTGAGAACAAAAAGAGCCCTGACTATATTATGTGTTTTAATTATTTTATATTATACTATGCAGATCCATACAGCGAATAGGCAGATGCCACAGTTAAAGCTGTGTTGAATCCTTTCGTTTTGTACAAAGAGATATGCATGTTCACACATTAAATGCACACAATATTGACTGGGAATGGCATCCCCTGGTATAGAAACATGACAAAATAGGCTCCCAAAAACCAGCATATATCAAATTCTCCATTAAAAGCCCTACAGTGTAGCACGTTATGGAAGAAGATGCTGCATATCTGGATTCCCACTGGAGTAAACTTAATTCCACATCAGCACTTCAACAGCTGGGCATCATCATTTCCATGCCACAGATTGTTGAACCTAAAATAGACTGTGGCTTCCCTCAGAGAGCTCGGGGAAATGCTGATATATGACCGCTGCTGATTGTACTTTTATGTATATTGATTCTGAATCTGAGTTTCCTCCTGGATTTAAAATTAATAAATGAAGAGGACTTTCAAGGAGGCCACCATGCTGCTTTTTGAAAGTTTAGACTGGGTGTTCAGGCTAAAATTAGGTTAGGTGTAATTAGGGCAAAGAACTATGATGTAAACTATAAAAAGATAAATGTAATTTGTTGTTGCAGTTGCGTCCTTAAAAGCCAAAAGTTCCCGTAACTGAGCTGTAGATTATTCTAACTCCTCATGACTGTATAAGAGACCAACATTTCAACTGGCAGAAAATACTTTGTAGATTTACTGTAATACTTAGTTTGGCCACCAGGTGGAGCCTCTTGCTGTTTAATGAGATGGAGTCATTTGCACATTTTTCACACAAGGATCTTACCAAATGCAACATCCCGTTTGGCTCTGATAACTGTGTCAGTCGGGCAACACAAAGTTGTAGAAGGTAAGTAGGAGCATCATCTCCTGTTATCTCTGCCTTTCACTGTTATTGCCTTGTTAACTTTGATACAGTGTTTATAGAAAAAAAAATGGTTAAAAATGGTCAAATTTAGGTGAACCCACAGGCTAATTACTACAGTGAAAACTTGAGACAAACTTTAGAGAAATTGTTCATAAATTTAGACTGTTCTGGCCTGTAACTCTGCTCTTCCTTGAAGTGGTGAAGCATGATGGTGGCAGGTTCATGATTTGGGTTTACTTCATATCCTCTTGGGTCAGGCCAGAAGCCCCTGCATTGCGAAAATTAAATTCCCAAGTTTACCACAATATCCCCCAGCTGGATCTTAGTAGGACTCGGGTGATGCGGCAGGACAGGGACCATAAGCAGTGAAATAAAACCACCACAGAATGCTTTCAGAAAAACATAATCCACAGCTGCAGACCCTCCATAGAGGTGCTGTAGAATAAGCATGAGACATTCAAAGCCGAAGTAGTCCTATAAAGAGGAATAGTCCAAAATTATTTTTGTGCATTGTGTAGATCTGGTCCAGAGCTAACAGAAATGATTGTTTTTTGAAGTAATATTTACTGGACCTGTTCAATAAAGACACAACCATAATTGTCGGTGTGTTATCTGCCAAATGAATTGAGAAAACAGTTAATTCTGAGGTTTTTTGGGTTTTTTTGCCACTCAGCTGTGAGGCAGTGTTATAGGTTAATTGTGAGCAGTTGTTTATTGTTAATAAAGATCACTGTAACCTTGAAACTTGTTAAATCGGGTTTTTATTTTTGGTTTTTGATTTTTTTTCCTAACATGTTTGCATGTTGATGGAGCCAAAATGGACTGATTCAGTTAAATCTACACAGCTTCACACTGACTTTCTCTCTTTCTAGCGAGATGAGACCATCACCAAACTCATGAAGCGACCAAACGAAGAGGAGAAGGAGGTTCCTGTTACACGGAGCAGGAGGAGGGTGGAGGCCTGCCACTGTGATGTTATAGGGGACCAGTTCTGGGAGGAACACCCAGACATCCTGGAGGATGACAACTGCTAGCAACTCCTCTCCTCTCCAAGGAAAACAACTCTGAAGCCACTGTGTAGACGGACTGGAGACGCAGCAAACAGATGCTTAGAGACTTGAGAGGGTAAAGAGACCAAAGAAAAAGATTGAGGATCAACTTTGCAATCTTATTCTTTCACAACTGAAACCTGTTTTTACTTTAAATAAAGTTCTGTCATTATGTTACATCAAATGAGGAACGTCTTTGTTTAATTGCATGATCACGTCTGCGATAAAGTAGGTCGTTTAATAATTATTTGTAGCGGTGAGTATTGATGACATGCACGGCATGCGTCTCTCGCCGTGTCCTGACCCGGTCCCTGAGCTTGCTTTTCCAAAAATATATTCTAATCTGATATCATGAATGGCATTTAGAAAACTACCAACACTTGATCGTTCAGGATGTGTAACGCGTTTGTTCTTGGCCTGCCGAGGGATTTTTTTTCCACGCCGTCTGCCCACCGTGAATCTCATGTTTCCTTGTGCGCGCGGGGTTCAGGGTGTTTGAAATCTGATTTTTCAAGGAGAGCTCCATGTCACTCTCGGCGCGTAGTAGAGGAAATGCTTTTCTGAGGCAGAGTGGAGCAGAAACAAGCAGACGGGGACGAGTGGGCTTGTCCTGCAGCCAAGGCACCATTTAGACATGTGAATGGATTCATTGGCTCGCACTGTCACCGGCACTAAAAATACCTCATACCTCGCGTGCACTCGACCCTTCTGACATGTGCTCGGTGGCATATTTATCATCACACTCATAAATGACCGGCGCAATATGAATGACCGCTTGGAAGCTTGAAGAGGTGCAAGCCTACTGTATTTTTTTTTTTTTTCAAACTGTCGTAGGCTTAGTTACTGTCGAGTGTTGGAGGGGTATTTTTGGTCCTGTGACCTTGTTAAAAGCATGTGGCTGTGGTACTGTACTTTATGTAACAAGAAGCAAACCTTTTACTCTCTCATTTGGAATGAAATGCAGTTACAGAGGCCTGTAAGTTTTAATTAGAAACCAATACTTGAAAATTATACACACGTAATAATAACAACAGAGAGAATATATATGTTCATGACACTAAACAGCCGTGTGCATGGACCCATCCAGACTCTAAGCAGACAATTTCTTGACATGTGTTCTCACAGAGCAGCCGAAAGCTTAAATACTAGAACATGTTAAGGCAAGTGGTGTAGTTATTTAAAGACTCCTGGTTGCTGGTTTTAAAAAAAGAAGAAGAAGCAAGCATGTAGTTGCATGCGAATGTTGTAATTTAATAGTACTTTAAAATATTTTCTTTATGATATTCACACGGTTCATGTGCTCACACTGAAATGGACAAACGGGAGGAAATTTTGATGAGTGCCTCCCAATAGAAGAAAACATAACTGTCAAACCCATTTATAGATGCAGCTAGAAGACATTTGACTTGAACAGCAATAAAGTTGATTGGGTTCGTTTAAAAGAACATGTATTTACTGTTGGGATGTACTTTAACTCATCGATGTTCTACTCCAAATGCTCGACACAGCAATAATATGATTTAGGAAGCCTGAATGCTGTAAATGCGAGCCAAGTGCTTAAAAATAACTATCTCAGAAAATCCATGGAAGCTCCCAAGATGCAACAGCAGGATTTTTCACCAACAGTTTGAATCTAGGATCACAGTCAATCCAATTTGTAAGTCTATTGCATTCATTAAAGAATTTTAATGGTCATGCAGAGTACCGATAGTAATATATAGTAATATAATGTCTCAAGTAGCTTTGGAGAAGCTTTACATTAATGAGGACAACCCCACTTATGTCAGGGTCATTTCAATTTAGGCTCTAATACTTCCTTCACTGTACCTGGGAAATTGGATTTTCTAATTTAGGCTGCACATTTAATCTCTGTGTTATTATAAGCCTATTATTGTTATTCCTTGTTTTATGTCCATTAACTATGCTGCACCATTCAACATTGACTAAATTTCTCTTCCACCACCTAACAGGTCTTCTTTTTTTTTTTTTTTTTTAACCAAAACAGACTATAACTCGTCTTGTTTCTCTCCAAGAAACTCTGCAGCCACATATGAAATCCAAAACATACTGTGTTTTTAACTTCTTACTCATTAAATGCAAATTGATATGTGCGGGAATGTCTTCTGGAGCTCAGCTTTTGGCTCCAAATTTCATTTTGGAGTGACAGATTTTCTTTAAATAGTTGCATTCTGACATCACAAACACAGATCACAGTCGAACCGTCGAGCCTTCCCATCTTTATCTCCACACAAACTGAAACCATGCTGCAAACCAAACTGTAAAACTTATTTCAAAAGAGGCACACCCCACAATACAGAGGGAGTGGAGCTACACCCTAAACAGTGGCTGCTATGAGCAGAGTAGTTGTGGTTGACCAACACCTGGAACAAATATTTAATTTATTATACAAGAAAAGAAAAGAGTAAAGGATTGTATCTACTCTAAGCTGGGCAAGATTCAACCCAGAGAAAAGGTCAGGTCAAAAAAAGGTTAGGTTAAAAAAAGAAAACAAAATGAAAAAGTGACTGACTGTGATGCAAAAGCCCCCCCCCCCACCTCCCACCCATCACCAACATAAGATTAAATAGGACCCTTAAACAGCTGGAAATGTCCCTGGATGCAGACCTCACCCCCCCCTACTCAGAGTCAGTCCCTTCAGGAAAATATGCTGAAACCCTTGTTCATTGTAAAATGACTAAATTTAAGATGTTGATGGCATTTTATAATCCCAGTTATTCCAGGTTGTTTGCACGCCGTCCGGTTCCCCTGGGCGCTCGCGCTGCCCCGCGTGTCTAATATTAGGCTGCTGTAACCGTGATTTCAGTGTCTTGTTTCTCTCCTGCACATTTTTCATCACATCTTGGCTTCGGCTCAGCTGCCTGATTTCTCTGCGTGTGTGTGTGCGTGCGTGCGTGTTAAAGCGGAGGGGAGGGGTTGATGGGAGAGATGTGCGCCCGGCGGGCTGCGAGCATCTCATTCAGACTCAGCGCGGCGGCGGCGGCGGCGGCGGAGCTTCATCGCGATGCCACACCGGCGACGTTTCCTCCGTCTGCTGTGAAAACACCCGCCCAGGCCGGTTCAGCCGTCATTTATGTCTCGGTCCGGTCCGTTCGGAGCCGCTTGTTTGTATGATGCGTCCAGGAGCGGGTTCTCCTCATCTCCACGCTGTGCGCTCTTTCCTGCGTCCCTGCCTCCTAGTTTTCCTCCTCCGCGTCGCCGCGACTGCAGGCGGTGTTTACGGCGGTGAGTCGGTCTGTTTCTCAGAGCAGTTTGCTTCATCTGAAACCATTATCTCTTTAAGATGCAGCGTCACGCCACATGCTTGTTGAGCATATATCAAACATAATTTTTGATTGACTTATTTTCACCATTTAATGCTTTTGTGCAACATTTTTGTCTCTCTATATATATTTTTTTTCAATAGAAGCGACCAGACAGGGTTCACTGAAGAGCATCCTTGAGCACATCCACAGTTATGAGATTACTTATCCCCTATGGGTGAATCCTCTCAGGCACAAGAGGTCTGCCAGCAAAGAAGAGGCAAGTATATCCGCCTGTATATCTCGCTGTCTATTCATCTAATTAACAAAAAGGACAGACAATAAATCTGGATCTTAGTCAGCTTTTCTATAATGTCTGGCAATCAGTGACTCTTTATCTGTTGAATGTTTTTGCTGGCAGCATCCAGCTGAGGTGCAGGTCCTGATCTCAGCTGAGGGCCAGGAGCTCAGACTACAGCTGGAAAAAAATGAGTGAGTGACTTAAAGGACATCACAGCATCTTCACGCTTCATGCAAAAAGATCTGTATGGTATTGTGTCTCCATCTGACATAAATGAAGTTGATACATTTTAGACGTCAACTATTCCTGTTTATTTGACCAGATGTTAGCTGTCACACATGCGTTTGTAAGGTCAGTGCTCCTCTGGCTGATGAGAGGGGGATAAAGGAAGGCAGTGTTTCTGGATGGCAGAGGCCTGACACCCGATCCGTGTGCCTTCAGGGCTAACAGGAAGTGGGGAATTTTGCCTCTACACCTAGCATCCTGCAATGACGGAGCTGTTCCTGTGTCAAAGAACAATGGGATGGAGATAGGAGAGGAGCTGAGTATCTTGTCCCCATTAATAGACTGATAGCAGGGAGGACTGCTGCTCGTGAGACAACAGTGGAGACAAGTGAGCTATGGTTTATAACGTTTGGATTTCAGCCGGTACAAAAGTAGACTGTGAAGCTTTTATGAGCATTACAAATCGAGTCCATTTCTTCAACCTAGAGCATCCCTGTCATTCATTCACTCACACACAAACAAACCATGACTCCACTGTGTCTGAAGCAAGTGTCCCCTGAGGGATTCCCCCCCCCCCCAGCTCTATCTGCTCAGCAGGCGGTCACGCTGTTGAGTTTCCTCCTGGACAAGGAATTTTCATCAATCACAAACTGCCTGTGCTATAATAGGAAAATAGAGGTGGATGGACAGGAAGTGGATGTGCAAGGTCTTAGATCCATTTGGTAAAACTTTTGTTCTGCAGAACTGACTCTCACGGTGTTACTTGCAACGCTTCCTATGAAAAAAGAAAAAGAGGAAATAAAAGTTAATTTATTCTTAAGCATACCTAATTTATTTTGAAATAGTTTTTGTGCAACTTCTCGTCTTTTGTGTAACAGGAAAAGTACTAATGCTTCCCAACGTCTGCTGTAGTTTAAGTTGAACCAAAATGTAATGAAAAATGATAACAATGGTCCTTTTTTTTTAAAAAATAATTTAATTATACCATTAAAAGACACATTCCCAATTAAAGAAAGACACCACAAATGTTTTTTTTTTTTTTTTTTTTTTGACCTGGAAGAAACTATTTATTTATTTATTTATTCAGCTTTTTGTGTTTTATTCACTGAAAGGCTCCAGTTAATTGTTTGTTTGTTCACTTTCACGACTCTGACGGTGCATTTTTCCATCACATATCACACACAATCTTATCGTATTGACCAGCTGTTAATTATATTTTCTTTAAGTGCTGCAAGAAACCCAAGCCAAGAGTAAAAGGTTAGTGAATATTAGACATATAAATGTCCCAAGTAGGAACATCAGCGTAGCTGAGCAGTCATGTTGTTGTGATGTGGTAGACTCTACAACACACAGGATAATATTGCACATGGGAAAAAATTATACCATACCACTACATCATCTGTTGATGAGGCTGGCTGACACAGTTATGGACAATAAAGGGCCAAAACGAAGACCTTACAGCAGCTTCAGCGGTCGGCTGTGATGATGGTTCTGGAGCATCGTTAGGATGTTGTAGGAGCAACAGCAATAAGGTAGCCTGTCATGCAGAGTTCATGCTACAATTGTACTGCTCATTTTTCTTTTACAGCTTCAGATTACAACCAAAGAGAACAGGCACGGTGCCATTCCTGGATGTACGTTTAATGTAGCATGACAGAATCAGTGGTAGAAAGTAGAACACAACAGCACGGGTGTCTGCCGCTGCATATCCCGTGTTGGCTTTATGACTAATTCCACTGCTGGCTCAAAGGTGCAAAGGTGCCTACACTGTTTCCATACATCATACGCAGAAGGGTGGAAAGGAACAAAGGCGCAGCAGTGTAACATACTGTACCGTTTCAGCACTGTAATATTTGTCTCTTTCCCTGAAAGCGTGCGATAAGCTTCTGCCCACCTCTGCACTCCAGCTATATGCTTTTGCAGCTTTCAAGAAAGACCCATTGGATCTCTTTGTTGACCCCATTAGTTAGTCTGACGTTTACTACCTCACCCCCTCAGCAGCCAGCGTTTTCTCCCAGATTCTGCTCCTAAACAAAGAAGCCCGTGCTGGCTCAGTGGGTTTTTGATTTATCCACTAATGTCAACACACAAATGTCTATGTGAGAGAAAAGGTTGAGCTGAGGAAGGATATTAGATAAAGGAAGATTCATTGTTGGTCTCAGGGAGAAAAAAAAAAGCCAGAGAAAATGTTGCCGTGTCCAACTCGTTTCCTGGATACTCATTTGTGTCCACTCTGCATCTTCGGCTGTGCTTCACGGATGACCGGTACATGAGGGGAAACAAAAAGTGTGTCTTTTCATCCTGTTTTACCTCATCCACTCATCACTTAATTAATCACTTAATCAAAGCGAGGAAGGAACCATGACTGTGAATGTTCGGAGGCATCAGTTCTTCCAGTGGCTGGAGTCCAGAGTTAATCCATTTCTGTCCTTGCTAATCATATTTGTGTGTGCGCTTGTGCGCGTGTGTGCGTGTGGGTCGGCTCGTCACCGGTGGGGATGTGTGTCTGCCTGAGCTTTTATCTTAATGGAGGGCTGCATTGCACCCACGGAGGGCTGATTCAGTTAAGAGCGAGCCAGGGGCCGGAGTGCGTGCTAACAGAAAGCGTGAAAAATGATGGGAAAAAACTGAGTGACTTGGGGAGGAAACGGTGTAAGAAAGTGAACGATGGGTCAGGGGAGAAGGGCTGAGGCCAGAGGAGTCATAGAAAGATGAAAGTAGAGACAATTGGGGTCAACATGGGGGTGAGTTGCGCACATCCCTCTGGTGCGGATATGGCTCATTTGGATATCTTTGCCTCCTCCTCTGCGTGACTTTCTCTGTTCCTCAGGTTAATGTCCTTCCTGGATACGATTAAGTGCATGAACCTGAATTAAGCACTCCCCTGGGGAAACGTACGCAGTGTTGCTTCACTTCTCCTCTAATCTTGTTCTCACCTCAGATTTCTCCCACCGACCAGCTCAGATATGAGCACCCCATTCTTTCTGGTTTCTTTCCTTCTGTCTCCTTGCCTGATGTTCCCCAGGGCTCCAGTACAAACATACATCCCTCACACGAGCCGGGAGCAGAATGATGGCATACACAAGCTCCCTTTTACACACAGCACCTCCAAAGAACACAAACAAGACTGGAGGCAAAGACCTGACGGACTGCAGGTCAAGAGAGGGATGCGTTCGCTTGTGCTCGGTTTTTTCCACGTCTATGTTTAGCCTCACAGCGGTGCAGTGCTATCTGCGTCAAAGTCTTAATCTAGGTCCATATTTTTGCACAACAGAACATTACACTTCTTTTGTAACGAAAGCCTCTTGATCATCTGTTGCTCAGTGGTATTCTGACTTTGCATCAGCTTTCTCTTTCCCACCCCCCTACCCCCAATGCGGTGATGTCATCTGATACTATGAGAGAATGCAACCCAGTGACCCCAATGCGTTACGTTCTCCCTCCATCACTATCTGTCGAGTACATTAGCATTACTCCCCCACTCAGTCTTTCTTGTCCTGATGTTGAACCAAGCCTTTGTCTCGCAGCCGACAGCTCCGCTTCAGCCAGTATTGGAATCCTCAATCACAGCATCTGTCTTTGTCCGCTGGACGACATCCAAACATTGTTGGTCATTGCTCGCACTATTGCATAGAGGTTTTCACAGTCTTGATTTGAAAGCTCTCCCGGTGTTTACCAGAATGTAATAAAGCGTAGAGCTCTGGGGTATAATGAAGGAGGTTGCAGAGTTTTACACACTCTGACTTGACGCTTGGTTTTGAAATATGGCTCATGACATCCAGTTGCTGCCAAATTATACGCAATATCAAAGCATGAAATAGTCATATAAATGCCTATTTCATTTCTTTGTTTTCTTCTTTTTCTTTCTTTTTTTCATAGAGGTGGTCACGCTTGTTTCGGGGGGGAAAACTCAGCTAAAAGCGTCTCCCAAGCATTGCCACCCAAACGAAACAGGTGTCATGTAAAAGCAGAGACTCTGCTGATTGCAAAGGTGCCAAAGAGTTTAACTTAACTCTTTTTCTTTCTTTGTATGATCTTAATTGAACAGGAACATTTATAGAGGTCTGAGTGAAATGTCAATGAGTTTAAAAAACAAACAAAAACAGTTGTATTTGGATGGAATGAATAACTATGGTGATGGTGAAATGGTGAAATATGATTAGTTCTCCAGTCTGGTACCTGAGAAAGGTCAAATGGGAAATATGGGGCCAAAATGTACCCAGATGGCACATTTGGTGGTTTCATCTGATCATACCTGTGTTAAAACATCTGAAAACATCTCAGGTTCATCTGAGGTTTTCACTCTCAGTAATGTGTTTTTGTTTCTGAGACTTCTGTAGTAATCTCATATCTGAGTTTTCTTTTGAGACCAAGAATATACATACAGAAGATATACTCCATTTATTTTGTTTAAGTCACTTTGGACAGGGCCTCACGATGAAGAGGTTAAACATGGAATTACAAGAGAGTATGAATGCTCTGAATGCTCTGCAATCAGATTAAACACAAGTTTGATTTCTGTCAGTTTGAATTTAAACTGAATAAGGCAGTTGTCACAATTCAAAGACCTGGTGCCAGTTTGCTTAGTTAAGAAATAACAGTAATAAGTTCTGTAGAAAAGTCATGTTACAGTAGAGAATGAATATACTTGAACCCATGCACAAGTATTGCACAGTTTTTTTTTCATTGGCATGCAAAAAACTTGAGAGTGGCTGAGTTAGAATGAAACTGCTTTGAAAGTCACTGCAGCTGCACCTGCAGATGCTTTAATGTGGTTCCTGTGGTTGCTTGTTTTTGCATGTTCAGCTTTAATTCATATATTAATAGTTTAAATGAACTTATCCATGGTGTATCTTTATTTGAACCTCATAGAGAACATCAGAGAATTTATTTCCATGTATTAAATCAAATAGGCTGAATGATAAGTTTAAAGATAATTCTTAAACATACGTAAACCTCTATGCAACCAACTCCAGTTACGGCGTGTGTTAAATGTATTGTTAGCTTTAAATCCTAATTATGTAGAACTTTTGATGACATATTTTGTCTACAAGTCACACCATGGCGGGCTAGAAAGCCATCATTCAGCTAGTTAACTGTTATCCCCGAGGACCAATAAGTCAACACGGTTAAGCTGAGACAGAGCTGCTGACTGACATGTGAGTCGAAGTGAAAATGGAGATGGAGTCATTATTTTGTTTTTACTCTTGGAACAAGAAACTGGCCTTTTTGTAAAGCAAATGTGGAACAGTAGTGTAAACTTGAGTCAATCACCAGCTTTCCTGTAGCTAATGTCCTCTAAAGGCAACAGAGAAGAGGAGGGCAACATGTGATGGGAATCTTTGATGAGCTGGAGAAGTTGTAAATCTAGAAGCCCAGATGAGGTTAGGAGGTCAAATCCCAACATGTTGGGGGTTACCCTGTTTGGGGTGACATCAGCCGGATATATTACCACTGGCTGATCATTTTTAAATCTTCTCTATGACTTATTGTCGCTGTGTGGGAATACACAGCCGCGACCGCCCCCCCCCTTAGTGGTAATCCGTTAATGGAGTAAGTAGCTGGTTTCCATCTTTGACTTGCTTTGTTGCAGATTTCATCAACAGGGTCTAATTGTTTCAAGAGGGCTGTTACCCTGAGGGCATGTGAAGAGGGGATGAAGCGCTTCTTCCCTTCATCTGCCCTTGTCATGCTTTAAAGGAACTATTTGACATTTCGGAAAATATGCTAAAGTATCTTCTTCCATGAGATGTCACTTTCGTGTTAGATTGCTGCTGGACAGCAGCGTGTTATTTTTGCATAAAGCCTGCAAACTTAAGTGTAGTAAAATTATAATGAAATATTATATTTAGAATTAAGTAGAATTAAATGCCTTTACTAAGGTGAAATTATCAGCATCTATCTTCACATTTCCTGTTGCGTGGAAGCGAGTTGTAACACTCATTTGAAAACAGGCGCACCCAAAGGAAAGTGGGGGGGTTGAAGTTTGAAGCGTGAAAGGTGTGGCTGAATCAAACCCCTAAAAGCTGCACATAGACATTTCAGTAAGAGCTCAGGAAACTGTGTCAACTTTTGATCAAACCGCATCTTCTTTTAACAAACAGTCTTTAACCAGAGAGCGCTGAAGGCTCTTGGGTCCGGCTCACGTTGGAGTCAAATCCATTGCTTGAGCCAATACATGCAACTCTCCCTGCGCTCTAGCGTGGCTTCAGCTCCAGCTGGAGAGTTTGTGAGAGGAGATTTAGAGAGACATCATGAAAGAAAGCCAGCTGTGAGGCGGACAAAGTTTATGAATGAAAACAGGAAGACTGGATTGGGCCACAGTTGGAAGGGATGAGACAGGAAAATAAGCATCGATGTTGGTCTGTGTCCAAAGATACTCTATCAAACCCACATACGCGCAGATGGAGGGTTAAAGGAATACAATGCATCACACCAGATAGTATTCTTCTTTGTCCAGAGTTTTGCTCTGTTGATTTATCCCTCTCTGAGTCTGTTTTGTATTGCAATTGAGAAATATCTACGTGTCAAAAGTTGGGGAACGCTTTTAAATAATAACCTTGTCAAACAAAAGCAGTCTGGACATTCCAATAACATAAACCTTTTCCAGGCATGTGGGAGTTATCATCTGCTTTTCAGCTATTCTATCCACATGTGAAATGTATCTGTTAGAAAAGGTAAATCTGGCTTTTCATCATAACACTTTTTTTTTTTCTTTTTGTGATTTCTTATCTCTGGAAGAAAGATTCTAAATCTTTAAAGCAGTTTGGCTTGGAGAGTGTTTCTGAACAGACTGAATCTTTATGAGCTATGGGCTGCTGGGGAAACTCTGCCCTCATCTATGTCCCTACAGTAGTTTCCTGCAGCTGTTACTCATTACATATCCATCCAAGTTCATATATATTTCACCATTAAGCTTTCATTTTTTTGCTGCTTCTCTAAATTGAGTATATGGCAATACATACATCACGTTGTTCCTGAGTTTGTGTTGTCTTTCACCAGGCAGCTGTTGGCCCCTGGATATCCAGGAAATATGGTACAGTCCTGACGGAGCTCGCCAGTCCTCTTCTCCTGCTAACACTGTGAGTCTAAAGAGATTGATGTTCCTAAACTGCAAAGTGGACGTTATAAATTATCATCAAGCAAAGTAAAAAGACCAAAAAATGACCAAAATCAGGTCAGCGACAACATAGTCAGGAAATACTTGAACTTCACTGCACAGAGAGTGTTTGGATGAATTGTGGTTTTGTCTTCCAGGGTCATTGCTTCTACCATGGCGAGGTCTTTGGCGTGGAGGCTTCTGCTGTTGCTGTCAGCACTTGTTCAGGACTCAGGTAAGGTGGTGATTCATACAGAAGTCTTCCTGTAACACAAAACCCCAGGTGACTTAAATACCCATTCATGGGCACTGATCCTGAATTAAAGCATGTGTAGAGAAGCTTTCTACAGTCTCAGAGCAAAGAGCTACGAGAAGAGAAAGGGGTTAGTCGATACAGATCAGACTGTGCAGTGATGTCTTGGCACCACTGCCTGCGTGAATTAAAGCCATGAAAAGTTTTGTTTTGCATCAAATTGTTTTCCAGGAACATGTGTACATTGCAGGTTAATAATATGACTTATAGGTTTAAAATAATAATCCCTTAGCTGTCAGAGAGAATATCCATACTGTTGATTATTTCCCATCTCGGCTGGAAAACTTGCAAAAAGTAAAAGAGAAAATTTATCTCAATATTTAAGCAATATGATATTGAATACTGAAATATTTTCACAGGTTTTTATCATAAATACTTTTCTTTTCTGTCTAGACTCAAGCATGCATTAGAATAATATAATAAATTCTTGTACGCTGCCAAAAGGTTGCCTTTTCTCACAAAGTCTGGCTCATAAAATTAGGTTTTTTACAATCTTCTTGCTTGGGAAGGTCAGATTACTGCACAAAACTGACAGTAGCTGAGTTTGCCATGTGCATATAATAAACGTTAAGATTTCTGCAGGGGAGTAGCGATCTGTCCAAGATGTAGCCTGCCTTTTGCTCCAAGACAGCTGGGATAGGCGCCAGCAGACCCCCGTGAGCAAATATAGATAATTGATGGTTGAAATGATTTAACAACATGGCTCTAAATAGTTACAAAGAAAAACGTGTGCATGCAAACGTTTTTCTTTGCATATTTACATCTCAGTAAAGGAGTATAAAATGATCTTTGAGCACATTTTTGTTGTGAAAATAATATGTCACCAAAGCCTGCACAACCTCTTAGACAACCATCAAACTGTGGCTGAATAAATAAGGTGACAGGAACCAGTGTGTGTACCATCGGATGTTGGCCGTTGGGTTAATAGGTCAGCGGCCGCAGATTTGGTTCATTAAGTACAACTCGTTACAGAGAACCTGGGTTTTCTCCTGATGGGTCTCCAGAGCAGCTTCCTGCTTCCTGCTCGAGACACAGAATTCATCATCATCTGTGGAGGAATGCAAACCAAGTACAGACGGACACTGACATGTAGGCGTCGGACTTCTCCAGATGTTTTCTGCAGCCGCGCGACTTGCAGCTGTGTTTGTATACAGGCGTCTGTAGAGACGGGTGTCATCAGGGTTTCACTGATACCGCTCATACGGATTAACGCTCATCAGGGATTTATTGATATTGCTCTGTAAAATTTAAAGACATGACACGTAGATGTTTGAAAAGTTTCAACACTTATGAACTTTATAACCAGAATGAAAATTTGCTCTGTGGTTGTTGTTACATTTAAGAGCAACACTCCTGAAGCAAACTATATCGTCCGTATGCTTTACATTTATTTGCATGTCAGATAAAACTGCTCCTTTTCAGCTCTCCATCAAATGTATTGCTCAATGTACTTTGCGCTTATCTGTTCAGACGAAACTGAAACTATTATCTGAGTTGGTGCAGCTCTTCAAAACCCTCAGTGTTCAGCTGTCCCAACGCATCACATGACAAGCATTGCCTCCTGACAGTTGAAAATATTGATCATAAGCAGAACAAATGATCAGTTATTGCTGGTTGTGAAGACATCTCATGCTCTATGTTGACATGTAAGCTAACTGCTTAACACTTAGCTACTGATTACCAGTTATTAACAGTTTTCTGCAGACCCTACAGATATACAGACATTGGTGACTCAAAGATCAATTGAAGGTTTTTTAACATATAATTAACATTTTTAACATAAAATATAAATGTCAGAATTGTAGCACCTTTAATGTGATCTTCCACCAAACAGAAATCCAGGGGAAAAAAGGATTTATTTTTAATAAATAGTTTTAAATTTAAAAAAAAAAATCTTACAACACCCATAAGTCAGCATGCTATTTCATAATGGGGGCTTAAACCGGTCACAACCAATATTAGGCCTATTGGTAAACTGCATGTACCTGCCATCAATTAAAGTGATTCTGATTAAAACCAGATAAAAGTAAGTTGTTCTTGTGGCGTTTGCTTGTGGCAAATCCTCCAATGTTGATGAGAGGACAAGCAGAAAGATTATCAGCAAGGGGATACTACAAAGCCACCACCAAAACTGAAGGAACTATAAGAATTTTGACAGGCTCTGGTCACTACTTACTGTTTGCTACCAGTTTCCAGTGTTCTGCGCAAGTCTGGGTTAGCGGGGTAGCGTTGCAAGGCAGAAGCTGTATCTAAGAAAAAAAAGAATATGCAAGCCCATTTTAATAACGCCAAATAATTCATTCAGTCACCCTACACCATGTAAGAGAATGTGTTATGGTCTGACAAGATTCTAAAGGGAATATTTGATGCAGGGTTTGTTTGATGCAAAGACTATACGGAGCATCATCCAAAAAACACCATACTGAGAGTGAAGCATGAGGACGGTAGCATTATGCTTTGGGGCTGCTTCCCTTCTGCTGGGCCTGGGGCACTTTGTGCCAAAAAGTTAAAAAAAAAAAAAAAAAAAAGAAATTGAAGAGGAATTTCACATTCTGATATGACCCAAAGCCCATTACCAAATGTCTTCAGAAAAAATAAATAAATAAAAAATCCTGAAATGGCAGAATGGCAGAAACGTAGTCACAAAGACTCAATGCTATAATAAAGGATCTTCCACAAAGTGTTAGTTGGGATTTTGAGTTCAGATTTATGCAATCAACCTGTGATAGGTTATTCTTTTATTTTATTTAAATAATTCCTGATTAATTATATCTTTTTTCCCCTCTGGATTTTTGTTTGTTTGAAGATGCAACAACTCTGACATTTTTTTCTTGTTATTGCTGTCTTTATAACCTAAAAACCTTCCATTTCATGAAGGGTGTGTTTACATTTTATATCCACTGCACCAAAAACAACCTGACTTAAAAGATTGAAAGGCTGAAAATTAAAATGAAAATAGCTCTGTATGCTACAGTTCTGTGACTTTAAGCTGTTTTTTTTTTTTTCCGCTCATCCTGTGATAACATCTGTAGAAGATAGGGCTTATAACGGGATCACACTCAGTCTCTGGGATCATTTCAGAACGTAAAATAGAGTTTTAAAACGACCAATAACTCTGTAATGACCTAATAACCACAGACATATTTTTATAGCCATAATGACTATTACTGTGCCTTTATATGACAAAGTAGAGTCTGCTGCACTGACACCACCGCCAAGATGGCGCTGCACTGTAAATGTGGCTGCAGCTGCTTCGCTAAAGCAGAGTTACATAGTGCTGTATTTTTAAGCATTTTGTCAGGTTAGTCTCAGACATAAAACAACCTTTTTATGAGGTCCACTGCATTTTGATTACGTTTGGTGGAGTTGGCGTCACACACCAGAGTTTAGCTGGAGAGCAGAATGTACCAATCAATCATCTGATGCAAGCAGCCTCATCTTTTGAAATCGATTTCCTTCATACCAGTTATTGATGTATCCTTATTCGTAAGTGAAGAAGTCATAGTCTGTATCTCTTCCAGCCGATCTCCACTTGTAAACAGTAGTAAATCAGCAGAGACATAAGCCCCTTTTTCTCCACCCATCCATAAATCTGTCCAGAAAAACTAAAAATAAACTAAAACTAAACTAAAAATAATCAAATGTGCAAAATTGAGTTTAATGTTAGATTTAAGACTCAGGTGCTCATGTGGGGACTGTGTTTGCAGAAGCATATTTTGCTGTGCCGACAGAAATACATTAATAACACATTAATAACTGATTGGGTGGAACCACCTGGGATGTTTTGTTTCCTCAGGGGGATGATTTCTCTGAACACAAGCGTCAGCTACCTGATAGAGCCTCTTCCTGGTTCCACGGATCCTCAGCAGCATGCCGTGTTCAGAGCCGAGAGCCTCCACCTACCCAGGGGAAGCTGTGCACATCACCATGGCAACGAGGAGCACGAGGACAAGCTTAATGGCTTTATCTATGGAGTTTTGTCACCGTCGAGCAGGAGGGTACGTTCAGGCAGGGCAAGCAGAAAGCAGCTCCCTGACATCACAGTAATTCAGCTTTTACACAAAATATGACCGTTTTAAAGTGATATGTCTTTATTTGCAGGAAAAAAGGGAACTGAGGCAGAATATGAAGTATGTAGAGCTTCTGCTAGTGGCAGACAAAGCTGAGGTGAGAGTGACAATGTTGTCATACTTATATTTACTCGCTTTTTAACACCCACACATGGGAGTTTCTGACCTGTATGCAGGCAGAAATAAACATGACAGCCTCATCTGAAAATAGCATCATTTAAACAGCTTTATTCTGTGTGTATGTAACATAGCTAGTCCCTTATGGTAAGGTTCTGCCTTATTCAATTACTCATTCACAACAGTTTGAATTCATTGATTTATTTAGATGCCACTGATTCAAATATAAAGGTCTGATTCACATCTTGTCATTTGAGTTGAAGAGACATCCCTGTTTCTGTAAAGGGTTTAAAAAGGCGATGATATATCCTTTGTGCTTTCTGTTTTTATGTTTAATGTGATTTATGCTGCATGCAGTTTCAGAACCATGGAAATGATCTCGAGAAAGACGAAACTGAAATTACTGGAAGCAGCCAACTTGGTTGATAAGGTGACATTTCATGTGAAACTAGCATGAAAACCACAATTAGACACTCAGGTTGATTTTCTTTTTTTTTTAATCAGTGACAAATGCATTTCTGCTTCTGTCCCCCTTCCTGTCACTGTCCCAACCAACAGTACTACAAGGCTTTGAATATCCGTGTGGCATTGATCGGTCTGGAAGTGTGGACCAGCCAGGATATGATCAACGTGAGCAGCAACGCACACAGCACTCTGGCGGGATTCCTGTCCTGGAGACGCAAACATCTTAAAAGTCTCCCCAACGACAATGCTCAGCTCATCACGTTAGTATCGCTCATCCTCTCACTAGTATTTCCCAACTGTCCCAGTTTACCCCTCGCCCACACTGGTGTCCCATTGTCTCCCCCAAGCCTCCTGTGAGGAAAATGTCTTGTTTAATTTCATCTTTATTGTGAGAAATAATAATCAGCACCAGCTGTACTGCAAGCGGGCGGCTTTCCAGTTGGAACTAATTAGTGGAGGTATTTTTGTCTGCAGGGGGAGGCCATTCCAGGGCACCACTATCGGGCTTGCACCTCTCAAAGCCATGTGTTCTGACTATCAGTCTGGTGGAGTCAACACGGTGAGAAACAAGACCGTAGACGAACATTAAATGCACATGGTGCAATTTGACAAAGAATGACATCTGCTTTTTTCTGTGAAAAGATCATTAGCTAATTAATGTTACTCTACTTTTTCGGTTTTAACTGATTGTATTCTGTAAGCATGCATCACAGTGATGATGGCGTGATGTGTTGCTTTCTACTGGTGTCAAAGCCCTTGTCGGTCAGCTGACTCTTGTGTTTAACAGGATCACTCAGAGTCAGCAGTTGGGGTTGCCGCCACCATGGCGCATGAGATGGGCCACAACTTCGGTATGAGCCATGACATCGCAGGCTGCTGCCAGGCAAAACCAGTGGATGGGGGCTGTATCATGGCTCCTGCTACTGGGTATGATAGTCACATTTGAAAGATAAAATTAATTACAGTCATTGAATGGACAGAAGAGGGAGGCAGGACTGGATCGAAAGGCTGAAATTTAACAACCATACTGCTTTTCTGCCTCTTTTTTTTAACTTTCTTTTGGCAGGCATCCGTTCCCACATGTTTTTAATAGTTGTAACCTGAGGGAGCTGCAGAACTACCTGGGCTCTGGGGGAGGGAAGTGTCTCTTCAACTTGCCAAACACCAGGGCAATGTATGGAGGGCAGCGCTGCGGCAACGGTTACCTGGAGGATGGAGAGGAATGTGACTGCGGAGAAGAAGAGGTCAGTGGCTGTCTGCATGTGAATGTAGTTTCTTTTGGACGGTTTTCTCACACTTCGTGACATTTCGCTCTGCAACGCTCTCTGTGTAGGAATGCACCAGCCCCTGCTGCAATGCAAATAACTGCACCCTGAAAGCTGGAGCTGAGTGTGCTCATGGAGTCTGCTGTCATAACTGCAAGGTACAGATGTTGGAATCAAAGTGGTCGGAAAGGAAATGCAACATTCTTTCTTCACATGAATGACAAACTTCCTTTGCCTGTTGTAACACTGCTTCATACATTTTGGGAAGAACTCAGCTTAATGATGTTATATATTATTAAGCAAAACAAAATAAATGATTAAATAAGATTAGAAATAAAATCAGAGATGTAATCAAAGTCTCCAGAGATCACCATAAATAGATTCGGTTGTTTTTAGCCTGGCAACAACTCAACTGATGATGTCACATGCAGCATCAGCAAGTGACAAAGGTGAACTATACCAGTAGAAAAACATGGATGGAAACTCAGCCAATATACATGATACAGAGAAGCTCTGAATGAAATGAAATGAAAAGGGAAATTCTCTGCTCTGTCTGTATTTAAAATGTCCTTAACAAGGAACACCGTTACCCAGTTTACGTCCACTTAGTCCAATAGTGCTTTAAGGGACAGTAAATTCCTGTAATGTAACTATACAGTACTAAAGCAACAACAAATAAGGCTTACATCATGTTTAACTGACAAAAAAACAATGATTCTTTTGTCAGCTGACACGCTCCAAAAGTGTCATCTGGACATGTTTCTTTCTTCAACGTACAGTCAGACAGACATGCAGCGTTGTTCCTCCATTAAACTTCTCCCCTGTTGTGTCTCACTGTGAAGCTGAAGAGCCCAGGCGTCTTGTGCCGAGTTTCCTCGGGGCCATGTGATCTGCCAGAGTACTGTGATGGAAAGGCTGAGTCTTGTCCCGCCAACTATTATTTGGTGGATGGTACATCGTGCGCAGGTGGACAGGCCTTCTGTTACACCGGCATGTGTCTGACCCTGGAGCAGCAGTGTCGCTCACTCTGGGGACAAGGTGGGTGAACTGGGTGCAGATCATCTGTAAAGCTGGAACGTATTGAATGTTATTTCTGTGTGACATATATTAGATATGTTGCAATTGTAGCAGAAAAACGAATTAATGGCATGAATGGCAGGACCAATAACGACCCATTAATTAGAATCAGGTGTGCTGAAGCAAGGAAACTTCTAAGACCTGCAGGACAGCGGCCCTCGAGGACTGGAGTTGCCCCCCCCTGCTCCAGGCTCTAAAGGAGGCCATTCTTGAAGAATGGAAAAAGATAGATGCTGCAATATGTCACCAACTTGTTCAGGTTCTGTTCTTCATAATCATGGAGGTCATACAAAATACTAGATGTAGACTAATTTTTGTGGGGGGGGTGTATTCATTATTCCCTCACTTAATTTGAGTAAAACTGAATATTTTGTCATCTCCTAAAATTATAATATTAATCCTACTTTCATGGTATGGGCTAAACAAATGTTCTATAGAATTCAAAAAATTTTGGAACTTGCTCTTGTGTTTACTGAGATATTTATTAAATTCTTACTAGACTGTACATAAACACATACAAGGACCTCTTTGCCAGCAGTTGTTGGCTCTCTAGTATGTGATGTGATCTCATAAGAAATGTAAAAATAAAAGTAATAAATATAAAAAAAAACTAAACCCTATATACATATAAATTCTTTATAGATAAAAATAGGGGAATCTGTTTATATACAATAAAACCTGAAAGTGAAAAAGATCATTTCAGTAGTTGAAAATGATAATTGTAACTGTAGAATTATGCAAATTGTAGTAAATGAGCATTAACTGTTTATTAAATTGGCTGCTGTGGGGAAGAAGCTACTCTGGTGCCTGTAAGTCTTTGTCTGGAGGACTCCCTGCCAGTTAGGAGCACTTTAAAGAGACTGTGTGCGGGGTGAGATGAGTTCTTTATGATGTTCTCTGACTTGACTTCCTTCGAGTTCCTGGAGCAGTACAAGTCCCAAATAGAGGGCAGGGGGGGTCCTGATGATGCTCAGCAGTCCTCACAGTGAGCTGCAGTCTGAAAGAAGGATGGATGGACAGATTTAATCAGGAGAAACGTAAGGTAACATCAGTCAGTATCATATGTTAGCATGAGCTAAGCTGAGCTAAAATACCCAGCTTGTGGTATCTGAGGTGAGGTAAGCCTGATCCAACCTACTGCTGTTCGTTCCGTCCATTTCCCCATTTAATGATCAACCGGGGTTCGATGGATTCAGCTTCTGCCAAGATAAAGAGCTCACACAACTGGGCTTCTAAACTACTCTTCAGAAACGTATAGGTGACATCACATAAGGGTTTGTCCAGTTCTCCTTATATAGTCTATAAGCTAAATTGAGGAATTTATAAAATCTAAAAAATTGAGTTTCCATCCACCTCTAAGAAGACTGAGTCTTTTTTTTTTTTTTTACAGATTTTTTTGGCTCTAGTGGCCTTTATTGACAGTAGAGAGACAGGAAGGGGGGCAGAGAGAACAGGGAAGACACGCGGCAAAGAGTCGCTGAGCCGGGAATCGAACTCACGACCAGCCGCACAAGGACTGTAGCCTCTGTATGTGGGCCGCCTGCCCCAACCACTGCGCCACCGGGGCGACCCGAGAAGACTGAGTCTTTGTTGATTCACAGTGTTGAGGATTGTTATCAGTCAGTGTCTTCTTTGTGGCAAAGACGTCTTTGAAAGCCTTTGTAGTTTCACAGGAGCTACAGTTTTTAGCTCCATAAGTGATGCCATCTGGTCTCATAGCAGGTGTCATGGTTAGTCACATAGCACACACAGCATGTAGGTGTGTGCGGGTTACTCTGTTCAAAAGTACCAGTATTCATATGTTTTGTTTTTTCTCTCTTCAAACCTCAGGTGCTCGCCCAGCCCCTGACCTGTGTTTTCAGAAGGTGAATGAAGCCGGGGACATGTATGGAAACTGTGGAAAAGATCTGTTTGGGAAGTACAGGAGCTGTAAGGACAGGTGAAGACCAAAACATTCAGCAACACATTCAGGGAAACTGCCCTTTCCATCTCCCTCATTTAAAGCGTTTCTCTATTTCCATACCTGTCAGGGATGCGAAATGTGGCAAGATCCAGTGTTCAACTACAGCCAGCAAGCCCATTGAGAGAAATGGTGTTCCCATAGAAACCACAGTCAGCGCTGGGAGCAAGAAGTTCAAATGTATGGGAACTCATGTGTACAAGCTCAGCCAAGGGGACGAGGAGCCACAGGGTGACACCCTGGATCCAGGTCTGGTCCTGACAGGAACAAAGTGCGGTGACGACTCGGTGAGACAGATTAAGATATACTTTGATCCTTGAGATCTAAGTCCCACTTTGATCTTTGTCCCACTCTGTAAATGGTACCGTTTCACTGCATAACCACCTCTCTAATGGACCTCCTTGTATTTATTCTAACAGATTTGCTTTAATGGAGAGTGCCGCAATGCATCTTTTCTCAGAGCTAATGAGTGCAACGCCAAGTGCCACGGACATGGAGTGAGTTTCTATGTGTCCCAGCTCAGATGCTGGTGTGATGAATTTCCCTGGACTTATACTGGTTGCTAACCTTCAATTATGGAGGGCTGACATCGATGGCAGCAGTGCAAATCATTTGTGTAATTAAAAGTAGCAACACAGTAATAAAAGAAACTTTAAGTGGAAGTATAAACTTGAGTAAAAACAAAAGAATGATTTACAGTTCTACACTCTGATCAAGTTTAGTAAAAGAGGATTCACAGATAAGAGGAGTATATAGAAGCAGAAACAAAATATGCATTCATCATCTGTAGACCTAACATATATTACATACATATACAACATATATTCATTTTAATGGTGATTCATAATAGCAGTCAGCTGTCTTCTTCTCTTGTCAGCTGTGCAACAACAACCATAACTGCCACTGCAACGCAGGCTGGGCTCCTCCTCAGTGTGATAGGAGGGGGTCGGGGGGAAGTGTGGATAGTGGACCTGTCGTCGGCCACGGTGAGACACATGCTTCTATTCCATGTGCCAAAATAGTTTGTGTTATTTAAGATAAGGCTTATCTTGTAATCTGACTCTTTGTTTTTTTTTTTTACTATCCCAAAGGCAATTTCCTTCCATACCTTGTTGTTCTTCCACTGGTTCTCTTCATGGTTTTGGCTGCTCTTGGGATTTGGTGTTGCCACAGACATAAACTCCGCCCTCTTAAAGCCTCTGCTCCACCACCGGTACCAAAGTATGTAATTCACTGATGCTGTTTTTGCTTTTCCAAGTCTTCACGTTGTGTGGATGCCCGTCATGAGTGATGGCTCTGTACTTCTGTTCGCTCCTTTCTATTCCTCAGATGTTCAGACACATTAGAAGGAAAGCCTGCGCATGCTGAAGATCAAGTCAATGTTCATACCAACCCAACTTTTATGCCCAAAAAGCAGGACTCGGTAAAGAGGCCCATACATGCATGATTTTGATGACGATGAAATTAAAATTATTAAAGTCATAAAAAGTGTTTCTGTTTGTGCTCTTCCACATGGAAAGTCTTCTCCTCTTCTGACCCCGTCTTGCCCAACTCGGCCCAGACCTGCCATAATGCGTCCAGCAGTGAAGCCTCCTCCCATTCCAGCGTATGCAACAGAGCAGAGCGAGCAGACGCCACAGACTCAGGTCAAGCCTGTTGCCTCTCCTTCAAGGCAAACGTCTCCTCAGGGTTACCCCCCCGCGCCCTTTAAGTCTGCCCAGGTCGGGGGACAGAGAGCAAACCAGCTGTCCTCACCACTTCCAGGACCTGGATTTTTATCTTCCAAGGACCCTAAAAGCCAGTTACAGCCCTCAGCAATAAACAAACAGCGGCCAGATCCCCCAGACAGACCTCCACCCCCCCGTCCCATCAAAAGACCTTTAGTGGTAAATGCATTTTTGAGGAAATCTATGGATTTGTTTTAGTTTAAGTGGATGTGAAATGTCTCACTTGTCATGTTTTTTGTAGGAACAGCAACATGTAAAAGGCCTGCAGGTGACCATAGATGACCTGCAGAATGGAAAAACTAATTTGGCTCCATCTGCTGGACAGAAAAAGCCAAACAGGTAAAATGTCTGGTCCATACTCCGAATATCCATCCACACAAGTCCATAAATAACTCTCTCTCTCTCTTTTTCTTCTTTCTTCTAAAGCTTGAATTAGGAGTGCAGGGAAGGGAGCGAGCTCTTACATCCAGTAATGGACTGCCTCAGATTGAGCCGCAGCACTGTGGAATAAAATGAATACTTGATGAAGTATTTACACTGATGTGCATTAAGGGGGCAATGATATAATTATATCTTGTTACTGTAGGAAATAAGTGCAACGAGTTTGTTCTGTTTCTTTTTAATCCACTTGGAACAGCCAGTGCTCTGGATTTCACTTTTTTTTTTTTTTAAATTATCTCAGATGTTAATGGCAATGTGAAGTTCTGCAGTATTTATTCTCAAAGCAAGGAAAAATGAATGTTTACAGTGCAGCCTGTGTACCAAACATGGTGCCCCTTAGCGGCATCAGCTATAAAATGATGTCTTATATTAAGAAAAGATGCATATAATGACATTGTTGAGCTTCTTAGGTGTGAATAATAACGGAATTATGGTGACTTTCCACTGGGGCAGTGGTAGCCAGTGAAAACAACATGCATGCTATAAAATATATACCCATGATGAGAGATACGTGTCAGAAATGTGAGGACATTTTTTTTGTTTTGTTTTTTTTTTTTTTAAATGATTTTTATGTTGACTTTATTTTATTGTGGCTTTGCACTTTTGTGTTAGTGAAGGCATTAAAGGTGGCTTTTGGAAAAAAGAAAAGATATTAAGACTATCCTTCCAAAAAGCATATGTCACCTTTCAAAGCTGCAGAAGCTGAATGTAAAAGTGATCTTCTAAGTTGTCATTTGAGCCCACAAGAGTTATTATTTCTCACATTCTGTCAGTGGTAGTCTGTGATTAAGCTGTCCTGATCATTTCATGTTAGGAGCAAAACTGAGCCATACCTCTGATTACAGCTATCAGCTCAGCCTGTTAAAAGGACACTGTCAGATTTAGTAATTCTGTGGGACTGTACAAAAATACTACAAAGAAGTCTCCAGCAGCAGCTCTCACTTGACCAAAACCGCTACGGTTCTACTTTTCTACCTGAGAAAACCACGTTGTGAGATTGCAGGTTGGGCTCCACTGATAAATTTGCCATTATGAGTAAGTATTTCATGTTTCTGTGGTCCGTTTGACCTCTCGAACGAATGAAAACTTGAACATGAAAAATGCAGGCTTTCAACTGCCATGTTGTACCTTATCAGCTGACCTATGCAAACACAGGGTGCGTTCAGCCCTGCGTCTGAACGTGGGAATCAAATGATCACATTTGAAAATAAAAAGAAACGTGTTATCACTTGCTACGTGGATGTCTTTACTCAATACATGCAGGAGAATCTTGTTCAAGACTGACATTTTCCACTTTATGGATTCAGGCGTTTTTGATCGGCAGAGATCACTGAATGAATTTATATTACAGAGTATAGCTGCCAGCGTCTTTGTTCTCTCACTTACTGCCAAAGTGTACAAGGAAGATTTCTAAAGTGTGGGAAGGGAGCTAAATATCACAGGCTTTCATTATGATTCATGAGAATCCAGTAATATGAATCCTAGAAATTTAAACTCATAGTACATACCTGATTAAATGAAAGCCTTTTCTCTTGAGACAGTCACTGCTGAGAGACTTAAGGGATGTCAAATACAAGTTGAACTGCAGCATGGTGACGTTTGTAAGTATGTTTGTTGAAGCATAACGACAGACGATAGACAGAAGCCATCTGGACAGAAATTGAAGCATCATACAGATGTCTTGATAAATCGTGGATCAAATTTATGGAAAATGGGGAGTACATTGGAGAACTGTGTTATCTTGTCTAAATTGATTTTTCAGCCACTTGGTGGCAGCACAACAAACTGGAAACACAAAACTTCACCACTGTGACGTTGACATGTGACAAGCCAGTGTGTTCCAATTTTACAGTGCAAGGCCCAGTGTTTATGTAGAGCCACTAGAAATTCAGCTGGAGCAGGATGAAAGAAGAGGTTTACCTTAAAAAAGAAATAAAATAAAAAAAATACCTGCTCTGTCTGAAAACACAAAAGTGAGTGATCCAAATCAAGCCATGGCAATAAAAAAAAAAAAAACAAGCTAAATGACGCTAAAATGCTTTGTTCATCTCCTTTTGCATCGCCTCATGCTGTTTTTCACAGAAAAAAAAATGCAAAACCTCAGAGCAGTTTTTGCATCGTCCATGCACACATTTTCCCATCACCACTCAATCCTACTCAGCATCATTTGGGGTCTAGCGTCCCCTTATTGAAAAAAAAAGAAAACACAACATAACATTACAAAATCTTTATCATCACAGAAGTGTGAACAGCTAACTCAACAGTGCTTTTTGTCTCCAGTCTGAAATAAATGGCGCCCGTTTCTTCAACACAGATATAAAAACTGGTTTGTCTGACCACGATACACGTTACCACTGTCCCACCTGAGACACCCCCCACATCCAGAGACGTTATTTTAGTCTGAGCAAGATGAAAATAAGGCTTTTTTTAATGGAAAGAAAAGTTTTAAATGGCATTTGTGATTCTAAATCTGCAATATAGTTCTTAAAATGTGTAATTTATTCAATTCTCCACCTATCTTTTGTTCTTTAAGACTCACCCTCTTCTGGATACTGCTTTTCATTTAAATCATTATAACAATTACCAATTAACACTAATATATATATGTATATGTATATATATATATATATATATATATATATATATATATATATATATATATATATTCGCCCTTTCACCTCAGTTAGTTCTAAATTACCTCTTTACCAATCATTTTTGGTATGTATTGCAGGTCCATAATACAAAAACTCTAATCTTGAATGAATTTGATGAGGAAGAGAAAACCATGAAGTATCTTGGTTTATATTAGCTAATTTGAGGTTCTGAACAGATTTTTGGCTGTGTTAATGTTAGACATTGATGGAAAGGTGTCATCATTTCACACATTTATTCAGCTACATTAGACTTTAACTGATGTCTTCTCCCTATATGTTTTTCAATTTCTCACTTACCTGCCAAACAGCATATACCTGCCCTTTAGATCTCCACATCCTTTGTGAGATGAAAGCTCTCTGATTTATTCTAATCAAAAGACTGTTAAATACCAAGGCCAGACCCCCTGAACCAACCAGTTTCCAGCGTGCCCCCACCTGCTCACACATATACACACTCCAACTCCCTCATCAGCTCCATGCAGACTGAAGAGCCGGTGATTTTCCTCAGGACCAAAGGGAGGTGAAGGCAACTGTAACTGTGAGACATTGACAGGCAAAGGTTTTAGCATGTGGCTTAATTGCAGCCAGCCTCTCCCGTAGAGCATAATTAGTGTTAGCTGGCATGTCCCTTCCTGTGGAGTTTCATTTATTAGACATGATGATTGGCTGATGGATAAAACGGAGGGGTGACATTCCCACCGCCCCTCGCAGTGGGAGGGAGACACAGCCAGGAGGGCAGTACAGAGTAGATCTCACCTGCTGAAAGCTCCCCTGCCTTCGACAGCAGCCCAATTAACCCAGAGTTGTTTTTCCTCTTGTAATGTTGATTATCTCACACAATTTTGCTCCAGGTTTCTCACATTCAGCGACGGCTTTTCCACTAAAGGTTCAGTCCTTTACCCTGACCCTTTCACATCATCAGATTCTACAGTTATTACTTTAAAAGTGTTTTTTTTTGTTTTGTTTGTTTGTTTATTGGCTGTTCTTCTAAAGTAAAATGTACCTGAAATGTTCATGATGAATTTGGATAAGTCACATTCACCATGAAAGAACCAACAGAAACCCAGTAAAATGGCGGCTTGTCACACTTTCAGAGAAGAGCAAAGAGGTCACTCTGCCAGAGCTGTACGCAGTTATAACGCTGATTGGAACTGTTTTCTGTTTTAGGCCAAAATAGATGAAGTTACCAGCTTCCACAGACTGATATCAGTCATTTTATTTGGGTCTGAATTCAGTTCGTGTCATCATTGTTATAGGTTCACTTGACTGTGCAGGTGCACATCACGAATACCACGTTACATCAAGTTCTAGTCCAAATAAGCACTGAGCAAATAAAAAAAATATTCATGACAAATCATCATTTCATCATTTGATATGCTGTCTAGGTGATATTTTCAACCAAACGTGGCTTAAATAGGCTTAAATGTCACAGAGACAGCAGTTCTACTTTTGTTCTACTTTTCTAGAATTTTCCAGAGATTGTTGTTTGTCTGACAGTCCAGCTGTTTTAATACCTTCCTGATCATCATTAGCACTTCTGATCTTGGTGTCATTAAGTGAAGATGGGGGAGGGGGGGGATTTTTTTTTATATATATATATATTTTCAAAAAGTTATGCTTCTTAATTTGTGAAGAAAAATGTTTTGATAATTTAATTACTGTCTAACATTACACAGCAATGGTTTACCTGCTCTTTTGCTCTTTTGTATTTCACACCTGGGTTCTGACTGATTGCCACACCTGTATCCCATTAGTCAGTCTTTAATTATATATTCCTTGGTTTTCTGGGGTCACTGTTAGGTTCTCTGTATTGTATCTTGTTCCCCTTCACCTTTTATTTTCTTCTTTTAAACCACATGGCATCTTACAAACTCTTCTGCATTTTGATCCTGATCGAGCTTCATAAATGACTTGTGTTTCTCAGAATATAGGAATCGCTGTGACATTTACCTCTGAGAGCTAAACATCAGTACCAGTACTAAATCTATACAAATACTGTGAAACCTTTTTGCCACCAATTGTAAACTGTGAGAGTTTGGTTTTGGACTGGAAGAGCCCAAATCTGAGCTGTCCTGTCACATTCAACAGAGGAGTGAGGAGCATTTCTGTCAGGCATGAAGGGTGAAAACACAATGTTGCCTTTGTGTGTAAGGATTTTGAAAAGCTCTGGTCTTTTTTACTTGGTCAGTGAAATAAAAAAAAAATTGAGACAGTCATTACACAGATGCTTTATTCTTTGACTTCAGGTGATGAGCACTATTATCACACTTTGCACTGTGTAAAGGCAAAGTTAGTATTACTGTTATCAAATTTTGTTTGTAGTATAAAGCCAAAGCGACGCTTTGACTGATATCCAACATGCGGCCTGTGCTTGTCCTCCCATTCCTGGTGTAATGAGGTAAGAACACATGCAAACATGTGGTTTGCGTACCATGTAGGAAGATAGAAAGGGAAATGAATTTGTCTCAGATACGGACAGCCTGTTTGCAACGTGTCGGGGCTTTCTGCTGGAAGTGGATAAAACCCCACGACTGCAGATTTACTGGCTCATTTACCAGCGTAAATGCCAGAGTCAGGGGTGTCACAAAAAAAAGTCAGTAAAAGTGGTCACACTGTTGATATTTACAGTGTTTTTGTGTTCAGAGTGAACAGTAACTTTGTATTATTTTTCATTCTTCGCAGTGAAGGTGAAATTTCCAGTCCATTGATGGATATATAGCTTTTTTGTCTTCATTGTTTATGGCCAGGTCACTACCCCAGGGACTGATGGTGGCTTATATAGTTAAGTGTTGATCTGATTGAGTAACTTGCCTTTGGCAATAAAAGGTCAACGTGAATGATTAATGAGAAGAAAATGTCATAAGAGAAGGAAGAGTGAAAGGGTGTCAGGCGTTTACGGGTTGACTACATCCTAAATTTACTTCCTCACTCCCGTTTAGTTTTTAAAAATATTTCATGTTCCAAGTTTAAACCACATGTAGCATTTGAAGTGTACATCTTTCATGAGGAAAAAAAAAAAAAAAAGCATTAGATAGAATTTTTCTTCTGTAATAATCTGAGATGGGTTGCCTTTGCAGAAGTCAAACTAATCGATTACAGGTCATCTGAGAAAAGACAATTCTACATATTAAATCCCCTCATCTTTGAGCTCTGGGTCTATCATGTGCATTCAGATCAATGAGGAGAGAATTCCTGATGAGAAAGGCGCAGAGGTGGGTCCGCTGACACCTCGTCTGAGCTCAGACAAAAGCTCCGTTCCCACTAATTACAGCCTCTGGCAATTCCCAGTATCCTTGAGAATCTATTTAATGACCGGATGCCAGCAGGAATCCACCCCGTTAAGACTCTACTGCACCGGTGTGTGAATATTCATGACCCAACCCTAAAGCTCAGCAAGACAATCACAGTCAAGCAACGTTTTGACAATGCCTTTATTGAAAATACAGGTTAATCAGATGCACATTGATTACTAGATATTCTCTCCAGCACTTCAGCAGGGAGGGTTAAAACACTGATAATTGAACAGACTGCCTCATATCACTTTGTTTGTATGTCACCCTTAATTACTACAATGACTCCACAAACAATAAAAAAAAACAAAAGTTTTAATTGTCACTGTTGAGCATAGATTAAAAGGAAGTTTTATTAGTGAACACTGAAATCTTTTATTTTTTGATTTTTTTTAGGTTCACTATAGCACATTGAATCTAAGTAGAAAAAAGAAACTACACTATAATCTGTGTTATCTATAAAGTCTTGATTTACAGCCATCAATAATCAGCTTACACTAATTATACTTACATACTAATTATACTAAGTATAATTATATATAATTATACTTATATTCTGCTTCTTTAAAGAACAAAAGCATCACTGCAGAGATTATAAATCCTACAGATGATGCTGCTCTACATATAGTCCACATTCACACTGATTGCACTTCTTACCTTTTTGAATATTATCACAAACACACAGATGACAGAACACCAATAATTTACACTGTAAAACTCAGCAGAGGTCTGTTGATGATCGGCATGAGAAGGAGCTGATTACTTTTCCCCCTCGTCGGTCTGATGCTCCCACGGGATGGGATCGTTTTCATCCGCTTGCGATCCAGGTCTCCCTCTCGTGCCAGAACTGCTCCACGTCAGGCAGGACGAAGCCGTCTTTAAGGCTCACCCTGTCGGCTTCCCTCCCTCCTCTTCCCGCCCCTTGCTCTGGTTGGGGCCGAGCCTCTCTGCTGGGTTCCTGGCTGGAGCCGGAGCTGAACTGAACGTTTCTCTCCCAGCTCAGGTGTCCTGAAATCTCTGGCCTGGGACAAGGGGACTGGAGAGAGGTGGGGTTGTGGGGTCCAGGCTTCGGCTTCGGGGGAGGCTGCTTGCGCATGGTGATGCGCCTCCACAGCCCCCTGTAGCCCTCCCTGAACTCCTCAGACAGAAAGAGGACGATGAGGGGGTTCACCAGCGACAGAGAGAAAGTGAGAAGCTGAGCAGACAAGGTCAGAAAAAGGGGTGGAGAGGAGATCAGAGGCTGAGCTCCTTCAATTTCCTTCTCTGCTATATGACGTTCCCAGACCCATACCAGCCACTGGGGAAGCCAGAGGACAGCCATGGCCACAGTCAGGCTAAAAAGCATTAAAGTGAGCCTCCTGGACCTGATCTGTGCACGCAGGTTCTGAGTCTTACTGGAGCGGCGCTGGCATTGACCGTAAGCCTTCCAGAAATACATTAAAGCAAAACTGAGAGGTGCACAGTAGACCCCGAGAGGGTACGCTTTGACGTACACGGACATGAAATCCTGGGCTTCAGGGGAAACCTTCAGCAAACACACCAGGCCGCGGATCCCACTCTGCAGCTTAGGCAAATAACCAGAGAGGGATGGTGACGGAGCAGGCAGACAACCAGATGAAGAAAAGCACCACCAGGATGGAGCCCAGGTGGATGCTCACCTGCTTGGTCGGATTGGACACGTAGCGGTAGCAGGCTTTGGCCATTATCGCCACTGTGAGGCTCTTTGCTGCCATGCACGACTGGAGGAACCAGTCGGCTGTCTTGCACACCACCCAGCCCAGATTCCAGCTCGCCTTGGAGTAGGACGCAGCCCTGAAGGGCACCGTAAACATCAGCACGAGCCCGTCGGCGAACATCAGGTTGAAGATGAGGGAGTTGATCAGGGACAGTTTGCCTCTGTGGGCGTTTGAGAACAGGATGGCCATTGCAGTGAGATTGCAAGCCACACCCAGCACACAGATGACTCCCAGAATAGCCGGCACCAGGACCTTGAGCTCACTGGAGTCCCAGTGCTGGAAAGACCCCAGTTCACTGAATGGCCACTTGTCGAGTGAGCTGTTCACCGTGGTCGCGTTGCTCTCACTCAGCTTATCCATCGTTTCCAGAGAGGTGAGATATGAGAAGAAAATTCGCTAGAGAGGTGTCTGGGTGGTAGAATTTCCAAATCAGAGTTGTTCTTGAAAAAGAATTGGAGATATGTCTAGTAATAAAAAGCTGTTAAAATAATTGCATCAGGAAAGCTATTGAGTGACAGTCAGAGTGGAGCTCCTGCCTGTCCCCCGCCTCATCCCGAGACACTATGATGCAGCTTCTGCAGCTAGATATAAGGATGCTGTTTGATTGACAGCTACTATCCCCAGCTGGTAAAGTGTGCCCAGACTACACCCACATGGGGCCAATTAGGAAAAACTCAGTATAATGCTCCCAGGTTAATGTATTGGATTTCTAATTTGACTTATTGTAAATTAATAATTTTCCTTGACATCATTTGGTGTAGATGTTTTGAATGAGAAGCTAAAAGGTATACAGTTCTAAACTGCTGATGGAAAATATTTGATGTTGGCACAAGTAATTGATGAGATTCATTTCATTTTATGTATTTTTAAGTGTGTTTATTACTTTTGAGTCGTCTCTGCCTTACCAACAGAATACAAGGGTAAGAGCGTGAAGGAGGAATTCTGATGAGGAGCTATACTGAAAGCTAACGAGAGCCATGGAGGAGCTCATTTTTACCTTCTAAGACTACTTAAACCTTATCAATTTCACAGCAATTTAAGCAAACGCTATACTCTGGGTTTTTACATTCTGTCATCTTTGTATCAGTAACAAAGTTACAGGTCTTTGCACAGAACAGTCTGTTTTGCAACATGGTGTTGTTGCATGGATGCTCTGCCGTACAGGAAATGTGGTGTCAGAGTAAATAACTCCATGCAAACATGATGAAAATATATCTAATAGAGCTTGACATTTACACTCACGGGCCACTTTATTAGATACACCTGTTTAACTGGTTGTTAACACAAACAATTAGCTCAACACCTATGAGCCTCTCAGTGCGTTTAGACATGCAGACATGGTCAAGATGACTTTCTGAAGCTCAAACCGAACATCAGAATGGGGAATAAAGGGGATTTAGGTGTGAATGTGGCATGGTTGTTGATACTAGATAGACTGGACTGAGTATTTCAGAAACTGCTGATTTACTGGGATTTCCATGTGGAAGCATCTTGAGGGTGTATAGAAAATGGTCTGAAAAAAATAGAAAATATCCAGTGAGTGAGTGGACAAAAATGCCTTGTTGATGCCAGAGCTCAGAGGAAAATGGGCAGACTGGTTGGAGAGGACAGAAAGGCAAGAGTTACTCAGATAACTACTTGTTTGCAACCAAGGTGTGCAGAATACCACCTCTGAATGCAAAATACATCAATCCTCAAAGCAGGTGGACTACAGCAACAGAAGGCCACACCAGGTGCCACTCCTGTCAGCTAAGAACAGGAAACTGAGGCTACAACTCACACAGGCTCACCAAAATGGGACAATAGAAGATTGTGAAAAACGTTGCCTGGTCTGACGAGTCTCAATTTCTGCTGCAACATGAAGATGAAAGTATGGATCCATCCTGCCTTTTATCAGCGGGTCAGACTGCTTCTGTTGGTGGTGTAATGGTGTAAGGCATAGTTTCTTGACACACTTCAGGCCCCTAAGCACCAGTTGAGCATCATTTGAATGCCTGACCTTGTCCATCCCTTTATGACCACAGTATACCCATCTTCTGATGACAATTTCCAACAGGATAATGCAGCATGTCACAAAGCTCAAATCAAACTGGTTTATTCATTGTACTCCAGTGGCCTAAACAGTCACCAGATCCCAATCCAATAGAGCACCTTTGGGATGTGGTGGAACGGGAGATTCTCATCATGGACGTGCAGCAGACCAGCCTGCACCAACTGTGTGATGCTATCATGTCAATATGGGCCAAAATCTCTGAGGGATGCTTCTAACACCTTGTTGAATTCGTGGTCCATTGGAAATTCAGGCAGGTCTGAGGGCAAGTCCAACTTGGTACGAGCAAGATGTACCTAAAAAAAAAAGTGACCAGTGAGTATTTAGGGTGTGAAACTGTGTTTAGGTGTTAGCCTAGCTACCCCTCAGAACTGCTGTGCTGTGACCTCCGGCTGCTGCAGGTAAGACACATGAATACACTCACACACAGATACAGAGACAGAGAGAGAACAGAGCAACAAACGTGACATTCACAAGCAATCCAGATAGTTTTTGTCATTTGTTTGTTGTTTTGACTAGGTGTGATGCTTTTGCTATTTTATGTTATGATGTGCCTAAATAATTTAATGAGTTATCAGAAGGGCTCCAGGCCGCGCTTGTGTCACTTACACTTTGTCCACACGAGGGCGACCCTTACACCAAAAGCTTTAATAATCATGAAAAGTGACACATCATTTGCATCTTATATTTTGATCCGTCAAAAGTTCATAGACAAGGTCCAACGATACTGGATTGAGCTTGCATGTCTTTATTTTTTTATTATTCAAAGAAAGTCCAGTAAGCATAAAGACTGCATGGTATTTCATTGCATTTCAATACATTCTGAGCTATAAAAGTTGTTTTGTTTCAATTATAAGTGTCACAAAGGAGATTGTTTAGAAGACTTTACGGTTAAAGGAATCACACGTAATAATTCCCTGATTTCACAGAGTTCAGTTAGATCTTTGACTGCTTTGCTTTAAGGGAGTTGGCTCTTACAACAGATGTGAGACAGCTGATGATCTCCACACTGATCCCAGCTGATGGCTGAGGGGCGACCTGCTGCTGAGTCATGTTTACCCGCTAGTTGGACAGTGCCTCATATGAAACAGTAAGCGTTCAAATCATTATTTGCAGGGTGTCAGCTTCATCAAAATCAGACTCAGTACATGCAAAACCAGTTCTTTCAACTCCGCAATGCTGACTTTGGTTTGAAATGATAAATTTATGGTTTTAACCATTTAAGAGATCATTTTCAGCACTGTCCAAATAAGGTCAAAACACAGCAAAGAGTTTAGACTTTTTCTTTTTTTTTCAGTATTTATTTAGCAAAAAAGAAAAAGGGAAAAAAAAAGTTCTTGAACTCATGTCTCTTGCAGTATTCAAATCCCCCTCTCCTGAGCTCACAAGCTTGTAACCAGGTGCTAAAACACAATCTTGAACTCATGGCCTCAAGCAGTTTTTCCTCTTGGGACCTGTGTGGACTTTTTTTTGTATTTATTGTTTTTTGCTTATTAAGAAAGAAAAGAAAATAATGGGGGGCGGGAAAAAAAACAAGAAAGAAAAATTCCCAAGTTAACATTTCATTGAAACATTCACACAGTCCCCTCCCCCCTCCCACGCCCACGACATTGAACCCCCACATACCAAAAGAAGGCACCACAGCTTCTAAACAGACTCACTGACCGAGAGAAGGACTCAACAAACAACGGCATAAAACAAGTGTCACAACCTGGAAGGGCTTCATTCACATTACAGACTACAGCAGTCTCAACAAGGAGACAAAAAACTTGTACTAATAAGACTGACCGTGCTGCGTCACAGGAGAAAATGCTCAGTTTTTGGGGTAAGAGGCTAACAGTCTCTTCCTCTGCACTGTCCGACTTCACCTCAATCAGAGGCTGCAAGGTTCATTACATGCGCGTTCAGCATGAGCAGATTGAAGACAGGGGGCACTGCTGCTACATGACAGTGAGCCACTGTCATGTAAGCTTGGTTTTTCTCTGTGTGTGTGTGTGTGTGTGTGTGCTCTATTTTATATTCAGTGCTCCCAAATCCGCCCTTTTCGTCAGGGTCCAGAGGGTTGCTACATAACGGTATTCATGCAGCAATCCTCTTCTGCATAAATGCACAGGACTCAAGTCTTCGGGTGTCCGCGAGGCTAAATAAATTAAATCAAAAGCCAAACAGTGGAATGGAACCTTTTCTTCGCATTGTATCCATTTCGTGCTCCTCAAATATCTCAGTGTCCACTCCCCACTTCCACTCACTGGATACTTGACTCTGCGCTTCCAAAGCAGAGTGGGGGAATAAAAGACGGCGGCCCCTCGTGTCTGCGGGACCTGGAAGTCAGCAGGGGCCTTTTAGTTCACTTTGTCTTGGAAGATGTAGAGGTTGTTGGTGGCCGCTACAGCGATGATGTTCTCATGTGGATGCCACGTCGTGTGGAGGATCTTCTTGCTGAAGTCAAGGCTGTCCACGCTGATCTCATCCTTGCGACGTTTCCCACCCACACACACCTGGAGGGGGAAATACGGGGAGGATGGGTGTCAACACATTTTAAACAATAAGTGTTGTTTCATAATTTGCAGCTTAAGAAACGACACTAGTATGAAATTGCCTGACATTGTTGGGATTCAAGGACATAGGATTCAAACTCTGACTATTACACAAAGACAGTTGGTGATTTCTTTTTTTTTTTTTTTTTTTAACCACAGATTTAACACTCAGGAAACAAGTTAGTTACTTGACTGTGCATGCTTTGCTTAACTGATTGAGGAGGTGGAACATAAGGGCTTGACTCATGGTTTTCCTTGAATTGAACAACAGTTAGCTTCTACAGGGGAAAAGAAATGATACGATGGATATTCTTAGAGAATATAATGCCATTAATCATGTGGTAGCTTTATGGCAAAGTCAATATGGAGAAAAACAGCTTGAAACTAGGCAGATATGGGAATATTCTTGCTAGCAATCACTTGTTCTTAGCAATCAGGTTTAGTGACATACAGTCATGGAAAAGATTATTAGACCACTATTTTTCCTTCAGTTTCTTGTTCATTTTAATACCTGGTACCACTAAACGTCATCATGTGACTAAAACAGACAGAAAAGAAAACATTGAATGCATAAAAGCAGTGTTTTTGGAAGTACAACGCCATAGCTATAGCTAAGTTAGCCATAGCTAAGTGATTTAGGTTATGATCAAGAAAACCATGGAAAATGGTAAGATATCAGCTCTTAAATAAAACTCTTATGAGCAATCTTTGTGGTTATCCTTATGTTTGTCCAAACAAATGTACCTTTAGTTGTACCAGGCATTAAAATGAACAAGAAACTGAAGAAAACAAGGGTGGTCTAATAATTTTTTCCATGACTGTAGCACGTAGGTGGCCTCTAAAATGTGAGGACTTGTTGTTTTCCTTTCATATTTCAACCACTGATTGGACAAACAGACATCTGAAAGCTTGGAAAATTATAACAAGCATTCAACTGTTTCCTGAAAAAAGAATAAGACAAGATAAATGAACTCCTGCACACTGAATCTTTTGTTCATTTTGACGTGTTTGACTTTCATCCAATTAACCAAACAGAGGACAAATTAATAAAAATGACTATTACCATGCACTTAACAGAAAAAAATGACAATTAACTAATGACAGTTATTGCTGGTTTTAGCCTTAGATGGCTCAAATAAAACTGTACCTACTGTCCGAAAAGAAGAGCCTACATTGACATTTTCACAGTGATCCCTTTTTTCTGACCAACCACCAAAATCCCCAAATTTTCAGTTTGCTGTCATCAGTTCTACCATACAACAGAAATAATCCAGACAGTCCTCATGCTGGAGAAGAACTATTTCATTTATGGCATTTCTCCCTCAAAAATTCATCTGTGCCAAATTCTAAAAAAAACTGTTCAAAAGCAAACTGACTCTCCCTGACTCACGGGGTTTCACGCATTCGAAAGCTAAATCCAGTTGACTTGAATTTATATTGGATTACTGTGTTGGTGAAAAGTGACGTACCTTGCGAGGCTTGAGAATAGCTCTGGGTTTGCTGTTTTCTCTTGATGCTTCCAGTGTGACGTCGCGTTTGGTGTTCCGGTCAAACATTCGGAAGAAATTGTTGTACGAGCCGGTCATTATGACACTGGGAAGGAGAAAACAAAAAAGTAGAGGGCTGTTGAGTGGGGGATGGGGGCACTGAACGACCGGTTGCCAGGTCTGATTATGGATGGAGGGAGGGATGGAAAAGAAGTTTTACCTGTCTGTTCCGTTCCAGACACACTCAAACTTGTCAAAGATGCAGTCGTTCTCATACAGAGAACAAAGTTTGCCTCGTAAATAGTCGTGAACCTGAAAAAAATGCAACAAAAGACATGAGGAGCGCTTATTGCATTCAGTCGGTAAAAACCATCCGAGGTCCATCACATTCTCGAATTGGAAAACCGTAAGCTGCGCTGCCATATGCTCCACTTCCAGTAATCCTCCAGACCTGGTGACTGATGCTAAGATGTTAGGTAGCAGGTGGAGGGGAGGCAGAATTGGAAAAAGAATCCCCTGAGCCCTAGCTGATGGCCTTATCAATCATGTCCTGTCCTAAGACGGCTTCCCCTGATCAGACAGTGTGGATATGACCCCAGTGACCTCTCACTGGGAGGTTTTAGCCTTCAGGTTGCATCTGCACCGGCACTATCCTCTGATGAACACTTGGTTCAATAAGCCCCGTTGAGATAATATCTAAAGATGACAAGGTTACAGATTGGCAGGGCGACAGTGAAAAAAGATTACGTTATATGATTAGCCTCAAATCAATATGTTTTGATTTGATCTGGGCCCAGCTGTAATTTAGTACCTCCTCCGGCTGAGAATTTTCTCTGGAGCATTCACACTAACCAACTTAGCAAGAGAGCATGATGAAACCGTACCTGGTAGGTCTCAAGTGGTTTGTTCTCCATTTGGAGGTCCCACACCTTGACAGTGAGGTAGTCCCTTGTCATCAGGTAGCGTCCATTGTGGCTGAACTTCACGTCAGAGATGGATGAAATGATTTCAGAGAAAAAGGAGCGAGTGGATGGATCTTCTGGCTCCTCAAAATCTGCAAATGCAAGACAAAAGACACTTATCTTACGCTTGATAAGACAGAAAGATTTACTCTTACACCGCAGGAGGTGGCAGCTTAAAGAAGATGTTTTTCCTCCCACAAGTCTTTTAATCCTTTAAAGTGAAAAGCAGATTTGGTTTTTCGTAGCTGTAGCTGTCATAGCAGCCGACTGTGATAGCTAAACAACGCCCGCATGCTGCTGCGGCAGCTGCATCTCTTCATGGAATTATTTAGGGAGATAATCGTGGGTCAGCGTGATGGGTAAATATTGGTTATGATGCACATTGATTTTGGCAGCTGCTGATCTGTGTGCAGGCCAGCACACTGGGGACGAGAGCCAGGCATTCCATCGTTAGCTGTCAGGTTATTGTTCCGCCTCCCCTTTCCTCGCTGTCTCTCCAAAAATGCCCCCACCGTCCTCCCCCTCCACTCAATCCTCTTCCTCAGCTGAGGCTCTGTGATGTGTCAATGGGGAGCCTAACTAGGGATGCAGCGTGCGAGATGAAAAAATGGGGGATGAAGTAGAGATAAGAAAAACAAATCAATGTCAAAGTGCTGGGCCCGTATGAGCCCAGCCCGAATATATATTTTTTTCTTTCGTGTGTGTATGTGTTTCAGAGGAAAAAGTACTTGTGAATAAGTGGGAGACCAATGCGTGCATGTATATATGCATGTGTGCGCCCTCCCGCTTCAGGGGTGTATAATAGGGTCCCTGGAGAGGCGGCAGGGGGGCTTGTTTGGTCCCTCTCGCTCTGTCCTGGGGGCTCAATGCCTTGGCAATCCTCTGTGAATCCCTCCATCTATCCTTCACCCCTCCATGCATCCTTTCTGGAGCTCTGATTGATACCAGCAGCCTCCAGAATTTATTGGTGTGGAGGGAGATGGAGAATTTTCGTAGGTTTGAGTTGTGCATATACATGAGATTTATGTTATGTGTACGTGCGTTTGCGCATGCACGACATGACAAGGTGCAGCCGTTTGGACGTGCACTACAGAACGTATTTCATGTCGCTCCAAGCCATTTTCATCCGTGCAGTGGCACAGTTGATATGAAGAGACCTGTGCTGAAGCTAACCCATCCAGGAATGGCACATAAAGGCTAGTATTAAAACTACAAGACCAACAATCTTTCTTTCAAATTCCAATTATTTTTCTTATTCAGATGCTCTTGTGAACTCCAACAGGCCATGCTAACACACGGTCCACTGGATGCATCAATAAGTCTGAGGAAATGAGTGACATTATTGAACAGCGAGGTGTGTCCATGAGGGACTAATACAACTGCTCTTACAACATTGATTTCCCAGGGAAAATGTCAATGTATTCATTATTCATCCCACTAAAGTGTTTGCATGTGATGTTAAGACTTAGAGAAGGCTGCTCATTGTTTAAAATACGTGACAACAACATTTACTGATGGGTTATCAATCGCGGCGCGTTAAACAGGGGAAGCCTGCATGTCACAGCGACCCAAGGACAAAACTGAACGTGGATCTGGAAGGATTAGGGCTGTCATGTTGCACGTGTACAGAATTTCTGTTTTATTGTCTCTAGCAGAGTTAGTTTTGTCATTTACAGGTTAAATAAAGCTCCGTCTTTTGCTTAAAGCTATTCATACAGACTTCAGCTAAGAACATGGAGATCAGCTGCTCTTGTTTGAAGCGATATACGGGCTTACATGGCCTGGAAAGTAGTTTAAACCTGACAGTTACAAATAAAATCACACTGAGTCACTGAGAATTGAGTTCAGTTCAAGACAGAAAAAAATACATTTACATGAAAAATATTAAAATAATATATACTAATATATCCATAATATATCACCTAATTTAAGACATATGTCAAAGAGATAACTGTTTGAGTTTATAATTATAACCTTGATACTTCTGAAATATTCTTCCAAATAGAAATTAACCTAAAAAGAGAAATAAAAAGCATCCAAAGTCCCTATCTATGACACAAATGCCTCTACTTTTGTCTCTTGCCATGCAGTCTGCCTATACTCACATTTGCAATGCTTGTCACAGAGTGCAGCCTGTCTCATGTCACAGAGGCGTATCGAGCCCTTGCTGCTGCTGTAGGCAAAGGTGTGACACTGCTGGGGATGAAACTCCGCTGAGGTGATGACCTCCGTCAGTTCCTCCATGTTGGCCGGCTTGATGTCCACGATGTCTAAGAGGCGCCTGCTAAGGAAAATCTCCCTCAAAAATACGACCTACAGCATGCCTAGTACGGTGACCCACACTTACTACAAAGTGGCGTTCAGGTTTGTTATCAAAAAAATAGTAAGAAATGAACACTTCTTAGCGTCCTGATTTGACCGTCAAATCTATTTAGCATTTACGTATCAAGGGCTAGTGTAGGTAAATGAATAACTTCTATCTTATTCCGGGATATTACAAAACCCTAAATTTGTGAGGGAAAAAAAAAAATCAGTGATTAAAGTCATTCATCAATGTGGGGAAGAAAGTGACTTTTGAATTCATTATTTTTGTCTTAGGAACCCCATCACAATGTTTTCTAAAGTGATAAATTACATTAAACCATGTGAGGAGGGTCTTGGCTGTATCATTGCCTGAATAAAATTATCTTGATGTTTTGGTTTAAAGCAGCCAAAATTTCCTATTTAAATCATGTGGTGAACCTATTTCTTTATTGACAAATCTGATTTTAAAAGTACATTTTTGATCAGGTCATCATCTGTAAAATAACGTGAGGTGTGATGAGATTGATTCAAGTTTGCAAATAGGAAAGACACACTGTTTCTCTTCAGTTCTTTTATGTAAATTTCTTCAATCTCTGACAAGACTTGGGGATTAAATTGGTTTTACATTTACAACGTTAATCTTGTCAAGTCAAAGCTTTTGTTTTATGGTTTCAGAATATGGCCCACCACTAGTCACTTAATCTCCTTTTAGCCTCCAATGCTGCTAATACTATATCATATTATTAAGTATTCAGTTTACAAAATACAGCTTGGAACAACCTTGTATTTGTTTTCTTTGTGTCCATTTCTAATGCTGTTTTTTTTTCTTATTACACCTTCAGATTTTAAATTAGGCCGGCACAGAAAAGACCAGAGCAAGAAAGAGAAAGAGAGGATACTGAAGCTGCGGTCTGTGATCTCCAGGTTCCACAGGTTCACCCGGAGGTCGTCAGTGGAGATGAAGGTCTGAAGGTCGGAGTTGACAGAGATGGAGTTGATGTGGTATGTGTGGGCATTGCTGAAAACACGTCTGGCCGTCGCCTCAACCATCAAGTCCATCGGCTGCAGCACCGGCACCTAGAGGTGGACACGGGTCATTTCAAGGGAAATGATAAGAAATATATGTAAACATGCAAAGAAAGATTACCGTATTTTCCGGACTATAAGCCGCTACTTTTGTTCCACACTTTAAACCATGAGGCTTATACAGAGATGTGGCTTTTCTATGAATTTTTTCCTCAGCCCTCAGGGGGCGCTCTAGCAGGAAGTGCAAAAACCAAAAAACAAACCGAGTAGTTAAAGGCTGTTCTGTTTTTGTTAAGTAGCCTATGTTGACTATGCTACTCTACATTCATTTTGTGAGCATCAATACCTATTATTATTGGACAAACTGATAAATCCAGGTGTGTCAGACACACCTGGATTTATCAGTTTGTCCAGTCAGTTTGTTGGTTCCCCAGCGGATTTCAGGGTTCTGAGTGGACCCGCTGTAGAGGTAAGGTTATAATCGCAGATGTGGACCGGACGCAGCGTGGAGCCAGCAGGTCCGCGATCCGGCTCCAAAGCGGATCCAGCTCTAAAGCGGATCCGGCACTGAGTGCAAGTGGACCCCGATACGGGTCTGTTTGCGGGTCCGTTCCGGATGTCTTGGTTTTAGTGTACAGGAGGAAAATGAATAAAACCATCAATGACTTTTCTGTTTTGTTTGATCAGCACTTTTACTGCCCTGTTACAGGTTCTGTTCGGAAACAATCAGTTCAAGTATGTGAATAAACACTTATGGTACAAAATCTTTCGATGTAAATATCTTATTTCTCAGCCTGGATACCGGCGGCTTATAGTCCGGTGTGGCGTATTGGTGACAAAATATATATTTTGTTTATATTTTAAGGGGTGTGGCTTATATTCAGGTGCGCTTTATAGTCCAGAAAATACGGTATTCATATTGAAGGTTTTCATGTGTTTATTCACATTGATACATTATTCTGTTTGATTACATAGAAGTCTCCTGAAATATTCATCTGTGTGTGTGCGTCACTGTGCACTCACACAGTTTGCTTGTGTGCATGGATTTTAAATGACTGAATGTCTAGTGTGGGTTTATGTGTGTGCGAGACTCAACCAAGTGACTCCACGGATTCCATCTGACATTTAATCCACAGCCCTTAATGAAACAGAGACTGAACTCGAAGGCTTCCCAGGCTGTTTGATGAGCTTGTTCAGTTAAACTGTAAATGTCCGTTGGCTGCACAGCTACTCAGCGATCACAGTTCCCTTCCAGTTCCTCACATAACAGCTGAATAAGTCACTCCTGATCTCTTGTTTGTGTGTGTGTGTGTCAGGAAAAAAGAGGAAGAGAAGGAGATAGGGGGGGAAAAAAGATGGCCCGAGGACATCGCAAAGCCCTGCTGAGGAATGATAACTGAACTCTGCAGAATTAAGACAAGCTCACACCCACCCACAAACACTCACAGTTTGTACAGTGCAGCACGGGCTTCAAAGACGCCCAGAACCAGCCTTGCATGCAGCCCCCCGTTGGCCAGATAAAACCCAGACAAAGAGAGAAGAGAAGGGAGGGAGCCAGAAGAACAAATCGAGTGCTTCTTCCCTTTTTTCTCTGGTCTGTTGCTGGCACTGACAGAGAGACACGGCAGCCCAGCAGGCTGTTATATCTCCATGGGTGTCACTTCATTTCCATGTCTTTCACTTGCTGTCCAGAGAGACATGGACCTTATTAACCCATAACCCAAAACACTGACAGATACTCTGTTCGGTCTCTTGCCCCTGCACCTTCTCAGTGATCTGACATCGTTTTCCTTGTAGGGTGTAAAACGGAGTGAACTCAACCTCGAAACCTCTACAGCAGGTACTGAATCATAAACCTTATATGTCTGTTTAACTTGACTTCTCATACCTTAATAGTAATATTATACAGTAATTTTAAATTCTTTTTTCTTTGGCTCCACTTGGACAAATATTCCTCCCTTTCATCCTCTGCTTTCTCCCCCCTGCACAGATTTCACAGCCTCTAAACAGGATTTCCACAGCCACGGCCTGTCCTCCAGGTTGCTATGATCCCCTGGCCAGCCAGACAAAGAGGGACAGACATGCTGAACACAGCACTAATCTGCTACGGCAGACACATGCACGCAGACGCACATTTACGCACACAGCGTCCTATGCGTGTGTGACCTCTTTATGTGAAAATTAAATATGCTGAGGAGAGATAAGAATGAATGAGAGGGAGTGCACGATCTCTTTATGGTTTAATTTCAGTGCGTGTATAGATCACTCATCGTCACCTTGTACTTTTAAAGTTCAAAAGTGCCCAAATCTGGCATGCCTCTCATTTGCTATAGTCAAAAGGGATCGTGTGATACTTCACAGCAAAATATGAAATATAAAGGTCACAAAATGAAAACAAGATTTCATGTTCCCAGAACAAGTAATCTATTTCAGTGAGCCAGGTCCTTTGTGGCTATGCCATGTTTTGCATCTGTTGTGGAGAGAGAGGGACTCATCATTCAGGCATAACCTGAATAATGAGATTTGTGCAATAAATTATGAGAGAATCTTTTAAAAAAGCAGATTTTTCCTGGCTTTAAGCAAGTTTTTTTTTATTGTTGAAACCTAATCCGTGAGCAAAAGCAGAAGGCAAATGCATCTGCCAACTAAAACATCAGGTTCAGACAATGCTGGGTTTTTATTATTTCAAGGCAAGAGTCAATCAATTATGCTTTGTGATAATCTAGCAAACTTCTGTTACAACTGTGATGGAATAATTCATAGAGTTAGGGCTGATAAAGGGTTAAAAACTCCACGAGCTAAAGTTGTAGGTAGATAGATTTGTTTTCTTTTTTGCTTGAATTTAACAAAGTACTTCAGAAACAGCTCTCATTCACTCATACAGTCAATGTGATGAAGATGCACACACCCTCTTTCAGTTCTAAAGTGTTTGCAGGTCAGGATGTAATACAGTCGTCTGAGGTCTTAACTAAGATGAACAATATTACATGTCATACTGTAATACAAGGTCATTATTTCTTTGACAAAAGATTAGCACAAATGCAGAAAATGTGTGTAAAAAACTAAGTTCTCTTTAAGATTCAACATTATGCTTCCCAGTGTTGCTTTGTTGAGCTTTGCAGGTATTTGTTTAAGGTCCCGCCACAGCATTTCAGTCAAGTTGAGGTCTGGACCTCCACCGAGCCATTACAGCACCTTGATTATTTTCTTTTCTTTTCCAGCCAGACTGTTGTTGCCTCGTGTCGTGTCCTGTTGCATGACCTAATTTCAGATGAGTTTTAGTTGTCGGAGTGAATGTGTCACATTTGGACACCTTGTTGTACAGGGAAGCCTCTGGTTGATTTAATAACTACAAGGTGCCCATGTCTTCTGGCTGTAATACAAGTCCAAAGGAGCAAGCTTCCACCACCGTGCTAGACAGTTGGTAGGAGGAGTTTATCACTGACATGGTGTGTTTGGTTTCTCCATCCATCCATCCATCCATCCATCCATCCATCTATTCATAGATCCCCAGACTTCTTCACCATAATGAAATTTGACATTTAACATACTAACTAAGGCTTAAGGAGTTAGATGTAGCTCTTGTTTTTTTTTTTTTCTGACCATTTCAGAGTCTGACCTTGAGGTGAACCTGCTGAGACATTCACTCCTGAAAAGACTGGTAAATGCTTGAAATGTTTTCCATCATAAATAATCTTATTGCAGAATTATAGGACTAATGTTTTTCTTTTGAAAAAAGGTTTTATAACTCTTGCCAGACTGCTTGGAGCTGCTGCTATAAGGTCATTGTGGACGTCTTTCCTCCTTGGCATTGTGTAAAACACACAAACAAATGCTCCAGATAAGAGAATCACCAAAATGTATTTAATATTTTATAGATATGTTACCAGTCAGCTGGGATATTTACCGAACTTTAAGACTTGATAAGGACCAGATGACATTTTTTTATGTACTAATAGGTAAAGATTTAGAGATTAAAGTTTTTTTTTGTCCAAATAACTACATGTCATGAGCACCGCTGATTTCATTCCACTCTGGATATTAGTGATTACACATTTTATAAGAACAGTTTATTCAAAGTAGGAGAGTGGTAATTTTGGAAAAAAAAAATAAAAATCACTTTTACCTAAATTAAACTGTCATCTGATATCAAAACATCCATTTATTTCCTGTAAAACCAAACTGTAAAAGTAACACCCCAGCAAGAAAAATCCTGTCACCACATTCAAAGAGGAATGTGGCATTCTGGGTATGATGAAACTTGATAGCTTTGTGTAACCTCTTACCCGTAGCGAGGTGATGGTTGTCGGGTCTCGGATCCGCCCGTCGTCATCCTTCAGGTTATAGCCCTCCGGGCGCTTGTCCCTTTCACTGATCTTCCACAGCTTCACAGTCTTGTCTGGGATGCATAAATCACAAAAAAAACACACACATGAGACAACGCAAGATACTCTCAGATCGCGGGCCACAATAGTGAGTCTCCCTACAAGATGGGTGCGGGGGGTTGGGCAGCCAATCTGGCATGTAGCTGGGCAGGCGCCAGCGAGGATGATGAACGGGGGCTCATGTGTAGATTCTGATGTCACTGATATCCATCTACAAGTTGACTTCATTTCTCTGCTCCCCCTGAAAAAGCCATCTGGGCGCTTTTCAATTCTGCTCCACATAAACACCGGTTACATCTCATCTTCTCGGTCTACTGAAGGGGATGGCAGCAGCAGTCAGGTTGTTGTCGTTTTTTTTTTTCTCTTTTAATTTCCGCTGTGAATATTGGTGTCAGAGCGACGAGGCCGTCGCCACAGGACCCTCCGCCATCTGCTCCAGCCACCGCTAGCACTTCTGTAGCAGCCATGCATGAAGCCCACAATCTGCAAGACGTCTCTCTGCTGATGCGCGCGTCTCTGTGTGGGCTCCAGATCATGTATGTGTGTGGTGGCGCATGCTTTGACATATCTGTGTGTGTTTTCTGCGGTGGCAGACATGCATGAAGTCCTTAATCTGAGACTCTTCAGCTGGTGGCATCCACTCAGCCGAGCAGAACACCAATAACTTCACCCTCGACAGTAAAAAAAGACATTTTTGTGTGATATAAACGTTATCTCGTTTAGCATCAGCTTAAAATCCTTCCAATAAAGAGCAAAGCTGATAGAATAGAATAGAATAGAATAGAAGCTCATCTGGCCATGTTGCTACATTACTACACATAACTGACCATTTGTGGAAAGCAGGAAGTAGGCTGCGTTCTGTTGAGGCAGCCATTTGATCTTGTTGATCTTCTCCTCAATCTCCAAACTCTTCAGGTAGTCAAACTCAGGCTCGTGGCTCTGGAAGGTGCTGTAAACATTGTACTCCCCCCGACGCTGGGGTTGTGTCTTACTCTGGAGGTGAAAGGAGAGGGAAGCATGGTTGGCGATATATGTTTCAAAAAGCTGTACTACTGGAAAACCACGAAACAGATATACAAAGGTAAAGATCGGACCCAACAATTTTGAATCAGTGTAAAATCTATATTCTGTTTCACTAAAAAAATATTTAAATCAATTAATATAACATATCAGCTATGTTCACAACATACTACAGACATTTATTGTTATCTAAGACCCATACGCTTTGATATACTGCTATGTGAAACATATGGAACATTGATACTGAACATTTAGGAGTAAGAGTCTATTTCTATATGTCTATTATGTCACACAAAATGGAAGAAAATAATTTGCAGTGCACCTTTCTCATATTTAGTTCAATAAAATGCTGGCATCTTGCTTAAACTGCATTAGTGGTTCTTTCAAACAATGCTTTTTTCATGTAACTTGTGGTTATGAAAAGTATCCAATCAAAACTAGAGGTTGAAGGTGTTTACTGCTAATTTTGCAGGCAGCAGTCCCTTTCATACTTTGCTCCGGAGTGAAAAATAAACAATCCAACCTAAATGCTTGTCAGATGCTTTCAGCAGAGAGGAGGCATAATTGGCATTGAAATGTTGGCATTTCCTACCTCCTGCTCCCTCTGGAAGACAACCACTCTGCCCCCTTTATCTCCAGTGGCCAACAGCTCCCCCGATGAGTTAAACTCCACCGTTGAGATAATGTCAGCTGCAAAACAGGAGAGAGAGGAGAGAAGGGGTTGAAAATGTCAGCGTGGACATGGACACACCAGTCAAAGTATCAGAGAGGCAAAAACAAGAAGAGCTCAGTGAGACCTAGTGAAGTGGCTTCTAGAAAATATTGCAAGAGAGAGGAGGGGGAGGGAGTCCTTGTGATCAAACCACAGGGGACCATTCGACACAGAAACCCAGTTTGGCGAAATATGGGTTAGGAGCAACCGCTGGATGAGTCACTGCGTGATAATTCATCCTCTTTTTTGGCTGAAGTGAGGCGACCTGTGTCAATTAATAGCGCTCCCGCGTTTTTAACATTGCTACACGAGCAATGTCATTCATCTTGCGACTGCTGGCTGAGACCCCACGCTGCTCTGCTCCATCACAAACCGAAGTTCATAAACCTCTCAGATGTTCGCCTTTTGCAGCTGCTGCGTCCGTGTCAAGCAACAGAACTGTAAATGAAGCAGTACTGTGGTAGAACTGATCAAAGGCTGTCTGTCTTTCGGAGTGGCTTTGCATAACTACACTTTCACCAAAAAGTAAATAACAGACACCTACCCTTGAGGTAGCTTCTCCTCTTGTCCTCAAAGTCATGCATCTGCCTGGATTTAGAAAAGGCTAATGGTGACTGTAATTATTATACAGCCCTGGGCTAAAAAGGCAGAGCATAATGTGTGTTTCTCTCACACACATACACACACACACACACTCTACAGTAGAGGCTAGCTGTGCTTGGCAGAGACAATAATATTAGACAGTAAAAGAGAAAGGAGAAAGCTTGTTGTTTTGTACCCCCCACGCCCTCTGTAGACCGGGAGAGCTCTGGCAGAGCTCTGAACAGGAGAGGGGAATGTTGCTATGGAGACCGTTTCCATCTCTAGCGGCAGTCAAGAGTTTATGTGAGTGTGTGAGTGTGTGCCAATAGCTCTCAGACTTAGTTGCTGATGCTAGCTGTAATTCAGCAGACAGAGACTGCTGCAATAGAGTGAAACCCTACTGCTGCATCTGGGGGAAATAGTGCACTTTAATGCACCAACTACAGACAATAGAGTCCCTGTTGTCAGACACACTTCTCCACATGAGGCCTTCTCTCTACATGTGTACGCACGAGTGTGTGTGTGTGTGTGTGTGTGTGTGTGTGTGTCTTCTCCTTGTTTCAGTTAGCTGCTGGTGAGACAATCACGTTCACATACGAGACTGCTGGGATTCTTATGAACATGTGCTGATAATGACATGAGGTGGGGGCCAATGTTAATCATATTTGATTAATTAAACTAATAACTTATTTTTCACAACGTTGCACAGACAAAAACAAAGTCTGGCCTAAATCCAACCAGGGAGAATATCTCTGACACCATAATGTTAAGCCATGTCCACCTGCAACTGCACAAACATTATTAAACATAAAATAAAGAGAGAGAGAGAGAGAGAACTTTTTATCCCTATAATTGTAGAACATGTACATGCAGATGTGAAGCACATTTCTCCAACACTTTAAAATACACACAACAGTCTTTCCTAACACTATCAGGTCAGAGCCAGTGGTGTGAATCGAACTGAATCAGCTTAGTAGTCAATTTTCTTGAATTTTTTTTTTGTCCTTCGTACTGCTGTCTTTTTCCTGTGCCCCCCCTACCCCTCTCTCTCCTTCCCTCATCATCAACATATTAAGTCACTGAGAAGAAACAGTAATTGATGAATGCAATTTAACAAGTTTACACATGAGTACATCCTTTATTCATGTCTCCGGCATCGTCAACGGAAGCTGAAAGTCAAAGAAACATTACTGAATGCTTCCCTAAATGAGCTTTTTCCACATGCGAATGAATTTCAAGCAAGGTAATGTATTCAGCCTCAGCCACTGATGGAATTTGGTTTAAATTGCGATATTTTCTCCAAGAAAATTTTAATTTTGAAGGACCCTGTGATTGGAAGAGGGATTGTGCATATATGAGGTCTGTTGAATGGAGTTTCTGCTAGCATGAGGTGTAGTTTTTACTATGCGAGTCTCAGCGGGGTCAAGATGACTCGAATAAGTCGCAGAACAGACATTCGGCTGATCAAGCCTGTACGCACACACTCTCTATCTCTCTCACACACGCAGCTTCATCAGCAGACCATAGCCAGATGAAGCCAATAAATCCTGTGGCCAGCCAGGTCTAACAAAGAACAGGTCAGCGCTTGTAGATGGATCAGAGGGATGCTTGAGATAACACACATCCATCATCAGTAATAACGCAGGCAAGCCTCTTGGCCTGCTGCTGTATGAGTGAATGAAAACAGACATGGCAGAGCTCGTCTTGGTTTCTGTTCACCAGTCTGATCCTCAATAACCCCCTTCAGCATGCAGTATCGACAACGAAAGCAGCAGGATGGAAACATAGATAATAATTGATTCTGGAATGAAGACAATGCATGAGGAGCCAGAAACACATTGAATATATATAGATGCCTGAGCATGGCAGATGAACCTTAACAGAAAGGTCCACTAAAAGGAACAGTTGTGAAGGGATATGTGTGTGAAGGAAGTTTGTCTCTTTAAATAGCTCGATAGAAAACTAGACAGCGGGACTCCTCAGTATAGACCACATACAGTCATGGAAAAAATTATTAAGTGATTTAGGTTATAATCAAGAAAACCATGGAAAATGGTAAGATATCAGCTCTTAAATAAAACTCTTATGAGCAATCTTTGTGGTTATCGTTATGTTTGTCCAAACAAATGTACCTTTAGTTGTACCAGGCATTAAAATGAACAAGAAACTGAAGAAAACAAGGGTGGTCTAATAATTTTTTCCATGACTGTATGTCAAACACAAGGCCCGCGGGCCAAATGTGGCCCATCACGTCATTTTATGTGGCCCTCGAGAGCTTGGACATTATTGGCTTAAATTTTAAACCAATTTTTTAAGACTTAAAATAAGCTTACACCGCTTTAAAGCGCATATTGACAATAAACTACATCTCCCATCATGCATCTCATCATTACCCACAACAATAACAGTTGCTATGAGTAAGACGATTTTTCAGAACTGATGAACTTAAGAAAAACCTTTACAAACTAACCCCAACATGTCCAAGAAAAGTGTCTTTTGTGTTATGAGTCGTGAAAGAGTTTAATCCACGTAGGCATTTTGACAGCAAACACATGGAGCTAAGTATGCTAAATTTAGCCTGCAAGAAAAACAAAGAACCGCTTCCGCTTTTGAAAACCAAGGTAATGGATACTCTCAGTGACGTTTTCCACAAACCCTGAATTTAATATAATAATGACTTAAATATTTGAAACTTGAGTAATACAGAAACCGTTATTTAACAATATAATAACGTGTAGTTTAATTTATTTTGATTTTCATTGCATTTTGTTACATGCATGCCATCAATCTGGCCCTTCTAGGGCAACCATGATGCTGATGTGGCCCTCAGTGAAAATGAGTCTGACAACCCCTGATATAGACACAAGCAATAACCAATACAGGAGCACTCTAGAAATCCTGCACATACAGTAATACATTGTCCTATCCTAGATGAAAAAACCAAAACAAACAAAGCAGCAAAATGAAGAAAGATAAAAACTTGGCATTGGTCTGGTGGCTCTGGTGTAAGATTAAGACACAAAGTCTTGCACCTGGATGGAAAGTTAGTTGCATAAGCTGGTAGGTGCAGTCATTCCAGGTAGAAGGAGGGACATGAGCAACACTGTGTCGTGCTAAAGCTTTGTTAGCGTTAGACACGGAGAGGAAAGGATTATAGCACTTGTACTGGGCTGCCTGCGTCAAAGGATCAGGCCGGCGGATAATTCCAGTTTGTTCCTGCACTCCCTTTCACCTGCCAGTCTTCTTCCTTCGACGATAAACAACAAAACGTGTCCTTGTGGGCTTCTCTTCTTTTAGGAACATTAGCGCACACATGCAGGTCCCACGACTGTTATTCATGGAAACATAAAGACCAATTCTGTGCTGAAAAAGCAGCTGATAATGCCATAATTTCAAGCGAGCAACAATGGAGATCAATCCAAATTTTGAACAAACCTTGCGACCTACAGGCCCCGGTACCCACTCATATGATGAAGGGCTTACTGGGCTTCATTAGTTGCACACAAAGCAACAGTGCACAATGCAGCTCCCTTCATCTGAAGAGCACGACTCCTTTGTAAGATCTGGAATGAACAAGCTAATTAACCTGGTTTCTCCAGGATCAGCCCCTTGAGACTGAGACAGGATGGCTGTGTGTGCGTGTATTTATAATGTGTTCTTCTTTCTACCGCGTGTGCGTATGTGCCCGTACCCCCATTTCGCGCGCGTATCCCTTCACGCGTGCGTGTGATTTTTCTGAATCCCCGCACTCCAGGGAGTTGAGGGCGAAATGGGCGAGACGTGTTACTGCTTCACTTCTCACACTTCATTATCACATGGCCATGGCACACATCTGAGCGCAGACAAAACACAGGGCAACAGGAAGCAGAGCAAGGAGTGAAATCAGTCTTCAGCTCCTGCGTGCACTGTGCTCAACGCCAAGAGGAATCATTTGAAATGCTTGTTATTAGGTATTCTGTTAGAAATTGAAAACACAGAAGTGGAGGGAAGGAGGGGGAGGCGAGGACCCGTGGAATTAGGATCTTCGACAAAAACAGAAGCTGACACTCACACTGTCTGTCTGTTACTTTTGTGTAATCCCTTTCATCTTGCTTTTTTCGAGGTTGGAATAAATCACTCATTAGACGTCTGCTGCACGGAATGAAATCCTGTATTTACTGTGACCTCATTGCTGAAAGAAGGATTTCGAGCGTTGGTGCTGTCTCTGCTGGAGCAAAACTCACCAAAGCACGTCATCACCGAGTCCGGAAAGGTCAAACACTACAGGCTGATTGTGGACCACATAACTCAAACATAATACATCTGCCACTGACCACGCAGGAAGCCGGACCACGGTTGAAAAATGGGACATTTTTGTAATCTTCCTACAGTAGCAACACCATGGGTATTCTTTAATAAATTCTCATTAAATTTTCATGGCTCTGCAGACTTAATAAGAAGCTAATCAGGGGATGAAAGCAGCTGCTGAAGAAAGACCGAGACTCGCCCCAACTTCGCAGCTTGCCATTAAGCTCCTGCCACCCCCAAAAGCCACCCCCATGTACACACATATGCATTATCTTTCCTGCACTACGAGACAAGGCGGGGCTCAGCGATTTGAGTGTTTCGTGGTGAATAATGGATGGGACCTTAGGGTATGGTGGGCTAAGTCTTTTCATGCATGGGTCCTAAAGTGCAGCCCCGGGCCGTTTGCACTGGCACAGGCAACCAGGCTCAGCACTGCTTTCATCAGAGGCGGCAATAAAGGCTGCAAGCTCCCTGCGACGGGACTGCATCAGTATTCAGCGTGGCTAGAGAGGTCACATCATACACGGGCTTGTGTTTCGCATCAGACAGCTGTATAACAGCAAAGCAGAGGGCAAGAGAAGGAAAGGGGGAGAATAAAGGGGTAGAGCAGAGAGGGAGGAATGGGATTACACGTCCTACCAATAGATCTTTAGGTCATTGTTCCGGTGGCTAAATTATAACGAAGCAGAAATCAATATCAAAGCAGACATTAGATCAGGTCCTGCCTCGCAGTGAGAAAGCTATTTATATTTTTAAAACTGAATCTACAGCTATTTGATAGTATAAAGCATTTTCAAAACGTCTAATTCTGAAAATAACCTGAGACTCATGTTGGAGGAGCATCATCATCATCCACTAACAAAACACAAATACAGAAACCTACAATGGAACGCAAATCATCCATCCCATCACCATTAGCCAGCAGTGCAGGCTTCATGCTGAATGCAAATCAGAAAGTAATGCCGCTTCCCTCCTTTGATGTTGAGGAAGTTTTTAAAATTCGATATCAGGCTATGGATGACCGGCACACATTACCGGGTCCATACAGAGCCAATGTAGCCTCCGACAGGCCCAGTGAGGCATGGGATTGGTGTGAGACAAAGGTCAGCGTCGGTGACATCGTTAAAATGTGTCATCATTAAAGGGTCCTGCTGTTGTGGATGAGCGCGGCCTGAGGGAAATCCCGACCAGCTCGCCACCACTCACCCAAGACCAGTCTGTGTGGTCTGAACAGACGATGCAGGACGGAGCATCACTTCAGTGGAATCTACGAGAGGGCGATGGACCTCAACACCGATCTGAATGATCTCTGGCTACAGACTGACTTCAGAGCACACAGGACATGCACGTGGACACACGCACTCATTCATGATTTATGAGGTGTGACGATCAGTCATAAATTACGGCGAATAAAATAAAACAAAAGTAGGCGTGCGAACAGCACAGATGGGCCTCCTTCTAGACAGTCATGCGCTCTTAAGGAGACGTGTTTGACAATCTGCGTAACTCTCATCCACTTTCTCCTGATCTAATGAATGAACGAGACATCAAAAGAGTGAAGGCAGAGGAAGAAGGAGCGACAGGAGAAGATTCCCTCCCTCTTTTTTTTTTTTTTTTTTATCTCAGCTCAGACATCAAACAAAGATATTCCATCACACCCACCCCCATTTTGCTTCTTCTTACTGTGAACCCGTGAATGTGTGTTTAGCAGTGACAGGAATCATCTATTAAGTGCTGGAGATGAGTAACTGATGGTGCTCTGCTGCGTTAAAATGAAAATAATGAGAAAACACCAGCAAGTGCAATTAGTAGAAACACACATAAGGACGAGACTTTCTGCCTCTTGCTGCGTTGACTTTGTCTCTCCTCCAGGCCTGCAGTGGCTCCGACCCACCCTGCAGCCTTATATATCCTCCCAAAACCTTTATTCTACCCCACTATTCTGCTCTGTAGATCATTTGCATAAATATCTCACTCGATTACTCTATTATGTTGAGCTCAGCCATATTTCTAATGAAAATAGCTTTCTTTCTGAATCTTACAAGCAAGCTTTCAGTAAAAATGGCCCTGCTGTAAAAAGTCTGAAAGGCAGAAATAAAAGTAGTGCCTCAAAGTGAACAATTAAGATCTTTAAATATATATATATATATATATATATTAATCATACAGGTCCGCAGAAAATACAGTGATATTTTTAGAGCACAGAAAACAGACTAAAAACAGACTCCGCTTATAGAGACAGACTGGTGGGGGTTGTGTGTTAATCTGTGGTGAAAATGTTGTGCATGTGCGTATTGATATGTAAATTATGATATTTAAAGGGATACACTGCCTTTCTAGATTACATGATGGCATCGTGGCATGGCTTTTAACTGCTTCAAATAGCCATCACTACACAATGCTATTATTACTTCACTGATATCCATACAGCCATTAATGTCCATATGTAATTTGCATAATTAGTTGGAAGTGAAGCCTGTATGACAACAGCAATCACTTTTACCTGTTAATCGGAGCTTAGTGTGAATATATAAGAAGCTATGGGCAGGTGGAACTTAATAATGGTAAAACATAAAGGGCTTATCTAAAAATCAAACAATTGACAGGCTGATAATGAAAAGCCTGATGTGTCTTCAGTGAGGACGTAAAATATTCAGGGAGCTCAGTTCAGTGTTATGTGCATGTTTAGTAAAAATGCATGCATGTGTGTGTGTGTGGGTGTGTGTGTGTGTGTGTGCATGGGTGTTGCACAGAGAGATCCATATTTCTTTGTGCTACCTCTTAGAATCAGAGCACCCTCCTTCCACCTCTCATCTTTTCAACAAGTGAATGAGGAAAACACACTTTTTCATCATTTTTAAACAGATTACCGAGGCAGCTTTAATCCCTTGTTGCCCACATGACTCCGATTCCTTCAAAAAAAAGCAGGGACGCAACTTCATCGTGTCCAGTCATTGACACCAAATGCAGCCTGGAAACTGGGAGAACTGGAATGTTCCCGTGACATCCTCGCAGGTGATTACTGGGAGGCTGCATTCAATAGCATCATTTTAAAACCCACGAGGACAGTTATTTTTAATCATCCGCCCTATTTATAGCAGCATATGACACTTGTTGTGATTTTCACTTGACAGCTACGGTGACTTATTTAAAGTGATAATATCCTCCCCCGGGCTGAAGCCCCCCTTTAATCGCAAACAGCTTAAATGAATTGCTTTTAAAAAAAAAATACCTTCGGTTGCATAGTTGTGGTCGCGAAGGAAGCTGTTGTTGATTTTCCGAGTGTCACTCTCCTCCTCCATTGATGAATCGGCTGGTTCGGGATCCTGAAAGCGGCAGACCTGCTCCCATCCTGGCCGGTACCGTCAGCAGGCGGGCTGCGGGACCAGCGGGGGGCCTGTCATGGCTCCGGATCTCCGGTGGAATCAACGCAGTCGAGATCAATGATGATGATGATGGTGATGATGATGGTGATGTAGGCTACGTGCAGGTCCTGCTCACACCCCAGCCCCACCAGCCCCACCAGCAACACCAGCAACACCGTCCGCGACGATTCCAGCAGTGGATTCTCCTCCCAGATTGTTTGAGCGCATCAAGTCTCCCTCCTTCGAGTAATCGATGATCATAAAACAGTGCAGATGGTCCAAATTTACACAAATACTCTGTCTTCTTGAAGGTTACACCCGCAGCGGCAGCTCCGTAAATCTCTTCTGGAGGATTTGAGTTTAGGCAGGCTAGATCCCCCCCCCTCCTCCTCCTCCTCCCAGTTCCAGCGGGGCGGGCGGGATTATGCGTCAACAAGCTGGCTCCGATACCTCAGCATTTCCATGTCACACTCTCCGGAGCTGCGTGTTTCGGTCCGCCAGATCACGCAGGGTTTCCTCGCGCTCCCCTCCTGTCCAATCTCTCTCAGGCGACCCTTCATTGGTCGGTGCGCGCGCCGCCGGCAGACTGGGACCCCCGGCAGCTCAGCTGACTCCCAGTGCCCTCAAGCGCAGAGCTGTGGCTGTAAACCAGCGCGACTCTTCTGCTGTTACTGATGCGCTTCAGCAGATCAGGGCCCCTCCCTGCTGCCAGGCGGCTGGCTCTTTAAAAAAAAAAAAAAAAAAAAAAAAAAACACAAGCAAAGATTGTGACTCCGCCACAGAGAGGCGTCACACTTCGCTCCCTCACTGCCTGATGACCACCCAGTGCTTTATGAACTGGTGGCAGGTCACCCCCCCCATCCATCCAGCTGCTCCTACAGAGGAATCTGTTCATTGTCACAGCTGATGGAGCAGTGAACCTACTTTCTACCCAACACGAGCCATTCCCGCCACGAGAGGACAACAGAGGCTTCACAAGATAGGTTATAAAAAGTGCATGACATAGCAGATTCAGCCAGAGGGCATCCAGTTCAATTGCAGAAAATTCAGGGCAACAGAGGGGAACAAAGAAAAGATGTCTAGAGGAGAGGGAGAAAAAGGTAGAAGAGACTTGAGAGAGAGAGAGAGAGAGAGAGAGCTATAAATAAACGTGCAAAAATCCAGACGCTGATTAATTAGATTAGTAAGGCCTCTGTCTGTGCCGCTTTCTGGATGGACCTCATTGCCATGCTGAGTTTAATAATTTGACACACAACCAGCCTCCTTGGTCAATTCTTAATCTTTGATGTGTGAGTGTGTGTGTGTGTGTGTGTGTATACAGTGCATCTCTGCCCTCATCTACTCGCGTTACGCTATATCTCTCTGTTTTCACAAAGGGACAGGGTATCTTCCCCGCACGAGCCTCAATAGCACCAGCAGCAATCAAGAGATTGTGGAGCCCCCTCTCTTAAATGCATTAAGTGTTTAATCCGTGGGACCCATTTGCACATGCAATCCTCTGCTCCTCTACTAATGGGGATCTGGCTGTGAAGGAGGTAGACTGCTCGCAGGAAAAAAAAAAAAAAAGCAGGGCCTTCCTACACACACATGCTATTTTACACACCATCACCCTCCAACCTCCATCTCCAACAGAATACATTACGGCGGTTTTATCCATGCAGGGGGATAATGAAGGTTGGGAGCATCAGCAAAGATGCCTGATTCCCCCGTTTCTGTATTTACACTCCTCTGCTCCTTTAATGAAATTTGCAGAGAAACGCCGTCATCCTTGACCCTCTTAGATCTAAGCGAGTGGTCGGCAGTGCTTCCCATCTCTATCGCTTTTTTTTAAACAGGATTTACTGGAACAGAAGGAAAATACAAAGACTTCGGCTAAGTTACAGCTGAGCAGAGCGAATGAAACTGAAAGTGAAACAATGGGTTTGAGAATGAAGCCACATGGATGAGAGGTTCAGTTTTGTCAGATTTTTTTGTGGGATGGTGAGGGGTAAATTAGGAGGCGGGGGATGAAAAGCAGGAGTGGCAGTTAAAGGCACAGAAATGTCTGTATAATGCTGGAGAACGCTTCTAGCAGCCAGAGCCTGGATCAATGCTACCTTCCTAAAACCCCCCGTTCATTCTGTCCAGTTCCCTGTGCATATATGACATCACTCTTTTACTCACTGAACTAGTTTCAACCTCCATCAGCTTGTTATCCACTACCTTACTCCTCTTGCTCATTACATCCAATGTCACACTACACTGGGTAAGAAACCAGTGACAGTGCATCTACAGCACATCTCAGTTGCTGAGTGTCAGACTTCTAGGAAATACTGGGGGGGGTCAGAATTGAAGAGCGTGTCCTCAATTCTCCACGATCGCATGGACAAAGTGGGTTAAATTAGGCTGTAGCAGCACCTAACATGAGGACACAATCACACGGCAATGATATTTTAGTCATGCCCAATTGCTTTCCTTGATGTGTGGTAATTGCTTGACCCGGGAATGCTGGTGTAGGGCTACGCTACCTGCATACCAAGCACCGTGCGCAAGATACACACCGAGAATGAGGCGTTTGGCCACACAGCATCTGTGCACCGCAGTTAGTCTTTCACTGCAGTTACCTCATATTCCAAAATGTATTGACGACAGGTTATTGATTGGGATGAAACAGGTCGAGATATTGACTCTTTCCATCCAGCTGATCTGTAAATGCAAGGTTACGATAAACAAATCCAAAATCTATTTAGAACCTAACCTTAATCATATTTAGAGTTCAATGAGTATAGATAATGGACATATAAAAAAAACCATCAGTGGACAATTGTTTATATTTGACTAGTGGATGCAATGGGGCCATATCATGCTTCTCTGTGTTTTGTGACTTATCTACACAGTTATAATCACAAGTTATCATCTTAAATGTTACTGCAGACTCAGAAAAATGAGGAATATATATATGTTATAGCTGAACCTGTTCACAGAATGCACAAGAAACAGGATTTGTGAAATTCGCTGACCCTCGGTTCCAAGAACTTTGTAAGATTGCAGGCTCTGTCTTACGTCAGATTAAGAGTGCAATTTCCTTATAAGCTCATGGCCTTCGGGCTGCGCATGTTACCAGAAAGAATTCCACCAATCAAACGCTTACCTGAACGAATGCTAACTGAGCTGTGGCAGAATCCTCTTGCTTTCCAGAAAGTGTCTCTCCTTGAAATTGTCACTGTTTGTCAACCTGAAATAATAACAGGACTTTTGTATTATGCTGGGGTGGAGCTACTCTAGTGGTACCAAAGAAGAAAGAATAAAATAACATGGCTGGAAATTAGCATAATATGGATGCTTTAATTATTTGACTGTCAGATATTATAGATATGTTACTGATAGGAGTGTTAATCTTTTATTATCTCACAATTCAATCCGATTCCGATTTTTGGGGCCACAATATGATTTAAAATCGATTTTCGATTCAAAATCATTTTATTCATAATGATTTCTGATCATGATCTACTCCCGTCTGCTTTGCAAGACAGAATGACAAATGGAAACATTAGTGTCTTTTTCACGTTTATTCAGTTTTAAACATTTATCCATGCTTAGATGGAACTGTTGCAACTGTTACATGAAAGCAATATCACATACTGCCTAGGTAACAAAAATGAAAGTGCCTCTTTATTAAAAAAAATAGTGCAGTTAAACATGCTGCTTTTTAAATTCTGAGGACAGTTCATCTACAAAAAACAGTGTGTGTCCTTTAACCATCTACTCTAAGTATCGGTCACAATTTTATTTTATTTTTTTTTTTGCCCGCTCATAGATGTCAGAGAGCTTCGTGAAGCGCTGCAGTGTGCGTTGGTCTGCAGCTGGCGGCTGACTCAGCTCCGTGTCTTAGATCTCCGGGTGATTCCTCGTAATATGAGCCCGCTTATTTCTTGTGTAGCCGAAGTGCTTGATCTTAGTTTTGTAATGTTTGCACACTGTGTGCATCATGTCCAGCTCGGCGTTTCTGGACATTCGGTAAAAAAAACGAAATTACGCCAAATTTTAACTTTTAGCGAAGATGGGGCCGGTTGGATTTCCTTTTCCTCCATCTTGGTTTTTGTCCTGGCCTGGGTCGGCCATGGCAGCCCTGTGTCTGTCAAGTTGGCGTCACTCCCTGTCTCTCGTCTGCCCTGTTTCCTGTTTAACTTTGAAGGTCTGTCTGTCTCTGTTGTTTTCTGCTTTGCTTCCTTCCCCTCGTTACCTTGATCTCCTGCACCTGCCTCTCGTTTGTTGACCTGTGTATTTAAGTCTTGTCATCTCCCCTGTCTGTGCTGGTCCGTTGTCTTGTGTTCCATGGGTTTACCTGCTGGTTTGTTTTGTGTCTTGTGAATCTGGATTTCTGTTTCCCTAGTTTTTGTTGGATGGGTTTGGTTTGGATTTTTGTCTTTGTTAATAAATACAGCCTTTTGTTTTTGCACTCCTGCATTTGGGTCCTCCGTTCTGCCTCACATCATGACAGTTTTGGTGCTTTCCGCTTGTGAATGCGTTCCAGAACCAGCTGTGTGGTGAGGTCAGGGCGTCCAGTATAGTTACAAAATGGACGCGAACAACCAGCTGATTTTTTATTTTATTTTTTAAAATCAATTTTGAGACATTTTATATCGATTCTGAATCGTAGCAAATGAGAATTGCGATTCTTATGCGAATCAATTTTTTGGCACACCCTTAGTCACTGGCATTACTACAATGTGGAAAAGTGCGAATCTACCAGTGAAAGTTTATTTTGTTTACCATCTTATCTTAACATGCAAACATTTAACACTTTAAACTTGTTGCTGTTAAACTATCACAATTTTAGGACAACACAGACATCTGTGACAGCTTTCATGGGAAGCCAGTCAGTAGTTGTTGACTCACTTTACTCACCAATCTGATGGGTTCAATTAGACCACACCACTTTTGTAAAGATTATGGCACAAGAAGAGACATGTCCCCACATGAGAAGCACGGATGGAATACATTGTAGTCAAAATGGTAAAGTTCCTTACAGTGCACCATCCTGCAGAAAAGGCAGGGCTTTCCTCTGAATGGAAAAGAGGACATCCATAATTCACCTATAATTCTTGCAATGAAATGTCAAAAAGGTGTGAAAAATGTTCAAGTTAATCACATTGTGTAGATGCTGAAATGTTTTTAAAGTACAACCCAACCATTGCTGCAACAGCAAAAAGTTGTGGTATTGCCAAAATCATTGAGACACTGCTCCCTGTCAGGTGAAGCAAAAAATACAACTTTGGCATATTGGTAATTGATTCACAACATACCGACGACAAGGGCCTAATAGAGACACACTTATTTCATGAACAGTCAGGGCACCTGGAAAAAGCTGCACAGCAGAGCCCCAGTCACAAATCCTTACTCCATTTAAGTGACATTCATCGTGTACCGATGAGTATTTTTTTGCAACAGAGAGCTTTAAAGACGGGGTGAGTTATTTCTGGATGACATCACATTTGTTGATATTTGAACAAAACATAACTCCTCCCTTTCCCTACTTCCAGTGCTCACAGCGAAAATGTGAGTCACCAATAGCTAAAAGCTAAATCAATCACATTACCTGTTGGCAATTGGCCAGAGGTTTGTTTGTGATTTTAGGGGAAAAACTGCCCCCACTGTGTTTGTTTTTTCCAGATCATGGAGCTATGCATTTCTTTTTTGTTCGTTTTGTTTGTTTGTTTTACAGTGTATTCACAAGATGGACACTTAGCGAATGGTAAGGAGGTATTTGCTAAATACGACAAAAAGTCCAGTTTTTTTTTTTTTACCCTACCTTTAAGAGTCAACCCATAGAACAGTTGTACAGTGATAAAATGGACAGGGTCAACTTATGTTTACGTCATATTTCAATAGAATCCAGACATTAAAACGCTAAGATAGTTCAAAAACATATATAAAAACCTTAATAATGTAGCAAGGTCAATCTATTTGAAATACATACAGTAAAGCCTATTTAGTTCTTGAGCTGATTTGATATGACATCCTTTGGTTTAGCCAAGCCGTATCAGAGGGCATCAGCAGAGCTGCGAAATCGTCATGGTCATAATTTTCATTCCCCGTTCACTGCTTTGAGTTATTCACAGTGTTATCAAACAAATCAGGATGACGATCAGTGAGTAGCATGAGATTCTCCCTCCAAACCTTTATATATCCTTTCATTAGCAAGGCAACCCACCCTGGCGTTAAGAAGAGCTAAACACATGGGGGTAATAGGATTGCCCTGGCAGTCCATCTGTCAGACAACTGAGTAGGAGCAAACCCAGAAGAAGCCTGCATCCACCTTCTCAGTCTGGCCTTTATTCAACATTAAAACATAAGATCTGTGGCAGTAAAACACCATTATCTAAGCGTTAAAATGCTGCAAGGAGTGAGTAAAACGGAATGGAAAATGCATGAGCCGCCACAAAATGAATGAACTTTCTGGTTTAAATATCATAAAAAGCTGCTTCTGTTCCATCAGTAGAGTGCAGATGGAGATACATGGCAGTAGTTGAATGGATGAAGCAAAAGGCTAGGTGGGGGAGGGATTCAAATGAAAGAATGGAGGACCTGGGATAGGAAAGGAAATAAAGATAAAAAGATGGATGCATAGTTTTGGTAGAGGGCATTAAATCAAGCCTTGAGGCTGTCCCTAAATCAGCAGGCTTTACTCTTGGTGTCATTCCAATTACATCAGGATGAGACTAATGCTTCATTGCTCTGAGATTTCAGACCAGCAGGACTGGATTTTCTTTTTTTTCCCCCATTTCTCCTCTACCCTCCCCCAAACCCCTACCTCTCTCTCCCTCCCTTGATAATAAATTAATTGAAAATAATGTGTGTACAATGATTAACTCTGGACAGAGCATTTTGGATGAAAAATTAATCAACTGGAACAATTCTATTTCATTTATACACCTCGAGAATATACAGGTGCATATCCAGATGAATATATGGTTCACATGTGCGTGTTCTGCATAAGAGGGTGACCTATCAGAAACCAACATGTCGTTGTAAATTTGTAATTTTTTTTTCTTGCATTACAGCCTTCCAAACAACAAAGCCAAATTGGCCTAAAGGTGGGGAAGAATGCACACGCTGCAGATTACAATTTGTTTTGTGAATACACAGTCCTGTCTTGCTGAGACGAAATGATGCCACTTAACAGAAAATCGTTGCATTGTACCTCCGTGGTTGCTAGGAAACTGCAATTGAACTGGCATTGCAATGCAGCAGAACAGCTGTCCATGTAATTGGACAATTAAGATCTTAAAATGTCATTATTTTAGTCATATTCATCTCAATAAAGGTTCAAACACGTCCCAACACGTTTTCAACCAATTGGGTTAATGGGATGAACATGGAGAGCCCGTGCTCAGAGGAAAGCTGAACATGATTATTGCAATGATTAGTGGTTTAAGGAAGAGATCCAGTTGAACGGCAAAGCAACGCACAGTTGCTTGTAAGGCTTGCACTGACGCTGTGTTTTGTTAAGCACGCTATATTTATCCTACAGCACTCTCCTCTCTGTGGACAGATGAAAGACTGGCCAGTAGAAAGTAGGTTAAGCAGGTTAGTGAGTGACTACAAAGCCACCTCCCCACGCATAACCAGGGATCCGTGTCCAGCTTATGTTCAGGACCGCGGACAGCTCTTCACAGAGCAGACGCTGAGGTAAACAAAACAATTCTCAAAATGTTAAAGAGAAAATCCACAACAGCAATGGAAACCCTATTGAGATCTTCTTTAATAATACATTAGTTGACATTTCATATGAAAGCATGAGAGAAAAAAAAAATACAAGTAAGATTAGCTTGTTTGAACATGACAATAAAACCACAACTGGCAAATAAACTAGTTGTGTGTCTCAGTAAGCAGGTTAGCAGTGCAGTAAAGCATCACAGAGGACTGTACTCTCACTATTCCTCTTCACTGTGCACACCTCAGGTTTTCAGTACAACTCAGAACGCTGTCATCTGCAGAAATAATCAGATGATATGCTGTTGTGTCACTGGTGGACCACTTTGTAGCATGTTGTGGGGACAGTCTCATCTTGAACATCAACAAGACAATGGAGATGACGGTGGTTTTTAGGAGGACCAGAAGAAAACTGAACACTATTCAAATCCTGGGAGAAGAGGAGACGATGGCGGACTACAGATACTTAGGTGTTTGCCTACACAACACACTGGATCTGAAACAAGAGATGCACCAATTTTCTCTGCTGATTCTGTTTTTCAGTTTTTAATTTTAACCTGCCAACACCATATTGGGCAAATTTCAATTTTCTTTCTTAGCACAATAATTAACTGCATTCATGAACATAATCAGTAATGAAAATAAAGGAAAACATAGGCTACGGGTTGTGAGCCCTACTAGCTTTACTTTAGGCTCTTAGCTTTTGTTGGCTTTAAAACATTGAGCATACTTGCAGGGTGATGCTGTTTGAGGTGGTGGTTTAACATTTTGATTGCTGTTCCTCCCATGAGATATTTTTAGCTTGCAGGTTGTACATATTCCTTATTTGCTATTCTGTACTCACAAGTGCTTACTGATGTGAAAAAAATTGAATTTGTTAGTTTTCCAAATATCATCACGTATCTATTTACTGCTGCACTGAACCAAATAAAACTGAATAGAATAAAGTGCTTAATGTTTGCTCTGTTTTCATTGTTATTGTGAACAGTGTATCCTGAAATCAGTCAACAAAGAAGAGCTACCACTGAACCTCAGCTACAGGTAGAAACTTTACAACTGAAATATTAATTGAATCACCAAAGAATCTTTTTGGAGTAGATCACTCGATAAATCAACTTTCTCCAAATTCTTACAAAAATACTCAAGCGTACTTTAAGACTTTCTAGCATTAAATAGTTACCACTCCACAGTTAAATGCACCTTCCCTGCATCAGCCGTGTGCGATTAATTATATATTAAAATAGACAGCTCATGTCTATGTAACAAGACCAAATGTCACTAATAAGAACTGCAGCAGTGTGGAAAAAGCTTGACCCCACATCTGAACATGTTCCCTCCCCCTTTTTCTCTACAGCTTGCCAGAGAGGTTTCCCTGCAGCCATTCGGTCGTGTTTCAACCAGCCCTATGAGACGCCAGAGCATGTCCTCTGTGTACCTCAGCACAAGAGCCCCCCCCCCAAAGACAAACACACACACACGTGCACTTGCTTTCTTACAATAGTCCACACCCGCACTGTGTCAACAACAAAGACGCAATATATGCAAGCGTGTCACACTTAGAGGCTGTAATCTCCAGGAAAATCCCATTTGGCAGAGCAGCTGCCAGCATGGATCACAGATAGGCTGTAGTTGTGGTGCCCACAGGGTGGCAAGCTGTCCCTCCACACTTTTCTATAAACTACTGACACACAAGCGCACACACACAAGGGACACGCGTAAGGTGAGATCAGGCCTTCCGACTGTGATGATAAATTCTTTCCACTTGCTACTTTAACAGAAACATGTCAATAAGCTCAAAAAGCCACTTTCTCGTTTAGACGGGGCTTAATTTTTATTGCTCAGTTTATTGATCTGGTATGAGGGAGGTCTCTGTTGCAAAGTAGCCTGAGGGATCGGCCATTTCAGATGTAGCAGGGTGCGAGAAGACTTGCTGGCAACAGTGGTCCGTCCATCTGTCTGTTTACGGTCCTGGCTGTCTGACAAAAACACTTTCATGTGCTTATCAGACATGAGACTTGGATGAGAAAATGGAAATATCTATCTATCTATCTATCTATCTATCTATCTATCTATCTATCTATCTATCTATCTATCTATCTGTCTGTCTGTTTGTGTCTACAGTCATGGAAAAAATTATTAGACCACCATTTTTTCTTCACTTTCTTGTTCATTTTAATACCTGGTACCACTAAACGTCATCATGTGACTAAAACAGACAGAAAAGAAAACACTGAATGCATAAAAGCAGTGTTTTTGGCAGTACAACGCCATAGCTATTGATGTAAAAACTTAAGTGATTTAGGTTATAATCAAGAAAACCATGAAAAATGGTAAGATATCAGCTCTTAAATAAAACTCTTATGAGCAATCTTTGTGGTTATCGTTATGTTTGTCCAAACAAATGTACCTTTAGTTGTACCAGGTATTAAAATGAACAAAAAACTGAAGAAAACAAGGGTGATCTAATAATTTTTTCCATGACTGTATCTATCTGAGCATAAAGTAAATGAACAAAAAGCTTGAGCATTGAAGGAGATAATCTTTGAGCACCACCAGCTGGCAAAGAGAAATACTGCACAGTTAAACCTTGTCAATATTAGCAACAGGTTAAATACTGTCGTCATGCAGAAGTAATATTATTCCAGTCATTGCCACCACAGTGACAGCTCCATGGTGGTTGGGTTTAAGGATAAAGCTGGGATTGTTTCAGCTAGACCTTGATAATCAGCCAGTTTAAGAAAAGACAATGTATAGCAGAGCCATAACAATACTGGAATTTTGAGGCTGATTCCAATATTGATGAGAGCAAAGTTTCTAAATTAAAAAAAATAAAATAAAAAAGGTTTTGGATAGTCATAGACCAATATAACACATAATTTATTAGCAAAAATTATACAAAACAGGTGAACATCTGGGTGAAAAGAGCAGATATAATCCTTTGAAAATTATAATTATTGCTGTAAAACACAAGAATCAACTCTTTGCCTACCCGGTGATTTATCATACATGGAGTTAGTGGGAATGCAGCAAATGACGTTCTTGATGTTAATATAAGTTCAGATATAGGGGTCATATGGTCTATCTCCCGTGAGAGACATAAATACACGCTGGGTCCGACAAATAATTATGTTCTTATCTTGCTATCACCAGTCATGTGATGCTCAAATTGTTCTTATTCAGCTCTTGGGTCAGACATTAAAGCATACATATTGTGAACTGTGTATATTTCTTCTTCATATGCTTCTTAAAAGCTTTTCACACAGTGCCTGTTCATTTTGTGAAAACGTCACATTTACTATTTAGCTTTACTATATATACACCCCACACTCAAAACTGCACACCTGTGATCTCTGATCCCCCAGACTGCACTGCTTCAAAAACCACCATTCATAGATAGCAGATGCAATCAAATAAGCAGGGGAGAAACATTTGTCAATGACTATTATATTGCAAAAAAAAAAATCAGCAATAATAAAGGCATACTGTTGAACACTTCAAGAAGTATTTGAAGGATGGGACAAAAGAATACCTGAAACTCTCTTGGCACGCTCACTGTCAGAATGTCTTCAAAGTACTGAGAGAAGGAACGAGAATCTTAAAAAAAGTGGTAAAAAGCTTTATTGTCCCCGATTTTTTAGTATGCGTTGTAGATCCAAAATCCAAAAGTGAGTGTATATTTTTAAATGAAATGAAATTGACAAGATAAAAAATGACATATATTCAGCTCATCTTGTCTGCAAAGAAATAAGTGTGAAAAAAAGGTGATGTGAAGTTGTGCCTAAACTGGAATGCTATGCTAATTTCTAATAAAGTTTTTTGGTCAAGCTTTACTCACATTTCAGTATATGAAGGAAGTATTTTTTCCTACATCCCAACACATATTTTAACTCTTAAATTATATATGAAAAATGGCAACAGGAAGAGAGTAGCCTAAATATAAACAAGTCAGGTCTGTGTTTGTGTCCTGGACAGCAGATGCACTCTGTCTGAGCGTGTCGGTCACGTCGATACTGAATCTATATTTTGTCTATCCCTGGTCTCAGAAACGATGCAGAAGTAATTGGTCTGGCAGCACAGAACCTGCAACCAGGCAGCGGAGGGCCTGCAGGACAGCTATGGGCCGAACAGAACTGGAGATGTGGTGAAAGCAGCCCTGTGATTTAAACATGTACAGCAGAGTAGAAGTCACACACACGAGCATGCATGCATGTAGGGAAACATTTCCAAGGGAAGTGGACAAAGAGGGTATCCATCTCCTCAGACAGACGAGCCTGAAGAAGGAGGAGCGAGACAGAGAGTCAGGCTGGGAGTTGCTCTCTACTGACATGCTTCACTAATCATGCAGTGAGCAGACAGAAAGCGAGGATGTTTCCTTGTGAAGCCGCCATTTCCTGTTGCAAATCCAGCCCCTGGAACCTGATCATACTGCTTAATGTCTCGAGCTTTTTCATCATTGTTATATTTTGGTTTTACATCCAGCGTGAAAACAACAACCAGACAAACTGAACTAAGTCGCACAGATTTGCAGAATGACACACTTATCTAACAGTGAATGGTTTTAAGTTTGGGGGAAACAGTAAACAGTGCCAGGACAGCTTGGTCTAGCTGCACACCATCAATACTAATGACATCAGGATACAAAGTATCACTATGGAAACCTGGAGGCATTAGCCCGATCTCACACCTCGCTGTACTACCGGAAGGCCAAAGAAAAGGCTTGAATGGGGTAGAGAAAGCGAGAGGGAAGGTACGAAACAGGAAAACAGGGAGTCAAAGGAAGGAGGCAATGAATAAGAGTCAAGATGAAGCTGAGGAAGAGGGGACTGAGCCGAAATGTCAGAGCGGAGGAAAAGAAAAGGGTTTGGGGTGGGGGAGGGGGAGGAGCAGGATCGTGGTGTCAGAGGCATTGGTAAGTTGAAGCTGTTTAGGTGCTAGAGCCAAGCACTTTGGATGGAAACAGGCAGAGCAGTGTATCATAGCCAAGCCTGAGATTCAACTCTGCCGGAAAAGAGCTCCTCCCCTCTCCCCCCAAAAATCTGCACTCTCATCTTCTTCCCTCCCTCCCACATCCATCACCCATCCATCACCCGCTCCACTCGGCTGTGTGACCGCCTCTCTTTGACTGAGGAACGCTCTGAAACAGCCCAGATGGCTCAGTGAAATGCAACCCAGTGTCTGCAGCCATCTCCATCACTGTAATGCCACTGCTCCCCCGAATGGCCTTGTTTCCAAAGTACAGTTGTGCTACGGTGACTAACACGGGACAAGCTATCCTCAATGTCACTGGCTTGAGGCAATGTGTGAGTCATTAAAGTCTAAAGAAAAAAAAAATGGAGTTCCTCTCAGGAAACATTGGTCTGAGCCTATTGGCATTTGGCCTTCAGAAATATTTACTGTAATGTCACTTCCAGGCACAGAAAAGCCAGCTGATGGAAAACCTCATTTAAACTCAGCATCCTGCTTTGTCACACAGCAGGCTGCCAAACACATTTTACCCTGGGTAGGTCACAGAGCCATTTGTCCAGATCAATACAAACTAATCACTAGTCCACCGAGCATTTAAAATAAAGTAAACCAAGCTCGGTTTGTTTGAATGGGTACAAACCATTTCATGTTAACACATTTCACATTTTTGATTAAAACTGAAACCAGCTGCTAAGACAAGAGGGTTATTTAATTCAGGGTTAATGTCAGGTTACAAATGGAATCAAATTTGTTTGTTAAAATAAGCAAAACAGTAAAATGTTTCAGAGGAGGCTGATGCGAATGAAGTGAAATGTACGAAACAGAATCAAAATGGTTTAATAGAACGATGTAGCGTGTGATTTTTTTTAATATTTTGTTTCTACTTGTCCTTTGTTTGGGGTCCTTGTTCTCTGACAGACATCAGTTTGAGTCTCTTGTGAATATGACAAGCAAATAAGACAACAAGTGAGGATCCCTCACACTTTCATTCGGTCATGATCCCAGAGTATGGTGCTCATGTCATGGTGAGATCTAAAACCTTGTCCAGTTCCAGTGAAACATAGCTGGTCAACAGGCAAAACAGTTCAAACAGCAGAAGTCCAGATTTAATTCAGGATAAATATCTCTGAAATATATTTCAGAGAAAGCAAGAGAGAGAGCACCTTACACAAACACTGGTGTAATGATGTAACCTGTTAACATTATACGACTAAAGGATCCCTTCCACTGTCAGCAAATATCCTGGAGGTCCTTTATTAGGTGTTTGATTACCGTACTTTTATATACCAGCAGTTAATTCTGGAAGCTTGTGAGCCACATCTTTGCTTTGTGTTCTTTATGCTCACAGCTTGTAACATTCAACACTCAAGAGCGGTAGTGAATGAGCTCAGCAAAACCCTCAATTATAGCGGACGTGGTGACCTTAATTCACAGTGTCATGCAAAAAAAAATACTTCCTGATATATTTGAATTTCATTTCTGGTGTCAGAAGAGAAAAAAAATGATGTCTTTGCAAAATGAACTAAATAGCTTTTTCTAAAGTAACCTACAAAATAAATTACAAAAACAACAAACATTTCAAAATCTAAAAGTTCAAAATCTAAAGTGACTGTTTTTTCTGGCTCACATCATATAAAATACAGGATGATAAGAAAAACAAAAGCAAAAATATTATGGATTTGGTAACTAAATATTCAAATAAGAGTGATAGATACTAGATATATATATAGATATAGATATATATAGATATATATATATATATATATATATAGATATATATATATCTATATATATATATATATATATATATATATATATATATATATATATATCTATATATATATATATATATATATGTGCACATAGTTGAGATCATCATATGACATCATGTGCAACGCGATCCAAAAGTGAAAAGACACAGTGGAGAGAAGCGTGAGGCTGGTACTTCATGTACTGATGCTGTACTGATCTCAGACAGCAGCAGCATTAGGCAGCATTATTTACCCAGTGCCACGTCTCGTGTGTAAAACACCATACACACAGAACAGTAAAAGCTTTCAGTCGTGCATGGCATGAGGAAAGATGCCGTGTCTCTTCTCTCTTTCTCCCTTTGTTTCTATCACATTCAGAAACACAATACTACATTATGAAAACAACAAAAGCTTCGTCACCCTCTTTCCGTCGACAGCCATCTCACTTCTAAACAATGTTTTGATCCCTGCCTCCATATTGATTGTATTGCTCAGGTTATGTTGCACAAGCAGCACTGTGATGACTCGGCAACAATGGATGGCTATTTTCAGAGGCGGATTGAAAATATTATACTGGGAAACCGTAAAAGGGCATCTAAGCTGAGCGCTTACTGGATCCCAACCGCTGCTGTTATGAGTCTGTGTTGATTTCTACGGATAACTGAGATTAAAAACTGTGCTCCAGCTGCCCATCAGACCTTAAAGCTGTTTGTCCACCATCTAGAGAGGAAATTACATTATTGTTTCTCTCCTTCTGCTTTCCTGGATCATTTGGTTAGGTTTATATGTGTAAGAATATCTTTATGTGTGTGGAGATCTGGGAATAGTGAGCTTGAATAGATTACACTGTGGCTTTTCTGCACTACAGTATAGCCACATTTCTAACTTATAACAGGAAGTGTTACTAATCAATTTTCACCACACACAAACTGCTTCAAGATATTCAATTGAATATATATCCTCTAAAGCACTTACTTTCTATCAGGGACCAGCATGGATTCTTTTTCTGGTCTTCTAAAAGGTGCAGTTTGGCCAAACATATGCATAAATATGAACGCGATAACAGCTGGAAACAGCCATTTAATCGACTGGTAACGTTTGAAGTAGGTGAACTCACTCAGACTGTAGATGGTTGATCAAGATAGCTCATTTTTATTAGTAACCACTGTATTAAAGATAGTCTTCAACCTAATTTTTTTACACATATGTGCAATATAGCTTGAGGTTTTTAGGGCGCTAAACACTTATTTTTAATTAGCAGAAACACTAATGATCTTTCTAGGTACCTCTTAACCCTTAACCCACCCCCCCCCCCCCCCCCCCCCCAAAAAAAAAAAAGAAAAGAAAAAAAATATACAGAAAAGCATCATTCCCTGACACAGTGATAGCTAAACTACACTCGCATTGCACACACATTCAACACATCTGCAAAGCTAAAAGTATGAATTTGGTTCTCTGCTTTCCATTGTTTCAAATGTGCACGGTTGTTTTGTAACATTTCCTGCCGTACCGTTTGTTCTTCTAACCGGTTAGATGTCCTTCTCTTTGGTGCTGCACAGTCTCATTAAAGTTTCATCCAAGCTGCAGTGCAAGCAAGAAGAGGCTGTCATCAGTGAGTGTCACCTGGCCACGTCCAACACTGAGCCTGGGCCTTTTTAATCACAGAAATTGCATGGCATGATGAAAAGAAAATAGGACATAAAAGGAGGGAAATACTCTGTGTTTACATCTAAAAACATATCACATGAACAAATATTCTGTAGATTACAGCGTTTTTTTAGTGCCACATTTGCCCCTAAAGACTGATGAGTTTTTTTTTTAATCTACAAGCAGTAGAAGATGAAGAAACTTCATCACAAAGGTTTTAATGGGCTATGAATTTGTTTGCAGTTAAACCTGTCTCACTCTGTCCATCAGAACCTTGTTTAAAACGACAAAGACACATTGTTGGACAGGAAGGCTGGGGAAAAAGAGGAAGCCCTTCCTGATGTTCTATATTTACCCAAATCCCAATAGCAGCTGTGTCTCTGTTGCAGCCTTGTCAGCCAGAGCAAAGCCCCAGCAGTACAGCTCGATACGGAGCCTCTCTGTCTGCCTCCACAGCTCCCAACTGAAGCAAAGTCAATGTTGTTTAACACAAAAGGTTCACAACACTGAGGGGCACCGCTGAGCTACACGCCCGAGGTGAAATATTTATTCTGCTTCTACATATTGCAAAGCAACAATAACGTTAGGAGAAAAGAGGCTCGCCATTCTCTTTTAGCGGAAACATACACTTTCTCCAGTGAGGATTGCGTCTCTCCTGTTTTATTTTTTTTTTTCTTTTCAAGTAGAAACCCAGCAGGAAGTGTTTTTGGTAAAGTGAGTGCGTTGAGAGAAAGATATGAGATATGTTATGGTGCTTTCTTCTGACTGCGAAAGAGAACGTCATGTGAAGTTCCACCTCAGTGGGAGAAAATGCTTTAGCCTTCCACCTAGATATGAGGCAATTACAAAGTTTTGCTCAACACTTTTCAAAACTTTTAATTTGACTTCCATTTCCTGCACTGCTTGTTTTTTTCCTTCATTTAATTTAGCATGTCTTGCCTGAATCATTACAGAATGAATGTTATAAAACTGTGAGGGATCTGGCTCCTCCATAAAAGCACTATATTAGGCATTTTATTGATCTGGAACATTCAGATGTGTATTAACATCAGTAAGATAATGTGATGAGATCTTAGAGAAGCGGTTGTTGCTACTCTTCAATAGAAAAATGGTTATAACACAATTTCCAAATACATACAGAGTTCAGTTCTATACTCTGAGAAAGATTTTTTTTTTATAAACATTCAAGACAGTTGCCAGTATTCCCAGGGTTGACATGCCAGAGGGTTCAGCCCAGGTCGCATCTTGGAGCTCTCAGAGAAATTCCAAAAACCCCAAGAGCTCCATCTCAGACTCCACAGGGCTCAGTGAGCATATTAAATATTAAAGTTAATAACATTATGATTAGAAAGGGACTGCGCAAGTATGGCTTATATGGTAAGATTGCCAGGAGAAAGCCTCTTCACTCTAAAAAAGAACATGACAGGATGGCTTTGGTTTCCACAGCTTGCATCTCAACAAACCACCGGACTTCTGAAAAATGTTATCCTTTGAACAGATGAAATCAAAGCTGAGACATCTGGCTGATCCGCACGGCGCTACATCTGGTGAAAACCAAACACAACCAACGTGATCACAGACACCTAATAACAACTGCCCGAGCTGTGAGGGAGGGGTGATAATATGGGCTTGTACTGCAGCCACAGGATGTGGGAACCATCCAGTAATCGATCAGATACATGAACTCCTCAGTTTACCGAAGTATTCTAGAGTCAAATATGAAGACAACTGACTGGCATCTAAAGCTTTACTGAAAAATGGGGCATGGCTGGAAAAGGAAAAACATTATTCACGATGATGTGAGAGGCTGATAATGCCATAGAGAAAATGATTACTTTACGTTATTGCTGCTAAAGGTGACTGTACGAGCTAGTGAATCATTTCTCCACTGACTGATGAGGCCTTCAACATCTGCCTGGGGACAGTTTTTACACAAATGCTGTGCTACAAACTTCTGATGTGGAGCTGAAAGGACACATCCTGTTGCTATTTGTGATATATAAGACTCAGTCTTTGCAAGTCGAAAAACATCTTGATATGAGCCCACTGATTAATTGTTGTCACAGCCTGTCCCTTTATGAAAAGCCGATCAAGGTTTATTTACAGTCGTGAAAATGAATGTATGACCAGCAGGTATGTGTTCTGACCTTTTAACAAGATGCTTTTCAGGCTGACAGCAACAAACTAGAATGCACGATAACACCATGCGTGCACACCAGCGTGCATATGCTGCGCTCTGAACACATTCAGTGTCACGCTTTGTCAAAGTCATGATAAAAGTCCTCCTCCAAGCGCATCCACAAGAAGCTCACTGCTCTCTTTTACAAATTAATCACTGGACACGCAAATGAAAAACACACTAATACACATGCACAAACATGACAGAAGAAAAGCAACGGTCATTAATAACAAAAAAGATCCATCTAAAAAGGCTCGCTGCTCTGCTTCTTTCTGTCACACTCAGACAAATAATGTATCACAGGGTTGCTTTCAGACAATACAGCAACTAAAAGGAGTGAGACAAGGGAGCTGATTCAGGACTGTTGATTAATAGCAGTGTAAAATGTGGTGAGGTGTCACTTGGGGATCTATATTTTTCCTGACTCAAATACAAATAGAAGCAGGGAGCCACGGAAACCCTTCAAAAAAATTTTAAGACTTAATCCATCACAACAGAACTGACAGACTGACGTGAAACAGAGGAAAAGATAACACCAGGCGACGGGAAGAAAAGAGAAGACAAACAGATAAAGGCCACAGAGAAATTCACACAAGCATACACGAAGGTCAAAACAGAGCAAAAGCTTGCGGTGTGTCCCTCGGAGACTGGACCCAGGTGAGTTCAAGCGGTCCTGTCAGGCTAGGCTTCAGAATAACCCATATAAACAACGAGAACCCACACACACACATACGAGGTCCAGGACAGGGCTTATATAATGTATTTTCCACTAACATGGTATCTGCACGCTCATTTTCCCTGGAGTGAATTCCGCTCAGCTGGAGGAAGGAGGCATGAATCAGGATTATCGGGACGCAGTGACCAGCTTCATTCAGAATGTGCAAGACATAGTAACAAGGTCACTTCAGGAGATACAAACAACGCACTTCCATTGAAAGCAAACACATGACCGTAACTGCAGAAAAGGTCTACTTTTCCTTCACTTTCTGAACCGATATATAAAACTGAAAGCGTGCACAAGAGATGCTCTGTGTCATCACATTTCCAGGGTCATGCGCTGCGTCATCATCGCACCCCCGCTGGCTGCAAGGCAAGCACACGAGATTGAACATCTCTCACTCTTGTTTTCCTCCTAACTGTTTGATAATATCTCTACACAGATATCAAGTTACTGTGGCTGAGAACTGCAGCTCTATGTTTCATGATCCATCACATCTTCGAATTATGCCCCTCCATTATGTCAGGCAGAGGGACTGAGAGTCAGAAAGTGAGTTAAAAGGGAGGGAGAAACATCCTCGATCTCTAATTAGTTATCAACTAAATGTATCTTTTTTTTCCCCTTCTTGTTCACTGTAAATCTTTTTTTTTCCTATATGTATCAATATATGTATTTATTCTAACTTCTTAATCATTCAAATTTAGAACATTATGACGACATTTGACACGACTAATCAATGTGAAACTGCTCAGAAGAGTGATAGAAAAGTGACGAAGAAGGAGAAAGTTTGGAAGAAAGGAAAACAGATGGATGTAATGTAATGTAATGTTATGTAACTGAACATCCATCCATCCATTATCCATACCCGTTTAGTCCTATAGGGTCACGGACTGTAATTGAACAAAATGAATTAAAAAGTGTTTTAAAAGTCATTGTGAAAATCTTAACCTGGATGACTCTCTGCTTATTTATGAACATATTAAGTAAACACTGTACAGCAGGTCAGCTCTGCGAGCTAAGAGGAACACTGACTATGACCACCAAATATTCCACTTCCTTCCTGTGCCAGAGGAAGAGAACAGACCATGCAAAGCTAAATAATGCAATGCCTCGGTCTCCACATTATGACCTAGTAAATGGCTGGTTACACAAACGTTGAGAAGCTCTCGGGCTGCTCCTGACAGCACAATCAGTAGGATGAATTGACCAGCCAGCATGGGAAGTTGTTTGGCTTTTTGCTATTAAGGCGGTGTAGATCAACATTTTTAACGCTGTGAAACTCCAGGGAAATAAGTCTGCATAGACTGGCTACTCCAGCTCAGAAAAAAAAAAAGGTTTTGGCATCTCTAGGGGACTGCATATGCTGAACTGAGAGAATTAGACTGGGTTTTGTCTCTGAACAAAAGTGTGAATCTGTGAAATAAATAAGCAAACTGGGGGGGCAAAGGGGGTACTTGTCATGTAACTCCATAAACTGACTTTCCTTCTTGGTATAGGGGGAAAAAGTGAAACTATGAGAGCTATCTTTTTTTTTTACAAAAGACAGACTCACAATAAAAGACATATAGCCTATCAACTATTATGGTAATTCCCTCAGAAGCATTTATCTCTGCCCCATGTCTGCATATAATAATAATAAGCTCTAATAACTTCAGATCTGACAAATCTGCAGTGGGCAATGCAGTCTTGTGCCACAACTGGCCAGTCTAACTTCTTCCACACGCATACTGAATGTGTATAGCCTATGCATTCATGTCACACGCACAAAGTAAGCAACTCGCTGCCCCCTCTGCGTCCCACCCTACCTTCGGTGTGGCAAGTGGAGGACAGGATCGTGCTCGGAGGGCGGAAGATGTACGGTAGATAACGGGAAAAGCATTTCATCTTCTCCGGTGCTTGCCGACGGGTGAGAAGCCTTGCGTTGCGGGCTCCACATCCGCACTGCTGCCGCGACAGTCGGCCAGGGATGATCCGAGGAGGTGCGGAAGGGGGGAAAAAGAGCCTCTGTGTGTCCGCGGCGCAGGGGGGCTATGACAGCATCACTTTTCGCAGGCGGGCAGGAGGGTCCGGTCCAACAGCACGCAATCCGGGAAGCAAAGCGCGCATGGTGTCCTCACCCCGTGTACATACGTGGTTGAGTTGTTAAGGCAGGACAGGGGTTCCCTTCTGTGCTGACAGCTGGGAGGTCAACGCATGTGTGGTCTGGACATGAAAACACCCTCTTGTGTTTGTTTGTCAGTATGACTGAATGGAGAAAGAGCCATTACAGCTAATTACAAAGATGTAACAGATATGACAAAGAGTCATAAACAGAAGCACGACGCAGAGGAATACTAAACAAAACTTGTTTGTTGACCAGGTTATCGGCAAAATTAAGTTTGGCGCCATCGTGTGGATATTATTTTCCTAACAAGAACTGCAAAAAAGAAAGAAAAAGAAAACAGCACATGAAATTACAAAAAATATAGCCAGTAAAATGATGCCATGTATCCCATATTTATCGTAAAATGATAGGCTACCTGAAGCACGTGGTGATCCAATATAATTTTAAAAACAATTGTTCAATTAAACATAGTTAAAAAAAAATACGTATCACTAAACATATGGAGTACGCAGCAGTGTTCGCACGTCAATGGTATATATAAGAGGTCATACTTTATATTTCTAGTGTTCAATTTTCATTTTATTACTCGCAAACGAAATCTCGCGATACGTGAGTGCCGACTAATGCAAGCGGAAGTACATGTCGAGTCTCTTTTCCGCCGGCCATAGAGGAGTAAACGGCAGGGTAAGATATCTTGACATGGCTATAGACAAAACTTATCGCCATCCATCCTGCTTTTACAGTCACTGTATCACCATTTACAAGTCCAAACACAATCTTAACATCTATACGATTAAATGGTGGACAATATTAACACTAAATTGAGAACAGATGATGAAATAAATACTGCCAGCCTCCGAGTCTCTGTTAGCTCCGGTTGTAGCCGCATGTCTGTTGCGGCTGATGAAGCCGCTGGGTTCATGGCACAATAAATATATCTCAGTGTCATTTGCAGTCAGCTCTGTTTATTTTTTTTTTATTTTCACTTATTTGATACGCTCATCGAGTCGCTGGTTTCAGTCAATAACCTGGCCCGTCTGCTGTACAAAATGTAGCTACTTAGCATGTAGCTCTGAAGACCAGTTTAACTTTGACATCAACAGGACTCTGTTTGTGCACGTGGCTGGCATATAAGTATGTGTTTTGCAAGTGACTTAAACTCAGGGAATTGCCTCAGGCTTTGTCATTGGAAATTGTAATTGCCAGAAGATTTTAATGTGTGCGTTTTTCTTAACAGCATAATGAAGCTGAATCCATTTGTAACATCCTCCCGTCGCAAGAACCGCAAGAGGCACTTCAATGCCCCCTCACACATCAGGAGGAAGATCATGTCTTCCCCACTGTCTAAGGAGCTCCGCCAGAAGTACAATGTGAGGTCTATGCCCATCCGCAAAGACGATGAAGTCCAGGTAGGCTACTGTAGTTTGAATTGTGTTTGTGACTGTAGGTGTGCTGGATCTGTTGTAACACCCTGATGCTGTCACATCCAGGTCGTTCGTGGTCACTACAAGGGCCAGCAGATTGGCAAAGTGGTCCAGGTCTACAGGAAAAAGTACGTCATCTACATTGAGCGTGTGCAGAGAGAGAAGGCCAACGGCACCACAGTCCACGTCGGCATCCACCCCAGCAAGGTGAGACACAGATGTGGAGAATATTGGCTTTCAAAGTATCCCTATGTATGTGGAAAGATGACAGTATTGTTAAAGTGCGTTGCTGTGGGGTCACAAAGGGATGGTCTGTGATTGCCAATTTTTCACTTCATCTGTCAACACTTTCAAGAAAATGTTATCCTCTCGGTCTTTGGGGTCACCTTAATTTTAAGTAGAAGAGGCTCTCATTTTCTGCCGGAAGTGATAATACAATTTAAGCATAAAAATTTGTATTCCATCCTCAATTCTGTAGCGCAGAAAAGTTTGGTGTTATGGTTGACCTTGCAATGCAACGCAAGTGTGGAACATTGAGATCAGTTATTAGACTTCAAGATCATGCTACCATACATGTTTTTGTTTTTTATGAAAAACTGAAGTGAAGTTTCTTGCAAGACTAAGTAGTTTAATCAATAGGAAAACTTTAAACAGTGTCACTGCATCATTATTCACGTCTTAAACGTGCTCTTTTGTTGTGTATTTACATGAAAACGAGAGATGTTTTGAGGACATTTGAATTAAGTTGGTAAATAGATTTTGAATTTTTTAGTCTCCCAAATGAATTGCTTTTTTCGTTTAAAACAAAAAAAATCATGAAAAAAGAAAATCAGATAACAACCGAAAAGGAATATGAAGCACTATTCTTGATATATAGAGATATCACTATTATATATATTATTGAGTAGTTTGTTATCAACTGGAAATTGCGTCTTCACATGACTTTTGAGGGAAGACATTGAAACATCCGTGGAAGAATTTTGACTGACAATGACAAAATGCAAACTATTAATGTAGTGCTTTAGTTGAACAGACTGTATGGATTTGAAAGATTTTTTTGTGTTTCCCACAGAATCCGATTATACTTGTGGTAGTCTGGAAGCAGGGTGAAGCTGTTGTTTTATTATTTAGTGCCATCAAATATGGAGAGTGGCTGAAGTGTATTTCAGTAATGCACTGATAAAAGGTCACCCTCTCTGTGAAAATTGTCAGAGTGGTTTGAAAAGGCTTTTGTTAACAGTTTTAACAGTATAGCATTCTTCCCATGCATGATCATTTATTTTGATCCTGTGTGTAAATATTAAGAGGGTTGGTGCAGCTACAAGGTGTGTGAGAAAAACAGCAGGAGGCTGAATCAAACTCTGCAGTCGTAGAATCCTCATACATTGAGGTATATTTGATCTAAACACATTTGAGAGAAGGATGTAGTTGTGATCATAGTTGTGGTTTGTTTTAACAGATTCTGACATACTCATTATATAAACAAGGAAATTCTGAATGATTTATTTTGGATTACTTCGTTTTACAAAACATCCACAAAAAGAAAAGTCTTTCTGAGCTGTATGAAATTAATAATTTACATGAGTTACACGGAACTTGCCTAGAAATATTTGGTGAGTGACGGTGGCTAGATTATTTTTAAAAAATTGTGCTCCATAGAAAGATCATTGATTTTTTTTTTTTCCCTCATCATCTCAGTTTATAGTTTCTCTAAATGCAAGTGTGCTCACAACCTGAGACAATGCTTCCATATTGCTCAATACGCTGGACTGAGTGTTCATAGGAAAAATAATACCAGCACATGTTACAGAAATAAGTATATTCAAACCAATGATGAGCTATTGATTGATTGATTTTTTTTTTTTTTTTTTAGGTGACTTAGAGAATTATCTGTGCAGTTGATTATTATAATCGATTGAATCAAAAGTACTTGTTTCTTATTTTACTTGAGTTGCATCCTGAATCCTACAAATCTTTCTGTAAATACTCACATAAAATGTTGGCCTAGAAAATGCCTTTTGGTTATTCCAGTGGTTCTCAAACTTTTAATCCTGCGTACCACCTGAGACACTGTTCAGCTCTCTGAGTACCACCATGATGGCCAGTTTTAAAATATGGCCATATATGCCTTCTCAATTAGCTTTAAATTCACAGGAGATATGTTTATTCCTTATTGTAGTTATTTATTGTTACCTGAATTTCGTTTGAAACGTATTTATAATGCATTGTATGTTTCTGATTTAATTTAAAAAAAAAAAAAGTGAAAATGTGGAAAGTCCCGACGTTCCCCGCGTACTACCAGAGAGCGCTCGCGACCACAGTTTGCGCACCGCTGGGTTATTCTAAAGCAATTGTTGACCGTCAAAATTAATGTGTTCAACATACATGAACAGGTTTGTCCTGATGAGGAAAAAGTTCTTAACATCCTATTGTTAATAAATACCAACACAGACTTTCTTGCCAGGAACTATCAAGAAATCCTATGAGACAACTTGTTGACAAACAAAATGCAGTCTTCCCTTTGACAGTAACCATGATGCAGATGTGGCCTGGAGTGAAATAGTTTGATACTTTTGCTGTATAGTGTGAATCCTTGCAACCAACTTATCCATATGAGTCACATGTTTACTTTTTGTAAATAAATTCTGATTTTTTTTTTTTACACTTTTTCCACCTTTAGAAATTATGTAGCCATGGGTTATTTGTAGTTCAACACCAGAAATGTGTTTTCTGTAATGCAGTGACACAAATACTTAGAAATATGCAGTATTGACCTTCAGCCTTTTAAATATGACAGCATAGGGTTATCGTGGTTTTTTTCTTTTAGTTTTTCTTTAATGTACATAGAGCTTTTACTGCATTTCAAAGTAATAAAATGTGTCTTTCCCTAACATTAGAAGTAGAAAAGGTTGGGTCTGGTTGGACTAATCAAAAGGAAAGAAAAACACTTGGAACAAAATGTGCTGAAACAAATGTATATGTAACACAAATTGGTAACTGTCAGTTGATAGCATATTTTGATTGGACCCCTGAATTGTAGGATTGGGTTTAATTTTAGATGGGGGTTTAGTTTTTCAGTGGCAGAGCATGAGACATTTCAAAGTATGTTTACCAAGCCAACTTTGTGTTGTTTTCAGGTGGTTATCACCAGGCTAAAGCTGGACAAGGATCGCAAGAAGATCCTTGAGCGCAAGGCCAAATCTCGTGCTGATGGAAAGGAGAAGGGCAAATACAAGGAGGAGACCATTGAGAAGATGCAGGAGTAAAAATGATCTTTTGCTATCAATAAACTGTATAAATGGATCTCACTTTGTCTGTAGTTTTTTTTTTTGTTGTTTTTAATTCTTTCTTTAATTGAATTGATTGTATATTTATTTAAATGTTGAGATGATTTGAGTTAAACACTTAACTGAGCTTCATTGAAGGAACCTAAGATATTTCTACACAACCATAACTGAAGTGGTATTACTGTTTTTAAACAGAACTTGATGCTAAATGTTGCTTTTTAAATTACGTAATAAGCAATGGCTGTGACCACAATCGCCTTCTAATACGATGGAAATGCTTAAACTTTTAGTGTTCAGTTAATGTGGATTAAAAAAGTAAAACAAATAACTAAATATACAAGCTAAGAAAAGAAAACTTGTAAATGCATAATATAGTTTGTGTAATTTGGTCTTAGGTTAGAGTCATACAGTTGCCTTTTGTCAAAAAGTGGAACACTTAAGACGAAATATCACAATATCCCAACTTTTCAACTGACAAAAATTTTAATTGCAGATCTCAAACCACAAATCCCTTCACTTTATAACACTGAAAACAAAATGTAAAAAAAAAAAAAAAGACATTTTACCACTTAGTGGAATACATCTTGTTTTAAATTTGTCCACTAGAATGCATCTCAAGAAGATTGCAACATGAGCAACAAAAGGCTGAAGAAGTGAAAAGTAAATCTGGGTAATCGTGCAACTTATTCCAGACAGGTCAACGACAAACTGAAGATGCAACAAGGTTCAAAAGTAGTACTGGTTGATCTTCAGGGCCTCAAATGGCACTGTGTTAAAAACGAGCATGGTTCTGTTTATGGAAATGAGTGTATTGGCTCAGGAACACATCAGAACTGTTCAGGAATCCTCAAATGATTCAAACAAGGCAACTGGACTTGTTTTCTGGTTCTTGAAGATATTTCTGATATGATGACAAAGGTGACAGCCTACACCAGTGCACTGTCGTAAAACAATTCAGTGACATTATTCAAATACTAGTTAAAGCTCTGTAATGTAAAGATGTCATATGTGAAAACAAATGCGATTGTGCTTTACATTCAACACAATTTTAATATTGAAAAAATAACATTGAAGGACAAATATTTTTTTTTAAAAAACTAAAAGATACATATTGTTTTAAATGTAAGAAAATAGTAGAAATGTCAGCTCAATTTAAATCTGATCTGATCATATTTTCACATGAGTCAAAAACCAAAGAAAAATGGTTTGTCTTAATTTGATTAGCTGCAGCAACTTGAATATGGGAATGAGCCTATATATGACTGACCTAATACAGTACATCCCTTCAGTTAAAGCACTTGACGTTTCTGTGTTATATTGTGAATGGAACTTCAGATTTATTCTTGCAAATCTTTGAATTCTGTTTTCATTTACAACCTCAGTTCCAAAAAGTTGAGATGTTGTGGAAAACAAAAACAAAATGCAATGATTTGCAAGTCTCATAACCCCATATTTTATTCCCAGTAGAAAATAAAGAACATATCAGATGTGGACCAAGACATTTTACCATTTCATGGAAAAAAATGAGGTAATTTTGACTCAAAAAAATGTTGAAACAGGGTGATGTTTATCATTGTATAGCATCCCCTCTTCTTTTAACAACTGTCTAGGAAATGAGGAGACCAGTTGCTGGAGTTTTAGGGGCCTGGTCCAGGATTCCAGCTGCTCAACAGTCCTGGGCTTTTGTTGTTGTTTTTTTCTTTGCTTTATGATGCTCCAAATCTTTTCTGTTGGTAAAAGGTCTGGACTGCAGGCAGGACAGTTCAGCACCTGGACTCTTCTCCTGCAAAGTCATGCTGATGTGGGAGAAAGTTGCTCTAAAACCGCTATGTACTCTTCAATTCATTTCAATTCAATTCAATTTTCTTTGTATAGCGTCTATTACAATGTCAATTGTCTAGATGCTTTACAGAGACCCAGAGCGTGACCCCCAAGCAAATATTACCTGTAATTAAAATTATAATATTAAATCCTAAACAAGGATAATGGCAGGTAGGAAAAAAAAATCTCCCACATTGGGAAAAAAAACCCTTTAAGCCAAACAGTGGCAAGGAAAAAACTCCACTTTAAGAGGAAGAAACCTTGAGCAGGACCTGGCTCATATGGGGGGAACCTTCCTGCCAAAGGCCAGTCGGGGAAAGAAAGAAAAAAAGAGGGGAGACAGGGCAGAGAGAGGAGAGCACACGAATGACTGACTGAAATGACTACATAAACAGATGCAGGTAACAGCACTGAGGTGAGATGGTCAGAGGACTAGATCACTGGTCACCACGCCAGCCGGCAGCCCGAACACATCTACACACAGGTGGAGGTAAACGCTGGGATGGACAGAGAATGGAGCTACAAGTCACCACGCAACTCAGGGAATTCTGGCCTGCCAACATACAGATAGAAAGAGAGAAAAAAGGTGGCAGGGGGAAAATGGAGCACAGTAACAAGATGGCCTAATTAATTATGGAATGAGCTAGAGGAGGAGGAAGTGAGGAGGAAAGGAAAGGAAAGGTAGAAGAGCAGTAGAGACACCACTTAGCAGATCATGTTGGTGTCCCCCTGCAGTGTAGGCCTATAGCAGCATAGCTATGACAAGGCTGGCTGATACTAAAGGTGGGGTAGGTTAGTAACTTTTTTTGTTTTAACAGCCAACCCAAAATGGTAGCTGGATCCATAAAAAAGGTTAGCAGAAGGCCCGTAGATCTACTTTGCTACGTTGAGTATTCCTGCACTCTGAGAGCGGAGAGCTCTATTAGTAGTGTGCAAGTCTTGTAAATAATGAGGAGCTAGGCCATTAAGGGCCTTCAGACTCAATTCGAAATTTCACAGGAGCTAAGCTAACAACACATGAATTTTTCAGCTAGCTTGATCACCCTGGGAGAGGATGCTCCTAATCTTGACAACTATTTCGGAGATGAAAAAAAGCTGTCTTACAAACTTGATCAATATGCTGCTTAAATGACATATCCTGATCAAAAATGACTCCAAGGTTTTTCACAGCTGTGCTGGAAGCCAGCGTAAACCCAGTTAATCCATTCCTCAGGTGTTTGGGACCAAAGACAATAACCTCTATTTTATCCGAGTTTAGAAGCAAAAAGTTAGAGGACATCCAGGACTTAATGTCATTAAAACACCCTTGAAGTTTGGCCAACAGTTTTTCTTCCTCTGGTTTCATAGATAAGTACAGCTGCGTATCATCAGCGTAGCAATGAAAGTTTATGCCATGGTTCTGGACAATTTTTCCCAAGGGCAGCATATATAAAGTGAAAAGGATTGGTCCCAGCACTGATGCCTGTGGGACGCCACAGCAGACCATAGTCCGTGCAGAAGAAACGTCATTAACATGGACGAACTGGAACCTGTCAGATAGGTATGACTTAAACCAACCTAATGCTGTCCCTTTAATTCCAACAGTGTGCTCTAATCTATGCAGCAAGAGGCCGTGATCAACGGTATCAGAAGCAGCACTGAGGTCCAGCAGAACAAGGACAGAGACTAATCCATTGTCTGAGGCCATGACGAGGTTTCTGTGCTGGGATGAGTTCTAAACCCTGACTGAAGAACTTCAACTAGATCATTTCTATGCAGGTATTTTTCTAACTGGAAGGCAAAATATTTTTCCAGAATTTTAGAAATAATGCTCTTCGGCATTGATGAAGCTTTTCCAGATGTGTAAGCTGCTCACATCATAGACACTAATGCAACCCCCTACCATCAGAGATGAAGCTTTTGATAACAAGCTGGATGGTCCCTCTCCTCTTCAGTCTGCAGGACATGGCTGCATGGTTTCCATGAAGAATTTCAAAATTGAATTAATCTTGAACTCATCTGACCACAGAACAGTTTTCTATTTGTCCATCAGACTATTTTAGATGAGCTTTGGCCCAGAGAAGACAGCAGCCTTTCTGGATTGTGTTTACATATGGCTTCTTTTTGATTGACAAGCTATGTTCACAGACAATGATTTCTAGAAGTGTTCCTGAGTTCATGCAGTGATGTCCAGTAGAGAATCAGGTCTGCTTTTAATGCAGTGCTGCCTGAGGATCACGCACATCCAGTTTTGACCCTTTGGCCTTGTCCCCTGTGACTGATTCTCTGAATCTTTTGATGATTGTGTACTATAGATAATTGAATCTTAAAAGACCTTGAAATTTTATGTTAAGGAACATTTTTCTGAAACTGTTCTACGCAGTTTGTCACAGATTGGTGAACCTCTGTCCATCTTTACCTCCAAGAGTTTCTGCCCTTCTGAAATGCTCCTTTTATAGTCATGTTACCTGTTGACCCAATTAAATATCAAATGCTTCTCCATTTTTTTTATTTGCTTCAATTACTTTTCCAGCCTTTTGTTGCCCCTGTTCCAACTTTTTTGAGATGTCTTCCTGCCATCAAAGTTAAAATGAGCTCATATTTTTCATGAGATAGTAAAATGTCTCAGTTTCAGCATGTGATATGTTCTATTGGGAATAAAATATGGCTTTATGAGATTTGCAAATAATTCCATTCTGCTTTAATTTAGATTTTACAAATCTTTCCATCTTATTTTGGAACGTTTTACATGTAACTTTTTCTGAAATGTGGCTGAGTTTTTATTATTTAGTTGCTCTTATTTTATAATTCTTCACAGATAACCCTCATTACATGTATTCCGCTACTATACAAGAGTAAAAATGCATAAAAACATGAAGTATAAAGCTTCTGTAACATGAACTCTCCTGCACTTCCTGCCTCTCTGTCAGAGTCATGTGACACGTGCTGCCTCCTCGTGACGTCGTCGGGTAGATCGTTTTCGACGACCGCACAGTTCCAAAGTTGTCTCCGGCGAAAAGTTTGCACCTCTGAGATATCCTCGGTTTTCCACGTAACTGCCACAATGGCGGATCAGAAGTTTGCTATTGTCATGTCTGTGATGACCCTGTTTTGGCTTTTTGTCGGAGGAGTTGTGCCCTGGTTCATCCCCAAGGGACCAAATAGAGGGTGAGTTTGTTAGCTCAGCTACAGCCAGCTAACTTATAGCTGCGTATTTATCACAGGTTTAAATTCGATAGTTTTTATATCAGAAAGTGTATTGATTGTAAGTTGTAGTTGATTTTAACGCGATTCTTAACTTTAGTAAAGAAGACAAAGACATGTGAACTTGTTGAACTTATTTCACTAGTAAAAGTTAGGATAAGCTAAGTGAAGCTAATTAGAAGATGGTTTCATCAAGTAGTACTTTATGTTGACGTTATTGGCCCCCTTCCACAAGAAATTTAGTTTTTGTAGTGGCATAACAGAGTAAACTGCAACTATACTTGCAACTCTGGGAATTCAGTCTGATATATTGGAGCTTCCTTTTTTTTTTTTTGGAAGGTATGACGAGCCAGTCACAAGATCAGGGCCTAATGTGTGTTTTAAAAACTTAAACACAGTCGTTTGATGACAAGCTTGCCATATGACAGTGTTATCCTTTTTTTCCCCACAGAGTAATTGTCACGATGCTGGTATTAACTGCAGTCTGCTGCTACCTTTTGTAAGTATCATCATCCTGCATATAAACTGCTGTTGGCTTGTTTAGTCACATTTCTCACAGTCCATGGGTGGACTGCACATTAAACACCATATTTAACTAAAGCAATTCAGTATTGAGGAAGAGTCAGATTTAGGATCATGGACAGATTATGAAACAATGGGCGTTAAAACATTTCTCCCACCAAGGACCAACATCCACATTTAGAGATGCACAAAACAGGTGCCAGCCATGCAAGTCAAGTTTATTTCTATAGCACATCTGAAACAACAAGGAGTTGACCAAAGTGTGGTACAGATTGCACAGATAAAACAAAATGTTAATAATAAATAATCGACCAAGAACAATAAAATTTAATGCAGTAAAAGTTTTTTTTTTTTTTTTTTTAAGGAAAGTTGTTTGTATGCAGATGCATAAAGTGTTTGTTTTGTGTCTTCTCGACCGTATCTTGCAGTACCATTTCTTCATTAACTACAGCTTTAACAGTTCTGTTTTATTTGGATCATCTGGTCCATATTTGGTAGTTTGATCATTTTTGGTAATTATTAGCAACTGTTATTTTTTTTTCCTCCTTTTGTCATTATATTGATCATCCATTTTGTGACATTTCTGCATTATTTTTGTCTCCTTTTGTATGTATTTTTATTGTAATTGTGCATCAGATCTTTGTGGTCAGTCTGCGTTTCATATGTCTTTATTGTTGTTGCATTTTTGGTGGTTTCAAATCACTTAATGTTTGTCACATTGTCATTTTATATATCTTTCTTTCAGTCTGTTGCATTTAATTTTGTTTTTTTTTCCATCTCTTTAATGAACATATACTGTATTCCTGAGCTACAAAAATGGCCCCTGACTCCTTGGTGCTTCATTTTTAATTCATCCATTTGGAAGTATTACTGTTGCAGCAATACGTAGCTCTCCTCCATGGGCTGTTTTGGTGATGAATAATCTACTTTTTAAGTGCGGCGTTTGTGATACACATCTGTGGTCAGAAGAGGGCAGCAGTGGCAAAGTTGCTCTGCACCTAATTCATCTGACAATAGCTTATGATAAATGTTTGCGTGGATTTGAAATGCACTTTTATAGGAAAGTGGGTTAAATCAGCAGGTGTTGAGGGATGTGTTTTGAAGTGTAGTGTTATGTTAACACTTGTGTGTCTTCTATCCTTTAGCTGGTTGATTGCAATTCTGGCTCAGCTCAACCCGCTATTTGGACCGTCCCTGTCCACTGATACCATCTGGTACCTTTATTATCACTGGTCTTAATTTGTTCTTCCAGGACTCCTCATTCAGCAGGTAAACTTCTCATTCTTTGCTCAAAATTTTATCCACCACTTTTTTCTCACCTTCTAATCGGCTGATAATGAATCTTCCCTATATAATTGTGTTTATTCTAGTTCCCTGAGCATTGGAGGACTCGACTGCTGCATATCAGTGAACGTTTTCTGTTGCAGACAACATTCCTTCCAAAATGCCGTAAAACTAAGACCCCTGTGATTTTTGAGTGATGCCCACACTGGTGCCTTATTCAAAGTGATTCTCAAAGACTATTAAAGCCACCTTGACTTCTTGTTTGGTTTGTATATTGTGTACATTGTGTTGAATGCTATTGTCAGTATGAATTACATTTAAAGTTTGTTTTATGTGGTCCTTTCTGTTTATGTGATGGATGTAAACCATTCATTGGTTAATTAATAAATTAATCTTATCCACTGGTTTATGACTTTTGTGTGTTGTTTTCTGACTAACTTATGAACTGGTGACCTGCCAGAGTGTAGCCTGTTGATGTTAATTTTTCCTAGTAAATTATATATTTGAAAATATGTTGTCTTAATGAATTAATTAATAAAAACACTTCCGTTATTACGTACTGGCTAAAGAAATTGAAAATGCATTATTTATTCATTATTTGATACACCTTTGTACATTTTCGGTATTTCACAAACATGAAGCGGTTGTAGACGCGGTCGCCATTGATGTTCAGGATAAACTTCCTGCTTTCCGTAGTTTCTACGTTGGCAACATGGCGTCCTCGGAAGTCCACGTACGAGTATGTGAACAAGAAATACTGAAATATGACCTGGAAATCAAGGCTCTCATCCAGGTGCGCATATTTATTTGGTAAGACTATCCGGTGCTTGGCCGGGACATACTGAAGTTTGAACGTGACATTTTAAGATACCGCGTTTTAGCCCGCGAGCTTGTTTTCATCGTCCGAGTTACCATAGCAGCAGTCGGCCTCCGAGGCTGAATGATGAAGGTGCTTGAAGAAGACCTTACATTCGCCTGACTGCAGGTGCAATTAGGAGTTTTTAATTGGATTTGTCTAATATAGGCAGGAACAACTCGAGTGGGAAAGAAAATGAAGTGGCATATGTTAAAGATGTCAAGAAGTTGTGTATTCTGAAAGGTAACGAGCCCAAGTCTTCCACTATGTGAGTAGTAAATGAGATGATATGATTCCCGGATATATTTGAAAAATTTTACTAAAAAACAGTACTACATCATGATTGAATCGATCTATTACAGGTAAAAGCCCTTCTTATATGATGAAGTTGAAGTGCACAAGTAGACCTATTATTAAAATGTTAAGTAGGCTGCGATGTAAAAGCATTTTTTTTATTCACCCTGATAAATTACAAATGCACCAGAAGTTTACACACACTGTAAAAAATAACACCCTACCGCCACCACCACTACACACACACACACACTGTCTGGCTTTAAATTAGACTTACCTTTCCTGTTTTAGATCAGTAAGGATTGCCAAAATTAACAGTCTATGTAAAACATAAACAGCCGTGAACTTTATTGAACTTCATATTCAAGACATAAATTATTCAACAGAGCAGAAACCTTTAAACAATGCAAAGATAGAAGCACCAGATGTAACATTGTTTAGGTAAAGTAAAATGTTGCTTTGTATAAATTGACAGTCGTTTTTTATTTCTTCATAAGAGTTTTCAAATGGAAAAGATTTCTACGTTTGTGTCAGAGGCTGAGATTGATCTTTGAACTGCAGTGTGAGAAGCCTTTTATGCCAGATGATGCATTATTTTCAAGACTGTGCTCTAGTTTGATCACACTTTACATTCTTAATGAGTACACAAGGCCTTCAGAGGTCAATAGTTGCTCAAAACAATAATGTTATTTAACCAGTTTTAATAAAATATTGTCTTATTTATATACACAGTATTGGAAAGATACACAGCCGAGGGCTGAGGACTGTAAGCCTCTATACACGGGGCACTATTCAGCCAGTTAAATTATCTGGTGACTGTCTTTATTTTAAAAAAATTAAACAAATTAATTGTGGGGAGTACATTTTTGGTCTTAGAGGGTCCTGTCGTGGTTCATTGCCAGAACACGGGTTGTGTTCAACTTGCCGTTGCCCCCATTAACTTAATAATGATACAAGATCGGATGTGTGTGGCCTTTTCATTCTTGTCTCAACAGGATATTACAGAATGCACTGGTCCTCAAAGCAAGCTGACAGAAATAAATGCACATGTAAAAAAGAGTTTCCACAATCTCAGATCAAGAATTCAGGTGAGAATTATTACTATAATATAATTTTACAGGGACCACATATTATAAGTAAAAGGAATCTGCGACTTGCACTGTAATGAGAACACATGTACATAAAAGGCTTTTTTTCCCCCTCGTGTGTCAGGAGTTGGAGCAGATGGCAATGGAACAGGACAAAGAGTCCGACAAACAAGCTCTGGTTAGCCAGGTAGAGGGCCACAAAAAGCAGATGCTGAGGTAAAGTCTTTTAGACAATTAACCTCACCTTGACTTGCATGAACAGTATGAATGCATGCATTTTTCTGGATTTAATTAGCTGCTTATGTCTGTGTGGAGATACATGAGAAATATATCCTGCTGTAACAGGCTTATTAAATACTTAATGAATATGTTTCTGTATTTTCATTTATTTATGTATTTATTTATTTATTTACATTTTCCAGTAACCAGACAGCTTGGAGAAAAGCCAACCTGGCCAGCAAATTGACAATTGACAAAATGGAAAAGCAGGCACTCCTTAATGGGCCTGATAACACAGCGAGACAGAGGTAAGCTGGCAGTGTGCAGCTTTATCGTTAAATTATCTTTAAACACATACAGTACTACTCTGCATTCCTTTAAAGGCATTTAGAATGATGTATTGTTGTCACTCCTTTCTGAGGCGTTTTAGAAGTAAAGCTGTGAATTTGAAGAGTAGTATCTGATTTTTCTGTCAGAAAGATGACCAAAGAGGGCCTGGCCCAGACCACCAGTGATATCACAGAAAGTCTTATGAGCATCAGCCGGATGATGGCCCAGCAAGTCCAGCAGAGTGAGGAGACCATAACAACACTAGGTTAGTAAATTCTAATTTCCTTATTTTCCACTACATAAAGCTGAACACTTCCAGTGTGATTGCTCACTTAGTGTTATTTTGAATTTATTTAAGTTTTAATTTTAGAATGATAAAGTCCAATCCCAACCAGGCTACTCAAGGAGGTTTTCCCTTTAATTAATATTCCCATATTAAATGTGATCTTTATTGACAGGCTATGTAAATCAGACTTTTATCCAGGAGTTCTGACTAATTACAGACCTATATCCAATCTTCCCTTTGTTTCTAAAATCCTTGAAAAGACTGTTAGAAAACAACTAATTGACCATTTACACAGAAATTGTCTTTTTGAAGAGTTCCAGTCCGGATTCAGGTCACACCATAGTACAGAAACGGTACTGGAGAAAGTTACTAATGATCTCCTCATGGTCTCAGATAGCGGACTTGTTTCCATCCTCATCCTGTTAGATCTCAGTGCTGACTTTGAATATGTTATTGGGAACAAAGGAACTGCATTGGCCTGGTTTAAGTCCTACTTTTAGATTTTAGTTTGTTTATGTAAATGAGAAGGAATTATCATACAACTGAGTTAGTTATGGTGTTCCACAAGGTTCTGCGTTTGGAGCATTGCTCTTTACTCTGTATATGCTTCCATTGAGTGCTATCATTCAGCAACATGATTTAATTTTTCGTCATTATAGAATGACAGATGATGTATTTATCCATGAAGCTAGATGAGACCAGTAAACTCACTGGATTACAAGCTTGTCCTATTTATATTAAGACCTGGATAACTGCTAATTGTTTTTCTACTGAACTCAGACAAGACTGAGATTGTTGTCTTTGCGTGTCTTAGAGAAAGACTGTCTTTTAAGATTAGGCTTAAAACTTACTTATAAATACAGCTTATAGTTGGAGCTGGGTCAGGTAACCTGGACCATCCTTGTTCATCTGCAGCTGTTTTGGATTAGGTGGGTTTTTTTGTTTGTTTGTTTGATTTTTTTTTTTCCCTTCTATTTATTGCTTCTGGTGAATTTATTGAAATTGACTTCTTATTAAATAAGTTATTTTACATGTATTCTTTTAAGCTCTATTTATAATGTTCATCATTATGTTTTATACTGTTTTAGCATGTAATTAAAAAAAATTGTCATTGTTTGAACATAATTTGCATTTTTTAATCTAATTAGTACATAGTCATTTTGAGTCTTTATTCTGTAAAGCACCTTGAGTTGCTGTTTGTTTGAAAAGGTGCTTTATAAATAAGTGAAGTTAGTTATTTCTGATCTTAGTTACAGACAGTAATTAAACCTTTAACCAGCCAACATTATCTCAGTTTAGACTGCAGAAATGCTGGTTAGAAATAAATATGCACAAACATTAACATGTTGATAATTCCTGTTGAAGACAGTTTTCTTCTTGTGTTTTCAGCAACTTCTTCAAAAACAGTCCAGGAGACAAATGAGGAGTTTAAGACCATGACAGGGACCATTCAACTTGGCAGAAAGCTCATCACCAAGTACAACCGCAGGGAGCTAACTGATAAACTGCTCATCTTCCTGGCTTTGGCTCTCTTTCTTGCCACTGTTCTCTACATCTTGAAGAAGAGACTCTTCCCCTTCCTGTAGACCAGGTGCCTCTGAGGAGTTCTCCCGTTTCCAAATACAGTGCTCTCCGTAATTAGCGCTAGTGATTTAAAAAACCGTAAGTGCTCCGTGTCTCATTTATCCTGGGTGGATCCCATCTCTCACTGTGTAACAAGTGGGATTTCCCAGCAGGCCTGAACTGGATGAAGCAGAATGGGAAGTAAATGAAAAAACAATGCTGCTTGCCATGTAACACATGATATGACTATCCACTTAAATCAACTGTGATGCTGCTTGTCCACAGGAAGAGAGATTACCCTGCATGCCTTAAGTTCCTTACAGTATTTTATTTATTAGAGTTCTAATTTGTCATGCTAAAGGAAAATGAATTCTTCTGGATAAAAAAAGTATGTAGGTTTAGTTGGAACTTCACGTGTCTGGGGTTCACATTTAATAAAGTGAAGGTAATTTATTTACAACATGTTTACATTTCAAAGGTATTTTATTCTGAAAAAAATATCTAAAATAACATAAAAATGAGGTAAGGACAATTTTAGGAGAATCACAAAGATGAACTTCTTGCAGCTTAATGACATGTCTGTGATTAACCACTATTTTAGTAGTAATGCTAGTAATTACTGTTGCTGGGGAAAAACACAGTGAAATGACAGCATAATTAGGACATCTATTTGTGGTAATGATGCTAGAACTTAATTTTTCCTGTTAGTCTTATATTTTTCCATTAACAGTTTGAAACAGACACTTTTTCTCCTGATGAAATACAAGGTAATAGCTGTGCTAGTCATATTTGACATTGTTTGTAATTATCATTTATAATACTGTCCTGTAAGATATAATTTATAAGTGCTGGATATTGCCTTAATACTTTACAAAAACTAGAATATTGAAATGCTTTTTAAAAGCAGTATGATTTGGGCCCAACTGTGTTCTAGTGTGTGTTTCATTATCTGGGCAGCACTTACACTGTGTATGCCTCATTCAAACTTTCCTTAACTTAGTTAGGTCATCATGTAAATGAGAGATAAAAATAATTTAATTCTGGAGGTCGGCTCACTTCAGCATCCCTGTAGGTGCAAGCTTGGTTGTGGGGCTGTAGCAAAACAAAGAAGCTCAAAAAAGAAGTAGTAGTGTTCACGCTGGCAGATAGAGCCACATACACTCCTGCCTTTCTTCAGATAAGACCCGGAAAAGCAGATTATTCCAACCCGTTTCTCCTCTCTCTTTCCGCTGTGGGTGGAGGGTGAGGGGGGATATTTTTAGGATTGTGCAGCGCTCTTATCTGACGTTGCCTTTTCAACACCACGGAGGAGAGGGTGGCCAGAGAAGCTACATGACCTTGCTACCCTGCTACCCTCTCTGCAGTTGGCTACCATTTTCATTTTGTTTAGTACACGTCTATCTCTCAGTATTGAGTGATAATATAACAAAATTGCCTCTGGTTAGATATCTGAAATGTGTCTCTGTGGATGTATGTGTATCGTTTAAAATAAGGTATTGGAGTGTGTGTCAAGAGACTTGAGAGATGTTCATAAGCGTCTCTTACTCATGTAAAGTGGTGGCAGTTCGGCAGAGCGAGTCGTTGCCTGTCCGTATAACCGCACACTTGGATAAGTCCTCTGGTTCTCTGTCAAGCAAATTGGACTATTCTTGCATTTAGCACCGAGATATTGTCAATCAAGTGCTTTGCTTTGTATCTGGAGTGGGCTGGGGTCTAGGCACACTTTACCACACTGAAGGCGTATAAGAGGAGGCAGACAGCTAACGAAACTCTCAGCAACTCCACACTTGTCCATTTTATATTTAGACCCCACTTTGAAACGGTATTTATTACGTATAACAAATCAGTTTGATCCTCAGTTTAAGGTTCAGTCTCTTATTCAGCAGTTCTTTAAACTGTAATCTCACGCGTGTGGTTCAAAAATGGTAAAATATCATGAATAAGATCACAGTTAAATTTGTCCCCATATGTCCAACAGCAGAGATGCAAGACGTTTATATTTTGTAGGGTTAAGGTTGGTTAAAATTTGCCAGTGCGCATCATTAAACCAACCTAAATAAGATTTTTGTTTTTCTAAGTCTAAGTATTGGTTTCGCCATAATCTTGTTAGTTTTGCCTGGTTTTTAGTGATAAAGGTCAAGGTCACGTTGAAGAGCCATATCCCGGCAACCTTTAAACATTTGTGTACATGTGGTTGACAGCGGGTTGTAAAAAAAAAAAAGTAAACTTTTTATAACCATTTTCACCTTGTTTAAGAAAATTGAGGGAAGCTTCCTAATAGCCACTTGAACATTTTAACTAGACACAAACCATGCATGGTTATACAGATTTAGGGTCTTTTATGAGGGTGAGCAGCCAGTCCAGCAGAAGGCTTTATGTTATTTCAATAGGCATTTTGATGCAGTTCCTTTTTTTTCATGATATTTTTATGTTTTTATGTATCTTTGATTATTTCAGGTCTAATGGCCAGAGCTAAAGCAGACCTGGCGAGGCCGTAGCTGCATGTATAAAATATTTTCATGAATATTTTTAATAAATAAATGGCTATAATTAAATATGCATGTTTTTAGTGGGAGCAAAAGTTAATATTAATATTAAAGGGGTCTAGGAAACTGAGATTCAAAATAACATCTAAATAACCGGGTTCACATTTGTTCTTTTATTACTAATATTTTCACAGAAATTACACAAATAAATGAAAGAGTTGGTTATTAAGACACAAACTGGTGTTTAAAACAAAAACAAGAAACCACCAAAAGTACTTTGGTCAAGATCAGCTATAGAATACATAAAAAAAACTCCGCAATGTTTTTGGCACATAAATCTGCATGCAGTCTGAAAATCCCGTCAAAGTGGATTAGTACCTAACAACAGAGACCTGTTGGATCCTGGGGGCCCCCAGGTTCACCACGTCCTGATGCCGTGTAACGAAGACACCCCGGTACTCGGGGAGAATGAGTTCTGGACGTTATTCAGGTCCCCGACCCCAAAGTTCATATAGTTCCCGTTGTTGGGTGACGCCTGCACAGTCTGCATGGCTGCTGCGGGGTGGGTGCACGTGTAGTTCGTGTTGCAGCCCGGACTGTAGTTGCTGAAAGATGGATAGTTGTTATAGGTGAAGTGGTTGATGGGAGCCATGCCGTATGAGGGGTTGTAGGCGGCCGCGTCCGCCGCCAGACACGGGCTTCCCATCCCGCACCAGAACCGGCACGGACACCCTGCCGCGGCGGCGGCGGCAGAGACACCATCTCCAGGCTCTGGTCCTGCCTCTGCCGCTTGCACTTGTACCTCCTGTTCTGGAACCAGATCTTCACCTGGGTCGGCGTGAGTTTGAGCATGCCGGCCAGGTGGTCTCTCTCCGGGGCGGACAGGTACCTCTGCTGCTTGAAGCGGCGCTCCAGCTCGTACACCTGCGCCTGCGAGAACAGGACCCGCGGCTTCCTGCGTCTCCTGGGCTTGGGTCGGTCCGGATCATCGAGCTTGATGTCCTCCGCCGGTTCGGCCAAAGCACTGAAATCCTCTGTTTAAAAACACATAGATAAATGCACGGGTGATTTAAAAAGTAAAGTATCTTGTTAGTAAAATACTTGTGCAGCTGACTTCATTTATAACTTCAATTTAAGGTTAACTGGTTTTATTTACAAATCTACATTTCAGAAATGGTAATGATTATTAACTCGCATATACAGTCATGGAAAAAAATCATTAGACCACCCTTGTTTTCTTCAGTTTCTTGTTCATTTTAATGCCTGGTACAACTAAAGGCACATTTGTTTGGACAAACATAACGATAACCACAAAGATTGCTCATAAGAGTTTTATTTAAGAGCTGATATCTTACCATATTTCCATGGTTTTCTTGATTATAACCTAAATCAATTAAGTTTTTACATCAATAGCTATGGCGTTGTACTGCCAAAAACACTGCTTTTATGCATTCAGTGTTTTCTTTTCTGTCTGTTTTAGTCACATGATGACGTTTAGTGGTACCAGGTATTAAAATGAACAAGAAAGTGAAGAAAAAAATGGTGGTCTAATAATTTTTTCCATGACTGTATATATTTTTTAAGAGAGTTTAAAGAAAATACGTTTCTAGCATATTTTTTTTCCATGTATTTTAGTCATTCAATGTGTATTTTAGAACCATTTGCGCAAATGCCTGCAGGCCCAGTTTTGTGCAGGCCTAACATCTATAATCTTGTCCACCTATCATCTTACCTTTTCTTCGTTTGTCCTCGTCTGATTTCCCTCCGTTGTCCATTTCTGTGTGGGATTTGGCATAAAAAGCTGATGCGAAGTTGAGGCCGTGGCTTCTGGCGGATTTGGAGTCTTGGATGTCCTCCCCGAACAGAGAGGCGGCGGCGGACGACAAGTCCCGCAGAGGCTCCTGCTTCAGGCGGGCCAGCATGCAGGAGGAGGAGGATGTTGGCCCAGTGCAGCACTCCATGCGCGAGGACACGTCCAGAGAAGACACCATGACGTCCTGACTCTGCTCCAAATTTAATATATCCTTTACGGAGAAGGGAGTGGACGTGCTGGGACTGGGAAACATTGCCGTGAAGTAAGGGGAGGAAAAAGACAATGAATCTGTCATATGGAGGCAACAAACCCCTTTTCCCTTCCTGGTAGTATTTACTAGATTTAAGTATTAGTTTGGTGTCCCAGACTGATCTTGAGTGAAGTGTGCATTTTGAATGTCAACTCTGTCTCCAAACTTTTTTCCTGGCCCCTCTTTCTCTCTCTCTCTCTCTCTCTCTGTGACGGGGGGAAGAGGAGCAGGAGAGGAAGAAGAGGGGGGTCAGTGGAACCCTGGGCCACTGGTAGTACTTCAGTTTAATGACGTAAAGTGATGTCTGGCACATGCAAAACCCGTAGGCAGCCTTATTAGTCTGTTTCAAAAGCAGAATACAAATGATGAAAATATTCTTAATCCGATTTATTTTACTCTTTTCTTTATGGTGTTAATAATAATGATAATAATAATTATTATTGATCTCCCAGTTATTAAAAGGAAAACCTGCTGCAGCATTTTGAGGGGCATTTATAACACGTTTTTGGCCACCCAGATACAGTATTTTTATCATAATGTGCGTCAAATCTGTATAAAAACGACCAGTGAGCCACACTGTCATGGTTTGGCGCAGTGAGATGAATCAGCAGGGCTTTAATGTGTATGGTGTGTTTTGCCCTTCATCTGAGGGGAAACAGAGCAGACAAGCATCAAGAAAAAAGGGGATCAGCCAACAGGTTGGGTCCCGGAACACGGAACCTGAAACCAGGAGCGACACACTCTGCTGTCTGCCTCCGAGAGATTCTGGAGCCGCTGTCTGCCTTATCTGGATGTGATAACAGATGACAACAAATCCACACACACACACACACGCACTCCCACCCACGCTGCAGGCCAGGTTATCCTAAAGACGTGTCATGTGTGACACTTATGTGTTGGACAATAAAACCGTCTAATTTACTGCGCTAAAGCTGTGAGGAAACTGGTATTTCCACCTTTTTTCCCTTTATATCAAATACATTTATGTCATATCCAATTCAAACAGCGGCACAATTTCATTACATTATTTTGAATAAGCTGACAACTTTTAATTTGCTATTATGAACAGCATTTTTAAGGGGCCGCAGTAAAACCGAGAATAAGTGCGTAATGACGCATGACCTCCTGCGATTCTCCTTGCACCATTGGCACCAAACCTGCCATTAATGCCTGTGGAGACGGTCTTAGGAGACAGACAGCATTATCGTTTGTTTTATCTTCAGCGTTTAGCGCAGCCACGGGGTAAATGGGTCCTCCTGTCTCCGACACAGCGATTGTGTTTATAGTTTTAAAGGCTATTTGTGCGCCTCGCGAGCTGATGAATGGCAGTAAAATCTTTCGCCGGCCTCGGTCAGAGTCAACTGTGGCCCAACTCTTGCTGTAAAGATCGGATAAATCAAGTAAATGAAACACAAAACACAGTGAAACGTTTTCATTTTATAGTTGATTTTTTTTCACGAGCCTCGCGCAGTTGGAGCGCTGCGTTTCCCGGATGTGCTGTTGTTACCTGCAGAAAGAAAGAAAAAGTGCTGATAAAATGCGCACAAAACTAAAGACAATCCTCAGATCTACTGAATGCTGACTTATTCTGTCAACTGTAAATTGAACATGACAGGTCTGGCATGTGTTTCATATCCCAAATGCCTCGTGGCGCAGCAGCCCCGCGGCCCCCTTTGACCTGTCTTTCTGCAGCACATCTCCAACTCAGATAAAGCTTCCGATAAAGTAGCTTAAAAACTTCCGCTGCTCGAACGGGTGGGTATTTTTAAGGGTTACCCCCCCCCCCCCTCTCTATTTCTCTTCCTGGTGGCATGCCATGCCGTGGGTTGGTAGCCTGTCCTGTGTCCCGGAGGCCTTTAGGTGTTTATGGATCCATTAACTGTGGAAAGAGTTGGATCATATTTGGATTTAATCTGGTTTAGAGTGGCAGACCTAATATTCTGCTTTCTCCATTTAAGGGATTCAGCCACATTGTTGAAAATGTCAGAAAGTTTCATTTTAAATGTAGGTATACGTAAAAGTTTATATTTACCATATGGACACATTTGTAAAGTAAATATACAAGACTGTGGAAAGGTCTCTGGTACCGCTTGTTTTGTCATTTCATCAAAGTTTAAATGACCATCCTTGCTTATTTTCCAGTCTCTCTGAGAGACAAAAAGGAATACAAGGCTCTTAAACTTAAATAGAATTAAAAGTAATTATCATAATTTCCAACATCTTGTTTGTGTCTCAATAAAAGGAATAAATCATGCATTTGGTTCTGAAGGAGGTCTCACTAAATACTGAGTCAATCTACATTGAATATTCTCACTGTAGTTTCTCAATAAAGAGGATGAAAATTAAATATGGAAGGCAATTTAAACATTTATACAACAAGATTTTAAAGCCTTTTAAATGTATACGGGATTAATCAAAGTCAGTCTGCAGCTCCACAAGAAACACACCATCAGTTCCTGTCCTCAGACACCGCTGATACGAAGCAATCCTGCAACATATGACCCACATATGATAGAGTCCAGCACCTAGAGAGCTGAAATCCCCTGAAGAACAAGTTCTCCACGTTCAGATGGCAATTCCTGACAAATATATGGGAAAAAAAGTTCATTTTATTTCCTCTTTTAGTGCATTTTTGCAGAAAAAGTCAAAAAAGATGTTTTGCGGGAAAAAAATATTGTTTTACTTACTGCAATTTATGTGACAGATTAAAAAAAAAAGTCTGAAAAAGGTTATTTGAATAAAGGGTCTTCCTCAGGAGGTAGAGAAGTCATTAACTAACCTGGAAGTCGGTGGTTTGATTCCTGAGCTTACGGTCCATGTATTGAAGTGTCCTTGGACCAGAAACTGAACTCTGCATTGTTCCCAATGTGTTCATGTGTGACAGAAAAAGCATTGCCTTGACTGAATAGAAAAGAAAGGCCATGTAGATCTCTAGACTGAGAGAGTGGTGTGTGGATGTGTGTAGATGTGTGTAGATGTGTGTGGATGTGTGTGTGGATGTGTGTAGATGTGTGTGGATTGGTGCATAAGTGTTATAGTTTGAAGCACTTATGAGACTGGAAAAGCGCTTTATCAAATACAGTCCATTCACTGTTTACAAGAGACACACCCCAGGCAAGACAGTCATGAAATGCATAATGTTGAACAGAACAGTCATTTAGAATTATATTAATAATAATAATAATAATAATGATAATAATAATGATTGAAAACTAATAATAACTGAAGGTAGTGAGGTGTTGATGTGTGATTTTTCAATCGAAGATCTTCTGGATATAAGAATCTGGCTGCTGCTGTTCTTTTTTTTTTTTTTTTTGTGCTTACAGGGGATTTAGGAAGCTGTCCTGTTTCATGAGACCTGGGAAGATATTGTTAGAAAGTTTTGAAAGTTTTTCCACAGTTTGAAAATTATGTTCGGGTGATTTGTCAGGCTTTCCTTGGCATTACAAATTTCAATCAAATAAAAATTCTTTATTGTTTAAAGTGACAAAAATCACATGAACAGTTGTATCAAAGTGAAGTGCAACATTGCTGCACCCACTGGATTGAAATGTTTGATTTGTTTTATGGCTAAAATAAATTGTGATTTCTGCACCAGGAAAACATTTTTTTACAATTGTGCAGCCGTTTTTAAGAAACTCAAGAAAAAAAAAAAATTCAAACTTTTTTTTTTTTTCAGTATTATTCTTTAACTAGAGACTCTTCCGTCTGGACCATTAAACTCAGTCAAAGGTGTGTTGGTTTTGGTTGCCTTTTGTATCCATACTGTTGGTGGAGCGGATCATATTGATCTCGAAGCATTTTCCTCACAGCACAAACCAAATGACGACTGGATGTAAAATCGTACACCGAGAAGAACCTGATTTCACTTTGAATCATGGCTAAAACATGAACTGATCTCCCAGCCAGGTCACATCAAGAACATCACCAATCCCTGTTTCTGTGTGGTCCAGCAAACCAACAGCCTGCTGCTGTAGGAAATTCTAAGTACCACCATATTTACCTTTCTTTTCAACAGTTTATCACATATTATATTTCCCAGTGTGCTTCCTGTCCCCCTGTGTATCATTTAATGGCTCATACAGTCCAGTCTGATTCCAGTTCAAGGCCAGTTCTTAGCGACCGTCTCCATCCTCTGATGCATCCTGGGTGTTTCTCACGGCATTGGTAACTGAGGTAACTCATTGTTATGTAGATATAAATGAAGTGGTGACCAGCGAGTTAATATGTGGAGCTTTTATGTCTGCCACTCCCATGTGGGTTACGATACCCCCAGGTGGCTGTTTGGGTAAAAACATGTAAACTTTGCTTTCATCCATGGTTCTCTTCCGTTTTTATCAGAGGAGTTAAAACATAGACATCTAATTTTGGCAAAGATCATTCAGGGGTCAGCGACGTCTCATTTATCGGGTGACGTGACTGTAACCTCGAGCACCAGAAATCCAGAAGTCAAGCTGTTGTAACTGAAAACCAACTGCATCTGATGTCGAGTGCCATCTGTCTGTACGTCATTTGTCTTCTCTGTGATGGAGGGAGCAGCATCTCCTTCATCTCCCCTCCATCCTCTGCTTCCCCCTGCCTACCTCCCCCGTCCTCACACACGCTCCCCAGGTCATGTTCATAGGCTTGGCAAGGCTTCACAGTCTTCCGCTGAGTTCAAGGTGATGCGAGGGCCCTCGAGGGACGAAAGAGGATGGATCCAACTCCGGGTCTAATTTAGTTTAGTCTGCGGCCCTTCACAGCTGATGTTTGAGGTCAGCACAAGCCGTGTTGTAGTTGTGCAATGATGAATGGATTATAAGGGACAGGTTGTGCCATACTGACACAAGCAAACAGTAAAAGTGATTATCAAGCAAGCTGCTTGCTCTGTGCTAATGCTCGAGGACTTGTAGAAGACAAGAAGCAGAGCTAATAAAAATAGTATAACTTAATCACCAACTCATCTAGAGACTTTTTCTTCTGCAACAGAGATTAACCCATGAAAATCTTTCCTCTCTCTCAAGACGTTAAACTCTTACATCTGTATTGTCTCAGGCTGGCCTAGCAAACTGTGTACTCTGAAATGCCTGCCACATTAGTTCTTTTGTTAACTTTTTAACAGCCTTACTGGAGCACAGTGTACATGATCCATTTTACTACATACGCTGATCAAACAGAACATTGTGACTGCTCACTTAATAATGGCCAAGTCCTCCTCTTAAAAGAGAACATGTGAGGTTGTCCTGGGTGGGTTGTGCAGTTGGGTCTCTGGAGTCTGGAGTCCTGAAGACCAAATGAACGCCTCAGATTCTTTGCTGTGTTCTTTGAGCACTTCCAAAAAAAAAAAGATGTTAGGTGGGTCCACTGCTGACCTGCTGGGTGAGGTGGTTCATGTAGGGCGGGGATGTGAGACTCATTTTCACTGAGGGCCACATCAGCATCATGGTTGCCCTCAAGGGCCAGATTGACAGCATGAATGTAACAAAATGCAATGTAAATCAAAATAAATTAAACTACACCTTATTATAAATGGTAAATAATGGTTTCTGTATTTATTATGTATTCAAGTTTCAAAATATTTAAGTCATTATTATATTAAACTCAGGGTTTGTGGTTGTAAGAGTATCCATTACCTTGGTTTTAGAAGTGGAAGCGGTTCTTTGTTTTTCTTGCAGGCTAAATTTAGCATACTTAGCTCCGTGTTTGCTGTCAAAATGCCGATATAGATTAAACTTTTTCACGACTGACACCTCCTTTGTGCATCAGTTTTTCTTTTCTTGGACATGTTGGGGTTAGTTAGTGAAAGATTTTTCTTAAGTCCATCAGTTCTGAAAAATCATCTGCCATTATAGTTGTGGGTAGCGATGAAATGCATGATGGGAGATGTAGTTTATTGTCAATATGTGCTTTAAAGCACTGGTGTAAGCTTATTCTAAGTTTTAAAATATTGGTTTAAAATTTAAGCCAATAATGTCCAAGCTCTCAAGGGCCGCATAAAATGACGTGACGGGCCACATTTGGCCCGCGGGCCTTGTGTTTGACACATGTGATGTAGGGGAAAGATATTACCAGGCTGGGTGTGTAATTGATCTGCAAAACTTTTTTGGTAGGTGTCAAGTGCCAAAATAGGATTAATGTGCATGCCAGGATGTAGGTTTTCCCAGCAGAGCATGGCATTCTAACCATCAGCCACTGAGTGCTGTTGACTCATATTACCTTCAGCGGCCACAGTGTTGTGCTTGATCAGTGCCCACGTCTCAGGTTTCCATCAAATAAGTTAAGCTCTAAGACCTGAGAAAACACTTATCATCAGCTGGACATACGACCCTTCAGTTTCAAAACTGTGCTCTGTTGCAGCGATTCATTCAATTGTGCAGGCATCCATCTGTGTCTTCTGGAGTATCTTACACAGGAAAGCAGGCTGAATCGTCTTAAATACGCTGGAGAAATCAAAGAACAATGATCCTCACAGTGCTGCCTGCTTTGTTCAGAGGACAGTGGGTTTGTTGGAATAGGTGGTGTGATGGCGTTTTCAATTCCAACCCCTTGACGATAAGCAAACTGCAGTGGGTCCTGAAAGGTGCTTCTTTGCTTATTTATGTGGGCCGATAGAAGTCTCCCCAAGACTTTCATGCTGTGTGATGTGATGATGAGCAACAGGTCTGTAGTCATTAAGGGCAGATATGTTTCTCGGTACTGTAACAAGGCAGGATGTCTTCCACAGCACCAGAACCTTCTCCTGGCTCGGGCTGAGGTTGAAGAGGCTCCGACTGGGTGCAACGCAGTTTCATGTTGCATCATTTCTGTGTTTGTAGTAAGTAATTTTTATTTTAGTCCTGCTGTAAACTTTGTGAGTGAGCTCCAGCTGTTTATAAACATACTTTTTCTGTCATTTAGCAGCAGCCTCACTGCTTCAATTTACTCACAGCCTCTGTTGAGTTAGTAGGAAATCAACCACAGGGGGGCAGCAGCTCACCTTCTTTCACCAACTCTCCCAACATTAATATCCATAAAACATTTGCTCATTTTGACTGTTTGGATTTAGAAAGAAAGGAAAATGAAAAAAAAAAAAAAATCTATTCTGAAGTATGTTAATCTCACTGCATATGTCATGTTCTAACCAAACAAACATAATTTTCCAGTCCAGTCCAGGTTATTTGGATTTCTGCATTAAAGGTTAAACCAGTCTAACCCTGAATAAATTATTATGACTCAAAAATCTGGCAATCTAACGAGTTCATTGTGAATTTTCAACATAGAATTGCACTTAAGTGGTGTATTAGAACCATATAACTGTAGTAATGCTTTGCCTGTTTGTAAATATACAGTATAGCGGTGTCCTCCGCTGCCCCCCTTTTTTAGATATTAGTTTCCATGAATGTGAGCTTGTCATGCCAGAGTTCTGCAGCCTGCTGCTGCTGCTGTATCAGCTGCCATTGCTTTATGGTCCTTAAATTCCCCCAGCCTTCCCCGAGCCCATTTAACATGCTGACTGCCTCATTTTCCATGCAACAGGAGTTGACCAAAAAATGAGGTAAGAGCATTGCTAATAGGCTAAATGACCAACATTATAATACAGCTTGCCAGAGCAGCTTAATTTCCACACTTGGCTCATTGGATAATTCATGTGGGGACAAAGACAGTGTGGAAAGAGTCTCCATGCACGTCTTTGGTCAAGGATGAGAGACAAACACATATGCTGTTAGCTGGGATATGTGTATGTTGCCGGGACGGCCACGACTTCCTTGGCACGGTTGTGATTGCCTCCTGTTTAAAAACATGTAAACACATCACTCGCTCACTCTGAATCCATTTTCATCACCTCTAATTGTGCGGCAGGTACTGTGGCATTCACATCACCGTGTCATCATCTTGGCACGTAGCTCCTTGGCTGGGCCAGTCCAGACATTGTTTCATCCTGTTCCGGCCCATTGTTTTCAGTGTTCCCCTGTGGACTTTGAGGGAAACCAACATGACGGCGCGAACATATCTTGGGCATTCAATAAGAAGCTTGTTGAGCAATTTAAAACACAGCAGAGCGACTAAAAAGGATCATTATAATTCACTGCAAGTGCTTTTGTGTGGGTTGAGGCTCCAAATCACCTTAACAGTTACACTGCTGTATAAAGTTACTCTGTGTCTGCATGTGTGTAAGGGAGCGAGAGAGAGAGATAGTCATTGTGTGTCCTCTTCTTGTCTGTCCTCACTGCCTGTCTCTCTGTCTCTAATGGGGACAGTATGAGAAGAGAGCCTGTGCTCCGTCTGGACCTTTCTAATTGCCCCTGCCACAGAGGCCTGATACAGCAAGACCCTGTGTTCCCAGCAGGTCAGGCGTGCGTGCGTGAGCGAGAAAGAAGTAGTGAGGGAGACTCGGGCAGACAGAATCATCACTCAGGTGGTGCTCCCCTGGGTCCACCACACATTTTCAGGCCCCACATAGAGAACACTATTCATTATAAAAAAAAAAATCAGAGCTTCAGGAGCAGGCCAGCAGTGGTTGGAAGAGACATTAAAGAGGGAGGGAAAGGTGAAGGAGGAGAGCACATAGGACAGAAGCATGACCAGAGAAAGGGAGTTGAGGAATATGCTACAGGTAGATGTTGATAGTACTGTTGCTAAGTGACCTTTAAAGTGTCATCGCCCTGATACTTAACAATCATTGTTCAGGGAACATTGATTGGGATGCAAACACGCATGGGAAGTACAGACAAATGCAAAAGTTAGTATAAAAAGTTGTACTGGATACTGCAGTGTTATAAAAATACATCCACAAATGAACAACTGCATGCAACTTTTTTTTCACCGCACTGTTGTTTACTTACATGAAAAATGCATAAAATCATGTGTGTAATATCAAGTACCTTCATGAATCAAAAGCATATAGATCCAACTTTGGCAGAAACAACTTGAAGAAGTTCTTTTTGTGTGATTTTATCAGTCTCCCAGTTTTGTCCCATTCTTCAACCCGGTGCAATGTTATTTAACTTTCCTATGAACCATAATAACATGACCTCTTCATGATGACATTATTTGTGGGTTTAAATAGTTTCTCTTGTGAACAATCAGATTTTTTTTTTGTGAATAAATAGAATAAAACCTCCTGTGATCATGGGAAGATAAATTAGAAACCCACATCAGGAAAGTTTGTGAGGCTGAAAAGAAAAAGTGATTATCACATTTACTTGCAATTTTTAATTCATTTCCGTCAGGATGAAGCCAAGCACTGAAATGCAGGATGTATTTTAGTGAGTTTGCCATACTTCCCTCAAAACAGTCCCTCAAACATTGCGAGATAACATAACCATGACAAGAAGCCTGATGGAGACTGAGAGTGCAATCTTTGGTGAAATGAGATCAAGATGAATTTGTTTGGAACAAATGGGCAGTGGCCTGCATGGTCTATATCATAGCACAGAAGTGGGAGTGTTATGATATGTGTTAGGGAGATGAAATTCTTAAACTAATAACCTGTGACTACAGCAAAATGTTGGCTGACAAGATGATTCTTGACCATCAGAAGCCTGGCATAAGAGAATATGTTACATTTTGATAAATTGCATGTAGAGGACACAAATACAGGACACCAGAGGTAAGTCTGGTAAACAGAAGACTTATAATGGAAAACCCACAGCAAAACAAGAGAAAATTCAGGGAATAAAGAAGCTGGAAACAAGGGAGAAGCATGACACACAAAATAAACTGATGGATTGACAGATGAAGGCAGAGAGAGACTATATTTACACTGTATATACACTCAGGACCCAGGTTGCAACAGTCAAGACAGATGGAGTCTACAAAACATGAGAATCCAAATCAGGCATTATTCAGACAAGAAAAACAGTTATAAAATAAAAAGAATAACAAGAAAAGGGACCAACAAGAGCAACAGCACAAGTAAAACAAGATTATTATGACGTAACAAAAGCAGGAAAGCCCAACAAAACTCAAATGATCAGAGCATGATCAAATACTCCAGAATTATGACACAGTTCAGACTGGCAAAAGCCCAGGATATTAGAAATGCTGAAAAAATACACAATATGAATGTGATTCCACTGATTTGAAAAGTGCACTGATCTCTGTCTACTGCTGTTTTCGTGACTAAAAACTTTTTTTTTCTTTACATAACAGCATGTACCCGGCTGTTCAACTTTACTGTGCTAAAAGAAGCCTGATGTTAACCTTTTTTCAGAGGATGCGTTGACCTCTCTGGGCTATGAGGCTTCTGGGACCATCATGCAATGGAAATGTGCATTGTGGTCAGAGGGATCAGTAAACCCAACGAAAGTCAAAAAGGACCATCAAGACTGTTATCAAGAAACCCATAGCCAAGCTCAGTGATGCTTTGGAGTTGTTTCAACGCCCTTTGCTAAGGTCCTTTACATTTCTGCGATGACAGAATTAATGCAGAAAAAAACAATGCAATTGAAGAGCAACATATGCTGCCTTAAAGATGCGATTTTTTTCATCACTTTGATATTCATCCATTTTTCAACAAGATAATCCATAAACACATTCTCATTGCAATGTTTACATATTATATGTACTCATCATAAAGGCATGATGGGAGAACAGGATATGGGTACAGGACTGGTCTGCAGTCCTCACCTATCTTCAGTACAGAATGTTTGGAGAATTTTTGAAAAGAAAAATGTGACAACAGTGGCTCTGTATGCATCTTTATGAATGTGTTTGCAGGTAAATTTTGACAGTATGACAACGGAAGGAACCTCCCTATTTTATATTCTTAATATCAGAACACCTTTTCAGTGTTGTGAAAAGGAATGTCAGACATTACAAAATGTTAAAAGCTTTGCTCCCCAAACTTCTTTTTGGAATTTGTTGCAGCCTCGACATGAAAATGAATGTTAGGAAGGAAATGGCATGGACAAGAAAAAAAAACAAACAAAAAAGCAAATATTTTAGGCTCATACTGTTTGCAAATTTTTACATAAAAGTAAAAATAAATTTAAGAATCAAAGCATTTTCCATAATATTCCATCTTCAACTCATTCTGATTTGGGGTTGTTTCGTAATGCATTGACACAGTTTTGAATTGTAGAGCATTCAGGTGATATTTCACAGGAGTGTACTCACTTCTGTTGCACACAAACGTATGCAGCCCCATATCATCCGAGTGCATAATCTTCCTGCAGCTCTCAGGCTCTCAGCTACTGGCAGGCCAGGTTATGAAATCCACCCATGGCCAGGTTACAAAAATCCTCTGTGGCATCTGCCAGGGAAGGCAGCTCTGTGTTGACAGATGGGCACAGCATTCCTGGGCCTTGGCCTTGCCAGCACACTGCCAGGAGCTGGACAGAAGGAGCCATGGAGAGTCTGACTGGCATTTCTTTACACCTATGTGCTTAATTTCTGTGGCAACCTCGAGGCACGTACAACATGAGTTACATTCCCTGAATCGTGCTCCTTCAAACTGACACGTAGGGACAGTAATGGGTGTTCCTGGGAAATGAATGGGTAGTAATGGGTGTGGATTCAGGCATGTGTCTGTTTTTTATGAAAAGTACTATGTAAAATGGTAGCAGCAAGGTCCATTTTTATTTGACAACTTTAACTGGTTGTCCTCTGAAGTGTTTTGTTTTTTTCATTTTTTTTTTCAGTGTAACAAAACACAAGCAAATTTAAATTACTCGTAGATTATCTTTCTCATTTGATTTCTTTTTCTTTCTTTCTTTCTTTTTTTTTTTTTTTTACATATATACCAAGCTTAAAAAGTGTTGAGCAAGTTTTAGAGACATTTTTTCTTCTAGAGGTTCCCCTCTGCCAGCTGCGGCAGGCTTAAACCCATGATGGTCCAGTTATGTGATCCATGTCTAGGTAGGGATGAAAAGTTCACCCCCCCCCCCTTCCCCCATGCCTCATGCTGCTTTCACAGAGATAGTATTTTACATGCTCAAGGTGAGTGAAATACCACTGCAGCTCCGTTAGCCCATTGCTTTAGTTGCTCAAGGTCCATACCGCTCTGCTGTTTGCACCACTGACCACCTGCTTCAACATCGTTTTCAAACCAGGTCATAATAAAATCTGTATGTAGCCATTTAGCAGCCACTCAAACCACTCGTACAAATGCGGTGCAGCTGGGATGATTAATGATTTAGGTCTTCAGATTTACATGTCTCTTCTAAGTCAAACTACTTCCAACTACTTCTTGTGTTGTGGTGCGAAAAAATGTACAGTAGTGAGCAATTCAGCGGAGCATTTTGAATGCAAATATAGCTTTGGCACGGCTGACCATGCCACATTCTCCACAATCAACACTCTTTAACATGTAGCACTACGTGGACGCAATGTTCCAAGACATAGTGCACGGAGGGTACCCTGCCAACTCCTACGACAGTGAGAGATTGCAGTGATTACTCCGAAAGCAGGCCCAGTATGGACTGATGCAAGCGCGGGGCTGCAGGGAATGATTTTCTTTTCTTTTTTTTTTTCTTTTTTTTCGGAGGGGGGGGGGGGGGGGGGGGGGGGTGCTTAAGGAACATTGGCAAGTTTCACTGTGGAGAACAAAAAAGACCTGCAAACGTGAGCGAGTCACTGACCTCAAACTCACTGTTAAAACATGGTGTCCTCATTTGGTAATTATCCTCCTCCAGAGATGAGGTCAGGCTGAAAATCATCTAAAAACAAAGTGGGATGATAATGGCAGTGGTGATGACGGAAGCGAGAATGAAAAGGAGAGGAGAAGAGGACATGACAGGAAAGGGAGAGAGGGAAAGACAGAGGAGCGAGACAGTGAGGTGGAACTCGGTGCTTGGTGTGAGCGAGCATGGGAAATGCGTGGGACTTACGGCCCGTCACTGGCTCTGAGGATGGCCATGTATGTATACAGTTTATGAAGCCTTTGTTTTAACACTTAATGTCTTAAAGCCTCTGTGGATGCTCACGTAAGAAACTCACCTGCTTTCCCAAAATCCGCCGGTGAAAAACACCTTCGGAAAAGTTTTAATGCAGAACCTATTCTCTTTGTTTAAAGTTGTCACTCATGCACACACCACAGCGGATAGTGATGCTCTCCCCTTGCGGAGGAATTAATGCAAAACCAGTGCTGAATAAAATACACCACCAGAGGGCAAAATCTGGTCAGAAACCATTGCTAGGGTTCCTAGACTTGTCGTGCATCAACACACAGAAACAACACACACATAATAAAATGAAATAAAAACATGCACACGTCCATGTGCATTCAGCAACTATTTAGCACACATACAAACGTGTCATCTGTCAGTATTACATTTGTCCTCTCAAGCTTACATGAAACATATTCAATCCACAACTTTAACCTTTATTCTAATGGATTCTGTTTCATGCATATTTCTAGATATAACAGGATTGTCATTGACAGCACAAATGCAGTGTAGAAAATATTATGCTCAGGTAGCAATTTTGTCATTTATAAAGCCATTGTTTTTTTCCATAGTCCGCCAGGGTAAAACATCCACACGGGTAGATGTAATTTCTGAGTTGTGAAAACCTGATAGTGAGTTTCTTCCAGGCTATGCTGCATTGCTACACCACGGCCAAACTCAGTCTTCAGCCTGACGTGGTCTTTTCTCATGTGTTGGTTAGTTTCATGGCTGAGGTGCTGGTGAAGCCTCTGGGAAGTCTGATTACCCTTTTGAAATAAGACATTTCAGTCAAAGTTTCCTGCAGTGGTTGATATGTGGTGCTGCTCTGTGAGGCCAGCTTTGCTGAAGCAAGACTGCGAAGGGCGACTCTAAAATTGGCAGCATGGTGCTTTTTACGCAGCATTTACCGCATGCAGCTTCATCGGTGCAAGAAACGCTGCCCCATGTCAGTGCAACTTAACTCACGCCAGGGTTTTATGCGTCCTATATATCTGCTCAGAGATGTTAGCCATAGGTGGTTTAGGTCAGCTGTTGTCAAACCCGTACTGAGGGCTGAGTGAAGCCGAGCCGCTGAGGGCCATGACGTGTGCTGTTACTGCATGCGTGTGCACTTTTATACAGCTTTAATTACAGCCTGTGAACACAGACAGACTTGTTTATTCTGCTGCGTAGTATACACCGAGTCCTGGTTGGCACCACAAACACACATGCCACACACACTCACACACGGCTTTATAGTAGTAAAATTATCTATCCTGGACAGCACAGGTTGTACCAGCCAGTTTGAGTAAGTAACTTCTTTTTTATGTCCATAAACCGAGTCATTTATGGCCGTCTTAGCACAGAGCATCATCACAAACGGCCAAGGTTCTCTGACATTAAATCCCCCCCAATAATTTTATGCCATAAACAATAGTCATATTTTTCTGCTTTGTTGCTATCAAGCGCTTCAAAGTTTTCCAGAATGGTAGTAAGCAAGTCGTCTTTGAATTTCTTCAGCCTAGACAAAAAGGCTATTTAAAGGGCATTGGCCTAACATTGGCTGCTTTATTTTGAGTAGACGAAGAAGGTATAAATAGACTTTGAGGAGTGCAACAAGCGAATGCTTCATGTTAAATGGTTGGCATTACATCATTGCCTGTGAGAGTGAAGTTCTGGAGAGGCACTGGACTCTTTGGGCCAGCCATTATGGTTTGTACTAATGTTCTGGTTTCACAATCCAAACATTCTAAGAGCTGTTATTTGCTCTCTTTTTCCCTTTTACTCAGTAATTCTGCTTCTTTTTTTCAGCTGAACAGAGCTGTCAACAGAGGATTAGATGCAGCTTTACATGGGACACAGAAAATGGATGGAGGAGGAAGGAAGAAGAAAAAGAAGAGGAGAAACAAAGAGGGACGGAAGTAACTTAATCAGAATCCAATTTCAAGTTGGCACATTTTTTTCCACCGTGAAGTTAGAACGTAGAATGTCCTCATACACACTTTACCTTCTTCATCACGGCACACAGCGGCCGTCCAAAAATGTCTGGAGAGAAGGAGAAGTTTTAGTCCATCTATCCAACCATCCATCATCTTCCGCTTGGTCCGGAGTCAGGTCACGGGGGGGAACAGGTTCAGCAGAGAGGCCCAGACCTCCCTCCCCGCGGCAGCTTCCACCAGCTCCTCTGGGAGAACACCGAGGCGATCCCAGGCCAGCTGAGAGATATAATCTCTCCAGGGTGTCCTGGGTCTGCCCCGTGGTCTCCTCCAAGTTGGACATGCCCAAAACACCTCTCCAGGGAGGTGTCCGGGGGGAATCCTAGCCAGATGCCCGAACCACCTCAACTGGCTCTTCCCGATGTGAAGGAGCAGCGGCTCTACTCTGAGTCTCCTCCCGAATCACTGAACTTCTCACCCTATCTCTACGGGAGAGTCCAACCTCCCTGCGGAGAAAACGCATTTCCACCGCTTGTGTCCGCGATCTCATTCTTTCGGTCACTCTCTCTTAACCACAACACTGCCTCAAGTACTGCCCTCGATTTCCATGCGATGTTGCAGAGACGTGTCAACCAAGACAGTCCAACAACATCCAGAGCCTTCAAGAACTCAGGGCAGATCTCGTCCACCCCCGGAGTCCTGGCCACTGTGCAGCTTCTTAACTACCTCGGCGACCTCAGCTGCAGTAATGGACGAGTCCACCTCTAAGTCCACAGGCTCAGCATCCTCTACAGAAGACATGTTGGAGGGAGTGAGAAGGTCCTCGAAGTATTCCTTCCACCGCCGAACGACATCTCCAGTTGAGGTAAGCAGCACCCCACCGATCAATACCTGCCTACTGCTTCCAGAGTCCCACAAGCTAACCAAGCCTGGTAGGACTCCTTCTTCAGTCTGACGGCCTCTCTTACCCGAGGTGTCCAGCACCAAGTTCGAAGGATTGCCGCCACGACAGGCACCAACGACCTTACGGCCACAACTCTGGTCAGTCGCTTCAGCAACAGAGGTGTGGAACATGCCCATTGAAACTCTGTTGAAGGTGTGAGTTGAAGATCTGTCTGACAGATCTTTCTGACAGGTTTGCATGGGAACATCCCAGAACATCTGCCAGATTCTGGTCTTTTTCTGCCAGATGTTTCCAGCAAACCCTCACTACACTTTGACTCTGACTGGCATTCTCCCCCGTCATCTGATCCAACCCACCACCAGGTAGTGATCGGTTGACAGCTCAGCTCCTCTCTGGACACTCAGGTGAAGAGAGGAGCTGAGCTGAGAAGTTTTATTAAAGCCATGAAAATGATTCATCAGCAAGGTGTGTCTTAGTACAGATGGTAGATTAATCACAAAACAAGCCATCATACATCTTACCTGCATTTATTCTCCGCGAGGATCAGATTCTAGTCTTTTTCAAACACGGTCCAAAATAAGCCGACGCAGCAGATTTGCAACACCGCGCTTGTGACTTCAAATGGGCTCACACACATAATTTTCTTGAATGTGTGGTATTTGAAAAAAAAATTCTGGTGCAGAGATAATAAAACATCAATTGTCTAGGGGGCATTTACAAAGACTGGCTCTGCTCTGTGTGATGGATGGGAACTCTTGGTTGTGACCCAGCTGCGTTCTAAATTTTCACTGTTTTTCTCTGTGGCTGCAGTCATACAGTAAAACACGTACTTCAAAAACAAAAAAAAAAAAAAAGAGAGAGATTTAAAATCATTAAGATCTCCTTCAAGCCTCCCACACACTTTTTGTCATGCCAATATATAACTGAGGTTTTCTGGTATGAGAACCTTCATCAGGGAAACAGTCTTATAGCAATTAGAAAACATCATGAAGAAGCAATTGAATAAGTATAGAGCCAATCACATTCTCCAAATGTCACTAAAAGAAATAAGTATAATTACCACTTGTAACTCTTAAAGACTTACAATCTGACATGTTCTTCCAAGTTCAGAACTATAAAACAAATGAAAGTAAAATGTCATGAAAGACAAAAGCCCATAACCTTTGATATACTTCATCAAATATAATCCATGATTATCTGTGTTTTATTAGAACCACACCACACATAGAGAGGGTTCCAAGACAAACAAGTTATACGGATATTATACTGATATATTCAAAATCTATGTTGATCAGTTAAACCCCTTATATTTTTGTTCTCATTTTATTTATGATCAAAGAAGGTTCAGGATCAGACTTTAAGATATGCCAATGTTTTTATAAATATCTCTTATGACCACAGAGTGGAAAAACTGTTGAATAGCTGCACGTAGCTGAGAAATTCTTCTCCTCTTTTAATATAATCTTTTAAAGTCGATTCAAATGAGTTCTTTTTAAAGCCAACTCCTATGCTTCACTTAATCCAGAAAGATGGATAACTCTGTTGCCTAAATCTATTTCTCATTGATCTCTGATTTTTCAATAAATTTTAACTACTGAGTAGAAAATCCTTCTTGGTTAAAAAAAAATAAATTAATAAATAAAAAATACTGATAGGAAAGCTGTTGATGGAAACTAGTGGCGAAACAACAAGGAGCTTTTGTCAAAGCTTGTCAAAGTTGTAATGAGGGAACCTTTGTCTTTTGTGACCTATATATCTAAAAGATTGATAACTATAATTAGACATAAACTTTGAAGAGCACAAAGGAGTATTTCATGTTAAAATACAACTCCCCTCCCCTAAAAAAAAAAGAGACACTCCTTCCCTGTCCTACTAATATTCCATCCTTCTGAGACACATGTAGCCTAAGGTATGATCACAATTAAAGACACACAAATCAGCAGGATGCTCAGCTATTGTACATTCAGTCCCTCACAGAGCAAACAGAAATGCAATATTTTGACAAATAGCGTGCAAGCTGAAGGAAAGTCAAATCACCCTTGGGTCACTGAAAAAGGTTTCTGGAACATCATTAGTTTAAGATTAATACAAATGGTGGGCCCTGGAGGGAAAAATGTTGGTTCATTACACAGACAAATGATGAAAGAAATGAAGCCAGTCTACCAGCCGTGATGTTTTAAAGCTAGCATGAAAGCTGAGCCTAACAACTGGTCTTTCACCTGGTGTTGGATCACTGAAGGCGGATTTGTCAATGCTGCCATCGTCTCAGCTATTCAAACCTTACTTCCCTAACCTGTAGTTATTCTGCAATTTCAAACGAGCAAGTGTCTTCTGTTCTTCTGTTCTTGCTCTTGTTATCTGGGCATACACGTACACTGTATGTGTGGGTGTGTGTGCGCATAGCGAAATTGCTTAGGGTCACTGACACAGTTCAGATGGAGGATTCATTGGATTTTCAGAATATAGTGAATGAAGAGCTTTATGTATCCTTCCCAATGCTAATGGGGTCCATACCCTGACAAAGAATCTGCTTGGCAACAATGAATATACTGTCTCACCAGTAAAGCTTTGGCTCGAAGCCTGATGTGGGTTTGTGGATGGCAGAGTTTTCCAGGTGCTTGATTGCCGTTTCAGTGAAAAAAAAGCTCCTTGAATAATTCTCCTGCCATCTCAATATCTCCCTAATCATCCATTTCATAAGAGACAGAGAAGAAAGGAGACTGAATCCTGAGGAAAAAAAAAGGGGAGGTCACGGAGTTTTTCTCTGTAGTTATATTAAACAAAAACTTGATTACTAAGATTACTCAAAGAGACAGAGAGAATGAAATACAGAGAATAAAGAGAAAGTGCTGTGTGCTTGGTTGAAGGAGCGCTTGGCATGGTTGGCGTTACGCCATGGCCTGCACTGTCTAGTGCATGCCACTCATTTCTGTGTGGAGCTGAAGCTGTCGCCACATGGACAGCTGGTTGCGAGCTCCAGAGCACAAACCACCAAATCCTGTTACACCATCGGTAAGCTATAAATGAATGTTGTCCACAGATCTGCATCAGTTTACCATCTCTGCATCACTTCCAAAGAAATTTGTCTAAATGCCATAAAACTGACCTGAGACCAACGAGTGGAAACAAAATGACACCCTCCGGCATTTGACTGCAGTGCAACAGGACCCTGTCCTGAGTTAGATGAGCCTGCTTTCAATCAGCACACATCACGCTGTATATCAGGTTTAATTAGTGTACGTGGGCCTGCAGAGCAGAGCTCGGTTTGAGACATGAGCTTTCCGTGCACGGCAAGCTCTCCCCCACACAGCACGGCCAGACCTCGTGCTTATACGGCATGCAGTGCGTGGGATGTGACGCACAACATTTTCGGCTCTTTATCTTTCATCTTAACAGCACATGTGTCGCCGTCTGTATAAGATTCCATAACAAATGGATGAAAAACATAACAACCCGGACATCCATTTCCGTGCCGCCCTCACACAAACACCGCGGCGCTCATCAGTGCCAAAAGTTTTACAAGTCTTATCTGAGTGTATGGCCTTTAGAATTACAGAGCTGCAAGGGAGGAAAGATGAGGATAACAAAGGAAATGATACATTATAGGAAGATGACCTTTACATACCAACAGGTTTAGGGGCACGATTGGCGATAAACTATTGTTAGGAAAGCACAGGTATACAGAAAACTCATACATTACCAAAATAAAACATAATTTTAACATCATTTGTAGAACTTTCAGTTGCTGTAATAATAGTTCATAGCTTTACTTTTTTTTTTTTTTTTTTTAGAAACTATGGATCTACATCATGAAATGATTTCTGAGCAAAAAGCATCCTCATCACATAATTAAACAGACATATTATGGCCATTTCTCAAAAGCTGACAAAATTGACTGAAGTATAAATGAGATGCTTTGGTGAAAATACAACAATGTTGCAGACCTGAAGCACCTTTTTCAACTGTGCCTTTACATCTCTATGCAGCGCTGTTCGTTGACTCTGCCGCTCCGCTGCATCCTCTCATCTGCAGGAAGTGCCTGTGGCACATACTGCTTTGCGTTACCCACTTCTGAGGTACAGAAACCGCTGCATGATTAGTAGTTGGGTGGAAATCAAAAGGGAGAACCTGCTTCACGCCACTCAGGTCCTGCACCGCTCGCCATCATCGAAGGGAAAATGAATTCACAAGTTTGATAAAATATCATACAGGATGACACACTACAGGCTGGCAGCTTAAGAGCTGAGGCTCAGTAGAAGTTGAGTGACGAGGCAGGACAATGAACAAAAGCATCAAAGTAAATCCACCACAGAATGGTTAAAAAAAAAAAAAAGAGGCGTTTTGTAGTGACTCAGTCAGAGCCCAGGCCTTAACCCGATAGAGACAACTGTGGAATGAGCATCAAATGAGCCATTCACACCAGACATCTTACAAATGTGTCTGAGCTGAAGCAGTTCTGTAATGAGGAATGGTCAGTTATGCACATGTGATCCAGAGCTACCAAAAGAGCTCGCTCAAAGTCACTGCTGCCAAAGGAGGTTTGACCAGTGATTAACTGAAAGGATTTATTTACTTTTTCTCACAGCACTGTAAATATTTAATGGCTATGTTCAGCAAAGGCACAATAAATTATCATTGTTTATATGTTATCAGCTTAAGCACATTCTTTTTTCCTATTATTATGACTTAGATAATGATCAGATCATATTTTAAGACAATTCAAATGCATCTCCCTTGCCACTTTTTATGCAATCAACCGCAGAAATAATTGACTTTTTTTCACAACATGACCCCTAAAATCCATATTATGGAGAGATTTGAAAAGCTGTATTTTACGCAAAACCACGATAGTTTTATTAAAATAATTACTTATTTTTTTCTAAACCCACAATCTGCTTTGGTGCCAAAGGCTAAAAAGTATTTGATTCCACCTCCAACAAGAACAGTGGACTGACATGACTGACATGACATGGAGCCATGATGCATGATATAAAACAACAACAAAACTGATCTGCATTCACATTATATTTCAACTCTGAGACAAAGAAGTTCTCTATATTACACCATCATAAGCGTGAATCACATGGCCATCCATGCCCGCTGTGAATGCATGCATGAGTGAAAACAGGCTGAAAACTCTGCTGGACAAAGCCTTTGTTGCAGATTGCTGTTTTAATGGCTTTCATTCTGCACAGTTAGGCAGATGCAGTATTATTAAATACAGACTTTGGGTGCATAACAGCTGATACTAAAGACTTCAAAGTCAGCAGCACTTGTTGCTCCGTCTCAACGTTTTTGTTTACACCATTGTCCACTGTGTTTTCCAGTGATAGTCATGTGATATAATCTTGGTGTCTCAGGAGAGGGTATGGAGTGAACCAAAAGAGTAAAGCATGGAGAACCTGTGCAGCTACATTATCTTTTTCAAATGGTTTCAGTTCTGTTCATCCGCATTAGACTGCAACAGCTGAGCTTACGCTGAAATGCTGCCTGTAGCTGATTAAAAAAATTTCCATTTTCAAGAGTCAGATTTCCTAGAATTTGTGTGTGTGGCAGGCCTAACTGTAACAAATGCATTACATTTTAAAATGAAAACATAGTCATGTGGATGTAGCCTGAAATACTGAAACATTTCCATGGTTTCTAGAAACATGATATGACAGCATTTTATTCTGGCAAATAGGCTGCTTTTATAGCGACAAATATCACTGTTGAACTGCAGTCAGCTACTTGTTGCTCACGATACTCAAAAATACAGACACGCACACCAAAGGCAAACAGGCAAAGAAAAAACTAATTGATTATAAAAAAAAAAAAAATCTAATTCAAGAAGATTTAATCAGCAGACCAAGTGGTGACAGATGAGGGTGTCAGGATTAGATATAAAAGAAATAACCGCTAAGGACTGAGGTTGTTTTCACACATGTTGCCGCTCATCCTGGTGTGCACCATATTACATCATATCATCTTTCAGTTCTGTTCAGGTTCACGTAATGTTGTTTTCACTGTTGCCCAAACGGCGCATCAAATGTCATGTGACAGCGGTCAATGCTGTCATTGGTCAACAGCAGTCATCGGCAGAGCGTCATGTGTCCATGAACAACCAGCATGGAGGGAAGTGCTGAAAAGTAAAGCAGCACAACAACTGTCTTGTTGGCCCAGAGTTGGCCATTTTTATCTAGATAATTTGTTTGTTGAAGAGCTGAATGGCTCGTAAATGAAGTGGCTGGAAGCTGTTTATCCACGACTGCTAGCATGGAAGTGACAGCATAACAACTGCCCGACTGATACTAAACCTGCAGCAAAGTTAAGACACAGCATGCCAAAACTAAAATTATATAATCTATAAATAAATAAACTGCTCGAAAATAATAAGGAGAAACACTATCAAACTATGGAGCCCCGTTTGGGTCATAATTCAATGAATAAATGAGTCTAAATAATGGACAAATTTATTTATTGAATTATGACCCAAACGGGGCTCCATATCAAACAGACATGTACAGGGCTATGTTAAATATAAATAATAAATTAAGTTATCAAATGTACAGGACTATGAAATTTGGATAACACTCTTCAATATATTCATGTGGAATTTGTATTGGCACCAGTGCTGTGCTTGTTTGGTGACAATCGTGCACTTCATTTATAAATAATCTTAGCTGGTGTCGCATATTGTCAATCAACAACCCCAATCCGAAAGCATTTGGGACGCTGTGTAAAATGTAAGTAAAAACAGAGTGCAAATGATTTTCAAATATTAGAAACCCATATTTTATTCCCAACAGAACATAAAGAAAATATCAGATGCAGAAACTGACACATTTTGCCATGTAATGGAAAATATTAGCTCAATTTCTGACTCTGATGGCAGCAACACATGTTCCTGCGTGTTAGATGTCAAACACTTTGACGATCACATCATCTACAGTACATAATATCATCAAAGGATACAGAGTCATGGAGTGTCTGTGTGCATGAGGCAAGGCCAAAGGTCGAAAACTGGATGTGTTTAACAACAGTCATGATTCTCTACTGGAGATCACTGTATGAGCTCAGGAACACTTCTAGAAATCACTGTCTATGAGCACAGTTTGTTGTGCAATCCACAAATGCAAAGAAAAAAAGCCATATGTGAACATGACCCAGAAACGACGCTGTCTTTTCTGGGCCAAAGCTCATCTAAAATGTCCTGAGGTTACATGGAAAAATGTTCTGTGGCCAGATTAATCAAAATTTTGAAATTCTTTTTGGAAACCACAGATGCCGTGTCCTGCAGACTGAAGAGGGACCATCCAGCTTGTTACCAGCAGACAGTTCAAAAGCCTGCATCTCTGATGGTAGGGGGTTGGATTAGTGTCCATGATGTGAGCAGCTTCCACATCTGGAAAGACACCATCAATGCTGAAGAGTACATAGAGGTTTTAGACTTTAGAGCAACATCTGCTCCCATCCAGACAGCATCTCTTTCAGGGAGGCCTCGCATATTTCAGCAAGACAATCCTAAACCACATGCTGCATCCATCAGAACAGCATGGCTTCACAGGAGAAGAGTCTGGGTGCTGAACTGACCTGCCTGCAGTCCAGACCTTTCACCAACAGGAAGCATTTGGAGCATCATAAAATGAAAAATCCAGCAGCAAAGGACTGTTGAGAAGCCAGAATCCTGCATCAGACAAAAATGGGACTACATTCCTCTACTAAAACTCCAGAAACTGGTTTCCTCACTTCCCAGACGTTTACAGACAGTTGTTAAAAGAAGAGGGGATGCTACATGATGACAAACATCACACTGTTCCACCTTTTTTGACATGTGTTGCTGCCATCAAAGTCAAAATGAGCTAATACTTCCATTAAATTGCTAAAATGTCACAATTTTGACATCTGGTATGTTTGTTATGTTCTATTGGAAATAAAATATGGGTTTATGAGATTTACAAATCATTGCATTCTATTTTTATTTACATTTTTCACAGTGTCTCAACTTTTTTTGAATTAGGGTTCTACATGCGTTCATCGTATCTTGCACAGCTGCATAATAATCCATTTACTCATAATAAGAAAAAAGTAACAATTACTAGATAGCTTCATACTCTGAAAGTAGCTGCAGACTGTAGCATTGTACCCATGTTAAAGTTCACTGCAAGCCACACTGTAAAACAGGCATCCAATGAAATTGGCTACGACATCATGTTTTTTGGTATGCAGAGTGTAAGATAACAATACCTGCTGTTGAAAAACTAATCCTTACAGAAAATTACATGTACACGTACAAATATTTCCAAATATGCTGCAAAGGTCAGGCACAAATTCAGACCAGCGTTTGGCTGTTCTAGCAATTGAGAAGCACACAAACATCCAGATAAACATAGTTGTATCACTCTGGAAAGTTCACACGACTCCCTGACAATGCCTAAACATTGCAATTTCGATTTACACACCCTGAATCATTACACAAAATGCAGGTATTTTAGGTAGGCCGAAATTGTTTTATTATTTTTAACACAGTAATTGCAAGGCAAATGGTCTTAATTGTAACCCCAGCCTCTGAAATAAACAAGGCTGAAAAATGAAAGTAGTGATTATGGTTTCCTTTGGCCTGATGTGGGATTTGTGAAGCTGCTGCCAGCTGCGTTTCCATGTCACTGTTTCGAGTTCCTGCCCAATATAGACACACTGAATCACTCATCAGAACGCATGCCTTAATGGAGGACAGTTCTGTCCAGCTCAGGAGAGATGCTGAATCTATCCACCCCCATCATTCCTCCCTCAGTGGAATGTTCCATATGCTGCACCCTCCACAATTACCCTTCGGCCTGTGATGAATGGTGGAAAAACTGGATTTGACAAATTATATCTATTAATGCTTCTCTTTTCCACAAAACAGTTAAATCATTACACTGCAACCAGAAGCCATGTACAAATGTCGTTACGAAACAGGAGGGGCTTCAGTGCTTGAGTTGGACAAATGCTCAGGCGAGAGACAAAGCCAGTTATCTCAGATTTCTGCTTCTCCTGCTTTATTTCTTAACTGCCTTTAGCAAGAGCTCTGTTCGCACTCTTCACTCTGTTCGCACTGTTTTTTTTTCCTCCTCCAAAATTTACACAACATTAGTTACACGAGCACGTATCTGGTTGCTTTCGGTATCAGCAGCTGCTGTACGGGGTCTTTGATTCATGCACCAGCGTGTCGATGGCTTCCAGAGTCAGGTGCTCATCTGTCAGTCACGACAAGAGCTTGTTGCTGCTGTGTGGATTGTAGGGCAGAGGTGAGAGTTGTGACCTTTTTCTGCATAGACTCGATTCTTGCAGCTTCAGCTTGGCGCCCCTGCTCCCACCACGGCCATTTTGCTGCTGTGCCAGTGTTATGTTTGGACAGCTCTAGGCAGAACTGAGGCGCTGGCAGCACACTACCCTTGAAGCGCACATACGCACTCACACACAATGCCCAGGCCTGTCCAAAACAGGTGTGATGATTTGACACCCTGGTTAGGTATTCATTTGGTTTGTTTCTGTTTTTGATTGTTTATGAATGCCTTGCCAGTTGAAGTGGTGTCCCCATATGCAGAAGCAGACACATGGCCATGCTAGTACACACACACACATGCACTAAAAACCATCTCGTAGATTCTAATAAAATCACCTAAATAGAAAGCTTCTTCGTTTTATTGTTGGGCTCTCATAAAAGTAAGAAAAGAACAGAAATAAACACCCTAAATGAAGCAATCAACATTTTTGATATAAAATTATTCAGTTCTTTTCTAGAAATTAGAGGATTTGTCACACTTAATTATTTATTGTTTTGCCCTATAGAGGTAATAAGGTATTTTGTTTATTTCAACATGGTTTTGTTTAAAGAAACAGATGTTGTTAGACGTCTCTTGATTGTAGATGTTGACAGAGATACTCCCACTTTCATGACTTCTGTTGATGTTGTGAAGTGGGTTTTTCTTCACTAAGGAAAATATTCATCCACTTTAGTTTTATGCTGTGGCCTTCCAGGTCTTCTGATGTTGTTGAGCCCACTATTGTTTTAGTTTTTTTAAGAATGGACCAAACTGTTGAAACTGATCACACCTAATACTTTTACTATCTCTCTGATAGATTTAGATTGTGTTATTTTGTTTTTTTTCCCCCTCAACCTAATGACTGTCCTCATTTACTTGTATTCAGATCTCCTTGGACTTCATATTAGTAGCTCCAGTCAAACAGCTGCCAAATGCCAACTCAACACTCGGACCAAACCTGGCCAATTACTGTCTTTTCAGTCAATTATCCAAATACTTTTGGAGCATTTGAAATGAGATTCTTTGCTTAAAGTGGCTATATTCCTGAATGGTCCTGAAAGTACGTAATGTGTCACCACCTGGAAAAACCTGATCTTTCCTTCTGGTCATCTCTGTGTACCATTTAGTGTCTAGCCTCAACTGTCTTCGGTTAAATCGAGTAAAGCGTTACTGTGTGGCCCATTGTGAGAGCGAAAACAGAACCCTTCAATTTCATGAGTCTGCCATATAAATATGACCCAGAGAGCACACAATGAGCTAAATGAACTGGCAGGATCCAAGATGCAGAACAACATCAGCGCTGTCTTGAAAGACCCTCAGGAAGCAGTGATGCTCCTCCAGTCACGAATCTGCCACCAAATGAGGAAGAAAATTTAAATACACTAATGATTTACAAACATGAAATAAGTTTTTAATTGGGACTAATAGTCGATCTGAAGTTCAAACATTTTTTCTCATGGAATGCTGAGCTGTGATATTTATAGATATGCATAAAATTGCATTTCAACATTCCCACAGCAGGCAGGAAGACAGAAACAGAGAGGCGATGGCATACGAAAATAAACAGGTTTCAGAAGAAAGTTATAAAAGAGACTAAATGAAAGGTCTAAGTGAGTGCTTGCCAGCTGAATCTGAAGAATCTGAATCTGAAGGATCCTTTCACCGAATGTGTTCCCATCTGTGTTGGGCACTGCTGCTCGCGTGCTGTTTACACCTGGTTTTAAAATCCATCCTGAGTGATCTGATTACAAGTGGGCATCCCTTAGTCCATCCGTTCACACCCACCGGTAACGTGTCTCCATCGGCAAGTTTCAACGTGTGATCAGATTTTAGGACCCCATATGCAAATAAACAAGTATATGACTTGAAGACCAAATGCATTGTTGTTTTTTTTAATTACTGTAGGCAGTGATGAACCATATCGTGCCTCTTCAACAAAAAGTAGAAGAACTCCCTTCCTTTTTTTTTTTTTTTTTTTTTTTGTTCTAGTTTAAGGGATACTTAACAGATTAACTGTGCATACACAACAACAATAGTGCTAATAGCAGTACAAAGCAAAGGCAAATCAAAGCAACGCAGACAAGTCCGTGACTTCATGGTTGCGAGTTGTTGCTTTATACTTTAATGTGACATTTGTTTAAACAGAGCACGTCACTGTGGCCCAGAGCACACTGCATCTACACTGCTAAAAGAATGTGGTCACATGTGGTCCAGACCACCTCTGAACATGGTTTGAAGGGCAGAATCTCGGTGTGTCCTCAAATGCACCCAGGGTTCATTTACACCTGTATAAGGCTGCCTGCTTGTGATCAGATCACTGAAGATGGATTTTAAATATAGGTGTAAATAAGTCCTAAGTATGTTTTTTTTAATCTGTAATAGTGAGCCCTTTCCAGCTTCTGTTACATACAGCTGTTTTCTTTTTATGTAGTTTCTTTTTGGTTTCTATTCAGAACACTTTGCTGTTACTGGTTTTTCTGAAATTGCAGTCTTTCATCCACCACTGAAATGACCGTTATTATTGTGACGCTGTTTATGAAATTGAACCATATGCCACTTGACTATTGCTGGATAAATTGGTTAAATCTGAGCATTAGATGCTGAGAGGTGAACGGTTAGAGATGCAGGAGCAAGGCAGGACGCAGGCCACCAGCCTGATACCAACATATGCTTTCTGTGCATGACTTATATAAGGTGGAAACATAAATCTGCTGTTTTAATGCCTTTATTCCCATTAAAGGGCTATACAGTATCTGAATGAAAAAAACTCCATTGACATTTTATCGACGCGCCAATCTCATGTGCAAATATGCCCCAAGACCATTGAAATGATTGAATATAATGATGTGAAATAGTCATGATTTTTTTTTCTTTTAATGGCTGACGCATGAAAATACTTTTAAATGAAACCACGCTAATGTAATATCTGCTGACAAAATGTTTCAAGTAAAGACAGCAGAAGTTAAAATGCTGTTATTGAATTAGTTTTTGTTTGAATATTTCTCTGACATTAACATGGAGTTGAGCTTAAACAGAAAAACAAGTTATTCGTCTGATATTACTTTGTAAGTTGGTAATGCATTCATGCATTCACATGAAGATCATTGAGTGTGACATATTTAACCTTAAATGAAGAAATATGCATATTATTTGCAGCCACTCTCAAGATTCAGTACTTCTCCAAAATCTTCTTCTTTGAACTAATTAAAGAAACCGTAATGAGAGAGACTGTATGTTGGCAAATCCCTGAACAGCCAGTGGCAGCTTATCCTCCTCAACAGGAACCACCTTGATTAAGCCCCTCTCAGTGTGTCCAGGCTTATAGAGACGCATTTCCACACAAAATCCTTGCAGCTGCAAAAACATTCACTCCGGAACACTGGCACACACAACATTAGGCTAATTTGAAGCTTTAGCGAGATTGTAGTTGCTCCCAAAGCAAAGGACAAGGTTCATATGTGAAGATATTTTGATGAGCAACACTGACCAACATAAGCCAGTAAGCTGAAGGGCATTAGTCACCTCAGTTCATCTCTTATGCTTCCATTAATTTCTCAGATCATGCATCTCTGTCACTTAGCATTTAGAAACAATCATAATCTGCGCCATGAGAATTTACCATTACTGCGAATGTGCTTTGCCATGGATGCCTCTTGTTCTTCCTCGTAATCCTCAGGTAGCTTTCCATTTGTGTTTCCCAGAGCTACATCAATGCGTAGAGAAGATAACATAAAGGAGGAACGGCTCTTTGGCTCGCTAAGGAAGCAGCAATCTCAATACCTCTTGCGGTTGCTTCTGCTTGGTCAGACCATAATGAAACTAGCTTAATGACCGCTGTGAGGACAGCTCAAGAATCAACACCAGTCTCAAAGCTAATGAGCTGTGACTAGCCAAACTGTAACCTGATTTTTGCAACCAATAACACAACACTCTCTTAGTGTGAGGATGTTTAAAGCCTGGATTCACCGTGATGGTGGAATTGGAATGTGTGTGTGTGTGTGTGTGTACGTGAATACAGTATGCACATGTCTGGATATATGAATGTGGTCAGAGAGGCATTTGGCAGCAGACATGCGGATTCAGCCCAGTCACTTCAGGATTTCAGAAACAGTTTAAGCCTTGCTTTCTGCCATTTTATACACCAAGACCTTTTATAAATTGAGACCTTTTGACTTCTTTGGCCTATTACCCTACTGATCCTTTGAGAGCCTCTGAAACGTCTCTGATTTGCAGAGGCACGGACTCCACAAGACCTAAAAGTGAAGTCTGGCACTGCAACATAAACAGCAGATCCTTTAAGACCTGTAAGTTGCAAGATCTCTCGACCCTCTCGTCCGTTCATGGCTTGGCCTTCCTTGGACCCCTGTAGACTATGAGCACCACTCAGAGTCTTTGTTATATAAACACATATTGATACATGAAGCTTGAGTAATTGTTCGAACTTGGAAATCTACAACCCCAATTCCAAAACAGTTGGGAAACGGTATGATGTGAGCAAAAACAGAAACCAGTGAGTTGCAAATCTCATAAACACGTATTTTATTCCAAATAGAACATAAAGAACATCAATTCGAATCAGATCGTCACATCAGATGTTGAACCTGAGACATTTTCTGCATTCCTGCTACTCTCAGTAGTGAAGACTTTGTGAGCTTTTTTAGCGGGAAAATAATCAAAATTAGAGATGAGATTGGCCAGGCCCAACTGTTGGCGGCTGTGGACGTCCCTGCAGCTTCGCTGATTTCTTCTGTTTCTGATTTGACTCTGGAATGTTTTTCTCCTGTGGGCCTCTCTGAGTTGACCTCAACTATCAGTAAAGCTAAACCATCTACATGTCTGTTGGATCCCATCCCAACTCAACTGCTCAAAGATGTTATGTCCTTTATTGGTATATCAATTTTGGATCATATTAACCTATCTCTACAATTAGGATATGTACCACAGGTTTTTAAAGTTGCAGTCATAAAACCTTTGCTCAAGAAACCATCTCTTGATCCGGACATCTTGGCAAACTATAGACCAATATCCAACCTCCCATTTATCTCTAAAATTCTGGAGAAAATTGTTGCTAGCCAGTTAGGAGAACACCTGCATAGAAATGATCTATTTGAGGTCTTTCAGTCAGGGTTTAGAACTCATCATAGCACAGAAACTGGACTGATTAGTCACCAACAACCTCGTCATGGCCTCAGACAGGGGATTAGTTTCTGTCCTTGTTCTGCTGGACCTCAGTGCTGCTTTTGATACCGTTGATCACAGCGTTTTGCTGCATAGATTAGAGCACACTGTTGGAATTAAAGGGACAGAGTTAGGCTGGTTTAAGTCATACCTATCTGACAGGTTCCAGTTCGTCCATGTTAATGACGTTTCTTCTACACGGACTAGGGTCTGCTATGGCGTCCCACAGGGTTCAGTTCTGGGACCAATCCTTTTCAAAAATTATCCAGAGCCATGGGATAAACTTTCATTGCTACGCTGATGATACGCAGCTGTACTTATCCATGAAACCAGAGGAAACAAAATCATTGGCTAAACTTCAAGGGTGTCTTAATGACATTAAGTCCTGGACGTCCTCTAACTTTTTGCTTCTAAACTCAGATAAAACAGAGGTTATTGTCTTTGGTCCCAAACACCTGAGGAATGGATTAACTGTGTTTACGCTGGCTTCCAGCACAGCTGAGAAAAATGTTGGAGTCATTTTTGATCAGGATATGTCATTTAAGCAGCATATTAATCAGGTTTGCAAAACAGTCCTTTTTTCATCTCCGAAATATTGCCAAGATTTGGAACATCCTCTCCCAGGGTGATGCTGAAAAATTAATCCACACGCGTTTTTCAGTTCTAGACTGGATTATTGCAATGCGTTGTTAGCAGGATGTCCGAAAAGCTCGCTGAATAGCCTCCAATTGATCCAGAACGCAGCAGCGAGGGTGCTGACAGGAATCCATAAGCGAGATCACGTCTCTCCCATGTTAGCCTCCCTCCATTGGCTTCCCGTGAAATTTCGAATTGAGTTTAAAATTCTGCTTCTCACACATTAATGGCCTAGCTCCACGCTATTTACAAGACTTGATAGCACGCTATGCTTCCTAATAGAGCTCTCTGCTCTCAGAGTGCAGGATTACTCGTCGTTCCTAGAATATCTAAAAGTAGATTTGGAGGACGGGCCTTCTGCTACCAGGCACCTTTATTATGGAACCAGCTACCATTTTGGGTTAAGGAGGCTGACACCATCTTCATCTTTAAAACTAAATTGAAAACATTTCTGTTTAGTGTGTGTAGGGTCTAATAGTTATAGCCATAGTTGTAGGAGCTAGAACTAGAGTAGGCCAGTCTTAATCACAGCTTCGTCATAGCTATGCTGCTATAGGCCTACGCTGCAGGGGGACGCCAACATGATCTGCTGAGTGGTGTCTCTACTGCTCTTCCCCCTTCCCCCTTTCCCTACCTGTGCTCCATATTCTTTGCTTTCTTGTGGTTGTTGTGCTGTTTTACCACCCCCCCCCTCTTTTTTTTTCCTCTGTGTATTTGCAGGCCAGAGTTTCCTGGGTTTCATGCTGACTTGCAGTTCCATCCTCTGGCCATCCCGGGGTTTGCCTCCACTTGTGTGTGTGGATGTGTTCGGGGTGCCGACTTGCATGGTGATCGGTGACCTGGTCCTCTGGCCATCTCATCTCAGTGCTGCTACCTCTATCTGTTTATGTTTATGTTTATATGGTCATTATATCTAGTCATTTGTGTGCTCTCCTCTCTCTGTCCTCCATCCTCTCTCTGTCCTGTCTCCACTCTTTTCTTTCACTACCCGACTGCCCTTTGACAGGAAGGTCCCCCCATATGAGCCAGGTCCTGCTCAAGGTTTCTTCCTCTTAAAGTGGAGTTTTTCCTTGCCACTGTTTGGCTTAAAGGTTTTTTTTTCCTCCATTATCCTTGATTTGGATTTAATATTATAATCTTAGTTAATGATATTTGCTCGGGCGTCATGCTCTGGGCCTCTGTAAAGCACCTAGAGACAATTGACATTGTAACGACGCTATACAAATAAAATTGAATTGAATTGAATTTTACCTTTTAATGGAAAATATTACCCCCCCCCCCCCCCCCCGAAAGAAATTGTTATAAGTACACTGCTGCATAACACTGCACCCTTATTAACGTTAAGAGAAACAAAAAAAGAAGAAATATATAACATAAATATATATAACTGATAACAAACAATAACTTTATTAAAATTGTTTTTTAGTCTGTAAAGATTTAAAGTGCATCAATCCCACCGTAGTCACACTGAAGCCAATCGCTGCATCAGCATCATCATATTTCCTCGTCTTAACTTTCTGGAGACTTTTTTTTGTCTCATTATCTCCGTCTCCCTCCGCCTTTCTCTTCATCCCTGTCAAATATTTTTCCGTGGTGTCTCTTGAGGGTTTGTTCACATCTTATCTCCTGCTCTGTGCTGTGTGTGCGCATGTCCGTGCAAAAAAAACGGACACAACACTGCTAATACTCCCTGCACACACTGTGATAATGAGAGTGCGCCACTGCCCCCTACTGGAGTACATGTGCAATTACACTTTATTCTAGTACGGCAGAAAAAAAAAGACTTATTCCAGTCACACACGCCCCCCCTGGCATCGCACCGCGCCCCCCTAAGTGGTCGCGCCCCACTATTTGAGAAGGACTGAACTAGGTTAACCGACAACAGGTCAGTAACATGACATCCTCTCAAATGTAAAGATGGGCAGAGGTTCACCAAATCTGCAACAAACTGCATCAAACAATTGTGGAACAATTTCAGAAAAATGTTCCTGCGAGTTAGATGTCAAACACTTTGAAGATCACATCAATTTACAGTACATAATATCATCAAAGTATACAGAGTCAGGAGTGTCTGTGTGCATGAGGCCTGGCCAAAGGTCAAAACTGGATGTGTGTGATCTTCAGGCCTTCAGGCAGCACTGCATTAAAAAACAGTCATGATTCTCTACTGGACATCACTGTATGAGCTCAGGAACACTTCTAGAAATCACTGTATATGAGCACAGTTTGTTGTGCAATCCACAAATGCAAATTCAAGCTGTATCATGCAAAGAAGAAGCCATATGTGAAAACGATCCAGAAACGACGCTGTCTTTTCTGGGCCAAAGCTCATCTAAAATGGCCCGAGGCTAAGTGGAAAACAGTTCTGTGGTCAAGATTAATCCACATTTTGAAATTCTTTTTAGAAACCACAGGATGCCGTGTCCTGCAGACTGAGGGGGGGACCCGTTCCAGCTTGTTATCAGCAGACAGTTCAAAGGAATGCATCTCTGATGGTATGCATTAGTGTCTATGGCGTGGGCAGCTACCGTACCTGGAAAGACTCCATCAATGCTGAAGAGTACATAGAAGGTTTTAGAGCAACATCTGCTCCCATCCAGACAATGTGTCTTTCAGGGAAGCTCTTGCATATTTCAGCAAGACAATACTAAACCACAAACTGTATCCTTCGCAACAGCATAGGTGTTGTGATGGAAGTCTGGGTGCTGAACTGACCTGCCTGCAGTCCAGACCTTTCACCAACAGAAAGCATTTGGAGCATCATAAAACAGAAAATCCAGCAACAAAAGGCTCAGGACTGTTGAGCAGCTAGAATCCTGCATCAGACAAGAATGGGACAACGTTTCTCTCCCATAAAACTCCATCTTCATAAACTTCCCAGACGTTTACAGACAGTTGTTAAAAAAAGAGATGCTACACTTTTTTGGGATGCGTTATGGCTGCTCCAGTAGCCACACATGGAACATAAGGGTAATGTTTGTTTAGTTGTTTTTTTTTTTTTTTTGCATTTTTATTTAGATACACAATTCATAATTCAATTACTATTAGTGATCTTGACTTCTGGTTATTTTTAATGGATGTAAACATTTAGTTTGTCTTTTGTCAATTTTGCTTTGAAGTGGTTTTTGGAATGAACTTTCTGTCTTTTCTTTTGAGGTTGCTGCATCCTGTCTGGTCATTAGAGAGCCACACCTGCTTCCCATCAAGGACTGGAACTCTTGGACTGCACCATTTTCCTTTCAGAAGATGGAAAGAGTGGAAGTTTTATCCAAATTGTATAATTTAAAGGTTCCTTATTACTTTTGTAGTTTTTGCTTTTTTGTTTCATAATTGAGATTGCTTTGTTAAATGGTGAATGCATTTGTCTTGTTTTTTTTGTAGTTTAGTTTGGTCGGTCGTTTGTCTTCTCCCCTTTGTGTCTGTCTGTGGGCTGATCACCCTTCTATAAATGTTTGCCTTGTGTGTAATTTTGTTCAGTCAACTTGTGACCGTGGTTAGAGTTTACTTTAGTTGTGCTACTTTGACCTCTATTTGTGGGCCCAACTTATGATTTGATGAATTTATTTGGAAGTTGTTCATTATTTTTGTCAAATAAATTAAATACTTTTGATCAAATTCTGTCTCATAGTCTACCTCAGTAATTCTGATCATTAAAATGTATAGATTTTACCTGATTGGTATATTTTTTGAACTCATTTTATAGTTTTTTGAACGGAAGCATCCTAAAGTTCGTGTCTGAGTATTTAAAAATTCACTCTTATTTAACACAAGGAACTTCAGGCCACTCATCTTTGAGTCGGCGCATACTGTTAACAAAGGATATGTGGCGCGGTTAGGACTGAATTCCAACCTGCAGCACATTTAGCATTGTTTCCATTCCTTTAAAATGAAAGGATAAAACAAAACTTCCTCCTCCCGTCACGTGTATGACATCTAGTTTTGGATTAGATTTGTGGAAGGAGGAGACTCAGACTCAGATCTTTACCTGGTGTTTGTTTTTATTTCGTTCATCAGTAATGCGCCACGTGCAGTTGGGCAAAATTATATTATTGAGAAAGAGAGAAGAAAAATAGAAACATAAGAAAATAAATGACCAAATCTTAGAATTATCCTAATGGAACCTAATGAAACAAACATTTACAGGGCCAACGCTGGGCCGTTGAGTGTGACGCTCAAGAACTCGCTGCTTTTTTTCGGCCAAAGCTCCCTGCTATGAGACAAACAACACTGATCTTGTTTTATTTCATATTTATTTATCAAATGCAAGATTTATACACAACATTTACGTGTACAGCAAATCACCACTAAAACCGCTAGGATAATAAAATATCCCGATCACCCCTGTATCAGTCTTCAAGCTGGGCTTTGCTACAAGTGCCTATAAATGTTTTCAACCCCCCTTGGAAGTTTCAACCTTTTATTACGTTTATAAATGAAATCATGGTCAATTTAATTTGGCACTTTTGAATTTGCAAAAGAAAAAAAACCCTCTTTTTAGTATAAAAAAATAAACATTTTTACAAAATAATTATATAAGTTAAGTATTCACTCCCCCCTTCAGGTCAGTATTTAGTAGATGCACCTTTGGCTGCAATCACAGCACTGAGTCTGTGTGGAAATGTCTCAGACTGGAACATCTGAACGCTGCAGGTTTTCTCCATTAATCCTTGTAAAACAGATCAAGGTCTGTGGAGTTGCTTGGAGATCGGACATGAACAGCTCTTTGCAAATCCAGCCTCAAAGCCTCGGTACGATTGACATCTGGGCTTTGGCTTGGCCACTCCAGAACATTCACCCTGTCGGTTTTGAACCATTTCTGTGAAGCTTTTGCCATATGCTTGGGTTTATTTTCTCGCTGGAAAATAAATCTTCTCCCAAATCATAGTTCTCTTGCAGATCTACTCAGATTATCCTCCGGGATTTGGCAATGTTTTTCCGCATTCATGTCCTCCTCTCCCTTTAGAAGCCTTCCAGGGTCTGCTGCTGGGAAGCATCCCCAGAGTATGATGTTGCCACCACCATGCTTCACAGTGGAGATGGTGTGTTTGTGGTGATGTGCAGTGTTTGGTGTTCATAGTGTCTCGTTTATTTATGTCTAATCAGACTGAAGAACCTTCTTCCTTTGGACCTGGTGAAGAACATGGGAAACAGTTGTCGATTGTACAGTCTCTCCCATATGGGCTTCTGAAGCTCTCATCTCCTTCAGAGAGGTCAGAGGTGCCTTGGTGGCCTCCCTCACCAGTCTTTTTCTTGCCCGATCACTCAGTCTGTGAGGACGACCAGCTCTCGGTAGATCTAGACAAGTGCCATACTCGTTCTAGTTCAATGGTGTTTATTATGTCTTCCGTTTCTTAGCAATGGTTGCTTTTGTTTTTTTTTTCACAGACATGTATTTTACATACCTTCTTGACATGTTTTTGGCGGAAACTGCCTTGAGGAAAGCGGAAGTTTCCGCCAAAACATGTCAAGAAGGTATGTAAAATACATGTCTGTCTGTGAAATACATACATGTCTGTGAAAAAAAAGAAAAAGGCAGCCATTGCTAATTTCCATACTCCTTCAATTTCTTAATGATGGATTTAGGTGAACTCTGTGGGACGCCCAGTAAGTTGGAAATCCTGTAGCCATCTACTGTCTTCTACTTTTGGATGATCTTTTCTCTGTGGCTTGGAGTTTTTTGTTTTCAGATTGCAATTGTAGCAGGAATACTGGGTCTCTGGTTTACACACAGGTTTCTATCCTGCAATCGCTTGGCACACATCAACTTCGCTCAGGTGATCTCCATTTTACTAACCGTGACTCTGAAGGCATCAGCGAGGACCTCTGCTGAATTAGGTCAGTTACTTTAAAGAGGGTCAATACTTATACAATCATTTACTTTACCTTATATGATTTTAATTGACAGTAGTTAGTAATATCTGTCTTCACTTTGACATGAAAAAAGATTTGAGTTTTTTGCAAGTTCTTGTCAAAAAAGCCATATTATATTGACCATGATTTCAATTTATAAAAGCAATAAAAGGTTGAAACATCCCAAGCGAAGTGAATACATTTTATAGGCACTGTACATCCCAACATTATTCTTGAAAACAACAATACATTTCCAAGTGAGTAACTGGATGGCCTAGTATACACTGAGATGCCTATAAATAAGTCTCTGCACTGCAGAGACTTTCAAAGCTTTCAGGACTTACAGGACACCAGTCTGCCCTTGTGCTGTCTTGAATCCACTACTTTATTCTGCTCTCAGCAAAGGGATGTGACCACCTGACAGTCTTGAACAATTTCAGTCCATTGAATTGTAGGCTACTCTGCAATCTAGAAAAATAACTAATAAAATATCCTTGTTCCATAGTTATTGAGGTTCGTGTAATTTATGTTTTTAATAAAGCCTAAAATGACACAAAAATTACTCATAATATTTAATTTCAGAGCTCTTGGTTTTCTCAGTAAAGCGCAGCTTAAAAAAACTGGCATAATGTACTTGTGGCAATGACACTTCATGTATGTGCAGGCTTTCTGAGCCAAAAAAAACATGAGAAAACTCATAACTGTGAGAGATGCTCCGACACAATTTCTAGTGAGCGTTTAAAATGAAACGCTATAATAGATGTAAGACTCAAAATCACACACATTTACAGGTTACAAGTATTCAAGTGACAGTGTTTGTCACACAAATAGTGTGCAGTTACTTATTTATTAATCTCTGAAACAAGTCAGTAATCTTAATTTTGTCCTCCAATTATGCACCATACCGTCCTGCACATGAGAGCATTTCCTGAAGACTGACACTGCTGATGACTTTGGTGTCTTCATTCCTTTTTTTTTTTTTAATCAAATTTACAGATTGTAATGGCATAATAATTGTATATCTTATTTTACCTGTAATATGATGTTTCCTAGTGAGGCCGTTTAAACAAAAATTAATAATAACACTGGCAACAACTGGAGTGCAAGGTGAATTTTAATCTCTATTTGTATACAAACAGAAGATGGTCATTTACTCACATCACTGACAGTGAGAAGCTAACACACAATGACTTTAACAATGTCTGAGTAACAACGAAACCTTGAGATAACTCCTCAGACAGGACGTGTCCCAAACTCATACGATGATGTAATATCACAAGTGACGATATTTCACATTCCAGGAGAAGTCTCTCTGACGTTCTGAAACTTCACACATTCAGAAACAAAAAGGTTTTGCTGACTTAAGGCGCCACTTTTCCAGAACACAGATACCAAACCTGTCATGGGTATGGATGAGCCAGTGGTTCTGTTCTACTCAACGGGCAAGAAACCAAACTGGGATCTCTGCAGTATACTTTGTGCGTCATGCCGTCCGTCCCATACGCTCTCCCCTGCATGTTTCCAGCTGAGAGTATGCTTCTCTCACTAACAACCCCCCTGAGCAATAGTGTGAAAGTGGCTTTTAGAACCAGCATGTGGTGAAGTAAACGGTGATGTGTGAAGGAATGATAATGAATGGATGTTAGCGCGTGATTGACAGGAGTTTGTCTGGAGTCAAACTCTACGGTCGTGTTTCAGTCAGTAGTTTCTGATGCACATATTGAGGGTGCTGGTTTAAAAAAGGTTCATGAAATAGAAAAAAAAAAGTTTTTTTTAATCACTTGGGCTAAATCCCCCCCCCTCCCCACACTCCCTTCTCCTTTTTTTAGAGCTAATAGACAAAAATGCATCTCAACAAGCAGTTCTGATTCGACCAACATTACTCACAAGTGTGATCACACAGACGATCAGCTGTTTCTTTTTCTGGAGAATAAACAAAGTCAATGCTTTGGAAAAAAAAAAAAAAAAAAGGATCACAACACATCCAGCTGAAACTAATTACCAAAGACCTTTTTTCCATTTTTCTCTACAGACCAAGGTCGGGGATAGAATGAGGAAAATGTTTAGTGTTAGGACTAACAGATTTTTGTTTCCAGTGAACGAATGAATGAATGAATGAGTTTCCAACCCTTCCTCTGAAGAGTTGGTGTCAACTGGGGCAGGATTCATCAGCTGTGAAACCCCATGTAACAAAGTGTCCGGTTCAACATCAGATGTAAAATGAGAATCACGTCTCCACACTGTAACTCCGTTGGAGGAAAAGCCTGTCTTTGTCTTGTAATACCAGCATTTTTTTTTTTTCAACTTATCACGTGCATCCACCATAAACTGTGGTGCTGGTGAAGTCATGTTTCACGTATTTCTGTGAAACCAGCCTGGGCAAGTTTATTGGCATTTTTGTGAACAACGTTTTATGTGTGGTTGGCACAAAGAGAAAACACATCTCTCGATAGTCAACTCAACAGTTCACTGAAAAAGACGTGTAGAGTTTCCAATAACTTCCACGGCATGCACATCATGATAAGACTCTGAGCTGCACTTGTAGAGAGAAAACAAGGCCAGTCCTTATGCTAAGCGCATGACGCTTACATTTAAAATGTACATTTGGAAAATGGTATCAATTTTATCATCTAGTTCTCTGAAATTCCAGCCCAAAGCTTCAAAAATGTATTCATAAGATATCTTTTAAAAACTTTGATCTAATACAAAGACCTGGAGCAATCTGCCTGAGAGATTAATAAAGAAACAATTCCAGAAAGAGACAGAGGATGCTCTCATTACTTTCTGATGTGAACCGGGAGTTCAAATTCAGGTATGAGGTGATGTATGGAGTGAGGTCATTTTGAATCTCTCAAACAAACAAACAAACAGAAAAGGAGTGAGAGCATTCAAACTCTGTCCCCTGACTGAACTTTTTTGATCAATTAACTCTATTATGTTAATCTGGGATGCACTCCATGTTCTCTGTTGCTCTCAGTCTACCCAGAAGCCTAGGGACGAGCCAAGACACAGGGAACAGGGAGACGAGTTCATTTCCTGCTGATGGGTGAATGAGGTCATCAAATGTGGAGCCTGGAGGCCATCTGTCCTTCTGTGAGGTCACATAAGGGTCTGCGACAGTCCGGAAGTACATGTCCTGCGAGTGACCACTTAGTTGCTTTTAAAATAGACGCCATCAAAACAAAGATTTATCAGAGTGTTGTGTCCGTTTTTACTTGTCTTTGCCTTTGCCAGAGCTTAATGCAGCCCAGATTTTTGAGTATTTAAGCCTGACGCAGTGGGCGAAACACAAAGAGTCACATGGAAGAACAAAAAAAAAAAAAACACATGCCACTCACCACATCCAGGTGAGTGGCAACATCTGTAGCTTTTAAGAGCAACATGAAGCAGTGTTTGTTTTACTAAGAAAAGGTTGTAACTGCAGTAAAGCACGCATCCCAAAGGGGATTCATGACAGTTAAGGACCCAGACTTCACTGCTTTCAGTTAACACACCACATCAAGGCCGTTTAAATGACCCAGAGAAGTAGCCCTGGCTAAAAATAAAGAGGCAGAAAGGCCAAGAATAGCCTTGGCATGAGAGGAGGGAGTGAATTACTGCCGCGATAAGCCATGATCCCTACACATGCAGTTGGATCACAATGTGGCGGGGGAACGCAAATTGGTACCAGCTGTGTGGCCTTGGAGTATGCCGCTGCAGACAGAAGACAGGGTCCAACTATGCGGATTAATCATTTACTCATATAACACAGCCGCGTTGGAAACCTCAGGCACTCACTGCATTTATCTCCATTCATGTGTGGTGGCACTCAGGCTTGGCGAAACAGTGTGGGTGCGTGGATGTGTGCATGCATGCACACATGTGACTCTGAAAACAATGCTGGCCTCAGTGCCCACATCTAGTGGATAAGGTTGAGAAAGAAGAATAGCAACTCGGTGCCTTTCAGCACTTCATATCATGATCAATATTATTATTTTTGAGAACCCCCCCCCAACACACCACCACCACCACCACCACCACCAAATGTCCACTGTAATGTCCTCAGCTGACAAACTGACATAATCACAAATATCTCGGTCACAGTCTCTTTTCACATTTGACTTTCGTAGAAATTACTTCTCCCGCTTCTTGTTTTCAGCAGAGATTTAACACCCCGTTTTCTAAGAATAATGTATTCTGGGAAAGCTCAACCGTAAAATGTTTCAGAGAACTATATTTCACTGGAATTTTTTTTGATTTAGGAAAGTGTGATTTTGACAGTCCAGCCAGCGGGGGGATGCAGCCAGCAAATAAAGTTTATTACCATGAGAAATACAGACCTTCAAGGAAAAGTTGAGATGTCAGTAAAGCCACCACTGACACAGTACTTAAAAGACTCCACACACACACCGAGTGCTTTGGATGTGCAGCACGTACTGCCATGTCGCATAAACTGGTGAGTTCACATGTATTGAGTTACACGCCTAATTTTACAGATGAGGTTCAAGACTCTGCGTCATAATGACAGAATTTTACTGGCTTCACACACAAACACTCACACACACACAAAATATCATTGCCTTGATGACTTGTTGGTATACAGGACAAGACCCCCAAGTATTACTTAGTAGAGCCTCTGTTTATAGTGCTGTTTTTACAGGTCTATAAAATATTAGTCTGAACCACTGTGCATGTGTGTGTGCATGTGTGTGTGTGTGTGTGCGCGTGTGTGTGTGTGTGAAAAAGCCACATGTGAAGCCTGCTGGTTTGTCATGAGTGGCTGTGGGGAATAGGAGCTAATACCGTGGCTTGGGACCCTTCCTATAACAACACTGACTTCTTCGAGGGTCCCACTGCAACAGCCAAGACCACTGCTCTGTGTATATACAGCAGGCAACATCAAACACACTACAGGGGACTTCTGCCTTGTTTACCCACCAACCTGTCTGGTTATTTGCCAAAATCAGCTCACAGACATAAATTGTTCCTCTGACGTCACGGCACATCTCATGGTAGATGAAGCTGTTCACGGCTATAAAATACAAGAAGAAGTCAAGAGTAACTGCACATGTACATGCACCTGGGGTGAGACAGAGAACGATGAGGCAAACATGCTGCAGTAATGTCTGGCATGGCCCTCAGCCTGTCCCTGTCTACCTTGTCCCCCACTCCCACATACATATACATGCAATCATTCTCTGTGTCTACTCAGCTCTTGGTAAAAAAAAAAAAAAAAAAAAAAAAAAAAAAAAAAAATATATATATATATATATATATATATATATATATATATATATATATAAGGGCTGGGCAAGTTAATATATGCGTTATTGTGTTAACTCACTTATTTATTAACACCAACAATTATTTTATCGTGTATTAACGCATGTTGCTCACATGCTTTTGTTTTGAAAAGTCTGTTACTGGCTGCTACGAAACCGGAAGACAATTGGCGGAAAAACATGCAGAAAAGTTAAAACAGTCATGGAGAATGGTAAAAATCAACTCAGCAACTCAGGTAGCAATATTAAAAATTCTGTCTGAAAAAGAAAATTCTAGACTGCAACAAAACTTTCGCATCATTCCTCCATGTTAGATCAGATCTGCTCCATGTGTTCACTGTCCTGCTGTTCTCTAGCTGGTTACTGCAGTGCGGCTCCATCTAGTGGCACAGATGTGTAATGACAACAGAAAGTCCAGTCCTCCATTATAAAACAAATTCAGTCCTGTGGCCTGTTTTTTCATTTTGTATTTTTGATCCAAGTCTAAAATTGAAATATATATATTAAAAAAAAAAAAAACAGGAGTTTTTTGGTTTTTTTTGTTAGATTAAAAAACGAAAAACATAATAAAATGTCACTTTTTTTTTTTTTCTGATTGACAATTGAAAATGGAAGGAATGAATGATACACGGATTGGTAAAGTTACAGAACTTTAACATGGACATTTTAATTTTAAAGTTCTTCCAGGCTGAGGATGCGACAGAAACAAGGTTATTTGTAATCAGTGCCAAGCTGAACTCCCCGTTAAAAGTTTCTGCTGTTACCTCAGAAATTACCTGTTTTAATGTTCTGATTGTGGCTCAGGATTTTGTTGGTAGACTTTTTTTTTTTAATTTTTATAAAAACAGGATAACATTAATGCCCTGGCAGTGGCAATAAGCTTTATTTCATTTTACATTATTTAATATGAGATTTACATTAAATATGTGTTACTGACTAGTGCTAATTTCAAAAGTGTTAAGTTATGGCACTTTAGTTTATATGGCAGCAGAACATTTCAATAAATGTGCATTTTACACTACTTTTGAATACATTATTTGATTTTCCGTATACAATGCGATTAATCGTGATTAATCAGGGAAATAATGCGATTAATCGCGATAAAAAATTTTAATCGTTGCCCAGCCCTAATATATATATATATATATATATATATATATATATATATATATATATATTAGGGCTGTCAAAGTTAACGCGTTAACGCGTGATTAACGCAAAATAATTTTAACGCAACTAATTTTTTTAACGCGGATTAACGCGCCTGGCCGTTTGATGTACAATAGTAGAGAGGAGAGTAGGTTTAATGAGCCTCGGGTCCCGCCGTAGTTGTAATCCTCCGTAGTTTGTCAAAACAGGAAGCCATGCACTGACGTCGACGGCCATGCCGCAGACAGACAGACGTAAACAAACCGTGGATACAAAAGATACTATTTTGAATGGTAAGTTTAGCTTCAAAACCTTGCCTGATGGCTAACTCCACAAGATAATGTTGTTTGTGTTTGCTGTCGATGTGAATTTAGTTACCACCGGAGTCCGACTACTGAAATATCACTTGTCGGCTAATCAGAGCGCAGATGCAGAGAGCCCCCCCCCCCCCCCCCCCCCCCCCCCCCCCGTTTGAAGCAAACCGCGAAAATATTCTGTATGAAGAAAATAAGAGAAAATATTGAGTATATATATATATATATATATATATATATATATATATATATATATATATATATATATGGATTTGGCATTGTAGCAATAAATAAACATGCATTTGTTTTGCATAAGGCAAGCATTCGTGTACTCTCATATTAGGCAAGGCAACCTTATTTGTAGAGCACAATTCGTACACAAGGCAATTCAAAGTGCTTTACAGATGCATAAAATCACAAGAAGACAAATAGAATCATTCCATACAAGCATAAAAATAATCAATGATAAATAAAATTAATTAATAAAAAAAATTAATTAATTAAATTAAAATGAAGAGTGCAGATAAAATCCTTCCAGTCATCATCTTCACATCTAAACAGAACAGTTTTCAGTCTGGATCAGAACATTGTCAGAGTTCAGGTCTGTCTCACATCTTCTGGAAGACTGTTCCAGATTTTAGGAGCATAAAACTGAGTCCAGGTTGGTTTATATGGCTCTAACATGTCAGAGATGGACTTTGGGGCCATGAAGAGACTTGAACACAAGTAGAGCTGTTTTAAAGTCTATTCTCTGAGTGACAGGAAGCCAGAGACATCAGGACTGGACTAATATGGTCGTATTTCCTGGTTCTAGTCAGGACTCGTATTAATAAGAGTAATACAACTTGAAAAAGATCTGTATAAGGTAGATTTAGAACAGATAAAAATATGTGATTAATTTGTGATTAATCATGATTAACTATTGACAGTCATGCGATTAATCTGATTAATTTTTGAGAAATTGACAGCCCTAATATATATATATATATATATATATATATATATATATATATATATATATATATATATATCTATATATATATATATATATATATATTAGATATATATATATATATATATAGGGATGCAACGGTACTCGGTAAAATATGGTATGGTTTGGTACGACCTGCACGGGACACGGTACGCTTTTATGTCTCGCAGTATTTATGTTCCAATAACTTTGTATTGGACTTGCACGTGAGCGTGCGTGCCTTTTAGGCAACAGGCCCACCACTGCATGTCAATATCTACTCAGCCCGCTCACTCGCAGTGACCAGTCTATCACACTTTGGCCGGTTGGCTGCAGGTCATAGATGCAGAAAAAGAAAAAAAAAAAACAACAAGCAGGCATGGCCAGCAGTAGTGAAGAAATTGGGAAAAAAAAAAATTTAATTACCGGTGTGGGAGCATTTTGGTTTTGCTGTTGAATACACCGGCGAGGGAGTGAAAACAGTTAACAGAACGCAATCTTCCACCTCCCTAAACCGGATCTTACCTGCGTAAGATCCAGTTGTTACCAGTTTTGCAACTTGGCGCAGCTGATGTGCTTTTTAAAATACTGCAGAATGAATCATTGGATGCGCATTTAAAGATCACGAACAATTAATGTTCCTGTCCCTCCTCGACCACCAACAGTTTCAGACATATCGGAAATAAATTCCCGCATCCAGCCTTTTCCAGCTTGACACCAGAGACACAGACCTCCTTGGTTTCCTCCACAGCAGACATCTGAATGAGATCATGCCACAGCTGCACATTTATTCCATTTGGATGCACTCTTTTACGCGCCGACATGCGACTGTTAGCTGACTGGATTGTAATAGTCCCCAAATCAGCATTTGGGCCAGTGTTAGGTATCTCCAACACCCCCCTTAACTGGTTTCATTCATACCTGACAGGCCGCACTCAGTTCATCCAACTCGGGACCTTCACCTCCGATCCCTCCCCAGTCACCACAGGTGTGCCCCAGGGCGCTGTACTGGGGCCCCTCCTCTTCATCACTTGGTCAAATCTTCTGAAAATTTAACATTTCATTTCATTGTTTTGCGGATGACACCCAGCTCTACCTTTCAACCAAACCAAACTCCACACTCCCTTCCCCTCCCTTTCCTCCTGTCTCACTGAAATAAAATCCTGGTTCACTGCAAACTTCCTCAAACTTAACAGCAATAAAACAGAATTTCTTCTCATCGGCACCAAATCCTCCCTCTCCAGAGTCAACCATTGTTCCCTCCTCATTGACAGCTCCTCTGTGTCCCCCTCCCCTCAGGTTAAGAGTCTGGGTGTCATCCTCGACAGTTCACTATCCTTTCATTCCCATATCAATAGCATCACCTGGTCCACTTACTTCCATCTACGCTCCATAAACCATCTCCACCCCTCCCTCACCCCCCACACCACCGCCATCCTCGTCCACAGCCTCGTCACCTCCCGTCTTGATTACTGTTACTCTCTCCTCTTTGGTTTGCCACAAAAATCACTTCACAAATTACAGCTGGTCCAAAACTCTGCCGCCCGGATCATCACTAGAACTTCCTCTCACCGCCATATCACCCCCATCCTCCATCAACTCCACTGACTCCCCATCAACCAAAGGATCATCTACAAAATTCTTCTGTATACTTACAAGTCCATCCACAACCTCGCCCCTCCATACCTCTCCAACCTCCTCCGTGTAATTATCCCCTCTCTCTCTCTCAGGTTCTCTTCCTCCCTCCACCTCACTGTCCCCCCCACCCGTCTCAGCACCATGAGGGAGCTGGGCTTTCAGCCGCTCTGCCCCCCAGCTTTGGAACTCATTACCACCAGACCTCCATGATTCAGCCTCCCTCCCAATCTTCAAATCCGGACTAAAAACCCACTTATTCAGAACAACTTACAGCCAGTTATCCATTTTTCATTGCCTCCCCCATCTTATTTCATGTATGTTGGTGTTTTTTTTTAATTTTACTTGCATTTTATTGTTCTTGTTGTTCTGTACAGCGACCTTGGGTGTCCTGAAAGGCGTTTTTAAATAAATTTATTCTTCTTTATTATTATTATTATTATTATTATTATTATTATTATTATTATTATTATTATCTCTACATGTAGTACCACTAGAGCTGCTCACCTGAGAGACCTCAGCCAGTGTTTCATTATCAGACCCTGCTACAGCTACAGAACAGAAACGGTATAGGTCAAATGTTTGTGCATAAGCTTGTGATGGATTTTAAACAACACCCATTAAAAACCGTCCTTATCCAAGGAGGGTGGATAAGGCTGGCTCTGTGATGGAGCCAGGGTGGATTCTCTGGAGGATGTGGTGAACAGATATACTATGAAGACCATCCTCTTTATAACACATTTGAGGATCAAAGGAGCAGTAGTTCCCATCGCCTCCTCTCTCTTTGCTGCAGGATAAACAGATTTGGGAGGTTTTTTGTTCCTGCAGCAACTAGACTTTTAAATTCTTTTTAAAAAAAATTTTCATTCTGTTAAAATTATTATTAATTATGTTATTGATGAGCTGATGAGATTTTGAATTTCCCCCTTGGGGGATGAATAAAGTACATCTAATCTAATCTAATCAGTAGCAAATAGATCTGCTCATTTTGAATCTGTGAAGGATGAAGCCAGCTCATATCACAGCAGGTGCAATTAAAAACCAGTGACAGACTCTTAGGATGTTCTTAGATTGTTAGTGGCAGCACTTCTGCTCAGAATTTCTCCCACCCCTGAAGTGAAAGGAACATTTCTTATCACAAATGAGCCATTATTTTTCTTAATTCTTCTCCTTCCTTTTGATCATCATCATCATCTTCTGGCTTTTCTCTCTCTCCGGGGATCACCACAGCAGATCACCTGTTTCCATCTTACCCTGTCTTCTGCATCTTCCTGCATCACACCAACCAACTACAAATCTTCTTTCACCACATCCAGACATCTCTTTGGCCATCCCCTTTTCTCTTGTCTGGCAGCTCCATCTCCAGCATTAGCATACTAGTGTACTGACCATCCTTCCTCTTTACATGTCCAAACCATCTCACTTGAGCTACTTTATATTTTTTCATTGTTTTGAAACTGTTCAGATTTTGCAGGTGTTCTTTTTTTTGGCAATGTCATGTTTCTACTCTACCCAAGATTTTTCATGGAGACTTAGCTTTCATGACGAGGCAGTTTGTCCTTTGTCCTTTTTTTCCACTTTGTGTTGTTAAATCTAATTCATTGTGTGTTAAATCTATGATTGGGATGTCCTGCTGAAAGTTCCAAAACGTTCACGTTCTTGTTAAATCCAAACTTATTAATTTTGTATCTTCAGATTATTTATTTATGAAATTCAAAATTCTGTACTTTAAAATTCAAGGATGCTAATAATTCTTACCACAACAGTATATAAGCTACAACCTCGGTTCCAAAAACATTTTACATAAACATAAAGAACATATGAGATGTTAAAATTGATTTACTTTACTATTTCATGAAAAATAATTTTGACTTTGATGGATGGCAACAACACATGTCAAAAAAAAAGTTGCAACAGGGGCAACAAAAGGCTGGAAAGGTAATTGGTGCAAATCGAAAACAAATGGAGGAGCCTTTGATGACTAATTAGATTAATTGGTAACAGATAAGTAACATGACTGGTATTGTTGCTAACTTCACCAGCTCAGGGTCATAAACCAGCAAGAATGGTAACAGGCAGTATAATGTTTCTCCACATTTATTAGTAACCTGTCTCCAGATGTACTAGCAGCGGTTCTGGCATCAGCCTGCATCCATGGAGCCAGCGTGGTACTGAAGTAATAGAGAGAAACGATTAGAAATGCAGCAGCGGTGTGTTGATCTGTCCCTCTTTGGTGCTGTTCCTTAAATGGTGCGTGATATCTCTTCCTGCAGCTGAACAGAAACCCCACTCCACCACCACAGGTATAAAAGGAGCATATCAGAGAGGCACAGCCTTACCAGATGTAAAGACAAGCAAAGGTTCACCAATCTGAGGCAAACTGTGTCTAAAGATTGTGGAACAAAAACACTTTGAAGATCCCACCACCTGCCATAATAATATCATTAAAAGATTCAGAGATTCGGGAGGAGTGTTTGTGTGGAGGAGACAAAGCTGAAGGTCAAAACCTCAGGCAGCACTGCATTAAAAACGGGCATGACTCTCTACTGGACATCACTGCATGGGCTCAGGAACACTTCCAGATATCACTGTCTGCGACCACAGTTTGCTGTGCAATCCACAAATGCAAGTGACAGCTGTATCACGGAAAGAAGCCATATGTAAAAACAATCCAGCAATGCCGCCGCCGTCTTGTGAACACGTCTCTAAGAGGGAGGGCCTTGCAGATTTCAGCAAGACAATACTAAACCACGTACTGCATCCATCACAACAATATGGCTGCTCAGAGGAAGACTCTGGGTGGTGAACTGGCCTCTCTGCCGTCCAGACCATTCATCAACAGATAACATTTGGCGCATTATAAAAACAAAACAAAAAAAAATCCAGCAACAAAGACCCAGGACTGTTGAGCAGCTAGACTCTTGCATCAGACAAGAATGGGACAACATTTCTCTCCTAAAACTCCACCAACTGGTCTCCTCACTTCCCTGATGTTTACAGGCAGTTGTTGAAAGAAGAAGGGATGCTACACGATGGTAAACATCACCCTGTTCCAACTTTTTTGAAACGTGTTCTTGCCATCAAAGTCAAAAAGAGTTAATATTTTCCATGAAATGGCAAAATGTCTGTTTCAACATCTGATATGCTCTATTGGGAATGAAATATGGGGTTTTGAGATTTGCAAATCATTGCATTCTGTTTTTATTTCCTTTTCACACTCTGTTCCAACTTTTTTGGAATTAGGGATGCGAAAATGACTTTATTTTTCTGAAGAAAACCATTCATTCCAGGTTTCCAAAGACAGGCCTTACAGAGATTAGTAGGAATCTAACATACACACAACACATAAACAGACTGAGTCACATTTGTATATTCAGTGAATAATTCTGTCTCTGAAAAATGTAAATAGCTCCAATAGAAAAATCTAATCTGTAGGTGGGATATAAACCATGAGAAAATAAAAAATGGATGGAAAAGAAAACGAATTGGACACGTCATTTAATGGAAGATGGCCTAAGGCTTTGAAATTGGTGCACACACCATATGCATTACTGTGTACTACTAAGTGTGTAAATGTACACACATGTATTTATTACAAAGTGCATCCCATTCACTAACCCAACAGGAAGAATGCAGGTCCAGTAAATATCTAGAAGGATAGAGTTGACAGATGGCAGTGCTAATCACAGTAATTACCACATACTTCCCACCACTGTGCATGTCAGCTACATCCTCAGCTCCCCAGGCCAGTTCCCTCTAACCCAAATCCACAATGCACATTAAAAGCAGAAAATAGCCCAAACTGCAGCTTCATCCAGGTCAGGTCACAAAAACGATCTTTGGGTTAGCAGCTTGACACAAGCCGCAGCCCATATAGTCTGCCGAGCTATTAAGCAAAGGCATTAGCCCAAAGACATATAGGTTTAAAATAACTCAAATCATATGGCATCACTCCTGGGATCAGCGCTGACCACAGAAGCTTTTAACCACAGAAGCAGCAGAGGAGCCATTGTCTGCCTTGCTCACCAAACCTACCGTGACAGACTCCACTAAGACCACTTTTAGACCCGGGGCTGCTTCCCACTCCATAAATGCTGAATTCACAAGCTGACTGCATCTCCCACCCAACCCACAGGTATGACCGAATAGGCTGAAATGGCCAAGACAGCATAATCATTAGATTGGGGGTTAGAATCCGCAACCATGAAGATGAGTGGCGCCCACCATCGCAACGACGCGAAAGCGGAGCAGCACCTCGCTGAGACTCCCTGGACCCCACTCTGCTATGTCTCCCCCCCCCCCCCCAAATAGGCATGTCAGAGCCAAAAAGGAGGTCTGCGCTGGAGGAAGACATCAACATTGCAACAAGTACTTATGTTTCTCGTTTATTTTCAACTTGTTGCACAAGAACATATTGTTTACACTAGAGTTCTCAAGCTTGGGGTCGAAATGCTATTTGTGGTTTCTCAATGTGTAAACAGGGTCACAGAAGATTTGTCAAGCTGATACGTAAGTAATTTATATAGAGTATTTGACAGAAAAGTGGGGATTCTTATAATACACTGAAATGTGCCACCTCTCTGCTTTTAAAAGCATAGTTACAACATCGAGAGTCTGAGGACCTGAAAAATGTGTCAAAGGGTTTTGGACACCATGTAACCTTCTGCTGCTCTGAAAAGCAACTAACCTCTCTATGAACTTATTTACTACAGTATATGGTTCAGTTAAAGGTGCTCACTAACAACATAACAGTTAAAGTGACAGATAAGGGATTGTTATCTGGATACAAGTGTGTTCTGTTTGTGCACAAACAATTGAAGGCACTCTGTTGTCTCTATCTCACCGAGATCTTTCACCACCAGGTAATGATGAAGGATGAACAAACCTTCCGGGGTTCGTTAAGTTGGTCTACGAGCGCTGGCGCTCACTCATGCCAGGAATGCTCACACCTACAGATCCAAACACAAACAACCGAGCACGGTCTGTAAGCTGCTTGCAGGTTATCCCACATTCATGACCTGAATGACATTAGAAAAGAAACATCACTTTTTGTCCTCATCGGAAAAAGGAAAAAAAAAGTTCTGCAAGTTTTGTGTAAATACCTTAAATGACATGTGCTTTGGATTTTCAGAGTCGCCCTTGCACGGCCGTGGAACTTTTTTTTTCGTTCGTGTGAGATATAAAAGGTTGAAGCAGTGGGAATCTGATAAAATATAGCAACTCCTCTCTGGGAGGGAGTCTGGGTGGATGTTATGTGACACCAGTGGTTGATGCTTTGCGTCCTGTTTATAACCAGCTGTGAACATTGTTTTGCTTGGCTAAGTTATTTTATTCTTGAGAAAAATTCATCACTTGCAGAACCGAGCTGCCCGAGAGCAGAAAAAACATTTACGAGATCATGCTTTACGCCGGAGACCAGGTCACGGCGTGCTCGGGACTTCTCAGCGTGGGTGAGAAATCCTTCCATGAGCTCAAGAGCTTCTGCCTAGAGAGGATATGTGTCCCCCCTGCATAATTCTGCTCTTCAAGCCGATGTCTTTTCATTCAACGCAGTCTGACCTTTGACGGTTTGGGGTTGGAGATCAACGAGTGCTTTGACCTGCTCAAGATTTGCTGCTGCTGTCACTTTAATTTTTTTTTCTTTCAAAAATACAGTAACTTCTGCAACTTTGAGAAAGTAAATAATTTTGGCATGTATACAAATCAGCCAGCACCTCTGATGCAGATGAATTTAGTACTGTCTACCAATAATTAACAGCTTTTGCTTTCTTTTATGGTCTGGAAGTCCCTTAATAACATTTATATTAGGTTTATAGTGTTTCTCCAACTGCTCCTGTGTGATTTTGGGCCAACATCACTACCTTTTTTCCTCCCCTTTCTTTCTTATTCTTTTAGTTTTCTCTTTATCCAACATTTTTTTTTACTTACATGCTCTTTGTTTCTCTCTCTCTCTCTCTCTCTTTTTTTTAAAGGGAAAATAAGCAAAAGTCTTCCAACCCCATAAGGCTGGACTCTATCAGCCATGCAGCGTCAGTGATGGAACCACAACCACTGGCAACCACTCTCACAAATGCTTTATGTCAGATGTTATAAAGTGCCCACGTGGGCTTCATGAAGGACCCCTGTGTGCCATCTCTAATAAAGGGCCCTTTTATTCCCAAAGAGAGTTACTGAGTGGTCTAGCCAAGGCCTCCTAAATAAAGACATACATATACATTTTAGGAGTTGTACTTTTATCATTGACAATTCTTTCATACTTCACAATGCTGCCACAAGATTTAAAGATAACATTTTGAAAAAGAATATATTTTGTTGGTTTTAATAAATCATTTCATTACAGCTTCATGGTAGGACAAAAGCACTTAAATAACTAGGCCTCTGACTGTTTTTTTTTTTTTTTTTTTTGGACAGCTCTGCGATGAGGTTGGGAATATATTGGTCAGAACTACTGTTTACAGAACAGCCAAGTACATAAAATCATCCTCTCTCCCAGTGAGTGGACATATTGCAAAAATAGTAGCACTTAATCAGTGATATTTCCCCAGGGAACAAAATGTACAGAGCAAACAGAAACACCCAAGCTCCGTTCATACCTCCCACAACGCACAGCAATGAATCTGTGTCTACAGCTCTGGCTTACGACATGAGGAACTGTGTACCGACCGATGCTCTCTACACTGCAACCAGCCCTATGTGAGCTGAAGCAAATGACACAACTGCTAATAGTAGGCTGTTTACTGTTTAAAAAACTATTACAGTTACTAAAATTATCGATATATTATGAACAAAGTAGAAGCTTTGATGTCATTTCATGTTGTTGAAGTCAGCATGCTAAGCAGCTAGCACCAGCCCTTAGCTCTCTGAAGTACCTCTCTTCACCCGAAGATGGAGTACTGACCCCAGGTAGCCTCCACATGTGGCAGTTGTGAAACGTTGGATGACAGGAAGTAGAAAACAACAATAAGAAGAACTAAAATAAGAATCCATTATTGATAGGGGGGGTCAACAAAGGAAAAAGACTTCAATGGTGACATAGAGATTGACGGTGCGTTTTTTTGAGTGATAGATGAGTGACAGTGTTTTAATCAGGTTAATGAGGGACATGCGGAAATCGATAGGATTGAAGGTGAATTATTAATGTAGCATAGTGTGAGTGAGTGAGAAAAACATCTTCGGCTGAATGAAATCGGAGTAGTTGGATGAACACACCCAGGTAATGTGCTTGAATTCGAACTCATCTCTCAACATTCGGCGTCACTGGAATCGGCCTACGTGCTCTGTGCACGCTCCACAGTCTCTGCGCCGAGGCTTTGACCCAGAAGTCCAGAGCGATACAGGGAAGAAAAGTAAAAACTAAAGTGAACGGGACGGATGAAATGTGCCGAGCTGTAAGCCTGTCCAATTCACCGTTCATCACTTCTTCAGTTTGCTGCCACTAGCTAAACCAAAGATTTTTCTGTTGTTTTGGTGTGTGGCATTGAAAAAGTGAATGTAAATGTACTGACCTACATGAACCCGTGTTCGTTGTTGCATAAAATTCTGGAGGAAATGTTGAAATAGCAATAGTTGGAGGGCACACAAAACTCAACATAACACTTTTGTGAGCCTGCCAATAAATGCTTCGCTGTCGCGTCCACAGCTAAAATGAAAGTAAAGGGACATTCAAACCGAAGTGTAGGTAATATTAGAAAGTCTCCAAGCGTGCGTTTGTGTGCAATATCTCATTAATCAAAATATGCTCTTTAACATGTAACTGAAATATCATGTAAACACCTTAACTGGAATATTGTCCTATTTAGATTTAAGTCAAAATTTAGACTGTTGTCCATGTAAATGTAGTCACTGATAGAAGAGGATAACAGTGAAAAAAAGACTAAATAAATACATTTATTTGTTGATCACAGTTGCAAGGCAAGCAGCTTCTTTAATATCCAAACAAACAAACTAAGCGAAAAAAAAAAAAAGAAGAGAAATTTGTGTTTGGTAGATTATTTCTGATTATTTGTGACATTGCTACATCTGTGGACACCCTTTATTCCCTTCTGTATGTCTTTACTCTCTTTTTATTTCCTCCTTCTTATATTGTTGGAAAGTCTGATTATTTATCTTTTAAATGTTCCCCTATTTCTAAGGATGATGGGTGACGAGCAGCAGAGCTGAGGATGTGGGCTGTGCCCATGAAAGATTTGCCAAATCTTCTCTGCTAATACCAAACAGCCCCCCCCCCCCCTTTTTTTTTTTTTTCTTTTTCTTTTTTTTTTTTTTTTTTTTTTTTTGCTGCGGACTTTTGTTTGTTCTTGCTCGGTGGATTGACTAAAGTCTGAAGAAACAAGACATATTGGCAATTTAACTGTTAAAATGAATTAATTCAACAAACAGGAGCCTCAGTAGCGTGTGGAAGAACCACACACAGCCACAACAGCCTGGAACCCCCCCCCCATACTGGTCACCAGTCCGGTCACACACTGCTGTGGGACGCCATCCTATTCTCCAACCAGCATTTGTTACAAGTCTGCCAGTGTGGTTGTGTTGGTCACTCTGGACACAAACGGCATGCCTAAGCTCTTCCCAGAAGCGTTCAAGTGCTGGCAGGTCGTTCCATCCTCTCTACTCCCAAATCTTGGAGGTAGCCTCTGATAAACTCCGCTGTGTGGGGCAAGCTTTGTCATCTTGGTGGATGAAGTTTGATTCAGATCCAAGACTGGGATATGGCATTGCCTTTGGTTGTGTGGTTGTGTCGACATCTCTCTGCATTGAACCTGCCTCTAGTGATGACAAGTCCTTGTTTTTCCTGTGAGGAAGTTGCCGCCCCAAACCATCACACTGCCTCCATCAAAAGATGTTACTCTATCAGTGCAGCAATCACCACATCTTCTCCATGCTTTGAGCCTTCAATTCCAAGTGCCATAGGCAGAATCTGGGTGAGTGTAGTCTGTTTGTAGTCTGCGTTGTCTTGAGCAGAGAGCCATTGGGCATATCATCATGCGAACCTCGACTCCAAATCTGTAGAAGACTGCCTACAGTTCCTAAGTGCTGAAAGGATGAGAAAACGGTCTTCGTGGGACACCCACTTCACAGCCTGCACTCTGACATTCCCTGTTACACTTGGCTTTCAGTTTGCAGTTGGTACTCGAGCTCACTCCAAATAATGCCTCAGCTTGGCTTTGTGGAACACCGACTTGAAGTTGCCCGATCATACGGGTCCAATCCAGATCAGTCAAACCTGGTGTGCCGATTCATGGCACACATACCAAACGACTGCTGTAGCGGGGCCCATCGAGGCACCTGACTGTCAGTACCTGGGGGTACCAGAAGCTCAAAATAGAAAAAAAAATTTTAAAAAAGCTTTCTGAAAGTGTGAATTGGAATGTAGTTTTTGATGGAAGTTAGAAGGCAGAAAGCAGTCATCTACTCCACTTTATCTGAAGGGTAGCAAAAACATAGGCGTCTTTTTAATTATTACTTGCATAACATATATTATCTGCTAAATTATCTCTACTTAGCTCAGTTTGAATCAGTCAGCAATGCTGCTTTGACCAAATGCCACTCCTTAGTCGACTGATGGATGACTTAAAGCACAGTTTAATACCACACATGTGGTGAAAGTACTCACTATATGAGACCGCTTCAGCTTCAGCACTGGCTTTATAGAAAAAAAAAATCCCCACCAAAAAACTAAATGTTTTTTAAGGCCTCCCCCAAATAAGAAGTTAATGTGATTTCTTACCATTAAAAAGATGTGCTACTTGATCCCACAGATTCTTAGAAAGTTGATCAAGCTGAAGTATGGGTGCCACACCTTGAAAATGCCCGCAGAGAAAGGAGGGTAAGTGCCACACCATCTCTCTATATCTGTCACTGACTATCTGTCGTCTGTGGTGATACTAGCAATAAGAGCATAGCATGTGTGCACATGTTGGTGCGTGCGTGCATGTGTTAATGCAAGTCTGTGTTTGTAATGGGTGTTGGAGTGGTGGAGCTGTTGGGCCTCAGCGCCACAGATGTCATAATTAGGATAGGAATTCTAGAGATTCCTGGGAAGTTTAGCCAGTCCTAGGAGGCTTTTCATCTGTTGCATTGGCCCAGCACCCCCCCCCCCCACCCCCACTAAGACACTGGCCTTATGGAAAAATACAACATGTTCCAACACACACCATCACAGCAATCAATTACCACTAACTGTGGAACACACGTCGTAAACAACAAATATCCCAAAACATCCTGCAATTGCAACCTCATGGCACTGAGGTTCACAAACATCTGTGACATGTTGGTTTGATCTGGACCCAACCACTAATTCATGAGCTATCTAATTGACCTCAACTATTCTAAATATATCGCGTGCTTATTTATACCGCTATCAGAAAATAGTTCTTTCCTTTTTTTTTCTTTTTTTTTCCTAAACAAGAAAAGGGCTGAATGCATACAGTACCTCTGAGTAGTACAATGAAATGCCTCCCTTTATTGACAGGTAGTCCTAAATAAGCCTGTTATATTGAAACTGTGATGCTGTTTTCTGCTAAACACAGGGACCAGAATAAAAACAACGCACTCCAATCTATCCATGTCAAACAACACTTTTCTAATGAGCTACATACTGGGGTTATTACTGTTCACCAGTGCATAATCATACAGAGTTAGTTTTTTTTTTTTTTTTTTTTTTTTGCCATTTGTAACAGCTTGGCCACCATTTAAAATGGAATTTTAATTTAATGAAATTGCCCCCCATTGATCTATTTATTTATTCATTTTTTATGTATAGCATTGTAGCGCTTCAAACAGAGCCTCTTCCTGTCCTCATTCATTGAGACCCTCACTTCCAGTTGGTCACTGACGTCATTCGTGCCTTTTAGATCTCCAGTCTCAACCTGCAGAAGTACATCCAGAACATCGTCATCCAGTACATCCTTACGTGACAGAAGTTTGTGGGCACTGCCAAAATTTGTTTAGTCCACCAGCTTTTGTGAGCGTGCCCACCAATCAGTTTTTCACAGATGATGAACAAATGAACAGACTGACTTTGAAAATGATTTAAAAATATTCCAGAATTCAGCAATCGTCATGAACTCAGCAAGGCAATGTTATATGAGGAGACAAACTAATTTCTGTAGTGACAACAGAACTTTCTCTGGACCACATAAATAGCACAGGATTTAAGAGAAACAGAAGAAGTGCACACGCTTAGGCAAGTGAAACAGGTCTGTATGAGCATAAGCATAAGACATACGTTACACAGTCAGCTTATTCATATATTTCCCATATCAGCTGGGCGTTCGTATATAAATGCATAAATTGATAAATGAGGATGCTATATGCCTTTGCAAGCACATCTACACACCAGAGCCAAGATTTTGGTCTTACAATGGAAAGAGGTATTGTTTCACTACAAGAATATTGTGAGCCAGCTTGTCTTCTAACACAGTCTAATGAGGCAGGAACAAATGACTATCCACTCTAACACTCTTTCTCTACGTGCACTTCTCTGAACACTGTCAATTATCCCCCATGTCTTGGCTGACCTGACTCTGAATATGGGTCACAGGCTACACAATCACCTGGTAATTACCAGAGAGTAAACAAGCCAAGCCAGGGGAGAAGTTTTAATGATTGTCAGGCTGCCACAAAGAACCCTTCATCTCTAATGAGGGGTAAGTGTGTCATATTATGTTGCACAATTGTTGGACCTGTTCATCTCGATAAATATAGCATCCCTGGATCCAATATTATGGGATGAAGGAAAATTTGGGGGATCAGTGTGATCAAATAGAGGCATAACCCCAAAGACTTCCCTTGCTGCAATAATGATGTCAAAAATGACCTTACATAATAAACATTTTGCCCAGTTTTCGAATCAGATGATTAATTGCTCACCAGTCTTTTCAGTAGCTATGACACTATGTGCCACCCACGGAGTCCACACTGGCCTCATGTCTCACTCCCATGAAATAGGGCCTTTGTATCCCAACTGCTCTCATTTGTCCCAGCATGCCCACCTATCAGAGCAGTCGACCCCTGTGTCTCTACCCATGATGACATCACCTCAACCCTCATTGAGGCAGTTGCAGCCAAGGTGAGGGCTCTCATGAAAAGCTACGGGCCATCTCTTTCTCCTTATCATTCAATAACTCCTTTGTCCTGGCGAGGCCTGCAGGCTTATATGGACAGTAATGAGACAGGGAACTTTGTAATCTGCCAGCACTGTAGCAATATAACCCATACAGAGCAAACTCTATAATAGCACATTGTTCAAGGCGAGTTAAGTCTGAGATATGGCACTTTCACACCAGTTGGAATCAGAGCCCAGAGTTGGCCTGCTGAGCTGGGCCAGTAAAACCTCTCTTTTCACGAGTCAGGTGAGTTAAGACACCAAAGAGTGCATTAATGGCTGAGACGGAGAAGGGCTGCTCACCCTCCCTGCTACAGGATTGGAGATTTTTCTGTAAAGCAGCATGCACACTTAGAGTGAAAAAAAAGAAAAAAAAAATCCAACCAAAAAAAAAAAAGGACAAGTTTGAACACACCTTAGTGGACTGAGACAATTTTTGAAACTTCTTAGACTTGAAAAACTGAAGGGGAAGTACAAGGCTTTTATGTGAGGATGTGTTCACACACGCACATTCACACACACGCATAACTTACATGGTTCATATGATCCTAAACGGATCCAAATTTAGAAACTGAGATATCATCTTTAGGTTCCTCGAAGACTTTATTATTTGATATCTCACAGCTTCTTGGTCCCGCAGCTCAGCGGCACTGCCTTCTCATGCTCCTTCTCTGCTTGACTTTATAAGCTCTGGTACAGTTTACACAGCAAGACCTCAGACACAGCGGTAATAAACTGCTCAGATTTCTTGTCAAGACCGTTCAAATGATGTTTTTTGGGTCTCTTTCCAGCTCCGCTTGGATATGGTCACACTTTTGTGAGGACTCTCTGGTGCAAATAAAAATATTGAGGAGAATAAACACCTGTTATGCTCGAGTTGGAGTTTGACAGTGAGATGGAAGCCATGTGTCATCAGGCAGCTCCAGTGGTCTATCACTTGTAAGAATTTAAAAACCGACATGTTTTATTTGAAAATATCAACGTTTGAATGCGGCATCTGAATTTGCTCCTCCAGAAAGGCATTACTTGGGGATATTTGAGTTATTTGTTTGACTGAAACGATCCAAACCTTGCTAGAGGTGAAGTACGTAGACGACAGAAGAACCCATTAGATTTTGATGTTGATCTGCATAAAATGACAGAAAGGGAACTGCCATGTTTGCTTTTCATCTTCACCCTCTTGTGCGAAATGTGGTTTTTTGGGCTCTTGTTCCTTATTTGCCAGTTACACAAGGGCACCGATACTGCTCATGCACATGTCTGCACTAAATGGAAAGAAAGAAAAATAGATGCCAGATGATGCATTGTTGTCACGTGATGCTCACATTCCTGCGCCGGCTGCAGTCACCTCATGTGCATATCCGACCGAGGACAATAGATTGGCTCGAATTGTTTCTGAAAATGTCATAAATGTTTTTCTTTAAGTTGCGTGTGATGGAAAAATAACGTTCCTCCTTTGTCAACAAGAGCCAATTGGGTGAGAGGATACTGTAAAGGTTTTGAATGAAGCCTCTGTGAGATTATACAAGAGTTGTTGTCCAACAGCTTTCAACTAAAAAACTTTAACTTGTAACCAAATCACACCCACATGCTTCCCGTAAAGTGCTATAAGGAGATTGTAAACTTGTAACATAAATTGCTGTTACAGAATCCCTCCCGGTGAAGCGTACCCCCGTACCCCCCCCCCCCCCCCCCCCCCCCCACAATCAAGTCACACACAAAACGCACACACTTTCGAGGGCACGCATGTCCCAACTTGGCCTCTCTGTTGTGGTTTCATTGGTCAGTCACTTGGCGGGGCCCCAGGGGGTCCCAACTCATAACACATGCCTGCTTTCTGTATGTTTACAGTACAGCAGTCAGAATGAATGAGTGCTACGCCTCTGAGAGCGTACTTGTCTATTTTCTGGGCCGTGTCGCTGAACAGAGACAATGCCTTTGTTTCGGTGTAAACAGCACATATATTCTTTACACAACTGATATAAAACACATTCCAAAAAAAAATTTAACATGCGAACATGTAGTCGTCACCCAGCCAGGTGTTGGATGCTGATGTCAACCATGCTCATGCTGCAGATGTTTGCAACAATGCCGCAGCGCATCTATGCAGATATTCAACAAATTCAGTTGAGTTGCGGATGACAAGTGGAAGACATTCATAGAGACTGAGGAGTTGTCCTGAAAACCCCCAAACATTTGAATTCTTCAACACAAAGTCAAAATGATCTTAAAACCTGTGAATCCATTTTTTAAGTCAGGATGCTCACTCATCTGGTTTGTCAGTCTGTCCACTCTTCTACAAGAAGACGGGCCTGCTTTAATGAATGGAGGTTTTTCTGCATGACTGGTAGCTGCTGATCATATCAAAATAAAGATTTATTTCCTTATTGTTGTTTTGTTTGTTTGTTTGTTTGCTTTTTTTTTGGAAACTGAGCCATTACTATGTGTGTTTTAAATTCCCAATAATTATAACAGCTGTAAATCAGCCTTAGTGATGGGATACCTCCTGGATGTTAGCCTCGGACTGAAGATCTCCAGCAGTTTTTCTCCCATACTGCCTGAATGTATCGCCAGTAGGCAGTGGTGACGCACACACGACTGCAGGCCTGTGGTCCACTGCAGCACACTGACTGGGCCAGACTGAGGGTGTGTGGACTAGCATGGCCAATGTTTAACAAACGTGAATTGAGCAGAGATTCCAGTTTGTGGTATAGGCTCAACTGGAAACCAAGCTCATCTCCAGACGTGTGCCACAGTACGCTAACCTCCCCCACCGCCAGTGCTAGCTGGAAATCCATCGGGCTGCATATTCCTGTCTGGCTTAAGGCACATTTGTAACACAGGAAAGGGAACTTTTTTTTTTCTTTCTTTTTTCTTCCTTATAAGAAAAATAACTGACTCCACTGATGGCTTATCAAACACATATTAAAATGATGAACTTAGAAGACAAAGTAGGAAAAGGTAATCGTGAATTTGCAGCAGAAAACGTTTCCCACATCCACCATAAGAGCATAATAAGAATATTGAAATGTTGTGGTTTTCTGTGCTCCACCATCCTCTGGCCAAAATACCTCCCATGTCTCAGCTGTGGTGACTTCTCTAAAACTCATTCCACTGACTAAAAACCTCAATTAAAACGATAGATACTTCAGTCTCTAGATAATAATTATCTATATTTAGAGCTCTAAGTGATCATCATTTTGGTTAGGTTAGAGCAGGAGTCCAATTCCCGCTGAAGTCTAATTTCATTGATGGTCTAAATATAGCCTCCGTTTTAAAAGTTTTTCCTGCAAACAGAGCCAAAGTTTCCCATGAAAAGGATTTTTATGTAAGTGAATCAAATGTTATGATAAACAGATTTCAAAGTCACAGATCTATGTAATTCAGGTGGCCACAATCAGATGACTGTTTGTCTGTCCCATACTCTGCTGGTATCGCACACACAACCACCGATCGTTTCCCCGTGTTGGTTTACGGGGCGCCTGAGCAGTGGCGTAATGCATTTGTCTTGGGGTCTGGGTCACACGCAGACACTAAACCACCTCCCTGCTCCTTGTTATTCTGCTGCCGAGTGATGGAGGTTGAAGTTTGTTTCACACCTGAGAGTTTTAACAGTAAACCACCAGCTGTGGTTTTGAGAGTTTGCATGTCATGTCAACTTTGGTTTCCTTGAGGTGTGCCCACAATCCAAAGACATTCAGGTTAGGGGGGGGGGGGGGGGGGGGGGGGGGGGGGGGGGGGGGGGGGGGGGGGGGGGGGGGGGTGGGGGGTGGGGGGGGGGGGGGGGGGGGGGGGGGGGGGGGTTGGGGGGGGGTGGGGGGGGGGGGGATTTTAGATTGCCTGAACTTGTGACTGTGAATGCATTTGTTTGTCTGCGTTGGGCCTGTGATTACCTTAGTACAATTGGTTGTTGTGCTCATTATGAGTAGGATGTGGTAGCCATGTGTTGTAATTAAGAAAAGGAGAGAACAATTAGTGTGAGTGGGCCCCCTAGAGGCTTGAAACCTAAGCGCAGCTTCCCACCGTGCACCTTCGTGATCATTTCATGCCTCTGGCACATTGAGCAGGCAGCAACATGCTGGCTTGCATCACACCACTGGCCCCTATGGAGGGAGGCCTTCATCTAAAAAGTTGCATTGGCATTAGGTCACTGGAAACATAAAGAAGACCGAGACTTTATGCTCCTTCTGCAGGCTCGACGGGATCACAGTTGTTCCACATGGCATCCTCAAGTGCTGCTCTTGAAAAAAGATTCCTCTAACGTCTCCAAATGCGTGGCGCTGCCAATGATTGCCCTCTATTCTTAGATCGCTCCCTATAGTAGTGGTTAGCAGACCTCATTGTCACAGACTAAACCGGGAATTGTGTAACAGACCTCTTCAAATTTACTTTCCTATAAAAAGTTAGTTAAAGACACTCTGTTTATAGGCGCTTACAGTCTGTAAGTAAATGGTTATTATAGTATCTTAAAATAATTATATTATCAAAAGAATTTTATCCAAGCCAGAGTTTTGCTTATGGGCAAGATTATACTGTGCTGTTAATTTCCGACAGAATGCTTCTGTCTTTGCAAATTATGCACTCTATATTTTGTTCAATCACTACCCTGCAGGCTTGAATTTTTGTTGACAACCACTGCTCACATAACCCTGCATCCCACAGAAGGCATCTTGTTTTATGGCGCGACCAGATTTGCTGTTATATATCATTTCTGCAACATGCATCACCCGCTAATTATCATGTAACATGTCCTCTGCAAATTATTCGAGTCAAAGAAAGATGAAATGCTTCTTATCGGTTAGATAATGCAGCTCCTTAGGTTAAGGGCAATTTGACATTATAGACTATTGCTTTTTTGCAGATTTTGGTTTGTGAATCCCTGCAGAGCTGTCACATTAAACTTACTCATGAATATTGCTTTATGGGGCCAGTTTTATGGCAAAAAGGGGACTTTCAATGGACACTCCCCTAAAACCTTGGACGCGGGTTTGTGCGTCTCTGATTGGCTGCGAAGCCCCAACCGACAACACCTGCTTAACTCCTTCATCCAAATTGACACCCGGGGCTCTCAGAAATATAGGCAGCATCCCTTCGAGCTCATGCATTCAGAGCCACAGCTGCCCCATAAGACACCAAAGCCGCAGCTGCGCCGATCACTGATCCAAGGTGAACCCTTATACGCTCACGCCGCCGGATCTTTGCTTGGAATAGAGGCGCACCGTCCGACACGCGATGTTGGTCAAGCTGGCCGTGGCGCTGCTGGTTCTGTCAGTGCTGGAGCAAGTAGTAGGATCGGATAATATCGATGTTCATGACAGCCCCCCGGAGAAGCCCGCCAGCCAGAAAGGACGCCTCTCTCTGCAGAACACAGGTATTATATGAAAGGGGGGGACTGACGTCGCTGCGACTGCTCTCATGTCTTTGCGGGGTTCGTCCGGACACGTGTTTCGGTGACTGCAAATTAAAGCACGCAGGAGGCACGTTCGAGTTATCTTCCGAAATCCGGCGTTTTCACTGAAATCCGGGCGTCGCGCTCTGCGAGAGGCGATATTTTGTAAATACGCTCAGACGGAAATCCAATCCGTTCGTAAACTATTAATAGAATGGCACAAGGTAATAGGTAGACTATTGCACACGGCAGCACAACTAGGTGAGTGTGCGCGCTGCTGAGCGTAAGTGCGCGTTATAGGTAACTCTCGGCGGTTATCTAAGGGTTTTCTTTCTTTTCTTTTTTTTTATTTCTGTCTTTGGATGCTGCGTAAAGGCTCTCTGGTTAAACTGATGCTGGGTGATGTCTCCAGCAGGTTAGAAGAGCAGTTGGCGATTCAGCGCTACATGGCTAAATGGATTTATTTACCCCCCCTTTTTTTTTTAGAATATATATATTTTTAGTCCTTTAAGACAGAAAATACACGTGTGAGTCGTCTAAATAACGCATCACAGGAGAGTGCAGCCTTCTCCAGGAAACGCGTATTTTACTGCGGCTGTCATGCTGTCCAGGAGGAGGATGGACAGCGTGACTTGCGAGCGATCACGTAAACCTGTGTCAGAATACAAAAGCACAGTTGTTGTGTCTTTCCTCCACGCTGAAAAACGGGGACAGACACCAGTGCAGGTTTCGCAGCAGAGAGCCTGGTAACACCACTGTGTAATTCAATGCACGTTGCGGCCGAGCTCGTACGATCCAAGCACATTCCCGCGATGCCAAAACAAGCACTGCTGACAGCGGCTCACTTTTCCTGCGCACTAAAGTTCAACTCCGTGCATTGCTCGACCCCCTTCCCCCCACCCCCCCTACTACTGCTCGCAAACAGAGGCTCTTTGTTGACAAGTTTGATTTGCGTATAAGTCACATTTAATCCTTTATTGGTTTTAGCCGACGCGAAAGCGTCTTTACGCAACCGGCACGCAATTCCGACTGAAGCAAAAAAAATGTTCTCACGACCGCCAGTTATCGGTTCCAAGTCAAATCCCACCTGTAATTTAGTGTGGAGGGGAGGGGAAGAGGGGTTCGTAGCCATACTGTAACTGTACATGACCTGTTGGCACACAACCTTACCTGTGATTTTTCCATACTGAGCAGTAGTTTCTCACAGAGCCTGAGCTTCTGATTACATGTTTCATTGTACCTGCTGTCAGAGAACAATTTGTGGTTAAAAGGCAGTCTCTCCTCTTTTATTTGAATCTCTGGTCCAGATTAAACATTCATTTTATTTGATGGCTACAATTGAGAAAAATGCCCCGTCTGGGCCAGCCAGAGATGCAAAGATGATATCATGTACTCACATGTACTTACATATTTCCATCTTTTCCCCTGCATTGCTAATGGTGCATCGCCTTATAAAGCTAATGTGGCTTTTTTTTTTCACTGTGCAGCCTCTCACTGTCTACAAAGATACCGATGAGGGACATGTTGATGCACATTTAGTGAACAGGAATTAGCTGAAAGGACTGCATTTGTGGTAGTAAAGGCTGTATCTGCATTGCACCAACCCATCTCAATGCTAGGCAGTGCAGATGGATTGTGGTGCAGAATGACACAGTAATATCTGTCACTAAGTGTTTCTCTGCAGGAACCCCTCAGCCTGGGAAATTAGACCCCCACCACACACACACACACACACTTCCTTTTTCTCTCTTTTAGACTCTTGAGTGAAGAAGAGCGCTGCTTGAGTCTGTTCTAGTTGCTATATTCCACATAGGCTCTGTGATTCCAGCTGAAGTGAAGATGTGCCTCAAGCCATGCGGTCTTCATTGGCAACATGCATTTAACAATCATCGTCTCTGCTGTGAACAGATGATAAGTTCCCCTCGCCTAACCTGTTCTCTATTTCCAGCTGAGATCCAGCATTGCCTTGTGAGTGCAGGGGATGTCGGCTGTGGTGTGTTTGAGTGCTTTGAGAATAACTCCTGTGAGATACGAGGGCTACAGGAAATCTGCATGACGTTCCTGCACAACGCTGGCAAATTTGACTCTCAGGTACTAAGCTAGTCAGTCTGCCTGTTTGCAGAGATGGTGTAACCAGAGGCAACATTCCTTTTCCTTTTTTCATCGCTCCACTACTCCACATTCATCAGCTATATACCTCAAAATGTGTCTCTTTTTTTTTCAAGTGCAGTCTTTAATACACTCACATAATGATCTTTTTCCTTTCTTGGGAAGTAAACTTGCCTCTCAGTGGACTGATACACGTACTGTTAGGACCAGGAGTCATGGGCCAGCTGGCCCTAAGCCCAGTTAGCTCACTGTTGATACGTAGCAGAGGCTGAAACCCAGCCAAGCTAGGCTTGACTGAGCTGTTAATATGCCTATATGGTGACATACTAGACATTTTTTGCACTGTTTGACTACTCGTGCAGAATTCCATTTCTGACACACAGTCCAAAACTGCAAAACAGGTGTGTGACAGTTCCAAAGAGCCAAATGATTATGCTGAAGAAATATACATGTGAAAAAACATAGATATTTTGGAGGCCATGTGTTTTTTCATTTTTTTTTTTTTTTTAGCTGATGCATTAGTCCAAAGAGCTTCCAGTGACTTTGTCTCTGTCTGTACATAGGGGAAGTCCTTCATCAAGGATGCCCTGAAATGTATGGCACATGGTCTACGGCACAAATTCAGCTGCATCAGCAGAAAGTGTGTGTCCATTAAGGAGATGGTGTTCCAGCTGCAGAGAGAATGCTACATCAAACACAACCTGTGCTCTGCTGCGAAGGACAATGTAGCCGTCATGGTGGAGATGATCCACTTCCAAGATCTTTTCCCTAAAGGGTAAGCAGCTGCTCTGGGCCACCCCTGAATTTGTATTTTCTCTGGCCTGTTCCTTCTCTTTTTATTGCTCCTGGACTCTGCTGCTAGTTCAGAGCAGATCTGTTTATTCTAATTGCACTAATTCTTGCACATTTGCCAGGACATGATGCATTGTACATCCAGACATGAACACACAGGTTTCTGTGAGTAATCCACCTCTCTCTGCCCAGTCCATACGTGGAGCTCGTGAATATCCTCCTGAGCTGTGGAGAGGAAGTGAAGGAGGCGCTGACACGGAGCGTTCGGCTACAGTGTGAGCAGAACTGGGGTGCTCTGTGCGACAGCCTCAGCCTCTGCTCCGCCCTTGAGCCGTCCCCTGCCAGCTCCGCTGTGGAACACCACCACCACCTCTTGCCTTCCCACCTTGAGCCGGAGCAGCCTCGCCCTGTGCGGCAAGGTGAGAGGGACAAAGCTGGTAAGGCAGGCCTCAACGCTCACCCACGTAGTCGCAATCAGGGACCCCGACGCCACGGCCCAGAAGTTGGAGGGGTGACCGAACAGGAAGACACTAAGGCCACTGACATCAGGAGGTGAAAGCTCAACAGAACTTTGATCCCCTCCAACATTTAAAAGTCACACTTGCAGACTCATGCACAACTCCACGTAGGCACACACGATCTCATACACACACATCCCCACAACATACACAAACACCCAGACAGACTGAGCAGGAGGAAACAAGCCCCAACCTTTCCAGTTCTTCTTCCGCCTCTCCAGTCATTCCAGCCGCCCCACACAGTAAACTTGCAGGGTAATTGGGGTGTAGCTTGTACTGTTATGCCAGATTGTAGGTCACATTTTTTTTTTTTTCTTATTGAATAACGATTATTGTTATTATTATTATTTCAACTGTTAGGACTATTTTGGCTCAAATGTAACATTTCTAAAATCATACTTTTATGTAAGATTTGATTATATTTGTATTATTTATTTTTATTCTTTATGCAATGTTGAAAAATCAAAATGTAAATAGAAATATACATTTATCTATATTTATATGAACATGTATAAATATAGTTACAATATGCAATACTGATATAGTATAGAGGACCCTGTGATGGACTGGCGACCTGTCCAGGGTGTGCCCCGCGTCTTGCCTGATGACAGCTGGGATAGACTCCAGCCCCACCCCCACCTCCTCATGACCCTGAACATGACGAAGCGGGTATAGAAAATGGATAGATGGATGGATATAGCATAGACGATATAATATATGGCATGCTGTTTATTGTTCTCTTCACAGTATTGCACCCATCATACATTGATCTGTAGATATGTAACATACACCATTTGCTGTTTCAAAGTGGGAATGTGTATTATAGCTATAGATACTTGATGATTAAATACAAATTGTACAGGTTTTGTCCAGTTCTGGCACATATAAATTGTAGTGCATGATGGCCATCAAGCCATCAAACTTGTGCATTCTTAAAGTGAAAGTCCACTCTAAAGAGGATGTAAATGTAAAACTATGAATATGACTGTTACTTCACAATTGTATGTATTGATAAGTCTCTTGTAAAACTAGAAATAAGAGAGCCAAGTCTGATCTTTGATGTCATGCACAACTGCTGTTTGTGCAGCAGGGAATGGGAACTAACGAAGCTGACACAAATGTTTTTGGTCTATATTGTTTCAGAAGTATTAGATATACTCTGATATTTTTTTTGACTTTAATACAAAAAGTGTTGCATCATTGTCAACAGAGCTTCAGAAACTGTGCCTCCTAAAACATTTCAGATGATTGTTATATGTATGGCAGGTGACACTGCTCTTGTTCACAAGTAGCAAGTGCACTGTCAAATGTAATACATTCTCTTTGAGTTGGTTTTCCTTTTAACTGTCATCTATCAGGTGCAGCCAAAAGAGGATGCTCAAATTCTAATGTAAAAATCACAAACATCAAGGTGCCTAAACTTGTTTAATGTCCACAGTGACCGCTTCTCTGTGATTTAAGCAAATAGATGATTCTTCGGTAAGGGGAGATTTAATGTTGAGCTATTTTTATGATGGTATTGAGCCACAAAAGTCTTTGATTTTGCACTTTGGATGATTGCCAATTTGTGTTGGACAGCTTGAGAAAGAAGACCACATTATTGGAGTAGACAACCTCTCATCAGAGGCTACATTATATCTAAGCAACCTGGTTTTCCTTATCACCCACAGCACTAAGTCCTGCATCCCCACATGGCTCCTTAGGACCAGATTGAGCCCCTCCTGTAGTCGAGCCATGCTGCCCCTGTCTGGTGTCCCAGCATGCAGGAAAGAGGCTTGACAGAAGCCTTCCAGATCTCTGGCGTCTCTAAATTAGCCCTTATTCCTCTCTGGTCTCTTACCTAGGTCAGACATGAAGGCCTGTTATTCTACTCGTTAGAGCCACAGGCAACACAGCGAGGACCCACGAACTGGGTTAAGTCCACACATGGGGGCTCTGGCGCTGTTATTCTAAATGTTATATTTACCGAGGCCACCAGAGAATTCCTCTGGGTCATAGCCAAGAGCCAGCAACACAGGGAGGCAGAGAGGAGTGGAGCAAGAGGGAGAGGGACCCGCTCTATGCCTTTTTTTTTTTTTTTTCAATATGATGATTCAATCTATCTTCCTCAGTACTCTTCTCTCCCTCCTTTAGGTCACAAGCACAACAAACATAAGCTCTTGACCATTTCAGTTCAGACACATGCTTCAGCTATAGGACAGTTTAGGAGCACATTACACCTCACGCTGAGGAGTGCTTGGTGCAAAAAAGCAAACAAATCTCGTTCAGGATTTTGTTGCTCAGTTAAGAGTTTTTCGTTCTTTTTTCCCCCCTTAAATATTTACAGTAAGGTGACGTTTTTTTTTCTTTTTCTCACAGACATTAAGAGTCTATTATAAGTTAGGCTTTCAGGCATATTCTTTCTTTTTTTTTTTTATTATTATTGTTCTTTTGTGGAAGTTGGGAAATCCCAACACAAGACATAAGCTAATCCTGTTGAGAATGTACTGTATGTGTGTAAAGTGACAATCTGTTCAGCTCTCTGTCATTAAGTTTGATATGTCTTTTTGTAATAATGTAGTGGCTTTAATAGCTTTTCTGTATGGGTTCAGAGAAAAATAAAACTAACCATGTTTCCCGTATTCTTAATGCTCCATTTCCACATCGTTTGTTTTCCTCTCTTAAGCACAAGCACTCTGTTATCACTCCTTCAAAACACAGGACATTGTCCAGAAGTTTGCAACTCACTTGTAAGACATCAGGCATAGGACCCAAATCAATATCTTTGGACTCCTGAAGTCAGATGTATCTGCTTATCATTAAAATATTTTGTGTCATAAAACATTTGGTCTCTTTCAATATCTTTTATTGCTTTTTACATTGTGAGCAGGCCTTTTAGGAGGCAAGATCTTCATCCAGCTCTGTGAGCAAAGAAGGCGTCTCAGATGTACACACTGGTTAAAAGACACCCCATTCTCACTTGACATGCCGTTTCCTTTCTGACAGCAAAGTGCAGGCTGTGTTTAAAGTTTCAAGGACTGGAAATATCCTCCCTATTGAGAGGCCTAAACATTTACGTCAGCAGCTCTGGATTGTATGCAATGCAGGAGGTGGGTTTTGGGTGTCAGTTTTTATGAGCTGTCCCAACAGTGTACATTGCCTCACCAAACATTTAGACAGTGCCCTAATTTGAAAGGTAGCCTTCTATCTGGTGTTTGGGGGGGTCACAGTCATTCTTGAGTCACATTAAGTATACAAAGTTTTCCCTGGGGGCCATATAAGGGGGGTTGTCACACTAATGCTGTCTTCTTTTTTTTCTTTGTCTACAGTCTGACAGCAAAGAAGCAAGAGTGCATACCATGTCGTCATAACATACCATACAGCTTCTGTAACATCAGCACCTCTGCAGGTCATTGCTACAAGTCGTCTCAGACTGTGCAGCCACGCTAAGTAACCACTAGGTGGCAGTATCTCTTTGAAAATTGAGAGGCAGATGGTCCAAGAAGCAGGTGCAAGTGTTTCATTTTTAATAGGAGTGGGATGAGTCTAGTAGATGAAAAGCTACAAATTCTTTAAGAGTTGAAAATGATATTTGTTAAGTATTTCATGGTCCAGATTTGACATGAGTATTACAATGCTACAATATCTTCCATTCTCACTGGTCAACAAGAGACAGATAAAACAAAACCTGTCAATCATTTTAATAAATACGATATTGCACCAGCATATATGCAATAAATATTGCACCAGCACTTTACGGATAACGGTGTTTTCTCATATGAGAAAACACCTGAAAAAAAAATGTTTTTAATGGCTCAGGACAGAGCTTTGTGTTTTTAATTTTTTTTTTTTGAGGGGGGTTGTTTTTCTTTTTATGTTTATCTCTGTGATTGTGTTTCTATAGTTGTCTGTAGTTGGTTGTGAAGGTGGTCAGTATTTACAAGCCTCAGAGGGCTGAAGTTAAAGATTAAATCAACCTGCACCCTCAGTTTTAACCTGTGCTATTCAGATAGAGAATGAAAGTCAAGGAAGTTTGTCCATCCTCTGTTGCTTTTCCACATTAAATTAGGTTGTTGAGCTTTTGTCCAAAGAGACTTACTCACATCCTTTCCAAATAGAGGGTTGACATAATCTGCACTTCCTGAACGAGGGAAGCTGAAAAGGGAGACCACAGTGTGCTGTGATGTATCCTCTGGATCCCAGTATGTGGGGAAAAATGATGCTGTGTCACTCTCTGCGTCTTACAACTGTGCTTCATTTTGAAGTGGATGACCTCCTGGCCAAACAATAGTCTGTTGGTTAGAGCCAGAAATCTCCCAGCTTGCACAGTTGGTATGACAACGGATGGCTATCAATATGGAGGGAGGCTGAAGAGCAGAGAGAGGCGGGTGTCTGCAGAGAAACCTGAGATAGCTGGCCTCAGGCACTCTGTGGACGTCTGCCCTGTGCTCCAGAGTGAACTAATGAATTAATGACTGGGTGCCTAAGTTACATGGATGAATCATTTAAGAAGCATTTGGGGTGAATGCACTCACCCAACTTTTATCTTCTGTTAGGTTTGAAAGACTGATAATCCCTTATTTGAGCTACAAATGCAAATAAATAAATAAATAAATAGAGGAACCTCTGTAATGCAGCATATTTCACTGGGGAATACAGAGTGTGTTGCTCTCAGAGAAGGAAAATGCTGACACAAGTCAAAAAGCTTATATCACACATCAGCACAGAGGGTGAAGCTAACCTTCAATCGACCGACACGTCCATGCAAAAGATTTTTCACTCTCTTGGTGGATGCTGGTAAAGAGAATATTAAACAGGCGATAAGAAGACCAGATGCACCCTACTTTTAAGAGGAAACCAGAAGTTCAAGACACACTGTTGTGCTATGAAACTACCCCAACAGGCCCTGCAGAGAATGGGGTGGGGGGATGTGTCCTACTGGTTCTAAAAAGGATATAAATGAAAGGTGGGTCCACCTTGGGAACTGAAGCACTGTGTTAACATGCAAATAAGGGACTGTATGGCAAAACAAAAAATCATAAAACTGCAGCATTTCAGACACTTGTTTGTGATTTTTTTGGGTAATCACCCTGCAACCTGCATTAGTCCTTAAAGGCACAGCCATTGAAAATGGTCTGTTTGAGCCTGTGATCAACCTCACCAGACAGCTTTTCCCTTTATTTACAAAATGAGCGCCGAGCTGCCAAATTGGAGGTGCTTCAGTAAAACCTTTTTTTGCCTATCTGTGCTGACATAAAAGTAATTGTTCTCCCACTTGAGAAATGTATCTTATAGATGAAAAGAATACATCTACTGACCAGGGTAATTTGTCATTTTCTGGCAACTAACCTTTAGGGTGAAAATGAATAAACTCCAGCATAGAGAAACAAACACAGTGTGATATTTTGGCTTGTAGATACTCAACAGATGAAGGGGACATCAATAAATTGCTTTATAATGATGTAATCTATATTCTTTTCAATTAAGGTATGATGATCACATATTTAGAGTAAAGCACTGACTAATGTGAAATTAATTTATTAAAAAGCTCCATTATGTTATGAAAATAGCAGTAGCTATATGTTACTTTGCTTTGGACTCATAGCACTATCTGTTTGTCTGCCTGCGTGCCTCGCAGTCTGTCTATCTTTATGTATGTGACTGCAGTTAAACACAGGGTGAGGTGGAGAAGACATTTGTTTAGTCAAATTACCCATTTGCATTTAGAATAGGTAATTGAAAATGGCATAAAATTACTTTTAAAGATTTGAAGTTTCATTGACTGGTGGTTTAAAAAAAAAATATCTGTCTGTCTGTCTAGATCTAGATAGATAGATAGATAGATGGATTTGGTGGGATTAAAACAGAACTCTCTTTGTGTATTTCCAAATGTATTTCCACTGCAATAACTCGCCCTGCTGATTTTATAGCACCCTTACTAGGAAGGAAACTCATCTGCCATTCATTGAGAAGGAGTGCTGTGGGAGTACCCCCTAGAACAATTATCCAACCAGAGAGCAGCTTCTGGCTGAAGTGGGCGGGGCGTCACGGGGAAATCCTTAAACAGAGTGGCTGGTGGATGGCGGTGAAGGCGGGGCTTGTAGACGGAAGTGTTTCCCGACTGGCCCAGCTGTCATCTAGAAGAGATGAGGAGACCATTTACACCGGCTGGTGAGGAAATGCTGAAAAGGAAAGAACGCTAAAATATGGCAACACATAAACGATAAAGTCATGACGCCGAACTGAAGGTAGCTATGCTAGATATAACACCAAATATACGTGCTTCTCGGTGCATTATAGCAGCGGCGGAGGCTGCGTTGCGTCATTTAGAGACGTAAAAAATTATGACAAGGATTTGTGGGCTGTGTGTGACATTGAACATACAGGACACGAAACAGACGAGGTCGTTTAAAGAGCCATACACCATTTCTAACTTGTCGCGTATCGGGGAAATATACGGTGCTTGTTGTGGCGTCGCGTACGTTGACGACATTTCGTGGGACGTTACTGCAGCAGAGCTGGTTTATCGCCTCCATACCGGTTTGAGAAGGACTACAACGTCAACGTCCCTGCGGCTGCCGGCTACCAACCTAGCCTAGCGGCTTGGTGAAGGGAACTACCCCCGAGGTTTAGAGCAGACAGGAGACGTCATAAGCAATTTTCCTGTATTTAAATGGGCCCGTCTGAAGAGGTCACTACTGGAGAAGCGACATTAGGTGGTAGGTGTACGTGTTGTAGCACTCGAGCGTCCACGTTGGCATCGTAATGCACCAGCGTACTTTAAAATGCACTGCTTAGCTCTGTGTGATTAATAGGGCACTTGGGGGGGTGGGGGGGTGACTGAGCAGCTGTTAGCTCGCTGCTAGCTGCGTAACGACCTTTAGAGACGTCAGCCTCACCAGCTCAGGCTGCTAGCTGGCCGCTCTGGTTAGGCAGGGTGTTTTCCGTGGTTGCCTGTCTGCTGTAGTGTTGTATTTCATCCAAGCTTCCCCTGGCCAAGCCACTGAACGATTTAATCTCATTGATTGCATCACAAGACCAGGCAGGGTGCAGTCCAAGCAAATTAACTATGTTTGGGAAGGCCTCTGTGTTGGTGTTGTTTTCATTCTTTTGTTTTTAAATGATCAGATTAACATTAAATGTAATGGATTAATAATTTCTTTTTATTCCTTGTCTTTCTCATCCTGTTGATTTTTAAAGATAAAGCAGACTGTGAAAGCCAGAAGTGAGCTAAAAAAATTGACTGGGTGTCCTAAATGGGGGACTACGGCTTTGGAGTTCTGGTGAAGAACGGCAGTGGTAACAAATCTGCTTTTCCTGTAAGGATTCCTCCTCACCTTCAGCCTCAGAACCCTCACCACCCCTCAACGCCCCCGAGCCCCCCTCCCTTTGTAAACAACACCTGCTCCACCAATGGGGGCAGTGCCTGGCTGTTCTCCTCTGTAGCCCAGCACACTAACATGCAGGATGAGATTCTGGAGTCAGACAAGTCCAAGGTCCTAGATCTCCAGGACATGCAGGAGAAGTCTCAGGTCCAGACCCAGCCTCAGACCTTGTCCCCAGGTGAACAGGAGCCAGGAGGAGGCCTAGCAGAGATTGAGGGAGCCCTTCCCGAAGATGGCTCTTTGGAGAAAGGTTCCTTGGAGAGCAGCAGTGGAAAGGAGAAGCTGAGGATGGAGTCCCCCGTGCTGAGTGGCTTCGATTACCAGGACACACTGGGAATGGGTACAAGCTGTGCGCAGTCCACTTCCTCCTCATCCTCACTGACCAGTTTCAACAGTTGGTCCCCTGCTGTCCCAACCACCCAGTCTCCAGTGGTTGGTGAAGATGTTGGAGGGTTCTTTGGTCCCGCTGGCTCGAATGCCAATGGACCTCCGCTACTGTTCCAGAACTTCTCTCATCACGCTGGCCCTGGCTTTGGAGTAGGAGGTAGTTTCTCCCCGCAGATTGGGCCAGTTTCCCAGCATCACCCTTCCACACCTCATCCTCAACACTACCACCCCCATGGGCAAGGAGTTCCACAGCAGCACCGACGCTCCCCAGCTAGTCCACATCAACCGCAGCCTTCCTTCCCTCCTCATCCCCATCGTACTGCAGCATTCACGCAGATGCCCCACCTTGCTCCTGCTCAGAACAAACCTCCCTCTCCCTGGGGAAGTTACCAGAGCCCGTCCACTCCCACATCCACCTCTTGGAGCCCCGGTGGCTATGGTGGCTGGGGAGGCACACAGGGAGTTCGAGATTACCGGCGTGGCGTAAGTGGAGGAATGACAGGCCTTAACTCCATCTCCCCACTGAAGAAGTCCTTCCCCAGCAACCAGGTAGATTATCGGCATGACTCTAAACAGTAATTAACAATAGCAGATCTTTGCATGGACATGAAAGTATTAGGTGACTTGAATGAAACTTAACAATCTATTCCACAGATTTCCTCACAGAAGTTTCCCAGAAATACCTCTGGCATCAATCACAAGGGCTGGGTGGAGGACGGTGTGAGCCGCAATGACAATATTTATTCTTTCCAGGTGGGCATGCAGGATAACATCATGAAAAAAATCACAAATTAAGGAACTAAATTTAATTTGGGATTTTTGGGAAAAATGGCAGCAAGCTTGATATATTGTCTCTTTTGACTGTAAATTTTCTTGAGTGTTTTATAGGTGTCATTTTATGCTGTTAAATGTGCTCATCTGTGTCAAATGTAACAAATAAGCCTTTTAGCAGAACAGGATACGTGACAGTCCAGCCAACTAAACGGATGAATTGATACTCATTGTGTGTGTGTGCTTGTGTCTTAGGTCTTATCTAGATCATTTGGTTAAATGAGAGCAGCCTTATCATCTGGCCTGATCACATGTCCTTCCTCTTGTCCTGATTTAAGAAGTCTTGTGCTCTACAGCTTTGCATGGCCTCAACTGTTAAGATGCTCAAAAGTGCAGTATTGGTTATGTATTACATATTTGTTGAAATTTAAGGATTCTTCTTGTTCAGCAGCATCTTAGGTAGCACATCTTTCTTTGTGATACTGTATGATGCAATGGGAAGGTTTGATGCCATTTTGTGTGTTTGTGTGTTTCTGTAATCACTTTTGGATCAAACACTGAGAGCTAATGTAGTCTGTGCTGTTTTAACTGGTGAGGTGAGAAGCCATGAAGCTAATTGTTGTTTTCCTCTCTTTTAGCAGGAGAGAACAAGGTCTTTTGATGGTTTCAGTATGCAATCTCTGGAGAATTCTCTGATTGACATTATGAGGGCTGAGCAGGATTCCTTAAAAGGTTGGTTCCCACACACAGAACTGTAATTTGAAGACGTTTTCTCACCAGTGGCTGTCGACAAATATGCTGCTTCTGTCTGAAGAGCCTTTAACTGGCAGGAACTACAGTTTGGCTTATATTTAAGAGATTGTATTATATTTCTGAGATTGTGTGCTGTTTGTAGGAGATGTTGTTGTTAAATTTTATTTGTATCATATCTATTACAATGCAAGTTGTCTCTAGGTGCTTTACAGAGACCCAGAGCATGACCCCCGTGCAAATATCAAAGTTATTATTGTTGTTATCGTTGTAAGTTAGCAATCTTGCTGTCCAGTGAAATGGTCTGAAGATGTTGTCTTTTTATCAATATGTTTTCTTTCTCTTTATGGAAAATGTGATGATTTTTATGGAAAGAAAATCTATAGGTAATTTATGAAGTATAGAGAGAAGACAACCAGGACTTCAGAAGAATCAAATTGTTCATGGTTGGATGTGCTGAAGTTGAAGCCTGTGCATTCTTAGGTCATGCTAAAATGCTATGTCATGTTAAAACAAATTTAAATATGACTTAATTACCAGGGTTGGAAATTTAAAGAAGGAAAATCATGGAGAATGCATACCCTCCTGTCCTCTGATATTCACTCACATGGATCTCAGTTGCCATAATTTTATGAAATAATACTTGTAATGTTTATGCAAAAGTCAGCATAATGTGATTAAGTTTATACTTTTTTTTTTTCTTTTTTTTATGTTACTACTATAAGGAGTTTCACACAGGAGCTGAATGCTCAAAGGATTCTCCTGGCACAGATTTTACCTGTTCTACAAAATATTTAACGCTACATACTTGTAAGATATTGTTCTCTGTGCGTCTGCTTTGGTGAAGGCGATATTTTCTTTTAACATCTTTTTACTTTTGAAAAATCTGAATCGATTTCTGAAACTATGTATATAAATTATGAAAAGGAAAATACACTCTCAACTGATAACATTTTATGTTTTAGGGTACAAAATAAACTGGTCCTTGCCAGATTTTTAAATTAAGTAAACCTTAGATAACTAACGCATCACACAGTAGACAATGTCATTATTTATTTAATAAACGCAGAAGCTGTTTAGTTTGTAGAACTGCCTTTTTCAGCAAAAGCATAAAGTAACTGTTTTCCATATCGTATTATCAAACTCTCAAATATTTTTGTGGAAGAACAATGTAGGTCCTCCCTTCATTCATACATTTCTCTTGAAGTCCTTCCAGTTTATTCCAAACTGGATGATGTCTGAAATTTGACTGGGCCATTGCAACACCCTTGTTTCTTTCAAAGCACACTCTTTTTCCACACACTGATTTAGCATTATGGGTTATTTTTATTAAATCATGATGCTTCATTATGTCACATGTTGAGGATAAACAGAATTTGTCTTTACTTAACTTAAGACCTGGAAAGGACTTGTATTTAAAATTGAGAAAAAGTGTACTTTTATTTTTCATGACTTCCTTTCAGCAAGCCAAGCCGTTTGTGGAAAAATTAAGCACACTCGTTGCTGTTTATGTAGGTTAAGCAGCAGCCAAGTTCTGCTAATCAAATATACTTGATTAGTTGATTATTGGCAAATGTGACCATTTCTATAAATGGAGGTTTTGACAGTTTGCTGTTCAGGAAGTGTTAACACAATGTTAAGTAGGACAAGACACCAGCAATGATCTTAGAGAACCAATTGTTGTTGCCTGGAAACTTGGGAAGGATGATCAGGGAATTTCCAAAAAAGTTTATGACCTACAAACTGGTAAACATGGTGATGGAGAGATGCTGATTGGGGTTTGTTTTGCAGTTACAGGATGTGAGCTCTAAATAACCATGAACATCTTTTGGACCAAAGTATTCTGGAGTCAAATGTGCGGCAGCTGTCAGATAAAGCATGACTGTAAGTTTGTCATGCAACGGGACAATGACCGTCCCGTTGAGGTGACCACAGTAGGGCAAACCCACGTGAAGGTTCAGCCACCAAACTCTGACCCATGAAGCCCTTCCCCAGGCCTGGCTCCAGGGTGGGGCTTTTTCAGGCATGGGACAACAGGCACCTTCATACAGAGTTCATACTTCATGCAGGTGGTTCTACAAGCTATTGAATCTTGAGGGATTTTTTTTTTCTTCATTCACAACTTCTGCATTTAGGCTTAGTTTTGTTCAGCAAATAATGAGATGGTTTAATATGTCACATACTGCTGTTCATCTTTGGGGTGTAATTGGCTAAATTAAAAACCCTGTAAGGACCAGATAATCCTTTCAACGTCCTGATTTGTAAAACCTTAGAATTTGAGAAGGGTCTGCTTTCTTTTTCACAGATATTTTGCTTCTACTATTAATATAGTCGATTGTGGTTGCAAAATCTTGAGTTGACGCATGTTCTGGCATTTTTTGCCCCATTAATTGAAAGCTGTGTATGTCTGGAAAAGGTTCAAGAGTCTACATATATTATGTGTAAAACAGTTGAGGCACTATTTTAGGTTTTCCACCATCTAATTCCTCACTTCGTTTGAACTTGTTCTGGTATTTTGTTTTCACAATACATTTCACTTGATGATTCCAACAAAAAACTGGCATGAGTGTCTTCGTTTCTGTGGAGGAAGAAATGTAATTCCACTTGGAAGTCTTTTCATTGTTTTAGATCCTGAGGCCTCCACTGTTTTTGATCTTTTAGGACGCTACAGCTTCTCTCACCAGGGTGGAGATGGGCCTCTACCTATGAATGGTATGTAAAATGCTGCACAGTACTGTAGCAGAGGTCAGGGCTTGAAATGATTGTCTAACACATCCAGATAAAAATGGCGGGGCGGGGGGCAGGTCTGTCTATTTTATTCTTGAGTAATCCAGTGACGGTGTGAACAAATTATCACCTGTAGCCTCCATTGGTGAAAAAGAAAAGGCCGGAATAGACGTTGAGTATTCAGTAATGTGCCGGAGCACATTACTACATAAGATGGTACTTTTTTACCATGGTTAATGATGCTGTTGAGCAGATTTGTTTTTTAATTTTAAATATATTGCACCACTTATGCCTCGTTAAAGGCAAATGGTGCCCATTTCTTAACTTGGCAAGTATTTTGTATGAATGTGTTTTTAGTTTAGCAATTGTTTTTTCTTTTTGTATGTAGTCATTTTAGAGCTAATGTTGCTTAAAAATTTGCAGCCATTTTTAGCTGATGACTCCGACAATAAATTTCAAGCCTTGGAAGTGTTTAAAATTGTTTTCATTAAATCTTTAAAAATAAATAAATAAATTTCAAGAGTTGTTTTGTGTTTTTACATGCAGCGAGAAGTTATGGCAGAAGACGAGGTAAAGCTTGTTATGTGTTTTAATATTCCCTGATATTGCTTTTGCCTCTGCCTGCTGCTTTTTTAAAAACATTTATTTTGTTTTATTTCAATAATTTTTTTTTTTTTTTTTTTAATGGTTGTAATGCCTAGAGGGATTGAGACTATTTTACCTGCTTTCTTTAGTATTCTTTACAGGTTTCCTATCAAATCTAATAGTGATAATATTCTTGCTTTTACTTAAACAGCAAAAATGGCTATCGTGGCTTTTTCCCTGCATCTCTTGGCTTTATTTTATTTGAATATCCCAATTCTGACTTAATTTGATTCTTTTCAAAATGTTTAGTCTTTGTAAACTAATTTTTGGTGAGCCAGCATTTGTTATTAAGACAATTTTCTCCATCAGGCCATTCGTCTCTGTTCCCCATGGAAGACGAGCGGCCATTTGGAGAGGATGAGTCAGGTGACCAGGGGCTCGCTGGCCTTGGTTCAGCTCACTGTTTCCCTCTCCTCAATGGTGAACGTGTGGAGCGTTATTCACGCAAGGTGTTTGTCGGAGGTCTGCCCCCAGACATAGATGAAGGTGAAGACAACTAGTTGAAGCTAAAGTGGATGTTATTTTTCTTAACTTCAATTCATTTGGATCACAAGGCATTTTTTTTTTTAAATTTTGTCTTTATTAGAAATTACTGTCTTATTTCATGCTGACAACTTTTGCACCATTGAGCTGTTCTGCAATATTATTACTCAGTTACTAATGGAGACCCCCTTTTTCAGATGAAATCACTGCAAGTTTCCGTCGGTTTGGCCATTTATTTGTAGATTGGCCCCACAAGGCAGAGAGCAAGTCTTATTTTCCACCAAAAGGTGAGACAATTTGTATTTCTGTGTGTGTGTGTTTTGCACCCATCACTCCTCTTTTTATTGAACCTTTTTTCATTTTGTTGCACACTTTTTGATTGTGTGTTGTTTCTAGGATATGCGTTCCTGCTGTTTCAAGATGAGAGCTCTGTCCAGGCCCTGATTGATGCCTGCATTCAGGAGGATGGCAAGCTTTACCTGTGCGTCTCCAGCCCAACCATAAAAGACAAGCCGGTGAGTGTGTGTGGAGTTTATTCTGCTGCTAATTTGTATGCTTATCTGTCAGACCCAACAATGAAACAATGAAAAAAAAAAAAAGTCAAAATTAATGTGTTGTATTTTGGCTATTTATTTTTCATGAAGAGGGGGTCTGATTTTAAATGATTGTTCTCTCTTTTTTTTTTGATCACAACTCTACTTTTATAGGTCCAGATCCGACCCTGGAACCTTAATGACAGTGACTTTGTAATGGATGGCTCTCAGCCACTGGACCCCAGGAAGACCATCTTTGTCGGAGGAGTTCCTCGTCCCCTACGTGCAGGTGCAGAAAGGGAATCTCTGAATGTGTTGAATTTCAGTAATTCAAACTGTTGCGATAACTAAACGTTTCTTGCTTGTTGCTATTTCAGTTGAGCTTGCCATGATCATGGACCGTCTGTATGGGGGAGTTTGTTATGCTGGGATTGACACAGACCCTGAGCTCAAATATCCAAAGGGTGCGGGGAGAGTGGCGTTCTCTAATCAGCAAAGCTACATTGCAGCCATTAGTGCCCGATTTGTTCAACTGCAACACGGGGAGATTGATAAACGGGTGAGTTGCTCCATGTTTATTAATCGAGAAGGGAATAATAATGAAATACAAATGTCCAACTTTCTTGCATGCTGCAGTTTATCCATACCTTTCTTTTTGACAATTTTCCTCCCTTCTATCAACCCTCTCCCATCAGGTGGAAGTGAAGCCATATGTCCTGGATGACCAGCTGTGTGATGAATGCCAGGGCACTCGCTGTGGGGGGAAGTTTGCTCCTTTCTTCTGCGCCAATGTGACCTGTCTGCAGTACTACTGTGAGTACTGCTGGGCAGCCATCCATTCGCGGGCTGGCCGTGAGTTCCACAAGCCGCTGGTGAAGGAGGGAGGGGACCGACCACGACACATCTCCTTCCGCTGGAACTGAGGCGAGAGAGGGAGCCGGCGCAGGATCAGGGGGAGGGACTGATAAATTGGGGCAGAAGTAAGGGTTGTGATATGAAAAATAAATGCACTTTTCTTTTAAGTTAAAAAAAATATATATATATATTTATTTTTTTATTTTATTTTTTTTTTTAATTGGGCCTTCTAGAAGAAGCAAATGCTAAGAAGAGTGAAATCCCATTTATGTTTTGACTTTAAGTGTGCATGAGAATATGGATGCATTAGATTTAAATTTAGATGTTTTCTTTACTTGACTTTTTGTTTGGTTTTTTTTTTCGGGGGGGGGGGCTGGCGATACCGCTTACATTATTATTTATCTTTTTTTTTTTTTTTTTTTTTTTTTTTTAAGAGTGACATAATTTAAGTAAGGTTCATCATACCTAAATCAGTATATGAGCTATGAAAGATGGATTTAAGAAGGGTGCATTTTCTTTTCTTTTTTTTTTTTTTTCTTGCTTGCAGGATTGGAGAACTGTACCATTTACCAAAGGTTGAGTGAAAATGGTTTGGAACTCAGTTTCAGACGGAGTGATAATTATTATTTCTTTTCTCAAGCAACTTGGTGTATAGCATCTGGCCATGTCACAAAACAAAATGTCCCCTCAGTTTGGCACACATTTAGATTGTTGTCATGAGTTTTTAGGTCTTGGTTTAAAAAAAAAAAAAAAAAAATTAACACTTTGTAACCAGAAAGGGCAAACCAAAGACTGGCCTAAACGCATCATCAAAAAGAACTTTTGATCTGAGGGTTTTCAGGATAATGTTGTCCTCTTGTTATACAACAGAGGAAAGGCTGGAGTTTGACGTTTGTGGGTTTCAGCTGATAAAGACACAGCCCTCAGGGCTCAGGTATTGGCAGTAGTATTTATTCACTTTATATCATCAGGGATATTAGCACTGGAAGCTAACATGCTAATGTAATACTAACTAATGGGAATGCACAGTCCAGTGTCCCTGAGCTGTCCTCATGGTGTACCACTGCACGGTCTACTGTGACTGGAGCTTCTATCACAAGTGTTGTGGTTGAATATGGTAGTAGCTAAAATTTGCTGTCACAGAGATAAAGATATTATTTTATACATGGCCTGCTGATTTTTGTACAGTGTTTTATAGCTGATTATTTTGTCATGAACATATATACATTTATTATGCACTACTTTTTCTAAATATTTTTTTCAATAGTCATTTTAGGCACATTTTTCACAAATGGGAGAACTCCTTTTGCAATACCTCATTTTTTTCACTTGGTGAAAAATAATTTTGTACCTTTTGTTACTAAGAGATCTGCATTTATGGTGAACTTAATTTAAAAATAAATATTAATATAATTTTCAATTAGCTTTTATATATTTAAGTGCTGGTGAATCTGAAAATTGTCTGGTGCATTGATGTGATTCTGTGGATTTAAAAAGAAAAAGGAAAAAAAAAGAAAAGCTAAGTTAACAAAAAAGGCTAATATTAGCCAGTCATACAGATTCTCTTTGGTCCTAACAAACATAATTACTGGATCCTAAGGCATGGCAAGATCTTACTAAAATGATTTGATAGTCTTCTGATTTTGCTCCTAGGTATAGTAAATAAGGTTATCATCGTGTTGTTTTTTATTTTGAAGCTTTGGATGTGGATATCAACAGTTTCCATATTTAGATCCTCTTTCTGGGACTGCCTGATAGTTCTACTTTATTCTTGGCATGCATAAGAGTTAACATGGATAGTGATAATGCAGGACCTAATGTAATGCACTAGATCTCTTTTGTCCTTTTTTCTTTTTGTTAAATCTCTCTATCCTTTTGAGATTGCCTCTCTTGTAGCCTCTCCTTACATGATGGAGTCTGCCTTCCTCACACAGTCATGAAGTTTATGCAATATACACCCTGGCAACACTTTTGGATGTGTTTTGTAATGTAGAGGACACTCAGTAGGAACTAGGTGAGGCGACTTGATCACTTGACCCCATTTGTGATGTGGCATGCTTTGGGACATAACCTGAATGTGATTTAATGTTGCAAGTTAACTTTGAGCCATTATGTGCAATACTTATTCTTTCCATGAACAGTTCTCCGCAGTCTGAGTCTTTCAATCCATATAAATCATGCAGTCTTCTACACGTTTGTTTCCTGATGTTCATGCTGATGTCTACAAAATGGGAAAAAAAAATGTGGATTTATTTTTTTCAACATTAGTTTTGTGCTTAATTACTTATTTTGCTACTACCATGCTACTGTGATTGAAAACATTGTATATACTAGGTCGATCATGTATTTAGCATTTGCTATATTTTCAGTTGAAATGTAAAACTCATTTTGATCAGAATTTTTGTTTATATTTTTTCGGGTGATGTGTTTAACCTGTTGATGTGTCTAGTTTTTCTAATTGCTGTAATGTGTTCCTTGTTTTCACATGAAAACAATATGTCTGTTTAGTATTACTTGATTGCTAAATTTCAATAGTTTTTAATTGAATGCTGGGAAGGTTGTATTTATTAACTTTTTTTTTTGTTTTTTTTAAAAACCTGATTTTGATTTTTAAGTCATTTCACATTTATATGTAAGTTCCAATTTTTATATTTTCCTCCTGATTAATTTACGCTCCAATGCAGAAGTCAGTTTTTATAGTTGGTTTGTAGAAATGAAGTAAAACAAAGATCTAATGTTTCATTAATTTGCTGCCAACTGTTTGTAACTGTATGCATACATCTGAAGTATTTGTAATGTGAGATGTTGAACGAATAAAACAGCTGTGAGGAAGAAAATCTACTTGATGACTTAACAAGAGTTCTTTTATTATTGCCTTTTAATGAGAGGCTTTAAGTTAATGTTCCAACTGAAGGTTTTCAAGTAAATCAAGGAGAGTTGCCTTCGTTGTGAAACAGTATTTGTTACATATCTGGAAGGTTAAATTGGGTCAGAGGTATCCAGGCTTAGTCTTATTTAAGGACCTGGTTATTTTAGCTTGCCTAACTCCCCCCCAGCGACTGGAATATTTGGCATAGTTAAATTACTGTGCATATGGTAAATTTGTTGAAGAAATGGCCCCTATTTACCTTCCATCAGTACTGTACCAGTAGGAGGATGATGAGGTTAGAACTACCAGGCCAAAGACCAAAGAGGAGATGAAGTTAGTTGGTGTGAGAAGAGAATTCAGAGGAGAGGGTTAGATGGAGACAGATGATTGGCTGTGGCGACCTCTGAAGGGAACAGCCAGAAGAAAAAGACTTGTGTGTATATATATATATATATATATATATAATTAATCCAAAGTTTTTTTTTAATGTTTTGTTGTGTTAGAAGGAAAAAAAGGGTGGAGGATCTTAAGTAGTTCACCTCCCCTCTTATGACTCTCACAACTGCTGCATCCATTCTTTGGCAGTGACGCTGTTTCCAACTTGACTGGAGTCCACATGTGCTGAACTGAATGTTATGTGTGAAATCAAGCCTAAAAGTGGAAAAGTCTCTGTGGATTATTTAATAAAAGATATCAGGAGGGAGGATTTAAAAAGATTTATGTGGACATTTAAAGTGTTTACAGGCAAAGCAGTCTCCATCATCCAAAAAAGGAATCCGTTTGGAACCACCAACAGACTCACTAAATCTAGCCTCCCAGGCAAACAGAATGATCAGGGACAAAGCGAATTAGTCAAACAAGTCAGCAGTTGTGACTGTATAGAGATTTGCTGGTGTACAGAACAAATATCATTGCAATACTCCACCTTTAGGCCTTTCAGATAGAGTTAGAAACGTTTCACAAAAAAAAAAAAAAAATCATTTTCAGTTACATTGACAGCAAACAGTTTTTAAAAAAACATTTTATAAACTTTCCAATCATGAGATATAACCGTCTGATATGACAAGATGAGCACATACAACACACATTGGCTGCCACTCTCAAACAACAGTGGCAGGAGGCAGTTCAAAGTTTTGTGTAGTATTTATTTTTAAATAAAAATTACATAAAATGTGAAAAAAAAAATCAAATCAGTTTGAACTTACCGTACATTGGGCCTTCAGTAAGTCTGAATGGTAAATAGGTCCTCCAAAACACTGAAGTCACCTGTAGTTTAAACATAAAACTGTTATTTTACTGCACATACAGTAAATATTTGTTGAGATAAGCGCCACCTGTCGGTCGACAGCGGGACTGCAGTATATGTACAGTATATATGGTCCAGGCTATGAGGAGAAGATGCCGCCAACTAACGTACGCCGGTTTAGGTCACCACTGGGCTCCAGTGAAAGGAACAAAGCTCGACTGGACCAGGCTGAGTCCAGCACTGAGTCTCAAAATGACAAGGGCGAAAAAGAGCGAATTAAAAGCGAAAACTAGGCGGAAACAAAAAACGCGCTCGCTCTTGAAAGTCAAGTTTCCAAACTTCAATCATGGTGGTTTGGTGGGGAAGATAACTAAAGATGGCCAAACACCGACTAAATGGACGTCGGAGCCCGCTGCAAAGAAAACCAAGACTCCCGTGAACGAAGGAGAAGAAACGAAGTGTAATATATCGCAATTTTATAGAAGTGAATCACATAAAGATGAATCAGTTAGTTGGCTAGCATGTTTGGTGTGAGGCTAGCTTAGCGCATACGTGGTTAAACAAAATAGCATAATTTTAATCAGAATCATTAAAGGTATTTGTTCTAGACAAATAATTTATTGTCATCAAAATACCATAGATAAGCACAGTATGATTAAAGGTTGTTGGTTCTTAATCAAAGTTTCTTATTATTTTTCATGGAAATACTATACATTAGAATAAAATTATTAAATGTTATGGGTTCTCGGTCACGCTCTATTATTATTATTATTATTATTATTATTATTATTATTATTATTGTTGTTGTTGTTGTTGGTAGCAGTAGTAGTATTTACTGACCTGGGAATCTAATATCCGATAAATGTAATTAAATGTAATAATATTCTATTTTTCTCCGAGGCTAATTAATTGTTCCAGCAAATGTCAGTGAGTTTTCAGAGTCATCTGTGGGCATTTAGGGCACCTAAAACCACAGATACAACAGTAGTGTGTGGTTTTTCAGTGAAATATCACATTAAAACCCAGGAACTGCAGCTGAAAGGAATTGTAATGCTCTCTTCAGACAAACTACTCATAAAACACCCAAAGAAATTGCTTAATAATTTTATGAGACATTATTATTTAGCTTTAATTAAGCTTATTATGTGTAGTCGCCATATTTTGAAAGTTCACCTTTAGGGCAAGCACTAATCTTACTAATCTTTTTCATGCAAAGTTTACAAAAAATTAAAATATGACATAAGGATTATGTTTCTCTTGTCAGGTGCTGACACTGTTCTTTCCCTCACGGATGGGGATGTTTTCTATTTTTCCCAGAGATCCAACATGCAAACAACAAATGGGAGGGAAAAGGTAGGCTGTATGCAGTGTGTTTAGTGTGTGCTTTCACATACGGTATGTACCTCTTGAAATTGGTGTTACAGCTTTGCACTGTTTAAGATATGAAAGTTTTTTGGAGCTACGTCCACACTAGTCCAGTGGTGCACAAACTGTGGTACGCATACCACCAGAGGTACGCAATCGCTCTCTGGTGGTACGCAGGGAACATCATGACCTTTCCACATTTTCACTTAAAAAAAAAAAATTGGAAACATACAATGCATTATAAATACATTTCAAATGAAATGTGTAGCTTGAGATAATTAAAATTGTGTCTTTAAAAAAATATTTGTTGCATATTCAGTTGCAGTGCAGAAGTAGCAATTTCTGAGTGTGTTTATTTTGCTCTGTATGAGAGTATGAGTACGTGAGAATTGTTGGACAGAGTTGTAAATGTCTGATTCAGTAAGGTAACAATTCAGGTAATAAATAACCAGAATAAGGAATAAACATCTCTCGTGTGTGTGTGTAAAGCTAATTCAGAAAGCATATATGGCTATATTTTAAGATTGGTCATCATGGTGGTACTCAGAGAACAGTTTCTCAGGTGGTACGCAGTATTAAAAGTTTGAGAACCACTTCACTAGTCCATAATAGTGGAAAAAACAAATCGGAAACTGGGTCTGCAGCAGATGGTTTAGTGGTTTCTGGTTTAGTTTTTCCTTTTAGAGGGTCAAAACTGGTGGAGTAGAGTGGATGGAACAACAGTTATAAATATAAATATATTTTTTAATCTCAAAACCTTTTGAGTTAGGTTGTCACTTCAGACATCCCAACATGTGCTTTCAAGCACATTTTGTTCTTTTCATATGATACCCCTTTTTCTTCTTTTGAAATGAAATGTTCTGCTCGTCAACCTTGTGTTTTAGTATTCACTGAACAAGTTAAAGCATAAGTCGATCAAAGACTATCCCGACTGTTCATTGGTTTGATGGATGGTATATACGGTATGTTTGATTTTTGCTTGTTTTTGTTAAGATAAGCTTATTGTAAATTGTGAATACTAATTTGAGTTTAACTTGAATGATGGTACAAGTGATCAGAGAAATTGGATTGATATGGAAAATGCAGTGATTTTTTTTTAGATTTAGTTTGCCTTTTATTTCTTTGAAGACTGAATAGAAGACATTTCATGTTTTTTTTTTGTCAACTTTACTTCATTTGGTGGTATACCATCATTTTTTATTTCAGGCCTGCAACACATAAAAAAGTGGTATGGGGCAGTTTAGTGCTAGTAATGATGTGCAAGGAAAAAAAGTTATTTCAAACTGGTGATTGTATTGGATCTTTGGTAGAAAAGTAATATTCATAAAAGGCTGAGTCTTTGAAGAGCAGACATGTCAGCTGATATGTCAGAAAATTATTGAAATCTTTAAAAGCAAAGTTCCTCAGAGAAACTTTGGAAGGGATTTTCACATTTCTGCTTCTACGGTGCATAACATCATTAAACAACTCTGGTGGAGTTTTAGTGCATAAACAGCAGGGACACAAGCCTAATGTGGACACCTGGCGCCGTTGGCAGGGTCACTATTTTAACCAAGTTTACGAGTTTACCCTTGTGGAAAACAGTCATGTGAGGTCTTCAACCCCCCTGCACTGTTGTTTGCTTTTGTGGTTTAATCTGCAGCAGGTGAGCCTGACATCAATTGCTGTATCTTCAAAAAGTTTCATATCAGCCACTAGCAGTGTTGGGTGTAACGCGGTACAAAGTAACGCGTTACTGTAACGGGATTACATTCGCCAGTAACGCAGTAATGTACCACGTTACAGTGTAATTTGTGTAATCACATTACAGTTACTCTTAGACAAAAAAAAAATGCGTTACTTTAGTTACTTTAAACCAGGGTGTCCAGCTCCAGTCTCAAGGTCCGCTGTCTGTCTTTGTTTCCCTGCTTCAGCGCACCTGATTCAAATGAATGGGTCGTTAACTGACTTGTGCAGACCTGGATGACAAGCTGATCATGATTCATTCATTAGAATCAGGTGTGTTGTGTCAGGAAAACCTCTAAGACATCCAGGACAGCGGCCCTCGAGGACCGAGTTTGGACACCCCTGCTTTAAGATGTTCAGCTATGCAGAGCGGGAGGACAGAAAAAAAAAATCAAATATCCCCTTCATGCACGTTCACGGGCTGCGCAACGCTTGTCTGACCTCAGCAACGTGATTTTAAGTGTGACCTAGAGACGGAAGCGCGATTTCATGAAGGTGGAGAAGAAATGATGGCAGAGCTGCTCAAGACGTCTTTTGACGGGTGGAGATACGCGCACATCAAGAAACGATTTGAGCTGGTGCTGACACAGCAAGATGCTCTCCTTGCTGCTGTCACACTACCAAGTTTAAAATGCGGTGGTGAAAGAAGAAGAGAGAGAGATGCCTTAAAGACATTGCTGATCACTGAAATGACGTGCTTACCCCCCCCGACAAGCAGGTTGTACAGGCCTCAGACACCCACCTCCAGCACAAAGTAAGAATGACTTTTTTGACTTTGATGAGGAGGATATAGCCCCTACAACCCTGAAACTGAAGTCATTGAACTATTTCAGTCGGGGTCAGAGATGGAGATCCTGCACCGTTTCCCCACAATAAAGACTTTATCACTGAAGTACAACACAGCCACACCCTCTAGTGCACCGGTTGAGAGGCTCTTTAGCCTGGCAGCCTGGTACTGACTCCGAAGAGGAACAGGTTGTCTGACAAACGGTTTGAGAGACTCCTCCTGCTGAGGTATAAACCATTCTTTGATGAGAATGTCGAGTAGGATGAAGAAAAAATCTACTGTAAAGCTATAGTTCACATAATTACAAATTACATTTCATATGTAGTGTTAAGTTATTTTCCTTTGAAGTCTCATTCATTGTCTGATATTGTGATGAGAGCCATCGTCTTATTTTATTTAATCATATAATTTAAACAAACTTTGTTTGTACTGGGTGGTTGGAAGGACGACTTAAAGTTTGTTGTAAGAAAATTCAGTTTGCTGATGCTTACGTCATGGAAGTATAAACAGACATTTACTGAGTGAATTAAGATTAGAGTGAAAGCTTTAATCCCAATTTTATTTTGACATTTTGCATACAGCAAGTCTTGTAGCCTTTTTTGGCAAATGTTCCTGTCATTTTTTCCATCTTTGTTGCATTAAAGTGCATAAAAGAGATCTTGTGTATGTCCTCCTCATTAGAATACACATTTGTGCTGATCTGGGCACTGCAGTAATAAAGTTCTAACTATATGTTGTTCATTGGCAATCAAGTTAGGTGCAGCTCAGGTGATATTGCGGAGTAATCCAAAAGTAGTGTAACTAGTAATGTAACTAGTTACTTTCAGCAGCGAGTAACTAAGTAAGGGATTACTTTTTTAAAAAGTAACTAGTAATGTGTAATGGATTACTTTTTTTGAGTAACTACCCCAACACTGGCCACTAGAGGTCTCTTTTCTGCATGTTGGTTGCTTAATTTTGTTAATACAGTATGTGCTCTAATTCAGGTCCATGTGAGGCATGCCATTTCACTGGGATCATTACACAATGCAGAAACATTCACACATGGACAGACTCAAACATCATGTGTAGCCTTCAGTGCTGTTAAATTTAGCTTCTTGATTATATTCATGATGGTACTGCTTGTAACGCTAAGCCTCCTTGTTAAACTGCAATATCAAGCAGAAGATTTTAGTAGCTCATCAAGGCTACTCCCATGTCCTTTCATGTTTTGTTAGTTTCATTCAAAGTACCCATTTAAGTATCAGTGCGTGCCAGTAATGATAATTTAAGAACAATCCAGACTAAGCATTTGATTAGATGGTTGTGATCAAATCATCACATCCGCTCTCTTTCAAACACTTAGATGATCATATTCAATAAGCTTTCTTTGTTTATTACGGTGAGTATTATTTTTTGGGTGGATTTAAAATCAATTTTGAACTTAATACAATTGATTTTATGGAGGCTGTACTGACCCTGCAGGATTAATGTTGGCATGGTAGCGTATTTCAGGTTTTTAGCCAGTTTAACTGTAGCAAATCTCAAATGTTGTGGTTTAGGTAGTACTGTGTTAAAGTGCAGTTGCATTAGCCACATGCTAACCAACAGTGCACTTGGCCCATGTGCTCTTAGATCTCATATAGGCAATGCATCATCTTTCATTCATCCTTTATTTCTCTTTCATCTTTTTAGCTGATCTAACGACATGGGCAAAGGATTATGTTAGAAACAACTTCAGTTAAGCACTTTAAGCTTCAGCTGCATTCATAAATGACACTTAAAACTTGCCTGTGCAAAAGAGTCCTATAGTAATGCTTGTCCAGAGGCTCTGGCTCAGAGGCATCTGGGATGGACCATCACACAGTGGAAATGTGTATTGTGGTCAGACTAATAAGTATTTCAGTTCTTCTTTTGAAGAAATGGTTGCCATGTGCTTGGATCAAAGGCAAAAAAGGAACATCAAGACTGTTACCAGCGGCAACCCCAAAGGCAAGGGTCTGTCATGGTATGAGGGTTTTATCATCGAGTCATTGAATTTCGAGTCCAAGTCCAGTCTCGAGTCCACCGTGGTCAAGTTTGAACAGAGTTCAAGTCATTAAAGCAAAATCAGACTCAAGTCCACTCCTGATCCGAGTCTAGTCCAATCCAGTTTTTAAAACACATGCACAATTTTTAAACTATTGGCGTCTGGTAAACAAACCATCTTACTGACACTACTGCTTCTTTTTCTGCCTTAAAGAAGTGCAGGCAAGCCATCACTTCTCAGCCATCATTGCCCTAAAATAAAAATAATACTATTGAACTGGGCAATGGGTGGACTACTGAAGAACTAATTTACCACAGTAAACAATATATGTCAAGTGCTGGGCAAGACAGTCTCAGTGTGTGTTAAAAAGTACAATTTTTGTGTATGCACAGTAAAAATAAATGCACAATTGGTAAGGTCTTTTACAATCTAGGCATTGTTTATTTTTTTTTTTTTTTCATTTAAATAAAGTGTTTGAACAAAGTATGACTGCTGAAATGCATATATACTACCAAAAAAAGGGGGGGGGGGTATGCAAGGATGCTGGACAAATGCCTGTCCCTTCTGTGAGAAGTGGGGCCCCTTGATGGCCCCTAACTTAGAAAAAACCTAGCTTGTCCTGCGCATCCACTGTGCAGCAACATTCATTTGCATCAGCTGGGGTTGGATTTAACCTTGGTGGCGTGTTTGTTCAACCCTGGAGATTTCTAAGGCCTTTAACGGAGTAGCTAATGGCTCAAGTGATGGACAAGCCTTAATTCCTTTTTTTCAGCCACATGCTATCACTGTCCCTGTTTGGGGTTTATCTATGTGGTCTTGCGTTTGGGTTTTGTGTTTTTTCAGGGTTTTCTTGGTTTGGTCTGTTATTGTGTTCCCTTCTATTGATCTTAACTTTACTTTCTGGTTTAATTTGAAAAAGTCTGTCTTTTCCCTGTTGAGTTCTGCTCTACTTCTGCTTGTTCATCTGCCTGATTATTTGTGCCTGCGTCTCATTTGCTCTTGGGTTTATTTAAGTCTTGTCTTTTGCTTCTTGCTTTGCTGGTACATCAGGTTTTTTTCTTTGTTGTTGCTGTCCTTTGTCCTGTGATCCTGGCTCCTGAGTGTTCCCTGTGTTCCTGCTGTCCCTTTACCTTGTGACTCCCTCAGTTTAGTTTTTGAAATAATGAACTTTTGTTGGACATCCCTGCCTCCTTAACTCCTGTATTTGGGTTCTAATCAAAAAGCATGACCACTGCACACCTTTTACTCAATTTTCACAGAAATGGATGGATTTTTAGATTGTTGGCTTTGAACTAGTCTCTTTGGGCTCGCCATTCCCATATAACACATTGTGTAACATCATATATTATTGCTTCTTAGCAGTTGTTTGCAGAATTTACAGGCTTTATTACCCTCACGTTAAAGTTAGCATCAAAACTTCTAATTTGTGCCCTCACTCACTCTTCTTTTAAACTGCTTTGTTCAGGACCTCACCATCTTTCTGCATCTCTTAATGCCTTGAAACTGTAACAATGACACATTCAAAGCTCCAGTTGTAAGAGACACATACAGATTGTTCTGTACCACCAGTTATTAAGAATGTAATGGTCTAGGTGTTGAAGAGCCTAAACCCTGAATATAAGATGACCCAACTTTCTCAGATGTATTCAGAAGGAAACAAACCTTGTCATATATTCAGGGCATATATTCAGGGACTTGTCTCTGATTTCAGAGACCAAATGCTGTGAATAGATCCAAGTCCAGTCAATAGTGCTCAGGTCACATGTCCTTAAAATGAAAGAATACTACAAGCCTGCTAGTTAGAGCTATCTTCGGCCCCTATTGGCAAAAATCCGCCAAAGTCACTTTGAGCTCCCATCCTGGTGGAACAACTGCGTATCAGTTTGCAGCACTTCACATATCAACGACAATTAAGACTAATTCATGCAGGTACAGTGGACATGTTAGCAGTGATGACCAAGTTCAAGAATGTAATTATGGATGAAAAAGTGAAAGAGGTATCAGTTAAAAGACCATCGCTGATAGGGGCACGTAAAGTGCTAAAAAATTGCAAAAGGTCCTCTGTGCTGCTTTAATTTCATTAGAAGGAGTGGGAACATTACAAAGTGGTGAAAGCTCTAATGTCTCAACTGTTTTGTAATTAGTTTCAGGTCTGCAAAATGCAAAAAGTGATATATCGTAACAAATGAAAAGTTGACGAGAATAGACATGAAATATCTTGGATTCACACTGCCTGTAGATAAATTAAAGCCAAAGTAAGTGGTAGAATACTGAAGTTTTTTTTTTTTTTTTTGCATTTTCCATTTAGGTCGTTTTTTTATGATTTGGTGCTGTATTTCCAGTATCAGGAAAAATCATTTTATGTTCTCTTAATTTAGATGTTTAGGCTATGATTTTAAAAGTCAGTTAGTTGTATTTCAAATAATTTTGATTCGGATTACTTTAATTCATAGCAGAAATTAAAAACAAAAAGTCACCTCGGATCGGTTTAAATTGAGAGAAACCTGGCAGTTCCATTTGAGCAAACAGATGGCTAGAATAGAGGGGTGGCTGACCTCTGTCTAGTATTCTTTTGTGGCTTCCTGGACTATTTGAACAGATCAAGTCATTGTATTTAAATCAGTAAAACCTTTTCTTTTGCTCATTTAAAATCCAAATTGCCACCCTCCCCCCCACACTCAGATGTACCTTGTGTTGACCTTACCCATGGACATGGCTACTCAGTTCTTTCATCATCTCCTCTTTCTTTTCTTGGGAATATGAACTGCACAGGCCAGGCTTTCAGTTCTTAGGACCATCTCCAGGATGCTGGAAGAGAACCAGCTTATCAGACAGCGTCTTGCTTCCCTCAGCCAGGCCAACTGAGCCTGGATTGTTCAAAATGGTTCATGGCAATATTCAGCTACTCACCAGTTCTCATGAGAAGTGCCTCCCATCAGTGTTCCAGTTATTGGATACTTTAGTTTCTTAAGTGTGAAGTGTTTCAACCTGTGTTAGAGCAAGTAGATCTTAAAGCATTCTGCTAAAAAATGCATGCGTCAATAGAACAGTTTAAGGAGAAATGTCAGTTTGTTTAATGAATATATGCTAAGGTATTTAAGCTTTTACTCAATTTAGTCTGACATTTTCAATTTCATGGGCTTGTGAAGGTGTTTGGCTGTTAAAGTTGTTTGTGCTTTGTCTCTGCATTGTTTGTTGCCTTTGTAAGACATTTGATGTTCATTGTAAATTCATTGTTACAGCAGTACAATAAATATTATTGGAATATGTGCACATGCTTTTGTTCATGTCAGTTATCAGTTGAAATGTGGAGAAAATTAGAAAATATTTGTTATTAGCTTGTTAGTAGAATGGGAAAAAAGTCAAGACCTTCCTCAGAAAATGTAGGTTTGTTATTTCTGCTGAGTCCATGCACTATAATTGTCAGTTATTGTATTAGCCACCAGAGGGCGCTCTCATCTCCATTGGGCTTCAGTCACACTACAAGAAACTCTCCTGATAGATGTCTGCACTGTTATAATTTACATGAGTACAACACCCTGACTTTTGTAATTAAAGATGCATTTATCCCCTTCCTTTTTCATTAGAAAAATGTAAATTTTAGATTTAAAAAAAAAAATCTTTTTACATTTTCAGTAGTTCATTTTCTTCTGCTTCTGTTAAAAGCAGAAGTGTTGCTAGTGTTTCTTCTAATCTTCTAAAAGCTGCCATATAACAGTTCTCAGGTTTTGGGGGAAATATTTTTAAAACTCAATTTTATTTTTGTTTTATGTTTTCATTGTACACTGACCTTTGTTTGGCATCACTGTTTAAAATGTATTCCATTTTCAAACATTTTTGAGTGCTCTTTATAACTAATAAACAATTAACAGCATCAAATAAGTATATTGACCTGAACTTTTAGTAAAGGATTGAAAATTCTTCTTTTTAATCCAGATTTATACTGGTAAATCAACGTGAAACTACTCGCAGCATATGGCTGCGATTATGTTAAACCGTGAAATAAGTGCTATAAACTGCAGAGTCGGACAATTTGATTCAAATTGTTCTGCACGTTCTGAATGCTTTGATTAATGAGCTTCACTGAATGTGTTCAAAGGCCAGTTGTTTTATCCTTTTCTGCCCAGAACGAAACATGGCAGCCTCATCAGACTTCTCGGGAAAAGTGAGAAAATATATGGTGCAGCTCTTCTTTCTTCATGGAGGAACTCCTGGACTGCATTTATATAAGCGCTTTACACTACAAGCCACATTCACTTTCAGGGCTTCTCATTGTTTTGCCCAAGGACACTTTGACTGCGAGGCCAACTTTCAGGTTGGCAGGCGACCATCTCTATCCCCTTGTTTTGAATGGCAACTTGTAAGTTTAACAAATGAGTGCACTTCACTCATTAAAATGTGGTCTTCATATAGCTGCGTGACCATTAGTTTTTCAGCTCACAGCCAAGTAAATGTGAAACGCATTTCACGCACACCAGCATATCGCCTTTTAGAGCATGTTTGATAACACCTTTGCAGAAGCTGCACAGCTGTTTAGAGCAACAAATCAACTAAAATCATAGTCATATTATCAGTTTCATTTATGTAATACAAGCATGAGCAGCTTGGTTGCACTGAGTAATGTGATCTTGCTGATCCAGTTTTTGTAAATAAATTAAAAAAAAAACACGGATACTTCAACAGAGCTGCTGAAGTAAACCATATGTTCACTGTTCACTGATTGATGTGCTTAGCAGCAAAATGAGTTGGTGGTTTTGAACGTAAACAGGCAGTTTATTGAGGATGTTGTAACACCATTCAGGATAAATGACTTGGCATGGTGATTAGCAGTTCAACAGGCCGTAGTACCATAAAAGCTGTGGTTTGTGAGGAGACTGGCAGACTGGCAGCTGTGCCTCCAGATCCCTCTGTCAAGCCTGTTCATCAGTGATTTGCTGCATTGTTTACATGGCCAGAGGCCCCAGGATGTTGTATAAAACAAGCTATTTTTGTTGTTTGGGAGCTGCTCAGGAGTGTAGGTAGTCAACAGGAAACAATGGTCTTGTTATATAGGGGACCAATAAAATACACTGAGCTGTAAAAGAAAATTTGAGTATTGTTTGAGCACCTTTTTTTGAATACATAAAATGTAATGTCTCTATTTTAATCAAAGCCCTTTTTTTTTTACATTACAGTGCTGCTTCTGCTTCTCTTTACAGCAGATAACTTATTGAGTTTTAAAATGGTGCTGGCTAAAAGTGCTCTGAAAGCAGAAACTGGTAAAGCCAGAATGCATTGCTGACTCTCAGAGGAAAATCTGTATCAAAGTGCAAACCACCTGGTGACTCAGAGCAAAAAAACTGACAGATGAACGACATGTTTGCTCTTAAACTTCTCATAACAAGTGGCCGCATTTCCATGAAACCATTTCATAGAAAGACACTGAAATTAGCAACTGTCAGAATGGAAATGCCAGACATGAAAAAAGAGTGTTGAAGGGGAGGAGAGGGGAGGGGGGGTCCAGAAATCAAATTGTTTGAAGTTCTTATTCATTTTTTTTAAAATAGTTTGTGGTGTGGTATTGTTTTCTTCTCCCGGAAGAGTACTGCAGTGGCCAATACAAGAAATAATCATGGCCTGTACCAGGAGATGACTTGCGTATTAAGTGGGGATAGATGTGGTTGAAACCTTTTTGATGATACCAAAACCGATACCTTATTATCAGTGAAATACCAATTCCTGGAAAGTACCTTTTATTTAATACTCATTTACTAGAATCCATTTCACCACACAGGAAGTTAGATTAGGCAGCAGGTTGACTATTTTACATGTTTTTGAATATGTAAACATCATCTAAGGTGCATTTAGTCATCTCTATACTCCCAGCAACAGGACTTAAAAGAAATATTAAATGAGCCTTCTATTCTCTTTCCAACTGCATTTAAGTGAAAACATACCAGGCTTTTAAGAAGAGAATAAGTATTCAGACATATACTGCGTTTTTCTGGCACAAGAGGACTTTTGGCTCAGCCATGCTTTCAGCTTCCAAAGACTGTTTAGGTTCAGTTGTTTTTTTTTTCTCACATTCACTTCGGAGATTCGCTTCATTTACTTTTGTTCATTCAGTATTATGCATTGATTCACAAGATGCCGTGGTGCGTGTGGAAATGAAGTGACATTGTCTTTAGATTCACCAGTGGTGATTGCAATGACTGAAGGGCCTAAAAACCGAATGATGACAAAACACATTTGACCCAGCCAGCATACCAGGAGATAATCACCCTCTGGCTCATCCCATTGCTCTTGATAAAACGAATAAAAGTATACTACATTAAAATCAAGTCATGCTTTTGCTCTGATTATTTACATTTCGATCTAGATTATGAAATATAAACCAAAACACACAAAAAATTGTGAAATCCTTTTTCTTGTAATCATTTGTCATGTCATTTTTTTCTCCTATTGCCTTGCGGTTCAGTTTTATTTACAAGCGTCTGTCCCTTGAGGGTCTGTTTTGAAATTGTGACACTATTTTTGTTCTCGTAATCTTCGCGGGGTTGAAGATGGGTCTTTGCAAACCAAATGTGACAGATAAGCTTGCAGTGTAGTTGTACACTTGCAGAGCAGTGGTAAAGCCTGAGAAAGTACGAGCACGCTATCCAGCTGCTGTGCTGCTGGATAGCGTGTGCTAACATGCTTCAGTCGTACCATGTTTAGTCAATAAACAGTTTTGGGAGTGGTGGGTGTGAGCTTTACAAGCACACTGATGATCTAAAGGCAGGCAGGCCAAAGTGCTCCCCAAATATAATATCTTTCTTTAGATTGGGTAAATTATTTTATATTTAGCTGGAGTTCATCCTGCCCTATACTTAAAACAACATTAAACATCAGTTTTCTTGAAGTTGGGTCATTTCTTTTCCTGAATTGTTTGTTTGGACTGTCTTCAGATGAAATATTGATTGGGTCTTGATTATTATGGGATGGCTACAGTTGAAAATGATGTGGGTTGTTGTATGTAGCAGTCGTTAGAGAGCTTCATTTTGGAGCCTTTGAACAATAAACTGTATTGAGACAATGTGATGACTAAAGTAGAAGCAGACTTCACTAAAACTAGACGTGTGAGATCTACTGCCGGGCAGTTCATTGTCATCACATAGTATTTACACAGTCATCCTGTATTTGGGTCAGTAGGCTACAGTATGTAGCTGTGAGAACTGATCAGTTTTATTACCATCTTTCTTTGCTTTTATGTCTCTTTTCTAATGGGTTTGGCAAAACTCCCACTTGTGGGTTCTTCCTTTTATTGCACTATAGCAATTTTTTTTTTTTTTAACTGTGAGCACTTGTGAGAGAAAAGAGAAGCACATATCTCAGTTTTTATTTTCCACCGTGTATCCATACCCTACACTTTTAATGGCACAAGCAACTGCAGGACTTTTGGATTTTATTTTATTTTATTTTTCCTTTTAAAACAATTATTTTTGGCTAATATTCATACCACTTACTGGATTTCTAATGCTAATTCTAGCACTTTCTAACATCTGGATGAGTAACCATGAGAATGGAAAAATATTTTCCAGGTGGGAGCGCTGACAAGGACACGGCGGTAAGAGTACAGGAGAAGAGAGTGCAGGTGGTTTTTAACAACAGATGCTATAATTCCAGACATGTTAATGTGAAGGATTTCTTACTGCGCCGTCATCACCCAAGCTGTCAGCTATCCAACCAAAACTTTCCACTGCATTTTGTAAGATTTCAACCATGCCACAGTTTGTCAACTCATTTTTATTTTTTCCACAAAAGCGTGTAATACAATTTAATAATTATTATCCAGTTCAATTCAGTTAGCAGTTGACCCACTTTACTTCAAATATTTACAGTGAGACTAAAACCTTTTTTTCTACATTCATTGTTTTTTAACCTGACACTATTAAAACCTATATGGCCCAAATTTCACCTTGTGTTAAAGCCCTGCGTGACTAGTGTAGAGTGGATGATTTTGGGAAAAGAATTATGGCGAAATCTTTCAGTGTAGCTATGTTGTAGTGTTATGAGTTCTGTGATGGCCATCTAAAATGTCTCACAGCCAAAGATTGCCTGAGATCATTTTTACAGTGTCAGAAAAATTTTGTCTACTGGCCAGCCAATTAAAATGCAACATGAAATGATGTATTAATTAATTTAACTTGCTTCTTCTCCCTCACCATGATCACAATCACATTCTCTTCCTTCACTGCCTTCACTCTTTTTAAAAAGTATTTTAGACACACACAAAAGCTACTTAAATTGCAGTTCATTGTGATGTTTTGCCTCTTGTTGATTCTTTGTCACCAGTGCAAGTTGACACAGAGTGAGATTTAATAATCTACAACTATAGAAATCGTGCTAATCCCCTTTGTCTTGTCATTTGCGCCGGTGGTTTAACCTGCAGAGGTTTGGCCTGATCTCACTTTTCTGGGTCCTCAAATACAATCTCACAACAACCACTAGGGGTCTCTTTTCCTGTCTGTTTGCTTAAACCTGATACAGGTAAGTTTTAGCAAGAGTAATTTCTTTAAACCTGAGGAGACGTTTATCTTACTCTGCACACTTATTTTGTTAATACTTACCCTCATTTCATTCCATGCTGGGTGCTTCCTCTAAATTGAAGACCAGTCGAAAAATGCATTTATTCAGAAAGATAATTACACATAATGTTAACAATAAAAACTGACTGGATTCAGCCTGCAGGGGGAGGACCAGAGTATCTATCAGAAGATTTGCCAGTAGCAGTGACATTTCCTGGGTTACCAGGTCCAGGTTCAGAACAGTGCACATTTGGTATTTCGTACTTTTCGTGCATCAATCTTCATGCGCTCTTTAAGAACTTTACATTTCCTTTGCTGCTGGCTCTATATTCTGGGGAACCTGTTCTTAAATTGGCCCATCAGAAGCAACGTCCTTGGGCAGGGGTGTGGTAACTTTTTCTGTATAAAAATAACTTGTGGGTATCACTGTGATTTGCAGCTTTAGCCATCTTCAGCAATAATTCGCTTAATTCATACGTATGTCAGCTAATCTGCTTGGTATTGTACAACTACAGGACTTTAATTATACCAATTGATAGATTTTCTGATGATTGACCAATTTCATTTCACATTCTGCTCACGGGTGTGGGAATGACATCACGTGTAGCTTTTAAGCCTCTTGATGATGACAATTTTAGTTTAATAACTATATTATGGTGTTTCTACTTATAATTATGATTTCAGCACAATCTAGATTAAGTGTTTAATTAGAGAGTTGAAATGAAATCATCACATCAGACTCCTTTCAAATACTTCGATGAGAACTGGATTCAATAGATCGCCTTTATTTATTACTGTGAATAAATATGATTTTTTTTTGCTGAATGTGAAATCAGTTTTGTGCATACAACCCCAGTTCCAAAAACATTAGGACACTGTGTAAAACATAAATAGAAGCAGAGTACAATGATTTGGAGATCTCATAAACCCATATTTTATTCCCAATAGAATATATAGATCATATTGGATGTTGAAAGCTGAGGTAATTTTTATCATTTCATGGAAAATATGAGCTCATTGTTTACAAAACGTTGGACCAGGGCAACAAAATGCTGGAAAAGGAACTGGTGCAAATCAAAGACATATAGAGGAGGATTTGACAACTAAATAGATTGACATGACATCCTCTCAGATGTAAAGATGGGCAGAAGTTCACCAACCTGCAACAAACTATTTCTGAAAATTGTGGAATGATTTCTGAAAAACCTTCATCAATGTAGAATTACAAACACTTTGAAGATCCCATTATCTACACTATATAACATTATTAAAAGATTTAGAGAATCAGGAGGAGTGTGTGTGCGCATGCAGCAAAACCAAAGGTAAAAACTGGATGTGTGTGATCTTCTGGTCCTCAATACAGCACTGCATTAAAAACAGACATTATTCTCTTCTGGATATCACTTCATGGGCTCAGGAACACTTCTAGAAATCACTGTCTGTGAACACAGATTGTAATCCACAAATGCAAGTTGAAGCTGCATCATGCACAGAAGAAGCCACATATGAACATGATCCAGAAATGCTGCCGTCTTTTCTGGGCCAAAACTCATTTCAAATTGTCTGATGGACAATGGAAAAATGCTCTGTGGTCAAATTAATCAACATTTGAAATTATTTTTGAAATCACAGGCACTGTGTCCTGGTTTGGATGCTGGACTAAAGAGAAGAGGGACCATCCAGCTTGTTATCATCTGCTCTCGTCCAGACAGCATCTCTTTCAGGGAAAGCCTCACATATTTTAGCAAGACAATCCTAAACCACATGCTGCATCCATCACAACAGCGTGACTTCACAGGAGAAGAGTCCAGATGCTGAACTGACCTGCCTGCAGTCCAGACCGTTCACCACTAGAAAACATCTGGTGCATCATTAAACAAAAAATCAGGCAACAAAGGCCCAGGAGTGTTGAGCAGCTAGAATTCAGACAAGAATGGGACAACATTCCTTTCCTAAAACTCCTCCAACTGGTTTCCTCACTTCCCAGACGTTTAGAGACAGTTGTTTTGTGAGATGTTTTGCTGCCATCAAAGTCAAAATGAGCTGATATTTACCATTTTACCATGGAATGGTAAAATGTCTCAGTTTCAACATCAGAGATGATTTTCATTTTCTATTGGGAATAAAATATGGTTTTATCAGATCTGGTAATCATTGCATTCTATTCTTATTATGTTTTATATAGCATCCCAACCTTTTTGGAAAAGAAGCTACCTGAGTACCGTGAAATGGTGCTATTTTTTATCTGCAAGGTGGCAGTAACGTTGCATTTGGGCCTTTTTGCGGACACGACCACTTCTGATCAGTACAGCTGGAAGTAGGGGCACTGGGGGTGCTGATGTCATTTGGGTAAAGTGGCCTAATGCTTTCAATGTGCTGAGAAGATGGGAGGCACTGATTCGGCATGAAAGAAAGGAAAAAATGGGGAAAAAATGTGCTGAACCTCCCGTCATTGTGTGCTTCCCGTCATTTCTACAAGGAATCAGCACTGACGACTACGCGAGTGGTGATCCTGTCTACTTTGCCTGGAATAAACGGAGGAAGCCACTAGCATGGGGAAGACCGGAAAGACACAGATCTGCAAAGCCCTGGATGAGCTTTCCTCTGTACATGTCATGTTCTGCAGTACTTGGGTAGCCTCTATTGAGGTTGTAAAACAGCTGATTTCACGTAGACTGTATAACTCCCCACAGGCTAGTGTTGACGCTGTTGTATGCTTCCAGTTTCAGCTAAACCCTCCCATCTGGAGACGAAGTAACCAGGTTCGTCTTTGAGCTTAGTTTTGGGTTAAACTTGAAATGTTGTGGTTTAGGTAGTGCTGTTTTAAAACCGCAGCTAAGTTAGCTACATGTTAACAGGCAGTGCAACTGACAGTGCACAATGTTAATCAACGTAGGGTGACAAAATATATATGAATAAAAGAGCAATATCATTGTTTTTTTTAGGTTAACAGTTCACAGCATATGAATCTAACAGTACACTGGACCAAGTTTATGGAAGAAAGTGTGTCATTTCCATTTGGACCTTGTGGTGCCAGTGTTGTCTCAACATTAAAGTGTATATCAGGGACACAGCAATGGCGCAGCTAAATATTTGTTGTGGTTTGGATCACTGCTTGGACAGGAACAGCTTTGCAAATTAAGATGCACTAGAGAATAAGAAAGGCCTCGGGAACTGATGAGGGTAAATTTTAATTACTTCAACTAAGTAGAGACTGCTCAGCAGTGCACGACTTATTTCCCGAGCCAGTTTCCAACATGAGGCACCAAAAGTTTATTTCTATTATCAAATAGAAATAAACTCCATTATTTTCCTGTCTTGCTAATTAGATTTTAATTTCTATCCAGAAAAAGAACAATGTTCTTGGTCTTTATTTTTCTATTTAGCATTTTTTACATATATTATGAACCTAGTCAACAGCTACCAAACAATGCTTTGTTGGTCTTTTTGTAGCTTCCTTCAAGTGGACAAGAACCAGTTATTTTATTTCATAGAGACAGGCAGCTGCTTGAAGAAGCCTGTGGCTGCTGACTATTTGTAGAATAAAGATTGGGAGACTTGATTCGGTTTGGAAATTTGCTCCCCTGTGACCCTGCACAGGAATAAGCAATCTTTTCAACAGAACTTGTTTTCATCTTTAATACTTGACTCAGTTACTGTGCTAAAAGCAATGATCCGCTACACACTTTCTCTCGGCAGTATTAAAGCTACTGAGTTAGTGGAAGTCGAGCTAACACAATGAAACTCAATAGTCAGGGAAACGTGCATATCTACAGTTCAGTGAAGGATATCCTTTTACACAAATATTATTACAGTTCATGATTTAAGGATAAATCTAGAGTTAAAACAACCCCAGATCTTTTATTAGATGACAAGGTCGGTAAAGTTTTGTTAGGGACCAAAACGACGTGAAATTAAGCAGTTTTGAGTTTGAACTGAGAACATGTTTGCAGCAAAATGACAACATTTAGCAACGGAGCTACGTCAAAATAAATTTAATTTCTTTAGCCTCTAACAAGATGCAAAATTTCCACTTCCACCTAAGTTATAGTGTTGATAGAGTACTTACAGTTAGACCAAAGTAATTTTAACTTTGTATGTGTACAGAAAGTGCAACAAAACAGCTGTTTGTACACCAGTCCAAACCTGTCACCACTTCTGCTGTTGGGGCTTTTGCTTGTCATGCAAACTTCTGGTTTTGAAGTGGCTATGCAAACTCGCACTGACCTGGAAGGCACCAGTTTAGCACTGGGCAAGGACAAAACATGGACGAATATCGACAAGCTGAACCTCACAGGAAATTCCAGGATATGTTCCCGTCATTTCATAAAGGAACAGATCAACATTGACAGGTGGTGGTCCTCTCTACTTCAACTGGAATAACTGGAGGAAACCACAGGAGAGAAAAAAGTGTGTCTGTAAATCCCGGATGAGTAGGAGGTCTGCCCCCTCATAAGTGGTATTCAGTGGTAGTCGGTATTCCTGGCCCCTCCATCCAACACTTAAATATATAAGTGCTCATCCAGCTCTATGTCTGTTGTTTTGCTCCCTATCTTAAGTTTACACTCCTTTACCATCCAATAATAGACTGAGGGTTGTTTCAACCCCAGAATGTTCCTTCAAGAAAGAACTGGAAATTAACTTGCTTAGTATTTTGTTAATGTTTTCTGTGAGTTAAATATGGAGCAGAAATAAGTCATATAAGCATACAGCTTCATGTGGTTTGTGGTGACTTTTATGTTGTCGTAAATTTACTTTCGTCTGAGAAATAAATCGATTTTTCTTTTTAACATAAAAATGTCCTAACTGGTGTGAGTTGTACTTGTTGGCAGAAGATATTTGGAAGCCAGTAACATTCTGGAGAAGATGTTGTGAAGTAAAACGAATGCGACTGCAAGAAAGCGACGACAGCAGTTTTTATATGGGTTAGATCAAAAAGCGATCCAACCCCTCCGAACGAGTCCAAGAGCAAAAGTTTGAAAATGCAGAAGAAAACCATGTGGATGAGAAGGGTTATTGATTAAAGATAGTAATATATCCCCATACATTTTGTTGAACCATCAGCCACTATGTGCATCTTTGGCCAGGAAAGGACTGATTGTAGCAGAATCTTGCTCCAACTTGCATGTGGTCGTCTAAGAGCGAGCTCGTGGTTAGCATCAAACGTGGACTCCTGCAGTAATCCTGATGATTACAGAGCTCTGAATAGCACACTCCACTTCATAGCCACCTTTATCTGTGTGGACACCAGTCTATGAGAGGAGCACAGAAGAAACATGGACAGATCTGAGAGCATTGAAGCAAACTTGGAATGATGCGCAATATGCAGCATGCAATAGATCTTGCATTATCCTTCTTGTTATGATTTTATAAACATCAGCACACTTTTTGGCTGGTTGTCTGGAAGTGTCATAGTAGGCGTATGTATAAGTTGGAGAATTAAGGCAAATGAGAATTGTAGTTGTACTCCTCATTATGTTCCCTGGTACCCTGTTGGCACAGATTCAAACAGACGATAGACACCTCCGTCTCCACTGTCAAGGCAGAGACTGAGACTAATCGCAGCGGGCGCCATACACTTCAGGAAAGTAGCAATTTTCCATCATTACCGTCAAATCCTGCTTAAAAGAACCGGATTCCACAGACCTAATTACAAGGTGTTACTAATAACAATGTAATGACAGTTATTTCAAAGCCTGCCCAAAACCATAATCCATCTCCCAACACATTTAAGTATCTGGTTGCTGTAGAGCAATGTCTGAATTTTAAAAGTGCCATGACTCTCATTGATTACTATTGTGATTACTCCCACAACTGATGTGCAGGGCCTTGCAAGTCAGGACTTGATTTAGGAGCTTTGTCAGGGAGTTGTTCAGCGGAGCTACAGCTGTAGAGATGGATGTCCCGGAGCCATGATCTTCAGAGACACAACCGGGCCCATCCGTCATGCCATTTCCCCCGGATGGGACAGAGTTGAGCAGACAGGGGGATGATTCAAGCAAGGTTTGGTACCAGGCCTCGGTCACATCGAAGGAATGTTACACATTAATACAGGATCAAGCAGGCCGGTGCTCATGCACTTTTAGTGTCAACCAGCGATTTGCAGCTTGCAACCTGAGAGAAATATGGCAAACTAACGTCAGTGTTTATGGTGAAACATGGTGGGCTGATTTCAACAAGTAATTACTGCTAAATGACCCGCAGTCAGGGGCGTGGGGTGAGGCGGGGGTGGGAGATTGCTCCGGATACACCGTCCAATCACGAGGCCTCGTTCCAGATTTGGGATCATCTGGCGGAAAAGTCTCGGGCGCCAGCCAAAGTCTTTTTTTTTTTTTTTCCTTCCTCATCTTCAACTTTGTGAGAACTCCGCAGTAGTCGCACCGAGCCTTCAGAGCGCCTGGACGCTGCTGCGCCTCAACCTGAGGGATGAAGTTTTCTGGACCGGAACTAGGGAGCCGACTCAGTAAAGGCAGCATGTCTCCTCCCGGAGACTCGAGGGACGAGCTTTCCACAGACGAGGACGTGGAGACGAGCGCGCTGAAGAGGCGCGCTGGAGCAGGTGCCCCGTCTGCCCTTCAGCGTGGACGCGCTCATCTCTGACGCAAGGCCGCCGGACGGGATGTGACTGATGACCATGTTTCCCAGCGGTTAGTAGCTTTTAAATCACAGATCGCAGAGGGACAGCCCGTCCCGGATATCCACTCCAGTTAAGATGTCAACAACTCGTAAGTAAAAGGTTTTTGCACATTTTTTCCGTAATGTAGCAGATAAATCAGTATAACTTTCAGTCATGTTTGTTCAAATCTACTCTGATAGAAAAATTATCGTTTTTTTTTGACAAATTTTGTTGTTTTGACAAATGATTTGATTTCAGTTTGAGTCTTAATTGTTTTCTGTTTAAATGGTCAAACATTCACAAAAGAAAAAAGTTAAATAAAATCACAGTTGCTTGGATAAACTCTCACAAACTTACATGCTTTCATGTAAGTGAATATATGAAAATTAAAACGGTTCTCAGAATTAACACCTAATAAGTTGCTTATTTTTCTACTTTTTTAATTTTTAAAATCAGTTTAATAATTTGATGATTAAGCAGTTCTGCTTAAATCAGTTATTTGGCTATTACACTAATGAACTGTCATGTTTATTAGCCTTTATTTAACCAGGTTAGTCCCACTTAGATCAAATATCTCTTTTTCAAGGGAGACCTGGCCAAGAGGGCAGCAGCGTAGTTACATTAAAACAAACACATAAAATCTACAACATCAAAGCTTGCTCACATAAAACACGTGCACAAAGATAAGGTAGACTGCAATGATCTCACCAGAGCTTTAAACTCATTCAGTGTAACAAGAGCTTGAAGTTGAAGTTCAGATTTTATTTATCTCAAGCATTAGGTGCTGAAAACCTAAATGATTTCTTGCCCAGTTCAGTTTGTAATTTGGGGACAACAAATTGCAAAGTATCCATAGATCGGAGATTATGACTTCCTTGTTTCCTTGCTAAAAAAAAAAGACAGATAGGACGGAGTGATACCCAGAATGGTTTTGTAAATGAACACCAATGACTGAGGCGTCGAGCACGTAAAGACGTCCAGTTAACCTTAGAATAGAGAACACAATGGTGAGTAAGGGGACTGCAGGTCGTAATGAATCACCAACTGTATCAAAGCCAATGATCCCACGTCTCCTTGTGTGTTCCAGGGCCATTCAGTCCTGCGGTGTGCTCTCTGAGAAAGCACAAAACCAACCGCAAGCCCCGGACTCCCTTCACCACGGCGCAGCTGCTCGCCCTGGAGAAGAAGTTTAATCAGAAACAGTACCTGTCCATTGCCGAGCGGGCCGAGTTCTCGTCCTCCCTTTCACTGTCTGAAACCCAGGTCAAGATCTGGTTCCAGAATCGACGAGCCAAAGCCAAGAGGCTTCAGGAGGCAGAGGTGGAGAAACTCAAGATAGCAGCAGAGATCGGGTCCAAGGCTGTCTTCTACACAGGCTTTTCTTCTTCAGCTTTTCCCCACCGTGGTGACCTGCAGTCTGCTTCAGCGGGGCTCTACAGACTGGGCTGCTCGTACAGTCGCACCCCAGTGCTCCCCGCTGCATATCTGGCCATGTACGCCTCACAGGTCGGCTATAACCTGTTTCACCTCTCCTAAGAGGAGCCACAAATATGCTCTTGACTACCTTGACTACAAAAAATCTGATGTTGAGTTGAAGCTTCCTGCAGTTTTTTTTTTTGTTGTCTTCTGCTGCAAGATGAACTTATGACTTATAATTTTTGCAATCCACTCGACAGGAGGCCAAGAACAGAGCATTAACACAAGGCTTGTTTGTTGTCTGCAGATATGTTGTTCTCAGTGACACAATGCAACCTCTGGATTTTTTTTTTTTTTTGGCTGATCGGTTTTGTATTTCATGAATTATTCAAGAGATGAATGATCAGTTATGACTGGTGCATACAAGTTAATGTTTCTGTGAAAGTCAAAGCATTCCTAAATGACACATGCTGTATTTATTTGTAATATCTCTTACATCAGTATATTTCCTGATGCATGTTTGCATTTTTAAAAGCTAATAATTTTGTGTAATATTTAAATTTAGTTTTTAGTTCACCTCTAATCTTTTAATCTCCGTGTGTAGCATGAAGCAGTATAAGTGACCTGGTCAGCTGACTCTGACAACAGTACGCTTGTCTAGTAAAACTCAGGCTTTGATGAGCGTTTCCACAGTGAATGGCTCTTTAAATGTTCCCATGCCTCTGTAATCTTCCTCCTCTCTTTTACTCGTCTACATGCTGTGTTTATTTTCACAAACGTTCAGAGTAGGTGGTAGTTAGCACATCACTGGTACTGTACTTCCGCCGTGAGCTCAATCTCCAAATTTCTACAACTGCTCTTGCTTTCTTCTCGTCCTCCAGTAATCCTGTTGTTTCAAATGAAAATGTCTTCTTCAAGCAGTGGCCGTGTTGCTTCATGGACTTGATCTCTAGATCATAAATTGTTTTGCTCCATCCTGGCTAACAGTGACCGCTCTGTCTGTTATTCCTGCTCTCATCTGGATTTATTGCTCAAGAAAAATGCTCAGTTCTTTGAGAGCCTGTTGAGTCACTACAGTAACCTCATAAAGAAACAGCTCAGCCTCATATAAGCTTATTTGTTGCCCTCACTTTACTTGTAATTAATTCTCAAATGTCAAACATGCATTAAATGCTGAATGAGATGGTGTTGTTTCACTGAATTTAAAGATTTGGTTATTATTGATGCAGCTATCCATTACATTATTCAATTTCAAGAAGGATTTATTATTGTACAAATGCTGGCCGCTCATGCGGGGAAATGAACTGAGACCTGTTCCAGTGTGGAGGTTGATGCACTACTAGGTGGCTTTAGTAAAGAGCGGTTGGATTTTTAAATGCTCATTCAGTCAAATGTTCCTTAAAGATTTGAAATTACGTTCACAAGAATGACCGTTTCCTCCAAATAGCAATTCTCACCGCGCTGTAACTGTAAACATGTGTTTTCACATTGGTCTCGGATATCGGAGTTGGAGATTTTTGTTTGATGAGAGCTTTATTTTTTTCCACTGTATCGTTCAGATGAAGTCAGTTCTGCACTGTGAACTCTGTAACATGGCAGCACACCAGACCGCCCATTTGTAATCATCAATCTAATTGTCCCAGAATTTCCGACTCCAAGACTCTGTGAAATTATACGCACAGACTGACAGATAACGGAACAGAAAGAGTCGGTCTTTTTCCCTCTGTAAACTGGGAGAAAGCTTGTTACTATTAACCCATATTTCACAGTCCATTTGCTCCCTACAATTTTGAAATTTACCCAACACTGAGCTGATACTAAGTTCCTGAGTGGTTTTGATTGGCCTCAAACCCACGGTCTTAGTTTCAGATGTTTTTACTGTAAAACATCTGACAATGACAAAGTGAATAATAATGGTTGTAAAAATGCAAATTTTTGTAAAATTGCAAAGAATTACATTTTTTAGGCAGTTTGCTTTTGAGAAATAATGTCGGTGCCTATTTTGTGTAGCTGAAGTTATCAAAGGGCCAAGTTTCTACCTGGAGATGCACCATTTGAAAATTTTCTCTTGCCAATTTTGACTTCTAGGTTTGCTCAAAGGTCTTTCCACTATACACGTTTTGGCCAATTCTGATTTTCTTTCTTCTAACTGTAATCAACTTCATACATTAACTTAATCAACAATAAAAGACAGCAAAACCTACAGGCTTTGTGGTTAACTTGGTTTTTGCCTTTTGCTTTATAAACTGGAGCTTCGTAACATTAAGCACATGGCGCAGGATGATGATTTGTTGGGTGTCGGGTTAATTTTGTTGTCTTAAATGATTTTGTTCATTGATCTTTTATATCTTTTCTATTACAGGCTGTGTAAAAACCTCAACAAAGTGCTTCCCAGAGACTGCATCATCATAGTGTAGTTACTGATGGGGGAAAATAAAAAAACAACCCCAAAAAAAACTTCTACATTTACTGTGTCACAATCACACCTCAAAAATAAATACATGAATAAACAAAATAAACATTTTCAAGTTTGTGCTTATGCTGCATGTGTTGAATGAAAATAACATCAGCCAGTTTCACAAGCTGATCAATCGGTGCATCTCTACTTCTACAACATCATGCAGCCAACTCTTGCTACCTGACTGCTCTTTAAAGGTTGGAAGTCATTTTCACAAGTTAATGACACTTTTGTACAGTAAGCATCAGTCACATTTATTTCCAATCAGGAGCTCTCTGTTTTAAATCAAGTAAAATAACCATTTTAAGTGTGTGTTTCCACTCAGCTCAGGATTTATTCACAAAATCTTTTTTTTTTTTTTTTTTTTCAAAATTGAGTAAGTTGTGTGGTGGTTTCAGATGATCCACTGGTAATGTCTGGCGTTTAACTTGTATGTTGTCCAGGGACACTTAAAAGGTGAGATTTTTTTTCCAACTTTTTCTGAATCCAATACCTGCTTGACCTACATTTACGCTGAAAGACTCTTTAGCCCCAGCGACCATTTACCCTCTTTATCCTGGTTATAATGACATTCCTTTCAATCTCACCTACAATGGAGGAGATGATGGAAAAATTCTAAACTCCACTTTGTATGCAAAAAAGCATTTAGAAGTTAAAATGATGATTGTATGAGACTTCAGCAATTTGAATGAGATTATCCCCTCGACGTCTTTGCCAAGGCAGTCGTTCCTTTCTGAGTTGCAGTGGAGACACAGATAGCAAATGAAATCCATTATGGAAAAGGAGACATTTCCATTATCATTCAGGACAATTCAGGGCTAAATGAGGCAGTCTCTTCATCGCCGTTGTGAATGAATTGGAGAAAGTACGCCCACAACCAGCAAATATGTTAATGCACATGAAAAAAATGAGAGCTTTCTTAAAAGTGATCTATTTTGCATTTATTTTTGCCATCATGTAAAAAAGAGCATTCTTGAAATTATTTTGATTTCAAAGAGAGTAATCAAGGTGCTGCAATTGTTCTGCAGTTGAGCCCTAAATCCACTAGGTGTAGCAGCATCCCATGTATTTTAGATACAGTCAAAGCCATTCTTGATCCTGACATTAAAAGTGAACACTGAAAATCACATTCTATCATCCTAGATGTGGATCACACAGTTGCACAGTTTATTTGCAATACTTAGGCTCTCACTTAATGTCTGTTCGATTCATCTGAAAAGACCTGTGAATAAATGTCACGTTTTGTTTCATCGTTTTATTTGTAAATGACAGGAGTTTGAGGGATTTGGGGTTGATTTCTAGGGTTCAGTGTTGCAGGAAAATAGTCATTTTAATGTAGGCATCACTGTATAAAACACTGAACATTAGATCAACCTCTATTTTTTTCTACTAAATGAAGATGTTCACTGTAATAAGTAGCTGGTTAATTTAGTCCACCATGTCGCTAAATTTAACAGCACATGGTTTAGTGATTTTCTTCTTAAAAAAAAAATTCTATTAAAATCAGTTTAAAGCACCTATAGAGCCACTGAGTCGAAAAGAAATGAAAAGCCAGTTTGGGATTTCTCTCTGGCCCTCTCCCTTCATGTGGCAGCCTGTCAGACAGAAACTGAGATTCAAAGCAACATTTCAACATCCAACTACACACCGCTAAGCTGAGATATGGCTGTGTGCTCTGCTTCAGTGCCCACCAGTTTAGGAGAGAAAAAAAAAAAGAAGCAGCAATTCGAGGATCCGTCCTCACAAGTCAGGCTGTAATGTGAGATGAGGGAGGGATGGGGTAGCAACACACATCAAAGCTCACAGGGGTAAAGAAATGTATGGTGTTTACCAATCTGACAACACATATGAAGCATACGAAGGAATAAAAAATTCTGCAAGGACAGATAACACAAGCATATATAAAAATCTGAAACTAGCTTCAGCTGTTGCAGAAGAAAAGAACGTGTTGAAGGGGGATGCTTGTTTCTGTTTGTTTGTAGTTGGATCAGAGATCTCAAATATCTGTACTTTTTTGGATGACTTACGTGTGTTTTTTTCATTAGTTTCAATATGTTCATTTCTGCACAATAGCACTCAGAGCCACCATACATTGACATGTTGTTCAAAGTGCTATAATAAGAAAGAGGATGTGCTTTCATCTTCTTCAAAGCTGTGGAGCAGGTGTATTTCCCCCGAACAACCCCAGCTCTGTCCTCCGTCTTTTCTGTGGATTCTCAGCTTCTGCACCCACCACCCCCCCGAGTAAAAACTAAAGCAATTTCAAAGGATTGCATGACAATATGTTATATGGGTGTGAAAACGGTAGCTTAAAACATGTCGAAGCATGACATGCTGGACTGAATTGTGGAGTAAGGCAGTGAAACATTTTCATTTTATTTTGTTGTATTTTCTTCTTTTTTTTTTTTAAAGAAGAGAAATCCGGGTTCCATGATGCAGCAATGTTTTGCTGCAACCATTTGTAGTTTCAACATACTTTATTTTTGGGTTCATGTGAGGTAACGTCATACAAGTGCCTCTCACCAAAACATGACTAAAACATTTGATTGTTATCAGATTCACTTCATATCAGCAACATCTTCCATAACACTTTCACTGTCTGCACAGTACGGCAATGGTTTCAATCACCAGTTGCATGCAGTTGCATGTGATTAATCTCAAATTCCAATTGATAAATCTTAATCTCTTGATTTTTGTAATAATATCATCCATGGACATTACACAAAACTCAAAAGCAATAAGATCGTTCAAGCAGTAGCTGCGTTACTGATGTGCATCGTATGCAGCTCAGATGCAGCAGTTCTGCAAATACAACACACACGTCACACTAATGATGAGAAGCCAACTTTAAGATGCAATGTTATAAAAAAAAAAAAAAGTTTGTTACCGTGCCTTAGCCTGGGAGAAGTCAACCATGTCATTCCTTCTTTGCACCTGACACCTAGCTTGTTAGCTGTTACGCCGATCCTGGTTCGAACCTCAGCAGGGGCCTTTCTGTGAGGAGTTTGCATGTTCTCCCTGTGCTTGTGTGGGTTTCCTCCAGGTATGTTAGGTTAATTAGTGGTTCTAAATTGCCCGTAGGAGTGCTTGTGAGTGTGCATGGTTGTTCGTCTGCGATGGACTGGCGACCTGTCCAGGGTGTATCCCGAAGAGAGCTGGGATAGACTCCAGCAAATCACCGTTACCCAACATAGGATCAAGGAGGCATAGATGATGGATGGATGGAAATTTCGTAAAGGCCAAACTTGAAATGCAGCAACACAAATGTTGAAGAGCTGCCCGGCATCTCAGAGAATCAGATTTATCATTAATGCAGTGAAGGATCAAGTGAATGACCTTGTAGCGCGATTGCTATGCACGGGTGATTGACTGAAGTAATGCACAGCATGTACCATGACTTTGAATCATTCTGCGTATACCCAGCTGCGCTGTGCAGAGATTAGAGGACGATGCACTCACTTACTTATGAATGTCTAGAGTGCAATTTTGTGGTCACAGTGATGGAGAATAGGGGCTACCCGCGTACCGCTAAATTGTGCTATTCTTATTTGCTTCAGTGTGTTGCGTTTGGGGCTTTTAGTAGAAACGACCATGTCGGATAAAGAAAGCAACACACCAAAACAAGCAATACAGATCGTTCACTTTACGTAATGTTGGTACCTTTAACAACCAACAGTGTACTACTGCGATACTGCAGAGTGTACTGTACATCGCATAGATCCAAATCAAAGAAGCTACGCATCTATCTCTTCATGGATGACGTGGCGTGGGTAAAGTGACTGAAAGATCTCTCTGCACAGAGAAGATGGAAGGCGCTGATTTGGTGTAAGAGAATGAACGAAACGAAGAAGAATCTTGAAGTGTTCGACCTCACGGGGGACTTCCAGGCTATGTTCCTGTCACTTCAACAAGGAAAAGATCAGCGGTGACAGTTGCATGACTGGTGATTCTGTCTTCTTTGCCTGGAATAACCGGAGGATGCCAAGAAGACTGGAAAGGCACATCCCTGGATGACCGTATTTGCTGCCCCCTTAAACGTCATAATCCGTGGTACTCAGGAGCCTCGATTGATGATCACTGTTAACAGATTAACAGAAATGCAATTTTATACACTGGCTAATTGTTTTTATCTTACATGTCTATGAGTGGTAAATAACACATTTTCTTTTAACTGACAAACTTGGGGAAAAAAAATTGAATTTATTTCTGATTCCATCAGAATTAAAATATAAGTCATGTTGGATGAAAGGTGCAGTGAGTTATATGCAGTCATAGTTTATTTGTCCACACTGTCAGCTTTTATCCCCCTATTATTATAGTCAGTTTGTGTGCTCTTTATGAAGGCTTACACAAACAAGTTGTAACTTTGACACAGTAACACCTTTAGGGATTCCTCAATGTGGGAACGTGATCTTTTCTAAAACACACATGCTCAAACGCGCACACAGAGGCAACCTTGAGTAATCTTACCTCTAGCGGTTTCTTTTGTTTCGCTCTTTCAGCTGGTTTTCAAGAGACAGCTCCCTCAAGCCTGTTGGCCAAACAACATGACCTATTTAAACATAAAGACACACCTAAAAGCCTTGGCTTTGAGGTTGTGTGATAGAAAGCCTGTCTTGGGTTTCGATTTTTTTTTTTTTTTTTTTTTTTTTTTATCTTGTGAGGATCTGGAGCACTGAATCCAACAACCTGAGAATATAACAGAAATGAGAACACTAGCCCAGGATATTTTCTTATATTTCTTCTAATGTTTGAAGTTTTAGAATACATAGATGTTCACTTTATTTCTAAGCTTGTCTGTTTTATTCTGTCTCCCTATCTATCTCTTAACCGCTGAGTATTTTTTGTTTTCTCCCAGGATATTTTTGTTGGAACATTGCTATTGCCCCCTACACAGCAATAGCCAGTGGTTGTTTTGCACTAACATGCATGCGTGCATTCTCCAGAGGAGCCTCAGTGGTCTTTCAAGGACTGAGATGAGCACATCTGTGCTCAATATAGCTGTTATTTAGACTAAAAAGCTGCATTAAGCTGCATGTTTGTCATGCAGTATCTTTGCTCCACACTTAATTCACTGTAATCCTGCAAAATATCATCCCTTTAAGATTAGCTGTTTTTTTTTTTATGCTGAAGTGATTCTTCATATCGGACACATCTTTGTCAACTGAATTAGCTTCTGGCAGTGACATCCATACATTGCACTGTGGGAAGTTCATATCCTTTTCAGAGCAGTGCCACAGCCATCACCATTGTCTGCCTCTACTCACAGATGTGTCTGTGCCGTCTCCTGAGATCCTGTGACTCATTTGTCTCCCCCACGGCTTCTTTTTCTCGTCGTCCAACTCTTTCTGGTATTTTAATATCACACTGGCTGACATGAGATACGCACTCAGATGCACAAACACACAAAGACTGGCTCATTCAGTTTTGGCTGGAAAGATGGTGAAAGGCCATATTCTACTGGAATTGTTTATATCAGTGGTGCGCAAACTGTGGTACGCTTACCACTGGTTGTACGCGAGCGCTCTCTGGTGGTACGCGGGGGAACATCAGGACTTTCCACATTTTCCTTTTTTTTTTTTTTTTATTAAATCGGAACCATACAATGCATTATAAATACATTTAAAATGAAATTCAGGTAACAATAAATAACTACAACAAGGAATAAACATCTTTCCTGTCAATTAAAGCTAATTGAGATGGCATATATGGCTATTTTTTAAAAATTCGTCATTATGGTGGCACTCAGAGAAACAGTTTCTCAGGTGGTACACAGTATTAAAAGTTTGAGAACCACTGGTTTAAATGGTTGTGTGTTTCCATTTTTAGTTTGACGGTATTAATTAAACATAATATCAATTCTTTGAATCAGAGTTTTCAGCTGAAGTTATAAATCTTATACGTATACCTTATCAACTAAGTTCATCTTTGAGGGTATTTTTTTTTCTTTCTGTAGTACATATGCAAATAAGGTATGTAATGACAAGTAATTTTACCCAACCATGCTGCATAAAGTAAGTTCAAAAAGCAAAATTCTCATGAAGGAAAATTCAAATAAAGCAGTTTAGCACAGTGAAATCTGAGTTAGGTCTTCAAAAGAACAGAGAACAGATAAAATGCTCTGAAAAACATCAGGCAAGAAGGTAATGATAGTTAATAGTGATAGTTAATGACAGTTAGTTTTTATTTTATATAAAGTGCTATAAAAAATGAACTTTGATTTAATAAATCACAGCCCACATCATTCATGATTTGAGGCTGGTGGAGGACCATCAAAGGATTGCAAGCTTTTATTTGATTAATTTTCCCTATTTTTTTCTTAATTTTACATGGAATATGTAGACATTTACCAGATTTAATCCTGTTAAATGTTCCCTATAATGGTCAGTCTTGTGAGACCTGTGATCCACCAAAGCAGGCTAAGAGCACATGTGGGGTCACATATTGAATTATTGATGAACAGGAGGTGGTCGAAGCAGAAGAGCAGACTTCCATTTGGAACAATTAAAGGAGATTAACACGGTCCTCTGGAAAACCATCCATGTTCACTTCCTTTCTGGAACTCAATGTCTTCGGGGTTCATACGCTGTGAAGCATTTCTTTACAAACCTGTATTTTCTTAAATAGATTGTTTGCAACGTCAGGAACATTCTTAGATGTTAGTCGGGTGTCAGAGCAATCTGCCATCATGGTCAAGACTAAAATATCTTTTATATTTATATTTGTATGTCTCATATCATTGTGGGCTTGTGAGAACATCTGACTTGTGCACAAGTAAACTTTATTGACAGATATATGCATGTGAATATGTAGAATTGAGCTGAAGGGTTATGGTTTCCTTTTTGTAATTCAGCAAGTAGTGGCTGTTCATGTCTAAGAAGCCCTTAGTTGCAAGCAGGGAAACTTTGTACGGAAAGAATATGACAACTTTAAAAAACACCTGCTACCATCTGACAACTATTTAGCTTTTTATTTGCATTTTAAAACACAAAAAAACAACCACTGCACAAGACAGGACTTCTTGACACAGGTTTACATTATCTGCATTTTTGCTGGCTGTACTGGAAGCCCAGATATATTGGCTGTTGTCCCAGAAGTATCATCATTACACCACAGCCAATGGCTTTTCAGACTGGTCTTGAATATGAACTCAAAGAGCTGTTGGCATGACACATTATCACGTGTCACTTGATAATAAAGAACCTGAGATGGTGTGCATTTCATTAAAGCTGAAGCTGGTATTTTAGTCATAAGAGGAACTCCTGTGGTTACACACTGATGATGCTGCAGCGTCACACTTCTTACAAAAGATCTGGCTGCTGATAAGCAAACTTCACTGAGTTTTCCGTAAAAGCTGTCGTGTCATAGAGCTGTGAATGTAAAATTAAACCAGGGTGGAGCAACGTGAACTCTCCCCGAGCTGCACAGTGGCTGTTCTGTAGCCAACATCTGACCTCTCAATGGAGCAGGGGGGATTTTTTTCTTTCTTCTTTTTTCGTTTTTGTATTACTTTCACATGATTGAAAATGTAGTCCTAAAGTGTGCAGTCAGCTACTCTGCACCAAGCACCAGCCACTATGCACCAATTGTATTTATTTTTTAAAGTCTGACCTGCTGGTTCTATAATCAACCATATGCAGCAACAAAATAGACAGATGAAAGGTAACAAATACTGCTTGTGTGTTTTGGTATTTACATGCACATTTTTGTTGTTTTTCCTATACAGCTTATTTTTTCCTCTAAAGCTATACAGTTTCCTTTCTTCATAAACTCTTGACTCACAGTGGAAAACTTTTGCATCAAAAACGTACCGCTCAGATCGCCATGATGTGCTTAGTGACATGAAAAAGAAAATTTGGACGTCATTGACGCTAAGCTAAACAAGTGGGACAATCATGAAGTGGAATTTTTTTCTCAAATAAAATACTGAAAAGTGGGGCGTGCAATATTATTCGGCCCCCATTGCATTAATACTTTGTAGCGCCACCTTTTGCTGCAGTTACAGCTGCCAGTCTCTTGGGGTTTGTCTCTATCAGTTTAACACATCCAGAGACTAAATTCTTGTCCATTCTTCCAGTAAAACAGCTGGAGCTCAGTGAGGTTGGATGGAGGGCGTTTGTGAACAGCAGTCTGCAGCTCTTTCCACAGATTCTGGATTGGATTCAGGTCTGGACTTTGACTTGGCCGTTCTAACACCTGGATATGTTTATTTGTGAACCGTTCCATTGTAGATTTGGCTTCATGTTTTGGATCATTGATAAATCTCTGTTCCAGTCTCAGGTCTTTTACAGACTCCAACAGGTTTTCTTCCAGAATGCTCCTGTATTTGGCTCCATCCATCTTCCCATCAGTTTTAACCATCTTCCCTGTCCCTGCTGAAGAAAAGCAGGCCCAGACCATGATGCTGCCACCACCATGTTTGACAGTGGGGGTGGTGTGTTCAGGGTGATGAGCTGTGTTGCTTTTACACCAAACATATCATTTTGCATTGTGGCAAAAAAGTTTGATTTTGGTTTCATCTGACCAGAGCTCCTTCTTCCACATGTTTGGTGTGTCTCCCAGGTGGCTTGTGGTAAACTTTAAACAAGACTTTTTATGGATATCTTTGAGAAATGTCTTTCTTCTTTCCACTCTTCCATAAAGGCCAGATGTGTCCAGTGTACGACTGATTGTTGTCCTCTGGACAGACTCTCCCACCTCAGCTGTAGATCAGTTCATCCAGAGTGATCATGGGCCTCTTGGCTGCATCTCTGATCAGTCTTCTCCTTGTTCCAGATGAAAGTTTAGAGGGACGGCTGGGTCTTGGTAGATCTGGAGTGGTCTGATACTCCTTCCATTTCAATATGATTGCTTGCTCAGTGCTCCTTGAGATGTTTAAAGCTTGGGAAATCTTTTTGTATCCACATCAGGCTTTAAACTTCTCCACAACAGTATCTGGGACCTGCCTGGTGTGTTCCTTGGTCTTCATGATGCTCTCTGAGCTTTAACCAGAACCCTGAGACTATCACAGAGCAGGTGCATTTATACGGAGACTTGATTACACACAGGTGGATTCTATTGATCATCATCAGTCATTTAAGACAACATTGGATCATTCAGAGATCCTCACTGAACTTCTGGAGTCAGTTTGCTGCTCTGAAAGTAAAGGGGCCAAATAATATTGCACGCCCACTTTTCAGCTTTTTATTTGTTAAAAAAGTATAAAATATCCAATAAATTTTGTTCCACTTCACGATTGTCTTCCACTAGTTCTTGATTTTTGACAAAAGATTAAAACTTTATATCTTTATGATTGAAGCCTGAAATGTGGCAAAAGGTTGAAAAGTTCAAGGGTTGTTTGTGTTGTTTGTTTACTGTCTGTGCATGTGGATTACACAATTCTACATCCACCTACACTTCTGCATAGTCATAGTCAATTCAAGAGGGCTCATCAACGTATAGTCTGCACACACCAATCTGGACATCGTATCAGAACATTAAGCAAATGCAAATCGTACAATGTGAGATGTTATGATCTTATATCACTCCTGAAATCGTGCAGCGTGCAGGAACCCGAAGACAAGTAAAGGATGAAGTGAGGCACCCATCATGCCTAGTGTCCACATACAAGCCTGTGGGTTCAGTGTTGTTACATGGGGTGGCTTTGGTCGGGTCAAGGTTCAACAATATTCAGATCCTCACATGATGAGGTCAGTTGACTGCCTGAATATACTGAATGACCAGGTTTCTCCATCAATAGATTTCTTTCATCACTGACGACGTGGCCATATTCCACGATGACAATGCCAGAATTCACTGGGCTCAGGTTGTGAAAGGGTGGTTCAGAGAGCATGAGATATTATTTTCACACATTGATTGACCACCACAGAGTTCAGACCCTAACCTCACTCTTTGGTGATGAGTTGCTGAAGGCTTTACAGAGTCTTCTATCATCAGGAAATAAATACATTTTTTTCATATTGCATGAACATATTGATACGATACTACGGTGAATGTGTATTGCAAACAAAGCCAAATGTGGTCTAACAAATATTGGAGTGTATACTTTTTTGTTTTTCTTGGCCAGGCAGTGCAACAGGATGCAGCGCTAAATGCTTCTTAATAAGTTTAGCCTGTCGGGTGCCATAGTGAAGCTGTCACTTGTCCTCAATTGTCTGAGTTTGTCTCTTAATTGTACCACTGGAAGTAAGAGAAAGGCTTGGTTTTTCAGATGTTTAGAGTGTTAGGTTCAATTAAGCAGTAAAGTGAAAGTGATAACATATTTATTGGTTCTCTGATCATGAAGGGTAGAGGAGGCTCCTGCTGTGGTCCTGTTTGACAAACCCTCCTAAAATAGACTGTCTGCTGCCCACGTCCCTCCTATGGAATTGAAAAACCAGCACAGACGCCCCACCGGCGCCACGGCACCACAGCAATAAATGTTTGAGGTATTTCTATTCTTGGAGCATATGAGTGAGGTTGTGTCATCTCCATTGTCCTCTTCCTCAGGTCATCTGTTTTTTTCTGTTCCTCCTCATAACTGGTGTGGTGATTCATTCCTGGAATCATATATCAGGTTTGAGTTCACTGTTAGTGTTCACAAACAGTATTTAAAGCAACGGTCTCATTTAATTATATGTAAAGTAAATGCAATGAATGGAAATAGTATTTTCATACTCAGACGGTTAAAAAAAAAATCATCAAAAATAACATCACTGTCAAGTCATTATTACTTTTGTTTACATTTAAATGTAAAACTTCACTGAGACTCCAGTAAAATCTGAAACCTTTTTGCATGAGTCAAATCTAATAATACCTCGTCATTCATTTCATTAACATAGCGTTCATAAAGATATTGGGAAATGCAAAAGTAGATCCTCTAAATATTCATAGGTGCAAACAATATTAAGTCCTTATGGATTCAAATACAGAACTGACATGGATGAACAAAAACAACAGTCTTAGTGTCTCTCTAAGGATTAAGTGTTCCTTCCTGCAAGGAGAAAGTGAAGCAAAATAGCTTGAAGGACTTCATTTTTCTTACGGTCACAGTCTGCTCTCAGTTTGTTCATTCACTCTCAAGCAGTGTTTCTTTGCATCCCGTCACCTTTATCTCCCTCCTCTGTCTTCTCTCCTGTTCTTTCGGTCTCTCTGTTGGGGATGTTTGTTCAGCTTGTCGCTGTGTTGAGTGGTCTTCTCTGCTGTCCTCCAGCTCTGTTAATCCCCTGTTCAGATGCAGAGAGCAGAACCTGAGAAATACAGCAGCCATCTCTGCTCTGGAAGGGCTGCCGTCAGTGGTCGGAACTTGTTTTCCCTGATCTTTTGCTTTTCTTACTTTTGTGAGATACATACTGATCAGTCATTTATATTTGCAAAAAAACACTCACTGTTTTTGTTTCATATAGCCAAGAATGTAACTTAAGCAATAAACATTGTATGTAGGAAGCTATTTAAGCGTATCAATAAAGTAGTCTCCCTTCTTGCTTTAATGTATTTCATCACCAAATAGATAATATTCACTGACGTCACACATTTAAATACATTGAGCCAACAACGGCACTTTGTAACGGCAGCATAATGTCTATGGTAATCTTTTCCGATTTGATTTAAGAAACGTTAAATAGAGAAGCAAAATTATATGCACAGAAATTTTTTGTCTTACCTTCGAAAAAAAAATGGTCAGAACACACTTTAGAAGAACGAAGTCTTTGAGGTTTACTCAAGCAATCAATGTTTGTCACAGATGTCTGCTGAGTTCTGTAATCTTTGATTCTTCTTGTGCTCCGATTTTAGACGGTCTGTATGGATCCACTCTGCTCTTGCTTCTGTGAACAATTCATAACTGTGACATTTTAGCAATTTTCAGGGCCATCAAAAAGTTCCATTGAGTGCAGAATGTAGCGCTCTCTACACACTGCAGTGTTTATGAATGAATCTGTTGACACACATAATGGCAGAAGGCTTGTTGTTAATACTATCTGAAGTACTGTTCTTTTTTTATTCTTCCTCAGCATATATACACTTTTTGTGCATGTAAAAGGTCTGTAGAGTTATGAAGCCCATCCTTTCTCGCCTGAATAGGATGCAACTGAACTCTCTGAAATGCTTTTGACTGCCTTTTGCCCCCCCTTTTCAGATATGTTCAAGAAGGTCCTGGAATCATTCCTCAGAGATCTTGGTCCATATTGACATGATTGCAGCATTTTGTTGCTATTGCTGCTGAGTTTTAACATGGGGGCCAGTGGAGATTGACTCACTTTTGCCCCCCGTGGACAGTTGAGGAACTGTTTGCAAAATCACTTCCTGGTTTGCGTCAGATTACAAAGGTAGACACAAAACAATAAAAGTTGAACATTTCAGCACATATAGTCGTAAGTTCAAGTCCTCTCACAGTCAGTATTACATCATTACAGTGAACACAACCTATTCTAAACGAGTGTGAAAGAACGCACTGTCTAACCTGTTTCTGTTCCTCTGTGAGTTCCTGCTGATAATTTCATGCTCTTAAATAGACACAACATATCTGTTCTCTCCCACAGGCTCACTGATAAGCATTAGCATCATCCCATTTCACCTAAGGGGCATCCTACCAGCATGAACATAAACACTGGCATCATTAATTGCATCTCTCCTCTGAGAGCCGTCTCCAGCAGACAGCACATCTTTTCAGCTAAGCTGCAGAGCGCAGCTGGAATGGACATCACCCCGGTTCAAAACACTATTCAACTGTAAACCTCATTTGCACCCAGCTTGTTATGCATTTTATAATTCAATCAGCATTCGCTGTCCTGTATTATTCATTTGAGATGGTCCAATGAGGTTTTCCACCTTGTTTCACTGACAGTTTGTGATGAGCCAGAGATGAGAGTAATAAGATCAGTTATGCAGCCAATATATCAAGTCTGTCTTTGTTTATCAACTGATCTCCACTTTCAGCCCATTTCCATCGGAAACTATTATATAACATGGTATGACAGAGCTTACTATAACAGTTTATGAGGAATTATATTTTATTCTCTGATACTGGGATTATTTGGAGGTCCCCATTTCAAAACCAAGAAATGTCACAATCATGTAAAAATGTGGGAAGGCAACATATCTGAAGGCTGTTGCTTGTTGTGGGGTAAAATCCACGTCAGCTATGATCACAAAACGGTAGAATTTATAAACCCACACGATACACTTTTCTAACCATAACCATGTGTTTTATCTCCTGACCTGAACCACTGACTTAGAGGGAATTAGAAATGTGAGTGGACTGAGAATGAGCAACTTCTCTTCTCCTTATAAACTTCCAAATCAACAGTATCCAGTTAGACACTGGATGTGAACATCAGCATGTAGCAAGAGACATTGAATGTACACACCATCAAGTAGGAAAAACATTTAAAGCAGGTAATGTCTGGTCAGAACATATTTACAAAAAGAAAAGAATCATGAAACTGTATTCATTTCAACATTTTTTTTTTTTTTTTGCTGTGAAACTGCAACATTTTGCATTGTGGACCACTTTAGGTGTTATATGTTCTGTTGAGAGTGCAGGGTGAATTTAGAAACCTAAGAATAGGCTGTTATAAAAAAAATAATGGTGCAAGAATTTAGTTGAATATGGAACTGGTAGGTTTACTAACCATCTTATGTGCTCTTCTAATAAATAAGGCTGTTGTTTAATTTTCTGTTTTTCTACACCTGCATGCTGCACATTAGATATAACATCCTAAAATCGTGTCTGCCCTTTAAAGGGATTTTTTTTCTTTTCATTTCAGCATCTACATGAATTTTGCTCCAGAAAATTTCTCCAAGCCCTTCTCAATTTAGATGCAACATGTTAAACACTGCTCTCTATCACAGTCAGCTGAAACACCAATTATCTTTTAGACAATTTAGTTCATCCCTCCGGCCCCGACAAGCTTTATATGAATGGGCTCATCTGTCTGTGCGGCTCTGTGATAGACTGGCTATCTGTCCAGGGTGTGCCCCGCTTATCACCCAATCACAGCTGCGATAGACTCCTGCCCACACGACTCTGACTCTGAAAATGGATGCATGAAATCAAACGGCCCAAGTCACCTTCTGCTGCCATTTTCTCCTTGTCGTTATGGACTGCTATCCCCTAAGTAATATAATTAGCAAGATGGTATTTGACTGCAGTTATCATTTCCACTGTGAAACTGTGGCTCTATCGGTATCTGCCCGGCTGATAAGAGTTAGTCCATGAATCAGGAAGTCTGTTTTTTGGCCCTTCGGATGCTCAAGTGTCCTTGGGCATAAGTGTGTATAAAAAATAAAAAAAAATAATCATTTATTTATTTATATTATAAATGTAGCATGCACATATTCCTGCATTCTGCACAGAGACGAGCATTTTGGGCATTATACTGTGTGCTGATTGGCTTTAAGTTTGCTTGAGCTGGAGGAGGGCCGACAACACATTTAATCATGAAGAGGACATAGAATGAAGATGGGAAGAAGGAAAAACAAACAACAGCTCCCTTGGAAAATATTTAGCTTTAGTTCACAACAAAGCATCTCTTTGTTCACTATCACTTCTGTCTTTTCCATCACAGGACAAAGGCTGTCTTTCAAAAGGAAGTTTTCCATGTATGGATTTGCGTATTTGGTACTTCATTGTTGGTTTGTCTTTAAAGAACGTACTTGAGAGGATGGGAGGATGCAGTTCGGTCTTTCTGCTATTGGAGTGGAAGCTTACTTGATGATGTCACAGCTCAGCTAGCGGAGGGTATGCATCTCTGAAAAGGTTGGAGGAAATTTTCAAATGAGTCCTGACTGTTTATATTAACCACAAATTTAAAGCAAGAACTACATCCTCATTTAAAAAAAACCCTAAACTGCATTCTTTTACACAGCAACGGTTGTAAGTTGAAATTGTAACTCACAGTTGTGACAGTGTCCTCCAAAATTAAAGGACACTGCTTGTTGATACAAAATGCATTCTGGGATAGGCCACTTTGCCAACTGAAGTCTACACAAGTCTCCACTGCATGCATTCTTGGTTTAAATATGGGTAGTGCAAGAACACTAGGGCTGTAGCGATACACTAATCTCCCGATACGATACGATACAATACGATATATCTGGCTCACGATACGATATTATATCGATATTTTTCTAACAATACATTTACATCATTTTCTGAAAGATTTTAACAGGACAAAGTGATTTTGGTGACATCTTGTGAGTGTTCCAATTTGTTTGAATTAACTGGACTGAAAGGTAGGTGACTGCAAAAAACATCGCAGAGAGGAGAGAAAGGAGGCCTCTGATTGGTCAATTCTACATCCACGTCATCGAAGAAATGAGGAAGAACCCACATCTGTACGATTCTTGTTCTCCTCACTACAAAGACAGCACATATTCTAGTAATTCATGGAGGAAGATTGCGATGAATGTGGATCTAGAAACGGCCGAGACAGTGAGGAAGTGGAAAAACGCAAGAGATACGTTTAGTAAGTTTAGCTAGTTCGTGATTGTCCCTCTCCGTTGTGGGGTTGAATAACAGCGCAGACGCGCTTCAACATTAACATATATCAAAAATAACTGCAGCATACCGGGGACAAGATAACTGCAACACGTTGCCGCGAGAGTAAACACAGCCCTTAAAGCCGGCGTTTTCCACCACTGAATACGGTCTCAAATCCTGACAAATAAAGTTTGGCTAGCTCTCAGTTAGCATTACCTTGTCCCGGTGGTTACGTTTCAGGTGGGCTCGCCTCGCAGGTTGGTGGTATTTCCAGAGTACTTTACGTTTGAGTGACACAGCTTGCAAACCGTCTAAATCTTCGCTTTCCTTTTTCTTTTTCAACCCGAACTGCTCCCACACATCTGCTTTTATACACGCAGGCGCTGCGTTTATACTCGCCGCCATCCTCCTGACTGGCTCAGCTCTACCTGGAAGAGTAAGAAGCTGCTTCTGGATACCCTGTTAGAAACGCTCTACAGCGACACTAGCGGCTGGAGGACTAAATGGCACATTGCAGGAAGAGCACCCGTGCGAGACACGGGGGTTTTGAAGGGAGCTTAGAATATCGATACCCGCGGCTGAAATATCGATACTCTCTGGGAAATAAAATATCGATATATATCGCCGAATCGATAAAATCGCCCAGCCCTAAAGAACACGTCTCGGGATTTTGACCGTACTCATTTATGTGTGGACTTTTAACTACAGCAGTACTTCTACTGTGACTTTCAAAAGTACACATGCGCAAAAGTACAGACAAGAAGGGCACATGGAGAAAGCTGATGGAGCACCAGTAGAAACAGCGGAAGCACAGCGCACATCTCAGATTGTTTGAGGTTCTTTTGAGACTGCCCCCAAGTGGCTGCAACATGGCACAACAGGTCCATGGTAAAAGTGCTTTTATAAGTCTGCGCAAAATCCTATTGTAGAACAGATGCAGAACCATGTTAAAGAGTAAGAGGTGCCATATGAATGTGTGGATAAACGGGTGAATGAGAAACAACTTATACAGCCTCATAGAACAGAACCAAGACACTAGATATCGGTATAGAGTTACTGTTTTTGACCATTTGTGCATTTTCTCTAGAGAATGACTATGGAAAAACAGAGCCTGCTAAAACCCACTTCACATTCATCTAATCTGTTTAATCTACAATATACAAAATACCAAGATGTTTCTTTATACACAACTGATTTGTCATTTGTCTCTTAGATTTTGACCTTTGGAAAAAGGTCATATTGACCCAGTCTTTGGCTAAATATTCTCAAGAAGCATCTAACTGTTGTGGTCTTTCATCTAATTTTGTCTTTCCTCTGTTGCCTCTCTCTGAAGAGTCCTCTGTGATTCTTCCTTTCCCCTTGTTCCCTTGTTCCTTTCCCAGTGGTGAGGTCAGAGGGCCTGTCCTCTCCACTGGAGCCACTTTGAGTGACGAATGGCAACACAGCACTGCCGGAGGCTCGCAGCACAAACAGTGCACCGAGTAAGGGTGGAGGAAGAGTTCGAAAGAGCCATGTTAAGAAAGAGAAATAAAGAGCAAGAGTAAATAAGGAAGAGAAATGAAGGCGCTTGCCACAAAGGACAGACGTGGAGGGTCAAAAGATTTGCAGGGTAATCTCTGGCTAAGGCTTCAAATAACTATTACAAAAGGAGAGGACAGAACAACATATTGATATGATCAGATATGCTTTCACATACTTTTTGAATTTACTCTGTGGTCTTAAAAAATACCCCCTTTAAAGATGTGTGTGTTGTTTGTTGCACTAGTGGCCTGATGTTTTGTTGAAGTCTTGCTGATCCTCCACATCATTAAAAAAAAAATATCTGTAGAACATCTGCTTATTTCACCGATGAGACAAAAAAGAGAGAAAAAGAGCAAGTGTGTCCATGTCTGTTAGCATTTAACTGTGTTGACACATGTTGGCTAGAGTCACCAGCATGCTCACTCTGAATTATGCTTTTCTTGGTGTTGTGCTGGTTATTAAATGCATTAGGTTCTCATGCAATTATGATAGCTCTCCCAGTTGTGAATAATACATATTTTAACAGAGAGCAATACAGTCCATTGCAGACTGTTTAATTACATTTTAATTCCCCAGGATCTCTGCTGGAAAGAAAGGTGGCAAATAAATCTTCAACTGCATGAACAGTCTGCTTCCCAGTGGCTGTGTGTGCCTGTTCTAGAAGGAAGCAACATGTGGTAATTCCTTCATAATAGATGTAGCACAAATCTGACTTTCATGACACTCTCTGCTGGTCTATTTTATATTTACAAGACATCATTTGTGTGTCTTTTTTTTTTGGTTCTTACATAAGACTTTGCTTGTCCCTGTCCCTGTTTTCTTTCTCCATCCGTGTCTCTCTAAATCATATCCTCAGGGCCAGCTAGTCATTAGCATCATCTGCAGTTGCCACGTCTTAAATCCCTTTTCTGACGTGCCAATCTTATATATATATCTTCTATATATATGTTTAAATATATATACCTTCTATATATACACACACACATATATATAAATGTGTGTGTGTGTGTGTAAATATATGGAGGAAGAAGGAAGAAGCTGTTACTCTAAAAGAAATATAAAAACGCCAAATTACAGTTGACAAATGCACGCAGGGACAAAGTCCTTAATTCTGTGAGTTTATAAAGCCTGGTTGACATTGCAAGGACTCTAGATTTGGCACTGGAGCAGGTGATAGCAGCACTGCACCACAAAAATATACATAAACATTGTCCCAGACATGCGCGTGTGCCCTGTCTTGTATCCACCACGGCCATCACTCTAAGTGATGTCAGTCAAATTAATTGCTGTTCCTTTGGCGTGGAACGCTTGAGGAGGTTTCATGGAGGCAAGGACAGTCCAGGGCCCAGAGAGACTGGACTTTAAAGGATAACTTAGTGTGTGCATTTATGGCAGAGAGAGGAGAGCTCTTCACATTGTTTTTCTTTTCCTTTTTTTTTTTAATTTCTAATGAGCATAAAATTTAATCTTACTTGCTTTTTAATGACTAATTTGTAATTCTGTAATAAAGCTCATCTGACAAGAGAATGCAAGCATTTTTACCATTAAAATTAATAGAATTAAAAGATTTATCCCAGGCTTATTTATGCAGTCATTAAGTAATGATAATGAAAGAAACATTTATGCCAAACCAACTTACATGTAGTCTGGTCTTTAAGGTATGGCTCAAGGCTCTTGCAGGCTAATAGAAGAAGGTTGTGTTTCAGTGCATCTCATAAAATAAAATCATGTTTCCTTTCACACTTCAGCTACTTCTATATCTCTCTTACTCCCCACTCAAACATTTTAATAAATACATTGTAGTGATGTACATTGAAGTGTTATATATAAATTTATATACAAACCACTTAAAATTTAGATTTATAGTGGCTTCCTTTACAACAAATTAAATGTGCAGCTAGAAGCATACATGAGTCAAAATTCAAAACTAACAGTGATGTACAATTAAAACCAGGAGTAACAGATGCATAAGCTTTTTTTTTCACTGTCTGAAATTAAACTAGACAAAAACCTTTCCTGTTTTAGGTCAGTTAGGATTACCAAAATTATAAGTATTTGCTAAATGCCAGAATAATGAGAGAAAAATTTTTTAGAGAATTTTTTATTATTGTCCACAGTCAGAAGTTTACGTACAATAAGATTACTATGACTTTAAAGAATTTGAGAAAGCCCAGATGGGGATGTCATGGCTTTGGAAGCTTCTGACAGGTTCATTGACAACATTTGAGTTCATTGGAGGCACATCTGTGGATATATTTTAAAGCACACCTCAAACACACTGCTTCCTTGTGTGACCGCATGGAAAAATCAAAAGAAATCAGCCAAGATATGAGGAAAAGCATTCACCTCCACAAGTCTGGTTCATCCTTGGGTATACACGGTTCATGGTTCATCCACGGTCATACAGTTTTAAGACAATGATACCAAATAATAAGGAAATGTATGTGAACTTCTGGCTTTGAAGAACTTAATCAAAAAATTTTCAAAAAAAAAAGCAATTCTGTCTCATTATTCTGATATTTAGCAAATAGAAATCATCTTGATTGTCCGAAGTCTGTCTTGTGTCTTTTTATAAAGCAATGTAAACGTCTGGTTTCAACTGCACGGTGAGAGTTTGAAACAAAGCTTTAAAGGAGACATATTAGCCCTTTTTTTTCAACAAGCTGATACAACTTTTTGAGGTCCAAAAGGAAGTGATTTCAGTCATAAATCTACAAGTTTGTTCATAACAGCCAGTTTTAGTGGGTGTCAGACACTTAACTTCACACCTCTGTCCTCTTCCAAGCAGTGCGCCTCTTTTGAAATCTTTCATACAGCTTTTGAAGTACAGCAGATGCAGTAGGAAGTTATGGGAAACTGTGGGTGGAGACAAATATGGAGAAACAGGATATCTGAACCCTAATCTGCAGTTTCCACATTTCATGTCAAAGTACCCTGAAAATCTGTTTTCTGACTTAAACAAAATTCCTCAAACAAAGTGACTTATTGTCATGGTTGATTTTTTTTTTTTTTTTTTTTGGTAGTCACTTCACTGACCCAAACATATTCCCCCATGCACAGAAAAATTAATTTTATTCATAATTTATCCCCTTTAATGTAAGTAATAGAGGAAACAAAGACGACAGTGGGAATACGCAGGTGCCACAGTTGTTGCACTCCTTTATTATTCTCGGTTGTTTGTGAGTCCAGATGGGGCACTTCACTTTACTAATGATGGCAGTACATCACCAGACCAAACAGACACATAAACACCAGTGTTATGTGAGAGTGAAATGTTGAGAAACACAGCTGGTACCATTAGGTTTCCCTCAATGGACTCTGGTGTGAAATTGGCCCCAGGAAGCTTGATGTGTAGAGGTCAAAACTGTACAGCCAATAATATGCCACACAGGGGATTTATTTTCTTTTTAATTAAAATAAAATAAAATAAAAGGAAAAATATATCTTCATTAGGCTGTTTGTTGGACATATTCCAGTGTTGACTGTTTGGGTTCCATTGACAAGAGAAGGGGACCAGAATTGTGAAATATGTGTATCCATATCACCCGATCAAAACTTAGGTCAGAATAAAAACAAAATAAAATCTAAATAAAAGAGTAGAATTGGAGGATAAATAACCAATGAACCAATAATATTGATGGCATTGAACCCAGCTGTAGAAGACCTCACCTGTGGTTCCACCAAATCTGTCGCAGCAGAGATGAAGTACAATATATGCCATATCTACTTTAGTCATTGCACTTGTTGGCTTCTTTTATGAATATAATTTGCTTGGAGATGTTCAAAAAAGGACTGGATTTTGATAAAAGAAAAAAAATACAGCCTCAGTCAGTGCACGGGGGTGAAGAACAGTTGAAATATGAAGCTGGTGTCAGCGGAGGTCACATATTTACTGTTTCCTGTTTGCTGGACTCCTGCTGTCTCTGTCACAGTGTCACAGACGACTTCACTCCGCTGATCTCAGTTCTGTTCTCAAATGCTTTCTCATTTGATATAAAACTCAAACTGCTGTCAGACTAATTATTTAAAACCTGATCTGTGACTGTTTACAGGACAACAAGAACTACGTTGAGACATTCATAAAATGCACTGACAATCAGATCAGAGCATGTCCAGTAGCAACACGGTCTGACTCCATAAAGTGAACCTGACATGCTGATCCACAGTGCAAAAGTGTAGAGGTTTCACACTAATGGCACAATTTTTATTTTTTTTTTTTTTTACTTTTTTGGTCTCAAAAATGGCTGTAAATGTGAGCTTGCTTTTTAAAATCGTGGCATGCCTACATTTTGATGTCTAAAAGAGTAATATTGCACAACTAAAATATGAGCTCAAGAGTAGATGGTTACATACACCTTAGCCTCATCCAAGCCCATATCATCCTAGTGACGTTTCTCACCTTTAAAATCTGCTGTCAGTTTGGATTCAGCAGAAAAGAAAAGGGTTGGAGCTCTATATTAATCAATGCATGGTTGCAGTTCTGATTATAAATGCATCATCGGGTTTAATTAATAATGAATACATTACAGCTCTGCAGCATGTGAGTGCCATCCAGTACAAAGCAGATCAACAGACAAAATAAAATGTCACCATCTCACGTTTTATTTTGACACTTCAACATCTTGGACGTATGGACAAACATACCTACCAGAGTTACACGTTTTCTTCTGAAACTGGGCTGTCAATTGAACTCAGTTATTTTATTTTATTTTTTTTTTTGTCCCAATGCAAAACCCAGAAAACTAGCAGCCTGTGCTAGTTAATAGGTTGAGTAAAAGAAAGAAAGGTTGTTTCTTTATCTTGTAAAATGCAACTGCATGACATGGACATTCATTTATAACTCAAATGAAGCAACAGAGCTATCCAATGAACTGTACACAGAGTTCAAGCCTGGCTGATGTGCTTGGAAATCATTCAAACAAATTACGTTTTAGTTGTCTTTTCTTTATTCCACATGCACCTACTTTTCAGGTTAGCTTCAAATAAATTGCCCGCTCCTATTCTTTGTAATCAAATGGCTGGTTTACAACCCGTATTATCATCTGGCACCTGCTGCTTCTTTTCCTGTTGGCATTCACTGAGCACTCATTAAGTAATAAGATGATGAAGAAAAACATCACCACCACCAAGAGGAACTGCCAAATCCATTAGAGTAAGATCCATGTTCAGATAAAGTAAGATCTGACTGATCCAAACAGCCTTAAGCTCCAAAACATGTAATTCTAAGTCTTTGTTTAAGTCTCTGTCTGTTTTAGGTCATCAGCTGTTGCCAGCGGTAAATACAGGAATCATCCGTGAAACACTTTCAAGCACTAATAACTTAAAAGAAACTGTAAAGTAAATTTGGTTTACAGTTACAATGATTTCCACTTGGACATTTCTGAACACATTTCAGCTATGAGACTGTGTGGAGTTTAAAAAATTGTTTGTTTTTTTTTCCATGTCTACCTTCTGATACTTCAAACAAAACTCATATTACAGTTGTGGCTTCTCTGAGCCTTCATTTTAAACTTGTTCATATTAAATCCAAACAGCTGTAATCTTACAATGATGTGCAAGCGTTAGTACCCCTTCTTTTAATCCTGCATTATTTATTTATTATCTATTTAAAAACACAAACACAAGCAGTAGCGTACCTAACTGGTCGTTGTGGGACTTGATATAAGACAAGTACAACCTAATATGAATACCAACAAAATGCTTCTTTTCTTTTATTATCCCATTATTTAACAAGAAAAAGGCCAAAATAAAAACATACACATAACACTGAGTCCACTCCCACTGCTTCCATAGGATTTAAAAAGGTAGGTCGCAGCCAGATTCTGCTAATCATCAGTGATAAACTGAGCTTCAGTAGACTTCTATAGAAACAGACATTTTGGCAATTATTGCCCTGGACCATTCAGATGTGTTAACAGAATGCCAGGAGGGAAAGACATAAGCATTGCTCTTAGAGAAGCAGTTGTTAGTACATCAACCTGGAAAGGGTCATGAAACCATTTCCAAACTATTTCAAGTTCAACATTCTGTATAATAGAAAAGATTTTTCATTCATTGGCCTTAATACTTTACCCCATGTTTGGTGAAAACTAAATTCAGCATTTCAGCAGACACACCTTAAACCTACTGTCAAGCACAGCGGTGAAATGGCAGCGATTCTGGGTTGTTTTGTAGTTGCAGAACCTAAACACCTTGAAGTCAGCCAGTGCATTTTACAGACTATTAGAAAAAAATCAAATAACTGCATTAGTCTGGCTAAAATTGAAATTTTAAGAAGTAGCGCGAAAATAAAACAGGACTGAATTTTTCATAGACAGACTAATACACCCAGATAATGCAGCTGAAGTTGAGTTAATCACATGTAAAAATTCAACAGGACTGAAACTGGCCCTAGTGCTCCAGAGTTCCTGCCACTGACTTCGACCCAGAAGTATTGGAAGACGCTGATACGGAGAAGAAAATAAAAACTCAAGCCTAAGGAAGGTATGGAAAGTATAGAGATGCCAATCTGACCAATTTGCTGTTTTCTGTTTTTCCCTATTTTTTCTACCACCAGGTAAACCAAAGATTTATCAGTTGCTTTGGTTTGTGGTGCAATAGGTCAACTGGAAAAGCTCAGCGCCAACAAGCTGAAGGCAGCACCTATTACCACCTATCATGAAAGAATGTGACATGAATCGATTCCCTCCATGTGCGTCTACTATGTATGGGAACAAAGAAACCCTAACCCTATAGCCACAGCTTGGCTAAACAATGGCTACATGATGTTTTTTAATTCGGAATTAATAATTCCGCATTAAATAATTCCGAATTAAACTATTTTCCTTCGAGTTTACATGGAAATAGTAATTCCGAATTGAGGTTTACATGGAAAACATGGTTTGTTTGGCTTTATCCAACTCCGCTTTAGGTCCGGGGGTTGGGAAGGGTTCTGACTGGATAGGGGGGGGCGGACGTCTTTACATCTACCGGAAGAAAACAAATTTAGCTAACTCGGTTAGCAACAACATTTCACTTATTTTTGACCTGGGTGGCATCTCTATCTGCGAAACCTCCTTTATTTAACCTGGGCGCTTCAACTTTGAAAAGCTCACAATTTTTATGTTTCCTGCCATCTGTTCTTTTAATTATTTCCAGTTCCTCCAAGCTATTAATTAAATAAATCGTCTCTGCTCTTGAACACCGTTTACTGCGTGCTGCCATTTTAAAACTTTGTTTTGAAAACAAGCCCAGCGCGGAATATAAGCGTCATCGCGACAGACGGGCAAGAGAACGAGCATGCGCAGAAAGACGGGAATTAATTTAAACAGGAATGAGTGTATACATGACCGCGGAATTATTCTATTCAGAATTAAAATGGGAATAAACCAGCCACTTACTTCGGAATTAAGTTTAATTCAGAATTGACATTTTCATATGGAATTAAGTGTTTACATGGTAACTTTTATTCGGCTTTAACTTTTATTCTGAATTAAAGAGGAATTAAACTTCCCATGTAAACGCACTGTATGTGTGAATCGTACTGATTGAGTTTTACCGTGAACTCCTCTGTATGTCAGAGTATTGTTGAGGCAGATGTGAAGCTTTCTGTTTGACAGCCAAAGCTTGGTTGAAACTGAGTCATGTAAAAGGACGATGACCTGAAGCACACCAGAAAATCTCCATCAGAATGGCTGACAAAGAAAACAATCAAGCTTTTGGAATGCCCTGGTCATGGTCCAGACCTCAACACAACAGAAATGCTGTGGACGTCAAGAGAACTGAGCATAAGAAAAAATACCCCAAAAACCTCAATGAATGAAAGGAACATTGTAAAGAGGAAAGAACCAAAATTCCTCCACAATGATGTGACAGACTGATAAAGGCATACAGGAAATGTCTACTTAGTTATTGCTAAATATGCATCTACAAGCTATGGAATCATGGGAGTATTTAACTGGTGTTTTTTTTTTTTTTTTTTAAGTTGGGCTCAATTTTGTAAAATAAATAGTTGCACAGTGAAGCGTTATATGTCATAATAATTCATGGAAGGCTGTTTTCACCTAATACTCAGACCCACAATGATCAGATGATTTTTGTTACGATTTCACACAAGCACACACACTCAGTATTAAAAGAGGGGGTACACTAACTTTTGCACATGTCTGTAAGTCACTTGTGGATGTATTTGACCTGTACCTAACAACAACGTGATTTTGCCTCAGGGGTCCTCGCAGAGCCACGGATTTGAACGTTATGCATGACTACATCAGTGAGCTGTAATGTCATTCGCTGAAGTGTTGCGCTGTATTTGCCAGAGTATGCTTTGGCAGCGTACGCTGTTGTGTAAGTGTGTGATGTTAAGGAGGACAGCGGTGTCTGACAAGGTGCACGCTGCCCAGTTCAGGGATTATCTCTCCCAGGAGCATGTCAACACTGCCCCACTCACTGACCCCTGGCACATCACAATCCCAAATCCGTGCTCTCGTCCCTCTACAGAGCTCCTCCCCTCTGAGGACTGTAGCAGCCACAGCGAGCGCAGCAGGCTGACCATTACTGACTGCACAGAGGCAGCCCCCCCCCCCCTGTCTTAATCCAAACATGGGTATTTGTACAGTCACAGTACCTTTCAGTCACACTAAGAGTCACCGCAGAAGTGCAGAAAGCAGCGTCCCCATTTGAAGTCAATCATACTGGCTGCAACAAGAACCTTTGGACTTTTAGGATTAACGGATGAGTCAGTGCTGTAAGATCCATGAGTCATGTCTTGTTTAGACTGCCTGTCTGTATGTTGTGGCCTCCTGGATACAGTCTGTGGCAGCCCAGCAGGATGGAGAAGGCCTTGCGGAAATCGGCGTTGAAGGCATAGATGATGGGGTTGAGGGAGGAATTAGCCCAGCCGAACCACACAAACACGTCAAAGGTGGTGGGGCTGATACAGGGAAAAGCCTCTCCTCCGCCTGACTGCTCGCAGAAGGGCACCATGCAGTTCAGGATGAAAAACGGAAGCCAGCAGCACACAAACACCCCCATTATCACCGACAGGGTCTTCAGCACCTTTGTCTCCTTCTTGAATGTCATTTTGAAGGAGCTCTCGGATTCTGCGATGCTCGAGCCTCTGCACATGCTGTTGTGCCTGTTCTTGGCACTTTCGGCGGCACGCTCCAGGGCAGAGATCCTTCTAATTTGTCTGTGGGCAATGCGGTAGATCTGTGTGTACGTGGCCACCATGATGACCACGGGAATGTAGAAGCTTATGAGAGAGGTGGAGATAGCGTAGGTCCTGTTTAGGCTAGAGTCACAATTCTTGGAGCTGTGATGACGTGTACCATTTGATCCCACTATCACTAACGACCCAGTGAGAGGTTTGTAAGGTTCACTCTTGGCCTTGTGCCAGTTGAGCTGCACGGGTATGAAAGAAATGAGGACGGACAACGTCCAGGCCACGCTGATCATCACGTAGGCCACTCTGGGTGTCATCTTCCTTTCGTATCGAAAGGGGCTGGAGATGGCCCAGTAGCGGTCCAAGCTTATGACGCAAAGGTTCAAGATGGATGCTGTAGAGCACATAATGTCAAAAGCCACCCAGGTGTCACAGAAGGAACCAAACGGCCAGAAACCCGCAATCTCCGTCACCGCTTTCCACGGCATAACCAGGACGGCAACCAAGAGGTCGCTCACGGCCAGCGAGATCACGAAAAAGTTGGTCACTTTGGAGCGTAGGTGTCGAAACTTGGTGACGGCCGCGCACACCAGCATGTTTCCGAGCAAGGTGGTGAGGATGAGCAGCGAGAGAAAACAGCCAGTCAGGACACGGCTCGACGGGGTCTCGTCCAGAAAGCCATTGTCGATGACCGTTGTGAAGTTCATGAGATCCATCCCTGAACACCTGAGGGCTGTGCATTTATGCAACACTGAGTCCTGCTACATTATATCCTTTGGAGTAGAATCTACAAGGCTCTGGTCCGACTCTGGCAGAAAGAGAGAAAGGAAAAAAATCTTAATTAACGGTAAAAGATTAGATGAATTATTAGAATCATTCAGTATTCTTCTCCGTCTGTCCATAACAGTCAGTTGAGGAATTTCAGGAATATTGACTGATTAGTGAACTCATCAGCAATCTTGTAGATTCGAGATATTAGTTGTTTAAAAAAGTGATAGTGTTATTTGTAAATGTATATTGTGTACCTATAAAATACCTCTTATCTAACCTACAATTGCAATTATTAAAATGTGTCTCCATCCATCCAGCTTAACCCGGGCTCAGGTCGTGGGGGCAAAAAAAAAAAAAAAAACGAATCTTAAAAAAATAAATCAATAAATAAATTTGACTCCAGTAAAGAATAAAATGACCCCACGTACAAGAGTAAAAGCAATTTTCTATAGGCTACCGATTCTCTTCATTGTACTCACTGCACAGAGACGCGCTCAGTGGGCTGAGAGGAGATGTTAAAGCCAATCCATGCGAACTTCACGGCGTAAAAGTCCATCAGATGGCATCCAGTGTCCGTGTACCACGAATACAAATCAAAAACCGGTCCGATCCTATCCTCCATGTGCACCTCATCGCTCCCTGTCCTGATTAAAGCGCACACGCGCGCACCGCGGGAATGAAATGTCCCTCTCGCTCCCGCCGCGTCCTCCTGCAGCCAAGGCGCGCGTCTGCGGACAAATCCTCACGCCAGCCACCTCAGTTTACACATCATGTCCTGTCAGATAGAAGGTGCTGTGGAGCCGAAAGGGTGTCACTGGTCCTTTTTGATGGGATACATGATTCACTACAACAGGTAACTGGAATTGTTGGTTGAAAACATCAACATCATTTAAGACCAAAAGTCGCTCCCTCTTCTCTTTAACTGGCCCACTGGAGCTGCACTTTGGTGGGGTTATATTACACAAATACAGGTGATAAAGAGGGTCAAGCGTTCAGGTGGAGAAGGTCTCCGACGCCACCTAATGGAGAAAGCGCGCAATTGGCTGGGAAACGAGAGGGATGTGAACCCTTAAAACGACAAGATTGGTTTATTCCCAGATTTAAGAAACAACAACAAAAACATCCAAAACGTGTTTCACATGTGATCCATAGCCATCAATAATTCTTCATTATCTGCATGATAAATCCACATTGTCGAAGAAAAAAATCCAGACCACATCAGTGGACCCTCAGCTTTCATCCCATTCAAGCTGGTGTCTCTCTGGTTGAGCATAATGGCCCATGATGCCGCGCATGAAAGATGCAGAGGGATGCAGAAACAGCCGTGACAGGCCGGCCGTCACCTTTCTATGATGTAAGTACTTTTGACGGGGGGGGGGTGGGACGACGACAAAACAGCGTTTACCCTTTTCTTTTACAAACATCTATTCTGTTAGGTGTGTAGCGAATGGGTTAAAGCTACTCAATATAGAACAAAAAAAATCGCTTAATAATGAAGAAAGACTTTCCTTGTCATATTTTTATTATTATGTCTCACTCTGTTTAATAATTTTTGATTCAAATGGCACAGTTAGGAGTCTTTCTTTGCTTACTGGTTGTTTGTGTGTTGCTCTCAATCCAAAGGTGCTAACTTCTTCATTCATCCTGGTAATCTCCCAGCGTTGGTTCATGGGCGTAAAAGGCCCAGCAGCCAGGCAGGGTTGAGGGTTTAAAGGTCAACCAGTCGAGGTGCACCTCCTGCCTGTGGAGGTGCAGCTGCTTCTCTTCCAGCTCATCTCCTGCGTAGTTCAGACTGTAATGTCTCAAAGAGACCATCGCTGTGTTTAGTGACTGTCTCAACCTCCAAATCTTTCTTATCTTTTCAGCAGCTTAATGAGTGGATGAGTTGTTCGCTCTCCAGACATCTTGATGTGACAAATCATCTGTGTAGCACTTAATGTCACGACAAAACGTGTCTTTTGGGTCTGATGTGGGATGACAGGTACCCAGCCGCCCAGAAAACGCACAAATGCTATGAGTAAGATGGCTTCCAGCCAAACAGCCAGTTTAATAACTCCAAATCTCTGCCGTCCCTCTGCACTGTTGTATGTTTCTGAGAACACGTGTGTGACCGAAGCCCTGTGTGTATGTCTGGCGTGCACATCTATGTTGGCTCGGAATGGGCGGGTTGGATGAATAAGAGAAACGCCAATTCATTGAAACCCTCAGTTAGTTCCTCCTCTTGCCCTCTTTTTTTCTGTTTTTTTATAAGTAGGTGGGGAACTTTGCACTTAGTCTAAATATAACGTGCTTTCCTCTAGCACTTCTTCTTCTTCCTTTTCCTTCCTACAGTATTAGCTTCTGACACTTACAAAAAAAAAAAAGATTTCAAAGCTGAATGTTTATTATGTGTTTTTTGTAAATGTGGTGTTGTTGCCTTGAACTCAGACGAGTCTTGGTCAAAATGTTAATTGTTTCAGGTCTATTTTGAGAGGCGCAGCAATATCAGAGGAAATGATGCTTTGAACTAAATACAGTGTCACTGTGATACTCTGACAGTCATAGGCTATCTGTAAAAGATCTACACTGGCCTTTCCCTGTCAAAAAAAAGTGAGGCCAGTGCACAAGTGGCTTAAAATGTCGGCTGCAGGGAAATGCCTTTGAAAACACGTTCAAGTATCTGACAGACGAAACAGTGAATCAGTCAGATTAGCTTGGATTCCTTCCACTGGACGAGTTAACCGATCATGGAGGCCACCGGGTAGTTCAGTGGTTTAAGCGGGCGGTTCATGTACAGAGGCCACAGTCCTCCTGCAGCATCCGCAGGTTTGATTCCCAGCCTCGGACCCACTTTGCTGCACGTTTTCCCCACTCTCTCTCCCTCTCTCTGCCCCAATTTCCTGTCTCTCTCACAGTAGAATAAAGACCACTAGAGCCAAAAAATAAAAAGTCTACTGATCATAAATAGGCCTCAAAGACACATATCTTTGTCCGACCTAACTGTCCAAGGCAAGTTTTTGCTGCGTCTGTGTTTTAATTTGTCACTGCTCCTTCAGCCTCAACAGGTTCAGATCAGTACGTTATGATCCAAGCAGTTTTCATCTGCACCAGTGAAAATAAATAAATACATAAATGAATGAATCCATGAATAAATAAATATAAATAGAATTGACAAAGACATTGTTAAAGAAAAAAGGCTCCAGGAGAACATTGTAACCCTGAAAAGGATAGAAGTGAGTACCGGAAATGGAAATTTAGACGGACGTAGAAGTAATGACAGTGGCAGGGGAAAAAAAATTGAAGTAGTCGATTTATTTGAAATGAGCAGCTGAATTCACATAATCGCCTTCACATGGTGAATATTAGTTGTCATCCACTTTATATTATAAAACAATCATCGAACGACCCAGTCAATCAATGAGCAAATAAATAAATAGAAATCATAAATAAATAAACATAAATAAAATAAATAAATAGATAAAGCAAAACACTGATGGTAAGTTCTGGATTTAAAATCTAAATCTAAATCGATTACATTCACAGGGTATTTTAAATAAAAAATCTATGGGATTTTAAGAGCTGTTTAGTTTCCTCAGCACCTTTATGTACTTCGTCAGGGCCATGATGGGGTTTGTTGCAGGGATTAGCCTTATTATGCAGTCGTTGCTTCTCTGGAAGAGCAAAAGAGAGAGTTTCAGTTTGTGTCTCGGTCTGAAGATGCAACAGTTTTTACACACTGACAGACAGTTATTTGTGTTTACTCACTGTGTGAGTTTTTCCCAGTTCCTTCAAGTTTGACTCAAGTCTTTGGAGGTAGATTTTGCCACTTTCCTTGACTGTTAGATTGCTCAGGAAATTCCCCAGCTCCTCACTGAAAGCGCCAACGCAGGGGGACTGTGGAAGTAAAATAAACACGGCCTGATTAGACTACTCTATCCTGGGAAATCAATGTTTTATCACAACATGACAATCAATCAATCAAAGGGAGTCGATCAAAGTGAAAAAGTGAAAGTGAAAAAAAAAAGAATGTATGAAGTACTTACAGAATTTAACTCCATGTCTTCCGCTGGACGGAGGATGGTGTGATGCTAGAGGTACAGAGAAAGAAAACAGAGAAATGATGTGTCATGGTTTATGTACTGATTACCTTCAGTGACAAATACCATTACTAAGAGTCGATTGTTTTCAGGAGAAACGTTCTGGTGAACTGTTAAACAAAATTAAGAGATGTAATAGTAGTTATTTATACTCACAGATGAGGAATCAACATTGGATTTAAGTTCATTCAGGTTCTTTATAATCTCCCTGTTCAAGTTCATGTCTATCGTGAAGCTGTTGCAGAAATGCAAAAGAACCAGGATGAATGCACACTTGATCATACTGCAGTGTCGTCTTTATCTCTCTCTCTCTCTCTCTCTCTCTGCTTTGCAACTTTTTGCTGTCTTAAGCCGCAACGTTGTGATCTCTATCTCCTCTTATTCTTTATATACAGAAGCGAGCTTGAGGAAGTCTGAAGTCATCATCATGCTTAATGGAAAGGCACGTTCACACCTTTTTTTTTAATGCATTCGCAATTTTAGAAAAAAAAGAGTTAATTTCAAGATTTAGTTGCTGTCTATCACTACTTTCTTTAAAAGAGAAATACCCTATAATTGTAGAGAAGGTGTTGATGAATTTCTTAAACCTAGCACTTATAAAAGGTGTCAGACTAAAGTTTAAAACGTTTAGTTGGCGTTAGAGTATATGGTGAAATTAAGGTGTTTTTTTTTTTCTTGTTTTATTTGTTTTTTAAATCACAAAGACCAAACATCATCTCCATAGCAGCCTTATGCTTTATTGCACATTGTAAGGAATATATTTAGTCCATTTGTTGTAATATCTAAAACAAGATTGTAGTCAGTTTTGTCATTTGAAATGATCTGGGAAGTACTATTTAGCAAGTAGAAACGAGCTACATCTCCTCCATTTCATCTTATCTTTTATCATCTCTTTTTCATAAATATTTCATGGTCCCACATCATCTCAACAGACCACTTCACTCAGATCGCAGCCTTACTAGTGTTTCCTAGTGTTTGCTAAAACAAAATTGGAGGCAGAGCCTTTGGTTATCAGGCTCATCTCTTGTGGAACTCAGCTCCCATTTAGTGTTCCGGATGCAGACAGCCTCTCTGTCTTCAAGATTAGGATTTAAACTTTTCTTTTTCACAAATAACATAGTTAGAGCTGGCCCAAGAGCCTGAACCATCCCTGAAGTTATGCCGCTGTGGGCCTAGACTACCGGGCTCTTTCTTCACTCTGTTTCTTTACTCTTTTTGGTATGTTTTTGTCATTGTAATTGCAGTAGACAACCTTGTCTTTTGTGTCTCATCGGCAGATATCCCTGGACTAATGTTGGTCCCTCTCTCCAGAGTGCGAGTTATACAATGACATTTGGGGGGGGGGGGTCAACATTTTCTAGAGATGACAAAAATGACAATTTGTCCCTTCTTTAGACGGGTCGAAGTTGTAAGTGGGGGGGGGGGGTCAAACCCCCCCGTAATTCGCATTATGCCTCTCTTTCTTTTTTTTCTTCTTCTTATTATTTTTTATGATATAACAATGTTATTGAGATCTTATTTTATGATATTGGCATGATGATACAATTAATTGGATTGCACTGGAATAAAGTTTTACTAAATTGGATTGCCCTCAACAGGACTGTATTGAACTGCGTAACGTGCCTTGAAGTGACTTTTGGTGTAAAATGACACAATAGTGAACTGAATTGAGTATTTTCTCAGTCACCAGTGAATTTCACATATATGAAGCTCCACCACAACTACTGGTGTTTGAAATGAAATGGTGTGACGTGGTAAATATGGCATGCTTATCTAGAAAAAAGAAAAAGGAAGTAACAAGTTATTTGAGAAAAACGCATGATTCTCACCCCCGTCTGGAATTCCTATAGTCAAAGGTCACGACAACAGGCCCCACAAAAATCTTTATGTAACGGTAATTTCCTACTTTCTGCAATTTTTTTTTTATGCTTTGCAGGTTAATGCCATGAATGACTAATGAAAAATGTCTGTAGTATTTATGGGAGGGAGAGTGTCATCTGTGTGAATGATATAATTGATCATGTTAGTCAGTCTGGTCACTGGGAAATAGCCCTAACAACATATTCACTGTCAGTCTGTCACTGTTTATTAGTTATTCAAGTGATTAAATGATACATGTTTTTTTGCATATCTTCAACATCACAAAGAAACTCCCCGATAAGTGGTGCAGAAACGTTTGGTATTATAGAAACAACTTTCACCTCAGATCACCATCCAACACATTTCCTTGTTCCACCCACTTACCTTTATTTCCCAACATAAATACAAATGTATGGGGAACACTGCACATTCTATTCCAAATCAAAACATTAAGAAAAATGTATGAAATTTGTTAATACTATACGAAAGTGAATAAAAAGGAACATTATGGTGTTCCACACTCAAACATTCATTATATAAACTGAGAAATGCTTGAAGATTTCGTTTTCCTGTGAATCACTGAACTTATATTTAGTTGTATGACCACTGTTTCTGAGAACTGCTTCTCATCTGTGTCGACCAACTTCTGTTACCTGTGAACAGGTATTCCAGTCCAGGACGATTGGACTATGTTCCACAATCCCTTTGCATTTCTTGGTTCTGAATCAGAAACAGCATTTTTGATGTCAACCCATGTTTTCTGTTGGATTGAGGTCCAGGGACTGGTCTGGCCACTCCATAACATTCATCTGGCTGGTCTGGAACCAAGATGCTGCTGCTTACTGGGAACGTGAGCTGGGTTTAGACCTTTGTGAGACAGCTTAGTTCTACCACTGATCATGTGTTGTTGCAATAGTGACAGTCATTGTCTTGTTGAAACACACATTTTAAGGGTATTTCCACTTCAACATAAGACAACATGACCTCTTCAAGTATCTTGATGTATTCGAACTGATCCATGATTCCTGGTATGTGATAAACAGACCTGATAGCATCGTATGAGTATTATCCCAATATAAGGATGCTCATGCTCGTGCACAAAATGCTGCGCCGTTTCTCTTTAGGTCTTTAGGCAAATTGTAACCTCTACAGCACATAATTTTCAAACGGGACTTTGTGGATGCTTCTTGCTGATAGCTTGGCTTCGTATAGATATCTTCTATTTATTACAGTACTCAATGTAACGTTCAGTCTTTGATCACCCTGGAACTGATCATTGGCTGAATCTTTGCCATTTTGGCTATTCTCTGATCTATTCAAATGGTAGTTTTCCATTTTCCTCCATGTCTTTCTGGTTTTGGTTCCCATTTTAAAGCATTTGGGATGATTTTAGCTATCATTTTCTGCATTTCTTGATGATTTCTCCTCTTCAATCAACTTTTGAAGTGAAGTATGCTGTTTTTCCAAATTATGTCTGGAAATGACCCATTTTAGTCCACCATGTTCCAACCACCTCGCTTCTGGTTTGAAGTACAACCAGAAAGTAAGTTTTGTTGCAGTTCCTCTACTGACCACTAGGTGCTGGCTCCGAAACAGTGCAAATCCCAATTGACCCCATGTTCAAATGGCCAGCTTTGCTGCAGAATTAAACATATTTACAGTCTGGTCTCTTTAGTTAGATTTGACATTCATGACAACTGTTTGGGAAGTGCATTTTTTGTACCATGCCATATAAATTTATATTAAGCAATAAAGCTGACCAATAAGATAGCTGGATGTCAACTGATTTTGTTTGATTGATAGCTGCCATTGGCTATGACAGCTAGCCATTGCTGTTATGATTTTAGCTACTTAGTACTTTGCAGCTGTTTTTTTAAGAGAATATGTTTTCTTGTGCTTACTTTTCTTGTGTTGTGTTGACTGGCAAACTGACTACCACGACTGTGGTCAAAGCTTAGCTTAGCCATGCTCAGCACAGCAGTCATTTCATGACATGACCAATAATATGTGAGACTAGAGGTCCCATGTAAAGCCTTGCTGCTGGCATGATTGACTGCAGGTCCCAACTTATTTCAGTTTGTTAGAGTGCTAAAATGATTCTCTGTGAGTGGTTTGGGCCGGTCATTTCAGGACTCTTTCTTCTTCTCTTCTACATTTGTGTACAAACTGGGACATTCTGAAGAGCTCAGTGACCTCAGTGTGGCACTGTGACAAGATACCATCTCTGCAATATGGCGGTACATGATATTTCATTCCTGCTGGATATTCCATGATTAACTATGAGTAATATTACACCATTAAAAAGCTGAAACATTTAGGAATGGCGACAAATCAGCCATGAAGCAGAAGGACCATATAAACTCACAGAGCACGGTCAATGATTACTAAGTTGCGTGGGGCATAAAAGCTGCCAATGCTCTGCTAATTCCAAAGCTGAAGAATTCAGAGCTTTCACTGACATTAATGAAAAGACAAAAACTTTGAGGCAAGGAGCTTCCTGAAACAGGTTTTCATGGCTAAAGAGCTGCACGCAAGCCTCATCCCACCAAGTCCAGTCCTAAGTGTTGGATAGAATGGTGTGAAGCACACTGACACTTGACTGTGGAGCAGTGGAAACACATTATATGGAGCGACAAATCACACTGTTCGGCAGTGAGATGGGTGAGTCTGTGCCAGTCTATCCCAGGAGAATGTTACTTGTCTCACTGCATTGTGCCAACTGTGCAGTTTGGTGGAGGAGGGATAATGGTATGGGGTTGTTTTTCAGGGTTTGGGTTAGGCCTCTTATCTCCAGTGAAGGGCGATATTAAAGCTTCAGCATACCGAGACATTTTGGACACTACTACACATCCAACTTTGTAGCAAAAATTTGGGGAAGGGCCTTGTGTCTTCCAACATGACCGTAACCCAGTGCACAAAACAAAGATTATAAAGACTAAGGATTTTTCATGTGGAATATTTTGAGCGGCTCTCACAGAGGGCCCTTATCTCAACGGCATTGAGCAACTTTTCAAATGGGCTGGAATGGAGATTTTGAGCCAGGCTTTCTGGTGCCTGACCACATAAATGCTCTATAGTTAAATGGCACAAATCCCCACAGCAACACTGCAAAATCTTCCAAGAAGCTGTTACATCTTCATAAGGAGGACCAACTCCATATTAAACTAGAAAAGCAAGACCTCCGCCAAGCACAACAGTTCTCCCATATAGCGATTTACAGATTGCGATAAAATCCACGTTCTGGATCAGATCCAGATAAGCCTTTGAAATTTGATAGAGGTTCCCATTGTCAATCCGTGGGTAAAATTTCATGAGTTTTGGGCAATAATTAATGGAGATATTGAGAAACGAAATTTTCGGCCCAATTGACCGCAATGTTATCGAAAATTTGAAAGTGATCAAGAATCCAGGATTTCTTCCGGATCACAGCCAAAATGAAATCAGTTCTTCCTTTTCACATTTCTGACAACTCCTGAAAATTTCATCAAAATCCATCAATTACTTTTTGAGTTATCTTGTACACAGACAGAGAGATAAACGCCGCCGAAAACATTACCTCCTTGGTGGACGGTAAATATGTGTATTTGAAGACAACACCATCACAGTCCTTGTTAATGTAATGCTCAAGAGTCCAACTACTTTTGTCCGTAACACATTTTAATTCATTCACTAAAATTATTTTTAAAAAAACTCTGAAGCTAAAGGTCCTCATCGCAGTCAGCCGAGATCAGATTCTTGGTCTGTGGTCCTTTGCTGCAGGTCATCCCCCTATCTCTGCCATGTTTCTGGTCTCTCCATCTTCAACAGGCCACCTTTAAAAAAAAAAATTACTGGACTGAAGGCTGTAATGTTTTGTACAACACAAATTGTATTTTCAATACCTGTTTCATCCTATTCGGGGTCACAGGATATCTGGTGCATATTCCAACTCATGATCATTGTTTTCCAGAGGGGGCCAACAATCGTAGAAATGGAGATACACACTATTAGGAATAAAAAGCTTTTTTTTCAGACTACTTTGTAGAATAAAAATGAGAGTTGCATTTCCATTGAGACTAAGTGAAAGTGGGCTTTAAAGAGAATTTCATTGCCAATGTTCAGTATTTGCTTAGTTACTTTTGCATATCATTGCACAAAGTAGGAGGACATGTGAAATAGTTGGACTCCCCAAGGCAGCAAGTCAGAACTTTCCCAGCAGATTTGATCTTTCTGACATGAAAAAAAAAAAAAAAAGGTTAGTGGTGGAGTGGAGTGTGGTGGGTGGGGGATGAAACAACGTGACAACCATTGTTTAGAAAACCAATTTGGTAAAGTCATATGCAAACCTCTATAGGTGCAATGTCAAAAATAAACCGCTGCTAAAACCTAAAACACATGTTCTAAAAGGACTTCTGAGTTCAGCAGCTCCAAGATGAGACTATCTATCCACATATCTATTCTCAAAAGTGTAGACTGATTTGTACTGTATAAACAATCAACTGACGAATCAGTTTCGCTACCTCGCCTACTCTCTGATGTGTAAGTACTAATATTAGCATGTTTTGCCCCAGGCACTGGGTCACTGGAAGAGTTGCTTTACGTCATGGATGACCCTGTGAGTTTCAGAGGAAGTACATTTCAATCTGAAGAGGAGGACATTTCCTCTATTAACGACATTTTGGCTGACTAAGAAGCGTACAGTTTGATTGCTGTATTTGAGTTTCAGTGTTTTCCTATTTTGTCCTTTCTCTTTCTCTCTCTCACACACACACACTCACACAACAACGTTGACTAGTAGCAAACAGCTAGTTTGAAAGATTAAGTGCTGTTATAGGAAGGAAATGTTTTCATTGGCTTTTTTATTTGCTTTGAATGCGCTTTAGGAAATGTTGTTTTTCTCCAATGCTCTGCAAGTATCTGGGTTATTTTATTGTCTGCACCAGCGGTGATATTATAGACGGCATCAACAAGGTTCCAGTCTGAGTTCCCCCAACGATGCAGGGAACTTGTAAAGCTGCCATACTGTTTCTGGGTTTGCCAAAGAAAGGTCAAATAAAAAATATCCTCTTGTTGTATGGACTCCTCTACCGGGACTTTTGCAGTTTGATTGAGGTAACATGGAGTCAAAGTCCAGTTTTGTTCTACTTTCATGCAAATCATAAGCACAACTGTCTTGTAGCTCGTGAAGACACAGGCCAGAGATTTCAGCGGCCTGATTAGCAGTTTAAACAGCAACGCGTGAACATGGTTTAATGGTTTACGTAAAAGCCATTTAACTTTATCTGATTGTTTCTGTGGTGAATAGAGAGATCAAGAGAGAAAAGGACATCATCAAACAAGAAACAACAGTTTGGGCTGGAAAAGATAATAAAAATCACTGCTCTTTTCATCATCACCCACAACAACAGGTAAGCCAAGTGCATTTCTCTTAAATGTTGCCAATCATATTTTATAAATCTTGACATGAATCATACTTTGTCTGATGTGGGGATGACTGTCTCAATTTTTAGGTAAAGCACTGAGTATCATGGAAGTTTATGCGGCGCTCTTGTCTTTACACCATCAGTGGACTGAGAATTAGATGAGTGTGCAACTGCCTGTGTGAACTGGGTGGAAGATGAAAGATGTTTGGGGGATTCTTGGCAGAGGAAAAGATGTTTGCACTTATTCACTGACTAGTTTTGCAGCTATTTGAAACAGCTTTAGCTATGTTGACCCAGATGCCTGAAAAAAGTTTAAGTAAGCCTGCTCAACAGCATCCATGTTTATTTTCTCATGATGGGTGCACACCAATTACAAAGTGACGGGCCTCTGGCACTGTAGCACTTCTTTAAAGCGGTCAAAATTCAAAATGTCAGGATATTATCAGGAAATAATGTTTCCCAAAATGAATTAAGCCTCTTGACTCTCCTGCAAAGCATTTTGACCACATAGAGACGAGGTTATAGGCCCCCCTTGATCTCTTGATCCCATTTAGCAATGCACTGTGGGTGAGCATTCAAATCCTTACACGGGGCCCGCTCACCATTAGAAACATCGTCAAAGGTGTTATCCGCACTTGTTCTATCGGATGTGTGATGGAGATTCATTGGAGCAACTATCATCACCTTTTGCACTTACACATTGAATACTACTTTAATGGAAAAGCTCTGCCTTCGGGACCGCTGAGCTGTATTGCTTGTAAATGTAATGTGGGTTGCTGAGACTGCTGACAACAAGCGGGGAAAAGTTTGGTTAGCTCATGAGAGATCGTGTGCTGATAAATTGTGAATCTTACGTTTCCGTAGCGACGGTGCTGAATCTCGATTGTGACACTTTCAAAGCATAATTCTTTCCCATCGTCATGCTGAAAGTCTGTGTTGATGGCAAATTATATATTTTTTTTTTTTCTTGGGGCATCTCCCACCTCACCTGTGTGTGAAGTGACACAAAGTGCATGCAGACACGTTGCTTTCAATGACTGCTTCTTTGTGCATGTGCATACCTTCAAAGTTGTCATTTTGGAGCAAAATTAAGCTTTTTCTTTTTTTTTAATTTTAAGGACATAAGTTTCAAAAGTTAAGTGTCTCATGATGGCATTAAGACAAACAAAAGTTGTGTTTTAACTGAGTGTTTATTTCTTTGATAAAAGGAGTATAAAGCTTAGAAAGCTTTTTGATGAAGAGTTCAGGTTTTAGTCCGCCTCTGATTTCATTTTGAACAAATCACTGATGAGCACATTATTATTTTCTTTAACAAAAAAAGAGAGAAAATGGTTATCGTTGATATAAACTGAATGATCTACCTTTGAAAATTATGCACTCACACAGGAGCTTCGCAAGTATAGATGCACTTACTTTGCCCCCCTTTTTTCTCTTTTTTTCTGTATGTTTGCAGGTCAGAGTTTCCCGAGTTGCATGCTGACTTGCAGTTCCGTCCTCTGGTCCATCCCAGCGTTTACCTCCACCTGTGTGTGTTGATGTGTTCAAGGTACACATTATGCTGACCAGCAATCTAGTTGGCGCTGCTACCTGCATCTGTTTATATAGTCATCTCTGTATTTCATGTAATAACAATGAACCAGTCAGAATATAAGTGCTGTAATTTTTAAGCTAAAGCTAATGGATAATAACTATTTATACATTTTGTCTAGTGTAGTGTGCTATTCTCTCTCTGTCTTATTGCCTCTCTTTTTCTTTCTTTACCCAGCTGGTCTTCGGCAGGAAGGTCCTCCCTTATGAACCGGGTCCTGCTTGAGGTGTCTTCCTCAAAGTGGAGTTTTTCCTTGCCACTGTTTAGCTTAAAGGTTTTTTTCTCCTGCTGTGGGAGTTTTTTACTTGTCATTATCCTTGATTAGGATTTAATATTATAATTTTAGTTAATGATATTTGCTCGGTGGTCATGCTCTGGGTCTCTATAAAGCGCCTAGAGACAATTGGCATCGTAACAGACGCTATACAAATAAAATTGAATTCAATTCAATTGAATTGGATGGATGGATTCAACTTTAATAATCCCCAAAGGGGAAACTTCATTGCCACCATGGCCACAACAATACAACATAAAACAAACAACAATATACATCAATAATATCACTAACTAGGAACAGCAGTAGATCAATACAACAGTAAAATAACCAGAAATGACACCCCCCCCCCACAAAAGGGAGATAAAAGAAAGAAAAATAAATAAATAAATAAAATAAAATAAAAATGCATTAAAAAATACAAATCCATTTAAAAAAATTTAAAAGTGCAATGTGCAAGACAATATAGCAGCAAGTTAAATAGCAAAGAATATAGCTGCAATTTAAAGTGCACTGTACCAGCAAACATGGCAGCAAGTTATGACAGCCTAAAAGAGTGGCTGCAGTTTAAAGTGCAATGTGCAGTACAAGAACTAGTGAACGACAAAACATGACATCAGCAGTCCAAATTAAAAAGTCTGGACTGGTATCTTTTTAAAAATATAAAACTAATAAGAGAACAACTCCTGCCCCGTCCGCCCCAAAACCATTTGCTCCAACTTTATTTGCAAAATAGTTGGCATTCTGTGCAAAAATTAAATATCAAGTAAATAAAACAACAAAATCCTTTAAAGACTATATGATATTGAGAACAGCTCAAAAAAAACCAAGTGGTGTTGACACATCTGTGTCTTTGGAGGCTTTGATATGTAGAGTTTTTACCACATTTCAGCAAGACAATGCCAAACAACAACGCTGTAGTCCAAACCTGTCAGCCACGCAATTCATTCTCATGAAAAATAAATTAAATGAGGCTACAAACTGTTGAGCAACTAGCATAATGAGAAAAAGCAAGAAGAGAAAGATATTTTACTTTAAGAACTAGTTGTTTTTTTTTTTTGGTCAATTTTTCTTTCTCAAAAATTGATTGGTGCATTTTTGAGTCTAGACTGAAAAGTGACCCACAGTCTAACATCACTTACTGCAAAACGTCCAGCAATAACAGTGAATTGCATACAGAACTGGAGCATGTTAGTTCTTTGTTTTCAATCATGCCCCGTCCCCTACTTAAGCCTTTTCTGAATCGTGGGAATTGTGTTTAAAACAAGCATATATTCAAATATAGGTGAATATTCCATTAAAATTTAAAATTTGAGGTGTTTTCACCAAACTAAACCTGATGCTCTTACCTTTCAAGCCTGATGTGAAATCACTTTCAAGCCACATGCACAATTATCTTTTTGTTGTTTCGAAGACAATCTAGGCAAAGTTAGTAATTTACAATAAAAAATTTAAAGTCTGATGGACTGTCTTTCCTGTCTCTAGCTTCTTCAGAGGCTTTTCAAAACAAAGCCGTTGGTCTGAAAGGGTTAAATAAAAGCTATTAATGGGCTGTAAATAACTGCATTTGTCTGTTTTACTTTAGAGACCATGGAAAGTTGGATATCTTGTAAAAGAAAAAAGAAAAGAAAAACACCAAAGACATGAATTGCTAAGACAGTTTTTCAATCATCAGGTCACTATTACCCATCTACATGCTCGAGTCACTTATCCATTGCTTAATGAGTGAATATACCATTCAAACATGAGTGAATATACCATTCAAACATGAGTGAATATACCATTCAAACATGAGTGGTGCAACACACTAGTAGAAAGAACAAGGTTCAGAGAATCAGAACAATACAATCCTCATGGTGTGTTCTGGTCAAAATTGACCAATTTACAAGTTTCCTCTCTAAAAAAAAGTGCCATCAATTTCATTTCACACATGGCATTTAAACACATAAGATAAATCTGAAATATTTTTCATAAACATTTGTGTGTTTTAAGGAACTTGTATATGCCCATGGTGTTCCCGGTCAAAAATGACCAGTGGTTGGTAACGAATGGGTAAAACTACAGTTAGTGTATAGGGGTCTTTGAGCAGACACACACATGTGCACACGCACATACACACATCTTATGCCCCCTTTTTGGCTTCCATGGCCACCCCCATGGGAGGCTATTGACAATATAATGGGTACAGTAGATGCAGCGCGTATCACTGATTTACAAACCAGATCCTGACATCACTGATGATGAGCGTCATGTTGGCTTTAGGAGACGGTGTCGATTCAAGCAGTATATGCCAAGCAAACCATCCAAGTATGGTAGAAAGATATGAGCAGCATGTGATGCGAAGACAAGTTTTGCCTGCAACGGGCAAACCAGTGTTCCTCAAAAAAATCAGGAGAAGAGGGTGGTCCTAGAAATGACAGCAGGGCTACAAGTACACAACATTAACTGTGTTTATTTTTTTCACTAGGTACAGTATGTACTAGGACAGGAGCTGCTCCAAAAGAAACTCTCCATGGTTGGAATGAGAAGAAAAAAACAAGCCTGAGTTACCTCATATTACCTTGAATATTCATTTGCATGCGCTCATAATATTATTTACTGAGTATCACACTTTTGGAAGCTACTGGCACGTACTCCAGCAAAGAGAGACAACCCACTGGTCCACGGGGTTTTTTTTTTTTTCAATATCATCCATGCGTAGGCCTATAATGCCTTTCTGGTTTGAAGGGAGATACAGCCTGGTTGGGACAACAAGGGCGAAAAAACTACAAGAGGAGACTGTTCCTTAAAGATCTTGGCCAAAGCATGATGGAGCCCCACGTTCAAGGATGCAGCACTTTCCACAATCACCATCCTCTGCTGCACAGGTGAGAAAGATGCAAGCAACAGCAGCAACAGCCAGAGAAGCAGGAGGCAAAAGAAAGACGTGCCATCTGTGTGAACCAAGAGATAAAAAGAAAAAAAAAAACAAGCCTCTGTGTGCCACAGATGTGGTACATACTGTATATTTGCAAAGAGCATGCAACAATCTCAGTATATTGCCCAACATGGTCTCGAGAGGACAAAACTTTAAAAAAAAAAAAAAAGGGACTTTGGTAAACATTTCAGCAAAGTGCCTGTGATAAATAGAACAATAGGTTTCCTCTTTGAAAAAATATCATCTATAAAAAGTCAAAGTCATCTATATAAAGTCAAAATAATATCTATATGCCCCCCACCCACACACACACACAAGGAGTAGAAGCCTGCAGCAAAAATAAGATCAAAACCTGTCATCTTCACAAGAGCTGAAGTTGATAAAAAGATCTAATACAAGATTAGGTGAAACATATATTATCATGTATTCGTAATGGAATAAAATGATGCTGGTCAAAAGTGACCAGAAGAGTAACACTATGGGTGTTTGCCAAAACAAACACAACAGGAGGATTAATACATTAGTGAAAGTAATTTTCACTTTTCAAATATGCAGCCCACTTATGGTTTCAACCACAATTTTAGTCATATTATTGAGTTTTTCTTACTATTTTTTTCCATTTTATTTCTCTGTCTAATTTTGAAACAAAGATAAAAGCACAGAAGATGAGATACTGATTATATATATTACACACACACATAGCCATACTTACAATATCGATATACTATCCAACTTTTCCTGAATAATGTATTAAAATGATGATATTTTACATTTTTTACATTTGTATTAAATATTCCAGGGACTTGTGCTGCATTCATCTTTCCATCCATCTCTCACAGTCAGACATGAACTCCAGTATTCACATTCACACTGACCAGCAGCATAAACAGCACATGCTGAGCAGGACTTTATTTCTCTCTAGCCCCACCAAGTGTTTAGAACATCATCCAGGACAAAGACATTTAAACTCTTCACAGTCTGCTAGTGTGGTGTAAAAAGGTTTTTAAATCTGTAACACTTCACAAACAAGGTGGCTTAAAAAAAGTTTCTAGAGACAGCATAAAAGAGAAAGTATATTCTGAGCAACTTGCTTCAACCACAGAAAAGTATATGCAGCAGTTTTTTTTGCTTGTATGTCTGTAATACACTCCCAAAAGACAACAAGAGGCTGTTGTATTTTACAAAAACACAAAAACATTTCAGTTTTTGCTTTAAGGTGTACAGTATGTGATTTTTGATTTACAGACACTATATAGTGAAGTTAGATAAATATATGTTTTTAATGAAATCATAACAATGTTTAGTTCCAACTGCACTAAGCCTGGGAACATCTTTGTCTCCTGGTTTTGAACTTAAGATGACCAGAAACCCCTACCAGGCTGATACCGCTCTGTACGTCTTTATTAGTCTGAATGTTTTAACTGTCAAGCAAATAATAAAGTGAAACAGAAACTAATTCCTGTGACTTTAAGAATCAAAAGTGCCTTCTTTCCCATTACTCGTCCAGAACTTATAGATAATTAACCCGGAAAAAACACACACATGTGAATGAAAAAGCAACATGTACATTTGAAAAGCTAAAACCAGTTTGCCTTCTTTGCCTTCTAAATTCATCTATCCATCCAGACTAAGGCCAATCCAGAGACTCAAATTAAGGATGAAAACATAAGGAACTCCCTGTCCCTTGCCTGGACAAGGGTTATAGATTCAGGCCTTAGGCAGGAGCTGGTCCGGGCCTCCAGTCATAAACTCAGACCAAATGAGCTACATGGGTTTTCCCTCCTGTGGATTTGCCGTCTGCAGGAGGGGCTATGTGGGTGCATTTGCAGTTTTGGTAACAGCTGAAGGCGTGGGCCTTGGTTTGCTGACACTCTGTTTCCAAAAATAGCTTTCTAAATGCAAATGGTCATTTTCTCAGAATTATTGCAAGAAAGCGTAAGCAGCGCTCTACATTAATGTTTTTGTATAGTTTACAATTGTACTTTTTTATTCATTTATTCATTTAACAAATTCAGACAGAACCAAAAGCATAATAGCATTAATGTACATATGTAAATCAATTTTTTCTACTTGGAAAAATTTGGCTTAAATGCTTGGGTTAAAAAAAAAAAGTAAGTAGAAGAAAGTAAGTAAAGAAAAATGAGTAGAATATTTTGAGAAATTAGACATTTATATTCTGCAACAGCTGTTTTATTATATATATATATATATATATATATATATATATATATATATATATATATATCCAGCACTGAATTGAGATCATCCTTCATTGTGAATCCTAAAAGGTCTAAGGCTCAATGATGAGAGATGTCATACATCAACCTGAGCTTGAAAAGTTAAGGATGAAGGTTTTGCTACTGTGAATGAGTTTAGTGACTCAGTAAATGTCATTTTTACAGTATGAAACCTAGTGGTTGCCACTATTTTACTATTTTTCACAGTTTAAAATAAACCTTAAAGTATATTGTATTGAGGAGGAAATATAAGCATTTCTAGAAACAAAGAGGTTAAATGATCCGATACTTCACAAAGACAGCAAAGTTGAAGAGGCGAAATTGAGCCTTTGATGCATCGTCCTACACCCTCTCACATTGTCTTTTGACTAATTGCAGGATCACTGATCATTTTCACTTCCTTTTCTACCTCAACATACCAGCAGCTTCAGCAGAACTTCCCAGTAGGGGTTCACTGAGATCCTCCTGCAGAGACAAACTTCCATCTCCATCAAAGTCATCTGGATAGTGACAGTTGTTCTGTCCACAATAACTTAAAACACCAGTGGAACCGGCCCCCGGTACATGTTCTTCCTTCTCCAGTGAGCGGTACTGACAGAGAACATCGGGCCCCAGCGTTCTGGTGATGTCTGCACTTCTTCTCTGCAGTCACAGGAGTACTATCTGCCTGTTTCTCTCTGAGGATTTAAGGTGACTTTGCACATGAGCAGAGAGAAGTATATGAGCAGCGCTGGGTCTGTCTTCTGGATCAAGGCTGAGCAGCTTCTGGATCAAAGAGGTGACGCTTTCTGAGAATACATCAGGTACAGGATCATACTCCCCTCTGGTGATCTTATAGAAAAGACTCAAGAGGTTTGCAGCTGTAGGGGATGTCTTGGCAGAGCTCAGGACTGAGGTAGCTGGGTGTCCCAACACATGTGGACGCCATGTCCACTGTGTGGCTCAGTATTTTGGAGATGCCAAAGTCCCCAAGTTTTACCAAACCCTGCTTTGTCAGCAGTACATTTGAGGCTTTAATGTCCCTGTGTAAGATCTTGGCCTTGTGTATATAATCTACAGCCATGGTAACCTGAACGAACCACTCCATCACCGTTTCCTCTGGGAAAAACTCCAACGGTTTCCGCTCTCTGACTTTGTCATGTAAGGTGCCCCCATCGCAGTAGTTCATTACAACGTAAACGAATCCGTCATCGGCGTTCACAAAGGCCTTGGTGCATTTTACGACGTGTTGGTGCTCCAGGCTTCGGATGATCTCGGCCTCTTGGAGAATGGCTCTCTGTGTTTTGGCTGCTCGCGTGTTTTCTACTTTTATCCTTTTCACGGCGCACAGACTCTTCCGCTCCATGTCTTTCATGAGGAATACATCAGCAGCTCCCCCTCTGCCTAAACACAACACCTTCTCAAACTTCTCCATATTTTACCACGAGCTGCGGCTCTTTTAAATCGTCAAAAACTGGAGAAACGGCACTGTCAGAATCAGGCCTCCGTCGCCATGACACCTTCCATTTGTGTTCATTTTTTGTTGCCATGGTAACGGGGTCAAAGTTGATAACGGTTACGCAAGAGTCGGAAAAGATAATGTTCGAAATTACTTCTGTTTATCTGATTTTAGCGGCAACTTTAAGTTGTTTGGACTTGTAAAAAACAGACTTTCACATTGTGTGCGCTCCTCCCAGCAGGCCTTTTTTTTTTATTTCATACACGTTTTCTTGTATTTTATTAACTGCAGTGTGTTAACTAATATAATAATAAGTTAATATTGTGGACACTGGTTCAACCAAACTGCTAGAGAAATGAATTTAACCTACACATTCATTCATATGAGGAAAATGGTCCAACTCTCCATTCTCAGTCTTTATGTGTTCCACACCGACCTATTTGTGCCAAATGATTAAAACTCCACCTCTCAACAGTTGCCTTTTTTTTCTAAGATGACAAGCTTTTACTCATATGAACAATCAGAAACAAAGACTTTCTTGAAAACAGAGGTTTCAACACTGAAACTCACAAGTCTGAAAACATTTGAAGCAAAACTGAGATCACTTTTCAATCAACCTACTTTCATGAATGTACAATAACCTGTGAAGAACAGAGCTTTCTCAGTTTTTTTTTTTTTTTTTTTAATCCACTGGATGTGTCTGCACTGTGGCTTCACTGGGGAAAGAATTAACCAGGATGAAAAAAAAAACATGTTTCAAAACTCTAAATGTTGTAAAAACATAAGTGCAAATGTGATCAGGAGATATAGAATGAGTCATTGTGTCACTAACAGGGCTGTGTGACTGAAATGTGTTTAAAAAGTTTAAAAATGTGTTTAAAAAGCTATATCCACCTTAATGAAGGTGGATATAGGTTATTATTATCTACCAACATCATTCAGCTGTCTTCATATATACATACATACACATATATATATATATATATGTGTATGTATGTATGTATATATATACATACACATATATATGTTTTTTTTTTTTTTTTTTTCCCAAGGCAGAGGCCTTTCTGTGTGGAGTTTGCATGTTCTCGCCATGCTAGCGTAGGTTCCTCTGGGTACTCTGGCTTCCTCCCACAGTCCAAAGACGTGCATGTCAGTAGGAGTGATTGTGAGTGTGCGTGGTTGTGTGTCTACACGTGGCCCTGCAATGTCCAGGGTGTAGACCTGCCTTTCACCCAAAGAGAGCTGGGATAGGCTCCAGCAGATCCCTGTGACCCTGCAGAGGATTAAGCGGGCATGGATAACTGATTTTATATATATATATATGTATATATATATATATATATATATATATATATTTATATATATATATATTAATATATATAGTGCCTTGCGAAAGTATTCGGCCCCCTTGAACTTTTCAACCTTTTGCCCATTTCAGGCTTCAAACATAAAATATATAAAATTTAAATTTTTTTGTCAAGAATCAACAAGTCGGACACAATCATAAAGTGAAACAAAATTTATTGGATATTTTAAACTTTAACAAATAATAAAGTGGGGAAAAGTGGGGCGTGCAATATTATTCGGCCCCCCTGCATTAATACTTTGTAGCGCCACCTTTTTCTGCAGTTCCAGCTGCCAGTCTCTTGGGGTAATTCTCTATCAGTTTTGCACATCCAGAGACTGAAATTCAAATTCAAATTCAAATTCAAATATACTTTATTGATCCCTCAAGGGGGAAATTCAAGTTTCAAATTCTTGTCCATTCTTCCATGTAAAACAGCTGGAGCTCAGTGAGGTTGGATGGAGAGCGTTTGTGAACAGCAGTCTTCAGCTCTTTCCACAGATTCTGGATTGGATTCAGGTCTGGACTTTGACTTGGCCGTTCTAACACCTGGATATGTTTGTGAACCGTTCCATTGTAGATTTGTCTTCATGTTTTGGATCATTTGTCCTGTTGAAGATAAATCTCCGTCCCAGTCTCAGGTCTTCTGCAGACTCCAACAGGTTTTCTTCCAGAATGGTCCTGTATTTGGCTCCATCCATCTTCCCATCAGTTTTAACCATCTTCCCTGTCCCTGCTGAAGAAAAGCAGGCCCAGACCATGATGCTGCCACCACCATGTTTGACAGTGGGGATGGTGTGTTCAGGGTGATGAGCTGTGTTGCTTTTACTCCAAACATATCGTTTTGCATTGTGGCCAAAAGGTTCAATTTTGGTTTCATCTGACCAGAGCTCCTTCTTCCACATGTTTGGTGTGTCTCCCAGGTGGCTTGTGGTAAACTTGAAACGAGACTAATTTTGGATATCTTTGAGAAATGGCTTTCTTCTTGCCACTCTTCCATAAAGGCCAGATTTGTTCAGTGTACAACTGGACAGACTCTCCCACCTCAGCTGTAGATCAGTTCATCCAGAGTGATCATGGGCCTCTTGGCTGCATCTCTGATCAGTCTTCTCCTTGTTCAAGATGAAAGTTTTGAGGGATGGCCAGGTCTTGGTAGATTTGCAGTGGTCTGATACACCTTCCATTTCAATATGATTGCTTGCACAGTGCTCCTTGAGATGTTTAAAGGTTGGGAAATCTTTTTGTATCCAAATCCAGCTTTAAACTTCCCCACAACAGTATCTCGGACCTCCCTGGTGTGTTTCTTAGTCTTCATGATGCTCTCTGAGCTTTAACTAGAACCCTGAGACAATCACAGAACAGGTGCATTTATACGGAGACTTGATTACACACAGGTGGATTCTATTGATCATCATCAGTCATTCAGGACAACATTGGATCATTCAGAGATCCTCACTGAACTTCTGGAGTCAGTTTGCTGCACTGAAAGTAAAGGGGCCAAATAATATTGCACGCCCCACTTTTCAGTTTTTTATTTGTTAAAAAAGTTTAAAATATCCAATAAATTTTGTTCCGCTTCATGATTGTGTCCCACTTGTTGATCCTTGACAAAAAATGAAAAATGTATATCTTTATGTTTGAAGCCTGAAACGTGGAAAAGGGTTGAAAGGTTTAAGGGGGTTGAATACTTTCGCAAAGCACTATCTCTCGCTCTCTCATATATATAAATAAAACTATTCAAAAATATTAGCTGTCGAGGTTATTCCTGGTATACAGCAGCTGGGCATAAAATTCTTTATTTATAAAAAAAATAAAAATAAAAAAAATCTGCAATGATTAAAATGTTATTTTGAAGAAAAACAGTGAAATGCTTGGTATGTCATAACATCTTTGAGGTCTTTAAACTGAAAACTAAGATACAAAGAAATACTGAAAAAAAAAGTCTTGGCTGAACATTATATGATTCATTTGTAAAATAAAGAGAAGAGCAAAAAACATTCTCAGTAGTACAAAGCATAATGACTTTGATGCATTATATTCATATTTTCAGGCCTTCAGTTCTACATTAGTATCTGAACCTGTTGATTTCCACTTTTCTTTTTTTTTTTTTTTTACATAAAAGCTAATTTGATCTTTTTTTAAAACACACACGCGCACATCCATAAATTATTTCCCTGTGAGAGGCTTTATTTTACGTCAAGACTGGTGCCTTTTATACTCTTTATAGGGTTGCGCTGTGACGACACGAGGTGGCGATGTGGAGCTGCAACTTAATCATAGCAATCCAAAGAAGAAGAAGCAGGCTGGGTGGCGGACGCTACTGCGCATGTTTGTCACAACACACTGAGAGCGCATTCAAGTACAGTACTTTCGTTTTTCATTATTTCCTTGAATTTTTGTGTGCATTAACGTGAAATGCCACCAAAGGGCAAAGGTGGAAAGGGCGGGAAAGGTTAGTTTCTCATAACATTACCCACTCACAATGATAAACTGCAATCTGCTTTCTGGCCTGTTAGTGTCCACTGCTCATGATAAACGAGTTTAAATGAACATGAATTTAGCACTTTGTCAACGTTGACTTGACAGTTGCTCAGGTCATGATGTGTTGACTCTCATTACTCTTTAGGAGCTGCTTCAGGAAGTGCAGACGCTGACAAGAAAGAAAAAACACCAAAAGGAGGCACGTCAGTGAAGGTAATTGTGACGTTTTACCCCAAGTTGGCCTGCAAAAAGTAACATGTAATAACTTTATAGGGAATCAGAACAAAAAACAGTCATGTCTTTACAGTGAATCAATTTTAGAGAGCAGAGTAGGCAGTACTCTCCACCTCCTCCTCAGCAGGATGTACCTCTTTTGAAATCAGTCTTTCAGCTTTGTGATGCCCATTTCTGAGGTAGAGGAAATGCCTCACGGTGTGAAGTTAGGTCTGTAAAGATGGAGATGATGTGAAAATCTGCTCTGATCTTGGCCTGTGATGTCACAGAACTATGCAAAGACTAACTACAAGTCTGGAAATATTTTTGATCTGCTGCAGACTTCGTTTTTATTTGTAAAGACAGCTGTTGTTCTCATGTATGTTGTGTAGGTAAATGTAAGCAAAAACATTTAGCAATTATGATAGGGCTGGGCAGTTTATCAAAAAGCAATCAAAACTTATATTCAGAACCTTTAATCGACATAATCTTGCCCATGTCAATTATTGCATTTGTTTGAAATATTTGGTAAGTGATCATAAGTGGTTCATCTGTGTTTCCCTTCATTTATCTTCAAATCACAAAAATATGCACTCTTTAATTAAAAAGAAAAACAGCTGTAATAGTTGAGCATATTTTCAGCAAAAATCTGATCAGGGATCCAGGAGAGCAAAAACAAACAACCAAAAAAAAAAAAAATAATAATAATCACTCATTAATTGTATTCAGTGAAAGATTCAGAATAGCAAAGACTGCTGGCATTTTCGTCTTTGGTATCAGCTGTGTTGCAGCCAAAGTCTGCAGTTAATAATACTGCAGCTTCTTAAATGTGTAGGAGGCGAGTGTTTATAAAAGCAAACTGAAACACAGGTTATTTCCACCCATGGTTTGCAGCCTGGTTTCAGTCATGCACGCATGTGCAGTGAGCATGAATGTCTGTGTTATTCACATTTATGGAAGTGTGATGTGTTCCTACGTCTTTACTGACACAGAACTGAAACCCTGACGTGGATACAAATTGTTTGTTTTTTAATAAGATTTCTTGTGGCTCTAAAGGCCTTTATTTCCAGTGAGGGAGACAGAAAACTGGGGCTGAGAGAGAAGGTGGAAGACAAGTAAAGGGTCAGAGGCCGGGAGTCAAACCTGCGATGGCTGCAGGACGACTGTAGTCCTGTAGACCTGTAGCCACCTGTAGCCACCTGCTTAAACTACCAAGGTACCTGGTGGGCCAAATTGGTTTTGTTTAAAAAGAAACTAATGTGGACATAGCCTTGATCAGTGAAGAAGAGAAGAGAGAAAAAGAAGAGCCATCATTTCAGTGTATTAGCAGTTTAAGGCTCTGTGATGGATATCATCACCTGTTTAGTTCATCTGCTGTTGAGGTGCTTTATCTCTGTGCATTTATATTGATCACTAATAATCCAAATATTAGTCCAATCAGATTAGAAGCGCCTCATGCAACCACTCCAATCAGAAAGGAAAGTGATCCAGTGCGGTTCAGCATTTTCTCTCCTCACAGGTTAATTGATAAAATTCTGTTTAGTCAATAGGAGAAGACAAGCAAAACAGATCTATTATTATGCTTTCTGCTGCTCTGTCTAATGAAGCACCAAACTCCACGACATAAAGAGCTAAATCTCCAGGTTTCTATAAGCAAAGGGGGAGTGAAAGCAGACATTTCTGAATCACTTGACTTTGTGTCCCTACCTCTGTTTAAGATCAGGGATCTGATGCTTTAAAAAGATACACAGGAAAACCACGTGTTTGCCTTCTCCTGCATATACGTAAAGAGGTTATTTCTAAAGCAACAATGTGCGGTACACGTGTGTTCCTTGAGCATACTTCAGACCGTGTGTGTGCATGTTCTTATAGGAGTTAATTCTAATGTGAGTCAGGGGACTGTTTTTATTTTTATTTTTTGCACTATTATTTTTATTGTTGATAATGTTTGCGCATAAGGACAACTGCTCTGGTGTTGGAAAGCCTTACTAATGCCACTTTAACAAGTCTTTAGACGTCCATATTTTCAGCTTGAAGCTTTCAAGAGCTTCTGTTCTGGAGCTGTCTGAAAAGCTGAGTCTGCTGTAGCACTGATACTACCGTTCTGTGAGCCGTCTTCTGAAAGTCCTACTGTGCTGTTATGGTCTGTGATTGTTGTTGTTTTTTTTTTTCATTATTAATCTCTTTACTTATTGTTGCTATTTTCCTTCTCAGGTTCGGCACATCCTCTGTGAAAAACATGGAAAATGTATGGAGGCAATGGAAAAGCTGAAGGCTGGAGTGCGTTTCAGTGAAGTCGCGTCACAGTACAGTGAAGACAAAGCCAGACAAGGAGTAAGCACATGCAGTCATGTTCAGTCGCTCTTTTTAGGTTTCTTTTTCACTCACAGTCTTCACTCTTTCGTTTCTTGATTCAAACTGATCCTAATTTAAATTAACCATATGTTCTGCTTGCAATGGAAAGATTGAAAATAGCACAGAGAAGTTTCTGTATTTCTAACAATATACTGTAAAATGTTTGAAGCTTGAGATGACTATCACTAACAAGTTTATAAATGACTTTTTGCAGATAATGAAATTCTTTCTGGGGAGTTCAGGCTGATCAGTCAGAGCTGCTACTTGTTGCTCCCTTGTTCAAAGCTTACATGCTCACACTGTTGCTCTCAGTCTCTGGGAAACTTGAGACTTGAAACTTGAAACTTACTTGAGAACTCTAAATACTTTTTTTTTTGTTACCCTTCACCCTGCTTATTTGGGTCATATTGCACGTTTCCCTCATAAATCTCATTTCCATGACAGGGTGATCTGGGATGGATGACGCGGGGGTCGATGGTTGGACCCTTCCAGGACGCAGCGTTTGCGCTACCTGTCAGCTCCATGGATAAACCTGTCTACACAGACCCACCTGTCAAGACCAAGTTTGGGTATCACATTATTATGATTGAGGGGAAAAAGTAACATGGGACAACTTGCTCAACAATATGCTCTGGTCCCAATGTATAAGAAAATAAATGATCCTGGTTCCACTTTAAGTACACACTGAGGGAACATTCTCTGTAATTAACTTGTACATTTACTGGATTTTTCTTTGCAGATCACATATTTGTGGAACTCATCAACCACAAAATAGCCAAATAAATGCATTTTCATGAATATAAAACTTGGTTGGTTTTTGTGAATGAGAGTATAAGAGAAGCTTTATAACTTGGTTTCTTTTTAGAATTTGAGGAAGGAAGACAGAATAAGAAAGGTGTTAGTTGTAGGGGTGTTTTCATATATAAATAAGTAAATATATTTAGACACATCTACCCTTTTACTTTAACAAGTGAGAATAGAGGAAATTTCCCAGAAAGGCGGAAGATGATTGAATCAAGTGTTTCTGATGAAGATACTCAGGTAATTATTGTGTAAAATAATGTGTAAAAAATGATAAGAAGGCAGTAAAATGTAGACTTTAGTGGATACTAAGTGTCTTATTTTAAAATTCAGTAGGATTTCAGGGATAAATAATGCACATTTTTCATGACAATCGTGATAGTAAAAGTAATTTAATGAAACTAATATAAAGGTTAGATGTTATCCACCCCTTTGTTAATTTTTCTACACTAATGAAGTTCTAGTGTAGAGTCACAGTTAAAGATGGGCAATTAATCAAAACGCATTCAAAACCTGTAACTGACGTAATCCTGCTCATGTCAATTATTTTAGTTGTTTTAATTATTCAGTAGGTTACCATTTGTGGTAACCTGGGTATGTCAGTAGGTTACCATAATAAGTGACGGGAAGCAAATCTTTGTTTCCCTTCACCAATTTTAAAATCACAAAGATATGCACTCTTAAAAGGAGGGTAAAAAAAATGTAAAATAACTAAAATAGTAATTGATTGTAATCAAAGTAAAATGTACAATTTTAATATTGATTTGAGGTTGTATCACCCAGCCCTGCTGTCATGGTACCTGGCCTTTTTTATTTGTTCTAGGAAAAGACAAAAAACAAAGTCCAGTTGCCTTAATTCAAACCTTTAAGAATCTAATAAAGTAATATATATTTAGATATTGGTCAGAGGGCCAAAACAAGAAATTACACTGAAATACTCATCCTACATTTTTCTGATAATGTGTGGGTTCTAATTTGGAGTTATCATGCAGGGTTTTACTTGTAGTGGGGTGTTTTCAATAATGGCACATTTATTTGATTAATGAGTTGAGTATATCTTTCACCATTAGGGTCTGTTCTGGTTCTGTCTATTTTTTATTTTTTTATTTTTATTTATTTTTTGATGACATTATAAAACACACAAAAAATTTTAATGAATTTTGTAACTGACTTATGGAAAATCTGGTGTTTCAGAGGACTATGTTAGAGTGGTGCAGGACATGTATGAGAGCTGGAAGACAGTGGTGAGATCTGCTGTAGGTGTGACAGAGAAGTTCAAGGTGGAGGTGGGACTGCATTAAAGATCAGCTCTGAGCTCCTTATTTGCTATGGTGATAGACAGACAGACAGATGAGGTTAGGCAGGAATCCCGGTAAACTATGATGTTTGCAAATGACACCGTGATCTGTAGTGATAGCAGGGAGCAGGTGGAGGAAATTTTAGAGAGATGGAGGTATGTCCAGAAAAGGAATGAAAGTTAGCAGGATAATACATGTGTGAATGAGAGGAACCCAAATGAAATGTTGAGGCTAAAGGGAGCAGAGATACACACCCACGAGTTAGCTGTTAGCCTGGCTGTCCTAGCTCCTGCTAACCCAGGATGATAATTCATCCATCCATCCATCCATCCATCTATTATCTATGCCCGCTCAATCCCTATCCCAGTCCTATGTAGGGTCACGGGAATCTGCTGGAGTCTATCCCAGCTCTCTTCGGGCGAAAGGCAGTGGTACATCTTGGACAGGTCGCCAGTCCATTGCAGGGCCATGATAATTCATATAACTTTAAATTCTTTTTTTTTTTTTCTTTTTGTCCAAATGACCATATTTCAAGTCTTGCTACAAGAACATCGTTCGGAACAAAACAAGTGCTGCTGGACCTCAGCACAGCAGGTCCCATGGTGAATCTCCGTGGCTGAGCTCTGAATGCCTGGAGGTCCTGCTGGAAGCTCGCTGGCAGCCACTGCAGCAGACCAGCCGTGGAGCACCACATGATTGTGAGTGGCTCAGCTCCTTCAGCCTAATCCATCTACTGCTAGCCAATATGTCAGACCGGCTTCTGACGGACTGAACTGCTCATGGAGAGTCATTTCGGCTGTACCTGTAGTCAAGCATTCCAGCCACCAGCCTTCGCAGTAGCACTAAACTTTATTTCAGTGGCACCATAAAATGACTACTGCTGTTGGCATGGCTAAGCTAAGCTAAGATGAACTTGGTCCTCAGATCCTTCCAGACCAATTACAGCCAGTCAAGCTGGTTTGTTAGTACAATCAACACAATGGTCAAGCACAAAAAAACATATTCTCTTTAAAATATGACCATGATCTGTTACATTTGTATTCACAGCTCAGAAGTCAATTTAATTCAAAGTAACTACAGTAAGTAGCTAAAACAATAACACCAATGGATAGCTGTCATAATCAACAGCAGAGCCAATGGGTAGATGTCAATCAAGCATGGAAAATGATATCCAGGCATCTGATGGGTTAGCATTATTGCGTTAAATAGTTTTATCTGATGTGGTACATCAGATAAAATTATATTTGATGTGGTACAATTGTCATTGATACCAAATCTAACTATAGAAACCAAAAACGATTTTTTTTAACCAGGCTATAAACATGTCTAATTGTGCTGCAAAGTTGGCCATTCTAACATGAGACCTAGTGGTTAGTCGAGGAACTGCAACAATTCTTAGCTCCTGGTTGGGCTTCAATCTGGAAGCCCTGCTGTTGCCACTTGAGGCTATCCAAGTACCGCAAAATAGTGCTAGTTTTATCTGCTAGGTGGTGGTAATGGATTGCATGAGTTTTTTGTGGACACGACTACTTCCGGTAAAGAAGGCAACAAGCAATATAGATCATTCATTTTAACATAAATTTCTGTCTTCAAACAACCATGGTGTACTACTGCAGAGTGTAAACAAAATAGATCCAAAGCAAAGAAGCTACACATCTATCCCTTCATGGCTGACGTGATGTGCATCAGATGGCTGACAGATCTCTGTGCAAAGAAGATGGAAGGCACTGAAGGAAAGGCAAAACAGTGAAGAACATCAACATGCTGAACCTTAAAAGAAATTCCAGGCTATGTTCCCATCATTTCAACGAAGAAAAGATCAGCACTGACAGCGGAATGAGTGGTGATCCGATCTACTTTGCCTGGAATAACCTGAGGAAGTCAAAAGCGCAAAAAGCATATGTGTCTGCAAACCCCTCAGAGAGTGTTAGTGTATGCCCTCTTAAGCCTGGTTTATGCTCAGAAATCAGGCGTATGTGACGCAGATAACGCAGATATGCCCCCCCACCCTACACAGACCCTCCGGTGCACCTCCCCAAAATTGTAGGTGACCGCAGACAGTGCTGCAGAGAGGAGAGAAAGAAGGCCTCTGATTGGTCAATTCTACATCCGCGTAGAAATGAGCGCGTCATCGAAAAAGTGAGTAAGTACCCACATCTCTCTATAACAGCGCAGAGCCCGCTTCAAAATTGGGCATAAATCAGAAATAACTGCAGCATACCTGCGACAAGCTACTGCGACACATTGCTGCGAGAGTATACACAGCCCTTTACGCATCAGGTTACAGAACTCGGGTAGCCCACATAGAGTGACTCTCTAATTTTAGACCTCCACCATCTTGGTAGACAAGTGTGCTAATCAAGCACAGTGGGGAAAAAATAGCATACTTGAAAACAAGGCGTGCTATCGAGAGAAAAAGACAAATGAAGTCAATTGTGTTAATTATGGGAAGGAAAAGACAATGCAGAGTTAAGGACTTGACAAATTGAAAAGAGAAAGACATAATGCGAAGATTAATATCATTAAAGGTCATTATCTAGTATCACGGACAAGAGACTTCAGTCTGTTTCCAAACACAATATAAGTATATGCAAATTAGCAGCTACCGAGTCTTCTGGCCTAGCCGGTCCACAAAAGATGAACTGAGATGTTACAAATGCCTGCTTGCCTACAAACAGTTCATTAACGGATGGGTCCAAGAGACAGGCTGCTGTGTTGCAAATAACAATTGCATTGTGAATGCCAAAGTAAGTGCTTAATTTTCTAAAGCACAGGTTTTTTATTTCATTACAAAAAGAAAAAAAAAGTCAACTACTGTGTTGACAACAACAGATTGCATTAGGGGTGTAAAAACTATAGCTTTATAAAGGCCATTTAGGTACAGTACTGTGTACATAGAACAGATCGATACTATCTGCCTTGAAAATATTTGATTATTTATCACATAAAAATTCAAAAAGAAAGTTACTGATTAAGTGATCAGAACACATGTTATTGCTGGAGGATTTGAGATCTTTTCAACCAATGTTAGAGAGCCATTTGTCTCACCAATCCTGTGACTGCTCCATTGCACTCTTACCTTGTAGTTTTATCACCTTAGGCTGTCTGTAATACGATTATTTATTTATTTTTCTGTCATGTCTATTTGAGCAACCAAATATTGCACAAAATGATGGCATTATGAAAATAACGTATTTACTCAAGTAAAGATGACAAATATCAGAACTTCCTACAAACTTTGACCACATTTCATTTTTTTTTAATATATGGCTATGCAGAGAAGAACTTCAAGATCAAATTTACAACTAATCTATATTATTGTCTAAACAATGAGACTTTAAAAAATATCGATATCGGGATAGTAGCCCTAGTATTACTTGGTATAGGATGGGAAACAGAAACGCGTACGGCGAGTATCATGGAAGGTGGGACGATCGATTCGACATCCAGTGCGCTAGGGGGCAGCAGCTCTGGCCATGTATGACGACGCAGCATCGCGAAAAGACAGTTGACGTTGCTACGCCTTGGTAGATGATTGGCGAGGTAAGATGGCGGCGCCAGAGGAGCCAGAATTATCCCAGGCTCAGACCGAAAAACTCCTCCAGTTTCAGGTAGACACTTTAAGTTCCACACTAACACGCATCAACATTGAAGTGTCGTGCGTCCATGCGTTGTTGGTGATCGTAAACAGCATTGAGCGGGTCTAGCTGCCTGTGTGTGAAGCTTTTTTTGCAGAGTCAACTTGGGTAGGGATTTCTAGTCCTCCAGCTGGAGTCAGCTGCCGCTAGCATCGCTAACGAAGACGAGCTAGGCTAATCAAATAGCCGGCGGAGTCGCGGCGTCAGGAGTGGACTCAAAAGATCTACGTTTGTCGTGTATTTTTCATTGTCACGTACCCAGCACAGCTCTGTGAGCTGGTATCAACCGTACTACGAGTTTCATGTCATTTCACGTGAGACCAGGTTTCCTCTGACCCTCCCTGTTGAACGTTAGCACAGCTGTCATACTCAAGCTTAAACTGAAGTTTCGGGAACACCTCAGTATTTTAGCTGCACAAAATCAACGTGGAAGAGTGTAAAAGTGAGACTTGTTTCACTAACGGTTGTCTTTCTTTACTCCTTACTCTGTGCTCTGGTATATCTTACTTAGTCCGCAGTTTGTAAGCTAACGTTGGAATCGCCTCACTTTACATTTAACGCCTCTATGTTTGTGTTTTAAGATTACTTTCCCCTTTTTTGTGCCCGGTCACGTACATTTGAAGGTTATATGTCAGCACGGCAGCGGATAAAGTCAAGTACTGAGTTTAGGACGTTCCAAATTACTTTTTGAGTCCCTGTAATACTTGGACAATGCGGAGGTGCACCAATTTATTTGATCCATCGCATTCAGTGATATGATGATGATTTTTCTGTTGATCATCTGTTGTTAAAAATTATAATTTTTTAATGCAGCAATTTGGACACCCCCCACCCCCCAAAATAATAAATAATTTAAAAAAAGGTATCTAATTAAAATACAAAACTAACATAAACATTTATCAAAACACTGAATAATTGTAATATGCTGCCACTGATAAAAGCACACACAGCTAAAACTACCAGACAGTCTGCGTCTGCTACAGCTTGACAGCGCAGTGCTCTCTTGTGTTTATTAAAGATGGTATAGATGATGCACTGATGGTAACAGTGTTCCACAGGCCTCTCAATGGGCCTCTGTCGTGAAACCTTTGTAAAACTGAGTAGAATATCACATAAGTCACTTTGTTTCTAAATTTAAAAAAAAAGTCCTATGGCTTCATGAATGCTGCGTAAAACGTAGACTTTTTTTTTCATAAGAACATGTGTATGTTAGTGAATTCCAAATGATCACAGGTGGGGAGCGTGCTCATGATGCCCATTAACTGGCATAAACCCCACCCAAGGACCACCGTATGAGGAGGTGAAGAGGTGCAGACTTTTGGTTAAAATTATAACCTCACAAATCCAGTCAAGCAAGCAGCGCTGGCAAGTCCTCTGCTTTTGAAAGCTCCTTCTGAGACCTGAGGTCAGAGGGAGGGGCATGCCGTTTCCATTCTCTGTGAGACAAGAACTACATGTTTTTAATGCTGTGTCTAATGTCCAACAAAGCATTCAAGAGGTGAAGTGAAAATTGTTGATATATGATTTTGGATGCAAACAGGAATAAAAGAGTGCATTTCTCTGTGTCATAAACACTCTTGCATCAGACAGCTGTGTTGTCTGTATTATCTGGGAAATCTCTATCTTCATGACATCGCTGGTGTGCTCTCTAATGGCTTGAATCGATGAACGACCCACTGACACTTTAATGACTGCAATCTGAAGCGTAAACATGCAAAATCCCCATAGATCAAGATAAATGTATTTCAAATTTAAAACACATGTAAATTTCACCCTGCTTACAGTTTTCACACAAATCCGTTCTGCCCACATTTCATTAATGAGGCTAATGAACGCAGTAAATACCACAAGTTTCCTAATGGAGCTACTCAAACTCCTTTAGCCACTCCTGCCGAAAACTATATGACTTCTTTGCTGCTGGATCTCCGTCCACATCCACCATTATCATTATCACCAACTCTACCACCACCGGGTACTTTGGCAATAATGCTTTTAGAAACGCTAGATGATGTCCATGTCGTGACTTTGAAATGGGAGTGAAAGAAGGCTGATACTAAGTTTTGACCGTTGACCAACACTGTCAGGATGAGTTGTTAATGTTGTTCAAACAGATATGAGCATAAAATGATCTGTTATGTTTGGTAATCCATATCATGAGACTAATAATGAAAGGGGGAAAACAAAGTCTGTGAAATCTCTTGCAGATAAACGATTTTGTGTTTCACAGGTTGCGGCAGGCTGGCTGGCGGCTGTAGCAGAAAAAAATGGACTTAATTTTAAACAAGATTTACTGCTGTCATGAGTAACTAGATATACTTTGTTTTACTTTCTGTTCATGTCTGACAGGACTTAACTGGTTTGGAATCAATGGACCAATGTCGTCGAACATTAGAGCAGCACAATTGGAACATAGAGGTAAAGAGAGACATTTGTTTCAGCTATATCACATTTATCTCCATATATCGGTTATTTAAATTTTGCTGGCTTGGTTTGATTCATCTGCTCTTTGATTTTGGTTTATATAAAGACTTCAGAATGGCATGCTTGGATGTATGTGTTTCAGGCTGCAGTGCAAGACAGACTGAATGAGCAGGAAGGAGTTCCCAGCGTGTTTAACCCTCCTCCATCCAGACCACTTCAAGTCAATACAGCAGACCACAGAGTATATAGTTATATCGTCTCAAGGCCACAGCCAAGGGTTGGTCTGTTTCATATCACATTTTAAAATAAGATGCTGGACTCCAGTTCCAATATTCTGGGAAACTATTGAAATATTGTTTGTGCTTCATCTATAATCTGCTCTCTGGCTGTTATTTAATTTTCTGTAAATGATTTTACTTCACATAGTGGGGTTTCATAACAATGTGACAATGTATTTATTTCCTTACCTTTCATTCCTTGGATAAAAGTACCCTGGACAGCCACACCCGTTCACTTTACGAACATTTTCAATTATGAAATAGAAACTTACTCAACCTTTCTGTTGAGTAAATTGTAATATGTGTTTGTGCTGTTTTCCAGGGATTACTAGGATGGAGTTACTACTTGATAATGCTACCATTCAGATTTACATATTACACACTTCTGGACATATTCAGGTAAATGAACATACATTGATTTATACTTGTCATTGCTTGATACATGAAGGCGACTGACGGTTTTTTGTGTTTTTCCAAGGTTTGCCCTGCGGTTCATTAGGCCGGATCCTCGTGGACGTGTGACAGACCCTGTCGGTGATGTCGTCGCTTTCATTCACAGTTTTGAGGAGAAATATGGTCGGTCACACCCTGTGTTTTACCAGGGAACATACAGCCAGGTGAATTTATAAGTACCAAGAATAGAAATACTTCTTTTTTTTTTTTTTTTTAATTCCTGTTGTGTATTAATTTAGCAAGGTAACACTGAAAAAGTTTTTATTGCTGAGTCTTTGTTTACTGTACCATGTAGGCACTGAATGATGCCAAACGGGAGCTCCGCTACTTATTAGTGTATCTTCATGGAGAGGATCATCAAGACACAGACCAGTTTTGCCGGTAAATTCTTTGCTTTTGTGTCAGGGTCATAGCATGCCCCGTACTATTGTTAGACAGTTGCAAAAGTAAAGGTTCACTCTGCTTGAGTTTACTGCACTTTAATGGCACATAAAATCTCCGCTTTATGCAAATATCTATATTTAATGATTGTGCGTGTTTGTTTAAAATCTGTGCTCATAGAAATACTGTTCCAGTTCAAGTATTTGTTTAATGCTTCTGATGTGTTGCTTCTTAGCTCTACGTTATGTACAGAAGAAGTCACTACTTTCATCAACACGCGGATGCTCTTTTGGGCATGTTCAACCAGCAAGCCTGAGGGCTACAGAGGTATGATTATTATGTATTTGCTGATTGGCTATCAATTTAACATGTCATAGATTGTCATAAGTGTTTTTTCACTCACATTTGGGGACACTTCACTTGACAAAGTATTTATCATAATATAAACAAAAAATCGACTCAGTGGCCATTTCTAATTCTAGCAGAGCATGAGCAGGAATCTGGCGGCTGGTTAATGGTGATTATATGAATCAATTATAACCAGGTTTGCATTTCAAATTGTAAAAATGTGTAGCAGTGTTAACCCATGCACACACTGGTATTACCAAGTTTGTTCTATAGTGAAACAGTCTTTATCCTTATGCAAATGTAATGTGCTTTTGTGTAGTAACTTTAAAAATATACATATTATAAATTGAGTGTTATTACTTGGAGTTGTGGTATTAAAATTTTCAGAACGTTTTTTTTTAATAAAACTTCAGTAATAGCTGTTTCATAGCAAAGTTACTGCATGTAGCTGTACTGTATAAAGAATCTCATTTGACAGTATATTTAAATTGAATATTCTGGTTTCTTAGTGTCTCAAGCATTGCGAGAGAACACCTACCCATTCCTGGCCATGATCATGCTGAAAGACCGCAAGATGACAGTGGTGGGCAGGCTCGAGGGTCTCATTCAGCCAGAAGACCTCATCAATCAGCTCACTTTCATCATGGAAGCCAACCAAACATATCTGATGTCAGAGCGCCTTGAACGGTACATGAAATCAGTAAATTCTCCTGATATAATATCATGACATTAAGCAGGCCTTTAAATGGTCTAACAGGATTGTGACTGTCCTAATCTCTTCAGTTCCAGTTAATTGTCCCCGTTACCATTAAATACTCTCAAACTAGCATATTAGGTTAGTAACAGTATGTAACGATGATGGTATAGTCAGCATACGTGCATACTTGAGAATATTTGGCCTCCGTTTAGTGTTCCAGATTAAGTATTTAGTAAGATGGGTAAAAACTAAAGCTTTTGTTTCAGGGAGGAGAGGAATCAAACCCAAGTCCTCAGGCAGCAGCAGGATGAGGCCTATCTTGCCTCCCTCCGTGCAGACCAGGAAAAAGAGAGAAAGAAAAGGGAGGAGCAGGAGCAGCGGAGGCAAGAGGAGGAGATGGTCCGGCAGAGTGCTCTTGCTGAGGAGCGGAGACGAAGGGTGAATTTTATTTTTCACTTATGTTGTACTGACTGTCGTTGACATGGCGACCTCGACTAGGAGGTGGTCTCCCAATAAAGTAAAAATTCTTTAAATTTATGATCCATCTTGTCGTTTGTTGTTGTTGTGACTGCAGACACTCGAAGAGGAGAAGGAGAGAAAGTCGGAGTGTCTTCCTCCGGAGCCACCTGCAGATGATCCAGAAAGTGTCAAAATAGTGTTTAAGCTGCCGAATGATACACGAGTAGAGAGACGATTCCTGTTCAGTCAGTCTCTGACAGTGAGTATCACTTTCATGCTGAAAATGTGTATGTGTTTTCTGTAAAATGAAATTTTATATTTATCACTGTAATTCAATAATCCTTTTCACAGTAAGGTATCCAGTTCCCACAGGGGATTTTTTTTTTTTTTTAAAGTGCGGTCAGTGCACTCGTGTTACATAAAATCAAATTTTTAAAAGGCATATAGTATTTATATCTGTAGAACGCTGCTCTTTTTAGTTTGTTTATTCATTCGGGTTTTTATTTTTGTTTTTTCCCCTCCTTCACAGGTAATATACGACTTCCTTTTCTCTTTGAAAGAGACTCCAGAGAAGTTTCAGATAGTTACAAACTTCCCCCGCCGAGTCTTGCCCTGCCTTCCAACTGAAGAGCAGCCCAACCCACCCACACTGAAAGAGGCGGGACTCAGCCGCTCTGAGGTCCTTTTTGTTCAGGACCTTACGGACGATTAATAGATGACGTACCTCTTCTACGTGGAAATGTATTTTCCTCTCGACACTCTCCCAGTTTTTTTTTTCTTTCCTATTTTTCGCATTTTGTTAAATGGCCATTATGAATAAGGGATCATTCAGATAAAATCTTAACCTGGAAAAATTAAACCACCCAGCATCTGGTCCTTGTTCTGTTGTTTACAGGGTTCCCAATAGCCTGGAAAGTCTTGAATTTTATCAAATAAATATTTCTTGAAGTCCTTCCTCGAACTCATCTTTATATTTATGTGAAATAATTTTGTTCTCCATTGTTTGTCTTAGCTACCAGTTAATTCTTGTTCTTCATCAGTAACTACTGCAGCAATGGATTAATCAGCTGCTGAAATAAACTGAAGCAGTAGCACAACTTTATTCAGAACCATATCCTAAATTAGTTTTCTGGTCAATTTGGGAAGATGCGTATTAACACTTGCTCATAGACCAGATGCTGCATGGAGATGTATGGATTTCTATGATGGAGTGAATGCCTTTGTTATTTTTGTCCTGATTGTCCCATTTTTTTTCCTTATTCAACACACAAGCAAAGCTTACATTTTGTCCACAATTAAGCACAACGACAGTGGTCAAAGATGTGTCTGGTGCTGCTGTGATTGTTAATCCATGTTGTGTGGAGAGAAATGTACTTCAGGGCGCAGGATGGTGGATTTGGACATAATATGGGAACCCTGTTTTAAATGAGCCATTTATCTGTACATAAGTTAAATATTTAAAATTCCCAAATTGACCTTACTTAACGTTTTATTTTTTGACTTATCTGTGTCATTAAATGACCAAATGCAGGTTTGTCACTATGTAAAGCAGACTGCCTCATGTTCATGAAGGTCAAACATACAATGTTTAACAGGCCACAGCTTTTACATGTGGCTTTATCTAGTCTAGTACGAGTCTGCCCATAGTGTGCCTGTGGTTACTTATAGATGCCTGTTTTGCCTGTAACATCTGAATGGGCTCACATAAAGATGTAATTTTCCAACTATTAAAATTAAAAACCTTTTAAAAATCTGGGTTTATCAAGACTGTGCTGCACTTGAATGTGTTCTTCTATTCTCAGGTTTATTGTTTTAAGGAGTAATTAAGATGGGTTATATACTGTTAGGAGATTTGATGTGACATGTTTTAACTTGAATTACCTTTTTAATGCTTATCACCATTTAACCTTTTAGAAACAAGTCAGAGACAAGTGTGATATTGGTATACATCATACATTTATTAGTGAACAACCCTCTCAAATCAGCCACAACAATAAAAAAAAAAAATATGATTGCACTACTTGGTAAAGCATAACTAGCAACTTTCATTTTAAAAAAAGTACAAATCTTAAAAATTTTCAAACAGTATACAGATGTGTATATAGAATACACTAACTAGTTATGTTAAATGCTACAAACAATATGATTCCAATGGAATGAAAAATTATAACATTAATAACAACCATTTCCTATATATAATATATATTAGTTGTTTTCTCCCCCCACCCCCCCAATACAAACATGGAAAAAATGAGGTAACTGTAAATGTGCAAGTACCAAAGCAAAACATCTGCCTAACACAGAACACATGCCCCTGGCTCTGTTGGTGGGTGGGTAGTCTGACGTTCAGGCAAGGACCCCTAGAGGCCAAGGAGAGTAAGAACAGTAAACCACTATCCCACCACAGCGGAAAACAAAACAAAAACAAATCATTGGTAAACAAGAAATGGCATCTACGGAGCAATCAATCACAAATCCTAAATAAACTTTTAGCTGCTTATTGGAAACTTTTGCACCACACAAGCTGTGAGATTATTCATTAACTCTTAACAGAAAGACTACAAGACTCTATTCTCAGTTGTCATTAAAAATTAGCTCATTACCTAGGCCTTAATGGGAATTTCTTTTTATTTAGCAGGGTAGCTGAATATAGTCAATTAAATATTTATTCAAAAGGAATAGTGCTAACATTAACATGAATTAAGGTATCGATATGTGAACAATACATTTTAAGATATTTATACACTCAGAGCAAGAGCCTGATAGGCAGATACAGTACTACACTGAAATAAGTATGACAACACTTTATTCTTTTTTTTGTTTTTTATAATCCCTTAAACTATATAGATTTTCACTGACATTGTTTAGGGGTATTGGTATAACATGCTTTAAGAATACATGAGATCCATGACAAACTATTGCATTCACGCAAGTGAGTTTTCATACCTAAAAGCAGAACATCTAGCACCTTTTCACTATGGCTTTTGATAGACTACAGTAGTTTCAGAGCATGTAATTTTCAGTCGTTAGGGCAATAACAGTAACACAATGTATGTAAGAATTTCTGGATTCGACCAGTTTATTTGTTTTTTTTTTTTTCCTATAAAATGAAGTTAGCGCAATAAAATCTTGTAGTCATTCAGTTCTATTACAAATGTGTGCAGTACAATGCATGGCAGTTATCAGCTGAGCGTTAAGATCCAAACTCCCAGAACCCAAAGCCAACTAGAGCTAAAAGAAAATAAAAATTAAAAAACAAAACAAATCAGTTGGGATCTGGTCGACAAGCATGCATATTGTGCACCATTAAATAGGTCCCCGCCAGATTTTAAGATATCCTGTACTATATCACACTTGTTTTACTTTTTTTCCTTTCTTTCTTTTTTCTTTTCTTTTCTTTTTTTTTTGAAGTCATGCAAACACCTCTGAAGTTGATTTAGGAGTGAGTTAGGTAGGATAGTGTGCACTGAGGCACATTTAGAGATGGGATCACAACCGCCATGTCTAAACATATGGTTTGAGTACATGAACAAAAGTCAAACAGGCTTGAATATTACACTTGTAATGAGTTGCAGTGTACATTGCTTCTTTTCAGTGAATATTGTTAACATATTTACTGATCTTTTTTTCTTGCATGCCTGTCTTTAAACAGAGTAATATCTACTATTTCAGACAAAACGGAATACTATAATTGATTACATTAAATCATTTATGGTCTGAGGCAAAAGACCAAAGTAAATTCAGATATACCCTTTTCATGGCATCCTTTCCATTTGAAATGGACTGTTCTCCTTTATTTTTATATACCGAGAGGCCCTGAGTGATTTTTTTTTTCTTAAAAACTTACAATATATGCCAGCGAATAGATATGTACACATAGGTTAATTCTCAAAGCTGTGGGTTTAACTCATTAAATGGCTTCTTTTTTTTTTTCTCTTGAAGGTGGCACACGTCAAAGACTCACATTCACTTAAGAACCTAAAGTAAAGAAAAAAGGCAAGATGCCTTTTTACACAACAAAGCAAAGGTTACAACTGCCTGTTAGTGCTTACAGGGGCAGTTAAAAGAAGAGCGTGAATCCAAAGCAAAGTTCATATGTTGCTCTTTCCCCTCCCACCCCAAATATATCCTTTTTTTTGTCTAGTGTCAACACAAGCAGGGGACGAGAAGTCTTACAGTGTTTCTACACTACTGAACACTCCAGCTGTGTATCACTCCAAGCTGCATCTGATCACCACAGCTGGTCTCATGTGGAGCGTCACCAGTAACTTCTACGAGGGTTTTCAACATTCTTCTGTCTTCAAACAAATCTAAAAGCATTCGCACTGAAGCAAGACATACAGTTTCTCTTTTACAACACCATTACCATGGCCTAAGAAGTTGACCTGACCAAATGAGCATCGTAACACACCTTACACAAAAGTTACCGCTCCAACTGTTTCCCTCAAAGAATTTTCTCTCAAGGATAAAACCAATAAATAAACATTTTCAAAAATGTTTAAAACAAGTGGAAATGACAAAGTATTCTCAGAATCAGTAACAAGTTTGTGCTTGTCAAGGTCATAAAAAGGCAGATTTGAAATTTTAACAGTAGGCTATATATGTATATTGAATTTGGCTCACAATCAAAGAAATAAAAAGCCCAAGTCTTCCGAAAAGGGGAAGAAAATGTTCATTTAAAACTCACCACTCACTGCACATATTGCTTTCTGCACAGGCCTCCACAGCTCTATGGCATCAGCAAAAAAACTTAAGATGAGGTCTCCCATTCTTAAACACAGTCAGGCTGTAACCACATGCTAGTCTTCCCTCGTGGCGCTTTCAGAGTGAGCAAGCAGTTCTTTTAGTATACTTCTTTGTTCTTTTTCTTAAAATTGGATAATTTTGGTGGCAATGCTTGATTAAAATATTGCTAGTCTGAATCAACAGTTCATGCAAATTCTAGCATGCTGCCCTGTATCCAGTGGTTACACAATGCATTGGCTCTGTGAACAGGACAAACATACGCACACACAATATGCACACACACACACCCGCGCACACACCAGAGGAACGACGCTGACAAGGAAGGTGATGTAGCACTTGTGCAGTTATGCCAGATAACCTCAAAAAGGCGCAGTCCATTAATCCATGACTGCTTTGTGCAGATCTGTGTTCCAGAGTGGATTATCAGGGCTAAAAGAGCCTGCAGCTGCATGTCCCATCACTCGCAGTCCATAACCTCAGGCTTAACAGAATCTGCATGTAACCACAGCAAGTCACACTCTCACAATAGCATTGGCAAAGGTAAAACAAATAAGGGATAAAACTGTTGAAAAGGATCAGTACATTATTGCAGAAAATACATTATTAACAAGTTGCTTTACCCAACACCTACACAAGCATGCACCTATGATGGGCAGGCGTAGCCTCCAAACACAGATACCCACTCTGAAGTACTCCTATTTGTTTTCTGCTAATTGCACAAGGTGTCCAGCCTATCATCCTCCAGGCTTCCGACTCATCTCCAATGCAGGACTCCCACTTTTCATGAACACCACAACCAAATCCACTGAATATAAATGAAACCCTGTAAACAAAAGCAGCAAATAATGCAGTGTAGGGAAAATCTTTGGAATCTGCAACAAGGGGGCAGAGAAAGAACTGGCTGGAGATCCCAGAACTCTGGCTATAGGCTGCAGTAGGCAGTGGGTTTCATGACACTCGGACAATGAAGCACAGCAGTGGTACAACACGTTCCAGAAAAAATCCTGGATTGCTTATAGTTTAGGGAGGGGCAGGAGTAGTGGGTTTGTTAAGCTATATTTACTGGAGGACGCAGGTTAGGTGGCAGGTGTCCCTGGCTTTGAGACAGGCTCTGGTGTGTCCGGATTTCCAGTTCAGCACTTGGAGACTGTTCTCACTCCACCTCCCGGTGTACGTCCGAGGCATCGGCTCGGCAAATAGGACAAGTGCGATTGGTCTGGAAGCCAAGTGGAAATGTTATGTGTAAAAGCACAAACCACTACTTGCGTTTATATGAAATGAGCTTGACTGAACAGATTACTTTAACTGATAGCAGCTTACCTTTAACCATTTATCAACACACTTGGCGTGGAATTCGTGGTTACAAGGTAATACCCGAAGTAGCTGCCTACTCTCAAAGTCACTAAAGCACACAACACACCTGTGGGGAAGAAAGGAACGAGTTACCAGGATGCTGACTGCCGATACGCTAAGAAACAGGCTTCAGAGTGAGGAGAGGCTTACAGGGTTTGTTCAGATAGATGATTCTCTGAGTTGAATCTGTAGGACGGAAGTTGCTCTATATCTGCTTTTGTGAGTCCACGTGGTTTTGCTTCACCTAACCTCTCTGCCAAATTCAGCAATGCCTTGAGAGAGGAGAGATAAAAGTCTGTTAGAACATTGAAACGACAGATACAATAGAGTGAACACTGAGAGAGGTATGGAATTAAGTAGAATTCTTGTAATTCTTTATACTTTTACATGATATCTGTCAATTCCTGTGAATTTATGCATTTGACTACACTAGGCTCAGCAAATGCTTCATTCACATCTGGTATTAACGTGCATCATTGGTTATCTGATCTAAAGTACACAGGTCTGAGTACTATTATTAACGTAACTATGATGCAAGGAAATCTGATCATTTGATCAACACGAGTGTGTCTGAGCCACCCATGGCCATATTAAGAAGCGTGAAGAAAATGTGTTCTGGGTCAAACAGATCGGACCACCCACTCAACTGATGTCTAGTGTCCACAAGTAATTCACATGCTGGATGCATTATTCACAAAAAAAAACAACTTCTTCCATCTCATTTCCGTTTATTTCTGCATATCCTAAAAACACACACCTGGAAGCGAGGTGTACCAAAGCTTCGGGTCTGTCTTGCAGGACCAGGGGACTACGGTTTATTTAGTCCCCTGGAGTGGTTAGCTGGTCACCAGGGAAGCCATGGCCACATAGCTTATGAATATATTAAAAGTACAACTCGTACATCGTGGTTTCCTTTGTTTTCAAGTTACTAATCCCAGAAGGAAGATTGCATTTTTATTGAATTACAGTTTTATCAAATTATTAAATATTAAATTACACATTTCAAGCTTTCCCTAATGTTTCTGCAGAGTGATCCTGAATGAAACTGAATGAATTTAAAAGCAAGAATCTGTGCATGTTTTTTTTTTTTTTTTTTTTTGCTAAGGTTAAAAACACAATTCATGCATTTTACCTCTTTTAGTTCTTACCACTGAATTCTCTGTATTTCCCACTGAATAAGATTTTACAGACATTAGAGCAGTGGTTCCCAAACTTTTTGTGCCCAAGGCACACCAAAGGACAAGTAAAAATCTCAAGGCACACCTATTGTGCCAAATAGCCTTTATAACACGTGTTATCACTCATATCATGAAAAATATCTGTAAATGTGGATAATTGTTTACTAATATAAAATAAAATATGACAAAGACAACTATATTGCTCATGAAATATTTATAAATGAAATATTTCAACAATTAATTTGAAACTTAATCAATTTAGGCTTCATCAAAGCAGCAACACACCCATTTAAAGCAGACATGTCACAAAATTGAATACTAGGGTTAGGGTTAGGTGATACTGTCTGTTGACAGTTTTTTTTCTCTTTTCTTTCGGTGGGTTGTCGGCAGCCTCTGCACTGGTGGTTGATGGTTTGCTCTGCACAAGAAAGCGCTCCATTATCCCTCTCGTTATGTGTGTTTACGTTGGATGTCTTGATGTGTCACAGTCATATAATTCCCACCTGCGCAACTGCCTGATCAGCGAAATATGGAGTTCTCTTTGAGGGTTTTTGTTTAAGAATTGTGAGCTTGCCTCCGTAATATTAAATGAGTTCATACAAAGTAGTGATAGGCCTATAGTAAATTAAAAAATAATTACTTTTCTGTAATTGTATATTGCAATAATAATATACTGTATGGTTGTCCCAAAATCCCACGGCACACCCGCACTTGTCTCACGGCACACTGGTGTGCTGCGGCACACCGTTTGGGAACCACTGCATTAGAGGACCTACCCATGTCCTGTCTGTAACTCAGACATGACAAGTCATCAAGATGGGGAGATAAGTTTAATGTAAGCTGTTCCACTTGTGTTAGGATCACTCAACATAATACCATGTGAAAATGGCTTCAACATCTCTGTCCTATGCTGTTTTCTATATATTTTGGGGAAAAAAATTCAAGAAGCTGATTTTGGTTTTTTGGTTTTCCACAAGTGACTAACTTCATAGTTTTCCATCTCCACATCATCCACATCCAGATCTAGGCTGATGGTTGGGCCCACTGCTGTTGGAGGCACAGGAAGCATTGACCTGAGGAGAAAGAAAGGCATTACCTGATGAGCAAACTCAGTATCAATAGTGACAACTCCACTGTGTCAGTAAACACATCTAATCTCCATTCATTTTTGATTGGCAGGGATGAAAAAGGTAGTGTAGTACCACAGAACTAGCAATGAGCAACAGTGTTCTGGAACTTCTAAAATAAGCTTGTTCATTTTTTTTAATGCAAAGCTTATTTTCTTAATGTTACTGTGTGCCATGTAGGGACTGATACCCTAAGAAAAACTCTACCAGGACCGTCCACTCATTCACTGGCCTACTACAGTCTTCACTTGATAGAGGTCTTAATAGTAAATAGCTGCTGATGTATTGTGGACACTATAAATGCTTCTTACTTCGGATATGTAGAGTTTGGTGTTGAAAAACAAAGACCAGCAGGCATTTGTTAGATACATATAGTGGATAGGCACTCATAAAATCTGAGGTGAAAGAGCAGCAGAGGTTTGCCGTTTTAGATTTAGAACATGTTACTGACGTCTCCCCACCACACAGTGTAAAACTCTAAGACCTAAATTTTTGCACACTCGTAACTCTTTTTGGTTAGACTGTTTTAGTGAATGCTACCAAAAACTGCAACTGTGACCACATAAAAATCTGCAATAAACTGATTACGAATTAATGAAAAGAAATTAATTAAAATGTTTGTCTTAAATCCTAAAACTCACACAAGGAGGACTGGCCACTTCATGACAGAGAAGTCTGGTAAGTTACTATGTGCGCACATTCTCAATAGACAAGAAAATCGCAGCAATGAGCTACGTGCGTTAGCTCGAGCACATTCCTTGTACTCCATAGCTGTTTGCTCTAGGCTGAACTGCATGATGTGCTATTTTGACTGATGTAGTATTGCATTTTCTGCATACTCCTTTTGGTGTACCACGGGACAAGTTTGTTGTGCACAAGATAATGGATGAACAGTTACAGTTAAAATTTCAAACAGAACAACAAAATGGATGACTGTCTATATAATGGACCACACAGTGAAGGAGTGGACGAGTCGAACACAGCCTTAACTTCATTATCAGGATGATTTACTGCATATACTCACAGGAAGTAAGGGAGGAAGCCTGGGTAGTAAGACGGAGGGGGAGGAGGAGGGGGGAGAGGCTGCTGCAGTCGATATCTCTGTCCATTCACTCTTCGCGGCAACACGTGGGGATATGGCTTAAAGAATGAGAGCGGGGGCAAAAAAAGTTAAACATAAAGTTATGTGAAACAAACTTATTTTCAGCAAATGTTGAATGAAAAAATCTGTTACAGCTTTGAAGTTTTTCGTAGGTAACTTTGACAGAATTGTACTAAGGCAATTATAATTAACTTACTTATTATAATACATAATAAGTATAGGACACTTTGGCATGTGGACATTTGGAGCCGGGATCGAACTGCCAATCTTCCAGTGACTGGATGACCCGCCCCTACCAACTGAGCTACAGCAATTTTTCTGATTATGCTGACGTCACTTGAACATAACATTCACCGCCGGTCATTCAAGGCTCAGAGGGAGCGAGGCACTGGCATGTTGACAAACATAAATTAGGGCTGGGCAAGTTAATGCGCTATTATCGCGTTAACGCATTAATTTAACGCCGACATTTATTTTATCGCGCATTAACGCATGTTTCTCACATGCAACAAAACTTTTGTTTTGAAAAGTTTGTTACAGGCTGCTGCGGAACCAAAACAATCGGCAGGTAAACATGAAAAAACATGGAGAACGGTAAAAATCCGTGAACTTTACAGTTTGGGTAGCAACTCAGGTAGCAATATTAACAATTCTGTCTGACAAAAAAAAAAACTTTCATGTCTTTCCTCCATGTTACATCAGATCTGCTCCATGTGTTCACTGTCCTGCTATTCTCTTACTGGTTACTTCAGTCAGTGTTTCCGCTAGAAAAAATTGGCACCGGACAATGTGACCGGCAGGTTTTCAATTTACCGGACAAATGTTTAAAATTCCGGTCACATAGGCTATATGAATTTATTGAGGTTAAAAATAAATCATATGCAGTAGTACGATATCAATGCAAGTCATTTAATAGTATTTTTATTGAAAAACAGGCTATTTCTAATAAAATAAGTCCCGTCAATTGACTCACGAGCATAACTTTAAAAAATAAATAAATATTGCAGAAGCTTGCGCTCTTCTGACACATGAATGAACATAAAAAGATGAAGGCCTATAGTTAGCCTATAGCCTATGAGTTAGACTCATCATCACCCTCACCATTAGAGCTTTTTCGTTTTAGAAAATAGCGTTTGAGATTTGCCTGTTTCGCCATGTCAAAGACCTCTCTGTTGTGGTGCGCCGTTTGTTAGATTTAATGAAACAAATGCGACAAGTTTCGTTCCGTGCAGAAAAAAAGTTTTGTTCCACATGTAGGCTACATTCATTCATTCACACATACACACACACTACTCATTCGTTAAAAAAAAAGTATATTTTTTTTCATAAAATGATGTGGAAATTACCCATTTTATTACAACTGAAATTGTGCTTGGGAGGAGTATTTTCATTGGACATTTTGACCGGAGAGATTATAAAATACCGGACTTCGGCATATTTTACCGGACAAAGTCCGGCAATTACCGGACAACGGAAACCCTGACTTCAGTGTGGCTCCATCTAGTGGCACAAATGTGTAACGACAACAGAAAGTCCCATCCTCAATTATAAAACAAATTCAGTCCTGTGGCTCGTTTTTTAATTTCGTATTTTTGATCCAAGTCTAAAATTGAAATATTAAAAAAAGGCATTTTTTTCCCTTCATTTTTTTGTGTTAGATTAAAAATTGAAAAACGTAATCAAATGTCACTTTTAAATTTTTTATTTTAATTTTTGATTGACAATTGAAAATGGAAAGAATGAATGATACACAGATTGGTAAAGTTACTGAACTTTAACGTGGACATTTTTATTTTAAAGTTCTCCCAGACGGAGGATTCAACAGAAACAAGGTTATTTGTAACAACTGCCAAGTTGAACTCCCGGTTAAAAGTTTCTGCTGTTACCTCAGAAATTACCTGTTTTAATGTTCTGATTGTGCTGAGCCACAATCATTTTGTTGGATTTTGTTTGTAGACTTTAAAAAAAATTTTTTTTATAAAAACAGGATGACATTAATGCTGTGGCGGTGGCAATAAGCTTAATTTTATTGGACATTTTTTAAGATGAGATTTACACTAAATATGTGTTACTGACAAGTGCTGATGTTAAAAGTGTTTGAACAACAAATGTTATGGCACTTTAGTTTATACGGCAGCAGAACATTTGAATAAAAGTGCATTTTACACTACTTTTGAATTCATTATTTGATTTTGCATATACAATGCGATTAATTGTGATTAATCAGGGAAATAATGCGATTAATTGCGATAAAAATTTTTAATTGTTGCCCAGCCCTAATTTAAATGTTATTGCGGCTATTCATCATGATATTGGACTTATCAGAATGCATCATCATTTCCTGTTATCGGCCCGGAATTATTGTACACCCCTAGTACATATGAAAGAAAAAAGAAGACTTGAACTTGAAGGGGATATCAGGATGGCTGAATGACATCATCTACCTGCCAACACCATACCCAATCAGCACTAAGTTAACACCAATCCCCACCCAGCAGTTTTTTTTAGGACCCTGCTAAAGTACCTAACCTAAGGCAGTGACTTGTCTTGGCCCCATATAATTTCTCAGAAATTCTCACTGGCAGGCCTTCCTGGTAAATGAGAAAAAGTAAAAATACTCCTAACCCCTACTAATGGAAACTTTCCTATGAACATCCTCCAGCTGTGAATATGGCACTTAATGAGTATGAAATAGTTCAATCTAAAAAGCTGCCCAGTGCACTGTCAATTTCCTTTTGAATAGAGGTCTGAAAATGTCTAACAAGGCTAACAAGGCTCACCACTCCGAAGGGAAGCTCCTGATGCAGAGGCTCTTGAGGAAGATACTGTAGGGGCAGTGAAGGAGGCAGCGCTGGTGGGTGATGAGAGGGAGGATAGGTGAAGGTGCCTAGAGGGTGCTGGTCCCCTCTTAGATCAACTTCATTCTCTACCCTCTGTAGAGGCTGAAAGATGTGAAACATGTTTGCAGTCACACTGTACAGATACATGCATGCTGACCAGCAAGTTCAAACCTTTGTAATAAGCATGTGCATAATGTCAAACTTACCATGCGTGGGTGCTGAGGCTGTAAAGGGACAAATTGGCTCAAAGGAGTAAGGTGCGGTGGCTGGTGGGGGGGTGCAGATGGGGTCGGGTGCAATACAAAATGCTCGTTGGAGAGCAGGGGTGGAAAGGCTTGATAAGACACAGGTATATGCTGCATGGTACATGCCTGTATGAGCTGAGGAGAAAGGAACGGAAAACAAGAACAGTCACAGATTTAAGTATAAAAGGTCAAAACTTTGATCAACACTATACCCAACCAAAGCAAATCTCTTCAAATATTCACAAAAAGGCAGCTATGATGAAAGCACGCTGTAAGCATGTAGCAATAAGAAGCAATGCACTACATTAAAAAACAAAACAGAACAAAGAAACACCACAATAGTACTCTCACATCAACAGTCTGACTAACAAAATGACTGTTTCTGCATTTAAAACTATTACAAATCCATTTCCACATTAAAACAAAACAAAACAAACAAACAAAAAAAACATTGTATATTGCTTAGCTCGTACTAAACCAAGCAGTTTATTTGTCATGAACAGTGACAGATTGCTGGTATGGTGTGCTACATGAATGCCACTGACATTTAAGCTCTTCCCTTTCAAACTCACAGGAGGAGGAAGGCAGCAGAGCAGAGAGAGCTGTCCGCTGAACATTACCGAGCATGCTGGGAGCTGCTGAGTGTTGCACCCTGGAAGGGGCTGCCCAGTGTGGATGGGAAATCCATGGGTCGTCACCGTCGTAACAGTGTATGATATTGGAACTGATCCTTGGTGCATCTTTTGAGAAAAGAGATGGGGAAGATCAGGTAATACCACAATCTGCCTAAAGGTCTATTGTCTTTAAACAAAACATCACACACCAACTACACAAAATGATATCAAATATGCATGCTCCGGTATTTGCCAAGACGAAACAGAAAATCACATAATGATTCAAACCATAAGGCAATCTGTTACCTGATCATGCAGATCCACCATGATGGGGCTCTGCTGGGACAGGTGAGCAGCAGGGTGAAGCATGCGTGGTGCTGTGCTGGTGTGGCTATACTGTCTGGACTCATCTAAAGGAGCCTGTTGGTGATGCTGGGAGAAAAGCAGCTGATGGAAATTTTCATCTTGGACCGGGGAAGTGTGCAGTACAGGTCTGTCTCGTCTCCCCCACTGGTGTCTCACTGGTGGGCTTTGGGTTGCACAGAAAAAACAAAACGTGGAATTTCCATAAACTGCTAAACACTGTATTCATGACAATCTCACTGGGTAGAGAAAGGACAGCGGACTTCCTTACAATGGGTTCTTCTTAACTACATAAGTGTAGCTGCTACAGCCGTTTGCTGCAAGAGCAAATACGTTTAAGTAATACACAATATGAATTTGACAGTATTTATAAAACCGTTCGACAACGACATGTCTCTGATTGCATCAAAATATAAGTAACTAGATGGTTGGGCGATCTTGGCAAGTTTTATTATTTACTTTTCAGAGGAACTGCACAGATCATGTTAATCAAACAAACGATGGTGACACCCAAACTTCTCTACTTCCCTAAGATAAAGTGTTATTGATTATTACACAATTAGAACAATGCTCAATGGACGCATCATATCTGCCCGGAGGTGTGACAGAACATGTCATACCATTGAATCCTTGTGAATTATTTCTCATCAGATTGTGGATATACATAGCTGCTCTCTGTTCTAGTGATTAAGTTCATTATGGGAGTTCCATATTCAGTACAATGCAGGTCCTTCCTTTTAATCCCATAATTAAGCAATTACCTAGTTGCTGCATGCGCGGATGTCAAGAGACAGTGGAAGATTTGTACTCTTTATTCTTTATTGTACTGTTAAATTGCATTTTTTCCCCCCTCGGTCTGTACATTGCCAACTTTGGTAACCTATTTGGTTTGATTTCTCACACATTTTGAGCTTTTCCGAGGTAATGATGTACACTTCTTTGCAATTTGTAAATCAATGATGGATGTGCATTGAAAGGTAGTCATTTAACATAACTTTGTCATTCGACTGTCAGTTATGATGCCTGTCCAACACTGCAAGGGAGGCTATTCCATTTTTGGGTGGTTCAAATTTTTATCATTTTAGAAATTAAAACCTAATCATGTTCAACAATTCAGAACTGGACGCATGAAAAGAATGCAGAAATATGCAAAACATGCTGAATGCACCATTCTTTGTGTGTATAGGTTAACATGTAGTGTGCATTATGTTTGAGCTTTGGTTTGTTTTGCTTTTTACCTAATTTCTGCTCTGTACAAAGTGCATTGTGCTTTTTTGTTTAGCCTGCAACTTAATCATGCAAAAAAGTAACTAAAACTTCTATTAAAAAAAAACACATTCTGAAATAAAAGAAATGTGAGAGGTGTTACCTTCTCCTGAGATGCAATGGGGCGTTGCAAGGCTCTCCAAGGAACCTCCTCGGGTTTAAGGGGGCTGTTGGTGGCAGCCTATTTACTGCTATTTCCCATGGTCGCATTGGTGACGTCGTGCAGACGAGTCACGCTCTGGGAAAGGAAACCGTATAATGGAGGCACTTGTATGTTGCCTCTGATTGTCTTAGCCCTGTGAAAACACACCAACTGAAAAATTAGCAATCCTGCAACATGCTACAATGCTCATTGTATCTTTTGTTTATTAAATTAACTCACAGACTAGTCATTTTGGAATTTTATTAGGGAAACAAAATACACCCCTACAGGAATAAAGCAAAAAGTAGAGAGCTCCAGAGTATCAGTTTCCATCTCAAATGCTATATCCAAAAAGTATGGTATCTGTTACCAGGCTATCTATTTAATATATATTGACATAAGATTATCATATCTTTAGCATAGTAATGATTTCTCAAGGAAACTCAAGGTAACTGGATCCCACTTTGGCTACTCAAAGTATATGTTATTTAAACTATATGTTATTTATACATAAATCTTTTTTTTAAAACAGGTTATGAAAAGACAACTGCAAATTAACAAGTTTTGCACTAAATTATTTTTTGGGCAATGATGTGGGGAAAAAGTCCCTGGCTTCAGATTTTCCTACTTTTTGCTGCAATGATCACATCTGATCACAACTTTGTTTTACCAACTTCATGCCCAGCTCTTTCAAGTGGTAGGGTACAGACTCGAAATCACAATGCTTATGAATAAGACAATGTCTGGCTTATGTCAACCTTGCCTACATGAATTAACATTTTACAAGACCTATTCAAGCCTATCTTTCAACAAATGCTGACAATAAATGTCTCAATGCCAAACGTTACTTTAATTCTTCTATAAAATATTGAACCCCACATTAGGGCGGAGAAATTAATAGAAAATTAATTGAAACCACATTTAGAACCCACTTTTGACAAAATCTTTCCTGCGTCAATTATTTAAAAATTGCTTAAAATGTTCAATGAATGACCGGTAATAGTTAACCTTTTGCTACACTTCACAGATATCCCAGTTTCAATAGTTGAGCATATTTGCAGCAAAAACCTTTTCAGTACTCTTTTAGCACAATAAATAAATAAATAGTTGTTTTTTAATCGTTCATAAATCGTAATAGAGAAAACATGTTCAACTCATCATGAGTACTGTTTTGAGGTCATTTCACTCAGCCTTACTCCATATAGACAATTTTATCAAGTGTATCACTAAATCATTTAGTAATATTCAATCCAAAATTCACAGTACAGCTTTCAGTTGTTACTTTACTATTTCAGTGTTCCCTTGAAATAAATGAAAACACCTCTAACACACAAAAACAAACTCTGAGAAATACGAAAGACTGCTATCCGCTACAAGTACCTAATGGTTCCAGTTGTGAAATAGATACAAGTATCTCTCGGTTAGTATTTCTTTATGGTGCTAAAATGATACAAGTGTTGACTTTAACCATGATTATAGCATAATGAAATAATTTAATTTGGAAACGTTCAAACAGACATTTCAATTATTGCCACAGAATTAACAGGGGTCGCTGTAGCCTCCATGAACAAAAACATGGCAAGCCATGTGCTCGTGAGACAAAGCAACAACAAAAGATGTGGCAGACGAGTAGGACGGTAGGCTTTCGTGCAGTATAAGTGCCCACCTCGCCATTACAGCATTTTCTACAAGTACTCTGCACAGTCTTGCCTTTATCACAGTGAATTTGGTTAACAACAGCGCTCTAGGAGGCTCTTGATCCCGATACATAACGAATATGTAATGTCCCCTGTTGAAGGAGAGCAGCTAGCCACAGCAGAGCTATGCTAATGCTTTGTCCAACATAGCAAGACTCCCAGCGCTCATACACGGCCAGGAAATGTGTTCCACTTATTTTACCGCAAACCCAACTTTACAGCATGTTATAGCACAAACACAACATCAGTATGACGATGTATAACTAAGTTTGAGAACACATCCCACATCTTACTTTCTTAGCTAGTTTGCGAGCTCGGTGATGAAAGAGGATTACAGATGTTTTAGCATCCGAAATGTCGTGTCCCATCAAGTTATCCACGTGTATGTCCAGTCGCTAATAGACCATCATCTTGAGGCAGAAAATAGGTTCAAGTGGCCACCAGTCGACTGCCGTTTGCTCCGACAAATCTTTGACAATAACGTCCCCAATGGATCTGCTGTTAGCTCGCTAGCGTTAGCCAGCTAACAGGCGTTCTCAACTGCTACGGATGGAATCCGTTTTTCCTCCAGAAATCGCTTTTTAAGAGTCTGTCTGTTAACGGCAGCCTTTGCCTGAGAGGGAAACTCCGTTAAACGTGAAACAAAGGTGACATTTAACTACAAAAAGACAAGAAAATATTGCTTGGCGCGTGCATGCTCCTTGAAATGCATTGTTATGGCGAAGCCACGCCTCTTGGAGTAAGCGACCAATTAGCGAGCAGCAAACACAGACAGCAGACACCCAGACAGTCATGGCTACAATGTATCAAAACAAGCAGTTCCTGTTATTAGTGGATTATAAACAAAAAGCACCCTGAGAGGTTGTAAGGTCACTTGAAAGTCCTGTTTAGGCAACCTGGTAGCTGCAGCACTATATGGTGCACTTTGCTGCATTTCTGAGGAAAATGTGACCCATTTTCTCCAAGTATAATTTATAAACTACTATGCATTAAGTGTTAAAGATTAGCAAGTATGCTGTAGTTACACTTCAGCATATTCCCTTAAATATAGTTTAGGCATGCGAACACTCACAATAATCTAATAATACCCAGAAACACTGACTCAGCCTGCTTTTATACACTTGTAGGCCTTATTTAAAATAAATAGACTTATTCTTATCCTACATCAGACAGTTATTTTTCATAAAATAATTACATCTATTTAATTAATTAATTAATTAATATGAGTATCCTGGTTTGACAATAAGCAAATGAGTTATGTTTCTTGCTTTTGACAATCTTTTATATAAATAAATAACATTTAAAAATCAGTCTAAAGCATATTAAAAATTACATTTTAATTAATTCTGTCAAGGCAGTAAAACATGTCACACTTTATTTAGTAGAAAACACTCATTAAGGTCTATAACTCTTGTTGTTCCTAGTTTGTGTTAACTCACAGTATCCTGCTACAGATTATACCCAGCAGGTTATGTAATACTGCCCTTGGATGATCATGCCAGAAACCCCCCTCGTGATTTGTTATGAAAAAAAAAAACTTGCATCTTTGGCTTTCCGTGTCAATGAGTGCAACTGCAAAAAAATATTTTATGTGACGCTGCACTAAATTATCATCAAACTTAATTAGGCCTTATATATCAGGCCCAGTTTGTCAAGTATAAGAGTTAAGAAACAATGTCGCGTGATCAGGATGTTTAATGGTAAAGCGTTGGTTCATCCGTGGTGTTCTGAAAGCAACCGACCTGTGCAGCTTTAGAAGAGCGAACCCGTATGCAACATAGACTGGATGTAAACATTACAACATCGCTCTCGGTAGCCGCAAAACAAGGAGGGGCTGGAGGCTGAGCAGGATGACAGTCTTTTTTTTAAAGCTGTCAAACCGCCTACCATTAAAACGCTCCGCAACTTTTCAAAATTCAACCGAGGAAAAAGCAACAGCGCGAAGAAAAGCGTCGTTACCTGATTGTTAATCTGCAACCGTCTGATCGCGGATATTTCCCCTGTAATGTTCACATCTCGTCAGGCTAAGTGCGGCATCCTCATGGTCAGCTGTTCCCCTGTGGAACATTCCGTGGATTTCACCACTGCTGGGGGAAAAACAAGGTGCTAAACGTTGCAGTCTCACATTATGAACACATTTTTTTTTTTTTTTTTTGTAAATATTGTGCCAAATTATGGCTTGTCAACTCCCGAGATTATTTCCGGTAAGGTCATACTTTCGTTCGGGAGGCTGGCTCTCCAGCGCTGCGGATGTTTTGGGTTTCTGCTGCTCTCTGTTACACCCCCATTTTTGCGTACTGCACGGGCAGAGAGCGCGCGCCGCGCGGCCATTTTTACCGTAATGGCCAGAAAAAAAAGTGTGTGAGTCTGAGTAGAAAGTTCAAATTCACAGAAAACAGAATTTTGAGGGGGAAAAAAGGATAGTTAACTAGCTTTACTCAACAGTTATAAAGCATAAAGCAATTATGCATGTATTAATGATCATTATTCATTCTAGGAATGATGCTGAAGCCTGTTGTATTGACTCTATCAAACTGTTTTTTTTTTTTTTTTAACTGAGCTTTTTCAGTTGAAACTAGGATTTTTGAAACATTTTCCCGTGCTGGTTCTGCCCGGAGGAGTTCTACTGCTAATTCTGGCACTTTATTATGACGAGTGTCCAGGAAAGTTTCCAGGAAATTGTTACAAAGGAAAGTGTTTAAGTAGCAGATTAGCTTCCCAAAGGCCGACTAATAATCAGAAAAAGAACACAAAAAAAGGGAAAAGGGAAAACTGGAATGCAAAGAAAGGGGGTTTTGACCCCCTTTGTGATTCCTGGAAGGTGAGATGACAGTTTTGAGATATACCTGCAGGAACATGTTCTGAACTCCAACATCTCACTACATGGATTTTGGAAAATGTAGGTGGATAAAAGCGTTCAGACAGACAGACAGAAGTAAGGCAAAAGTGCTTGCATTGCTCACTAATGACTTAAAGGTGGGGTAGGTGTTCTTTTTTTGCAGCACTTTTTACAATATTGCCTGAAAACCTTTTCACATTCCCATTGCACCCACTGAAATAAAATGTTTACAAAAAAAACGAAATGTTTTGGTCCGGTCTAGAGGGTATAATCAGAGAAAAACTCTGACCAATCAATGTACTGATCATCTTTACATTTATTGGCTGCCTAATACGTCCATCAAATATCAATGCACTCCCCCCCACCCCTCCCTCCCTCCCTGCGGTTAATGTAGTCGTGAATCGTGTGAAGGCGTGGTTTTGAGGGGTGGGCTGAAGAGGAGGAGGCGGAGCCTTTGGGAGGAGAGAGGGCGTGTATCTCACTTGAGTTGGATTGCTGGAACTGTTTTTTCAAAGATCACCTACCCCACCTTTAACAGCATCAATAAAATAATCTCAGTGCCTGAGACTGGAACATCCAGTCTCAGGTCTCAGGTCAGTCTATAAATAACAATTTAATTTGATATTTATACTATGTAATTACAATTATGCCAAATATGCCTGATTTGTGTTATAGCTAAATTCATATCTCTTCTAATGTGCTATATTCAAATTAACAATCTCTACTTAATTTAACATCTGTTAACCAACTATTAAAAATATATAATTATAAATAGATTTAGGTAGTAAGGGGCTAATGGTGTTATCCTGGACATGTGATAGTAAAGGATCATTTCTTTGCACCCCCAGGCAGTGAACTGTAAGTTTCCATGCCTGCTGTCTGCTGAGAGTTCACCTGTCTTACCTGCTGACGCTGCACGTGATGTCACCAGCGCTGTTATTGCCAAGCAAACAACCCATCACTGTCATGGATTCATGATGAACCTTGGAGATTTCAACCAACTGTTCTTCACTTCATATTTATTTTAAATTGACTTAATGTTATGATTTCTTTACTTTCTGATATATTTTCCAAAGTAATTTACACTGTAACAATATACTGCCTGTTGGAACTTAATAATGTATTCAATTCAATGTAATTCAGCTTCAATTCAATGTAACACAGTTTGTGTTTTTATTATTTTGTCATTCTCATCACATGACCATCACATCAATTTCTAATTTAACACATGTTCGAATTTATCTCATCAGGATTTCTGAGTCTGCCTATGTGGTTAAAAAAAAACATTATGGTTCCTTTTCCAGGAAGGATTGCTTCAGATAAATTTTATTATCTTCACACCCATAGATATATTTCTTGTTGCTGTGTTTAGAACGAGCAGTGTTCCATCTTTATACTGTAAGTCATAAACCAAAGTCTACTTCGATAACGACTTCTCATCAGCTTCTATTATTTTTTTCCACATACAGCATCGAGCAAATGTTCTTCTTTTATCTGGGTCAAAATGAGCCTCCATGTCTTTTTTCCATTTTTTTAAAAAAATTAAAGTACAAACAGAAAATGAAGTGATAAGATTAGAAATATCCAAATGAATGCGTTAATGACTGGCATCAGCCATACAAACACCCACCGGTCAACAGTCGATAATATATAAACAAAATAAAGCCACGCAAATCTCAGGAAATGACTCTACAAGAAAAAAACAAAATGAGATTAGAATTCCATTGTGTGTACATATTAGGAGATCAATGGAGTTATACAAAAGTCAAACAAACGTCCAAAAACCTAAGTAGCTAAAATGATGAACAGCAATGTTTTTGTTACAGCTAATGGCGAGCTGTCAATCACGTGATGTCAAATGACACCCAGGCATCTGATTAGTCAGCTTTATTGCTTTATGTACATAACTGTATGGGATGTGATGTCACGTTGTTGTCATGGATGTCAAATCTAACTAGAATGATTAAAAACATTTTTTTGTACCAGGCTGTAAAAATGTTTAATTGTGCTTCAATGTTTGCCATTTTAACACGGGGTGGGGCTTGTTGATGGGAATTTGCTCTGTTTTGGAGCCGGCACCTGCAACCAAACCTACTTCCTGGTTGGGATTCAACCTGGAAGCGGGTTGGTTGCTGCTTGGCTGTCACCCCCACCCAGACCAGGGCTCTTCAGCCTCACTCCATGAGATCTGCAGGTAAACATCCAAGGCATGCAGGGCAGCGGCCCTTGAAGTTGCAGAGCCCTGACTGGGACCATCATTGGTTTCTCTCCCCCCTGCCTGGAATATCTATGTAATTTTTGTTTTCTCAGAAATAAAGAAAAAAGAAAAAAAGGGAGTAATATCCTCAAGGACATCTCCCATCCTCCTCACAATCTCTTTGAACTCCTGCCACTGGGCAGACACCATAACACAATAAATATATATATAAAAATCAAAAACAAACAGACTCAAAAACAGTTTTATCCTGAGGCCATGCTTGCACTTGCAAGGCCATGCTTACAAGTGCTACTAAAACTTGAATGTGTGTGTATGATACATGTATAATACTAAGAAATAAGTGGATCGTTTGTTTTGAATGTGTTATGTGTGTTAATTCATGCGTGGGTTACTATTCTGTTTTGAATTATTTATCTATGAAATTCACTGCTTTTAAAGTTTAAATAGTTCTTTAGCTTGTTTTGTTGTGAAACACGCCACATAACGTGCAGTGCCTTTCTGATGTTGTCCTGGGTCTGTTTTTGTCTGACAAAGCCTGTATTAATTCTGGTGATATCATTTCTATTCTCTTAGATAATATGAGGGTGAATAGTTTATAATCGTTATTTAAGAGGCTTACTGGGCGATAGCGCCATTCCAGTTTGTTCTTCCCCTCTTTAGGAATGATTGCCTCTCTCTAGGAGGGGGGAGGGGGGGATTCTTATTTTCCATAACCCAGTTGAATATTGTTAATAGTTTTGGAGTTCATTGATCTTGCATTGTTTTGTACCATTCTGTTAAAGACCTCTCCTCTTTCACTCCCTATTTGCTTTCTGATTTTCTTCTTTTGTTATTTTGGATATCAATTTTTCATTTTGCTCGTCTGTAATCTTTGGAAGAAGTGCCTGAGATAAAAAAAAAAAAAAAAAAGGCATCTACCTGGGGGTCGTGATTTAGTTGTGGCTGGGAATATCATGTTTTGTTGTATTTTTGAAAGCACTGTCGTGTACTCACTGGATATAATCGCCTTTGTTTTCATTTGTCGGTGGTTTTTTAATTATATTTTCACGTGTTAACCCACTTTGAACACCATCTGTCTCAGTAAAGAGCTGTAGTGCTGTGCTTTTGTTTTGTAAATGTCTGGTTATGAATGAGGCTGGTGGGTGTAACAGAGCACAATCCTTTGTGTAATGCCCCTTAATTAGAAGGGGGAAGGCAGAAAGAGGAGGATGGGCTATCAAGGCATGGGTCCACGGTTTCTGAACAAGACATCAACCCACTGATTGGTTCTGATGAGACGCGTTTCAGAAAGGCCCCTGGTCAGGCTGCTGAATGGAAGCAAACAGTCTACTGTTGTTGCCACGGCAACAGTAGCACCCATTCAGACAACAGGACGGTTCAGATGCCTCTTGTGGTTCTGGTATGAGCTCTGGTGGCCCAGTATGGCACAGAGCCACATATTCCTGCTGAGCAGCGCTGGCCAGTCAGTGACAGAGTGAGGAGTTGTCTCTAGAGATGTTGTTTCCTTTGACTGTCAGAGCTTGAACAACCTTAATGTTGTCATATACGTGTTCACATGTTTCAGCTTTTTCTTTTCAATGAGCATCTTCAATTCCCTTTTATGACTACATGTAGGGAGGGGAAACGTTCTGTGTAACTGTTTTATGGCTTTCAGTACATGTTAATCATTTATATTTACAACTCTGACGCGATAATCAGCAGGACATACAAGAAGCAAAGGTCTCCCATCAGTAGGAAGAAACCCGTGAACGGTGTCAGGTAAGTCTCACTACTTCATCTTTGAATCACAACTACCTTTAAAATCTCAGTGTGATGACTGTAGTTAACATAAAAACACATGATTTTTCTTAAAATTGTGTTTATTAAACTGTCATTATTTATATTTGCGTAACAAAGGTTCAGTTTTATAGTTCTGTAGATATAACTCATGCTTGTCTTCTGAAAAGTACAGAAAAGCATGGACAAGTCTTCTGAAGATGCTGCATTAAAATCACTTTCTTCTCATATTTATGTAAACAGTTTATTTTCATAATGCCTCAAAACTGAGTGATTATGGAAACTTTTTTTTTAGAAGCTTAAAATAGTCCCAGTTCCTCCCAAAAAGTGGTATCAAAGTATCCTCTTTATAACCTCCTGAAGTTCTTATGTCAGTTATTCAAATAAAAACTAAAGTTTCCAATTTTTTCACTTTTAAAAGATGAACTTCAGTTGTTAATTAACTTGAATTTATTTAATGTAGATTTGCCTCAACCACAATTTGAAAATCTTTCAGTAAGGCTTTCCGCTCCCGTATTAAATGTTAAACAGCTGCAAAAATGTTTTTACCTTTGAGTTCTGCTGTTAAATATATAAATTCTGCTGTGTTACATTGAAAACCACTTTTTTTTTTTACATTTTACATTTTTTACATTGTTTTACATTGACATAATTTCACTCATCAGGTTGGTAACTTCTGGTTTCCAACATCGTCTCTAACTGCAACAGTACTTTAGGATGTTTCATTTCTCTGCAAGTGAAACTCTGAGCGTGTTTTTCACCGTCTGCTATGCTGACTGTACTGTTGTTAAGGTGCGGTCAGATGACAATCAGCGGTTAAATTTCAACCCATAAAAATCAGGACAAGAGTACTTTTCTGCGAAGTGTAGATAATGAATGTGACGTCATTCATTGCTTTGTGACCAGTTTGTTATGGAATCTGAAGTTTTAGAGTTTTGAGCATGCATCCTTTTTTCAAGGGCAATGGTTCATGGAACTGGTAGAGTTTAAAGCAGATGGATCTTGCTGACAGACAGACTTGTTGACAAGTGAAAACATTCCTTTGCTGAAACCTTTGGATGAGGAATTGCATTTCCATCCACCTACTTTGTGGCTGAGTATTAAATAAAAGACTGGACCATTACACCTAAACATCAGGGGGCCACTTGTTCTCTGTAGAATAGCATGTGGCTATTCTACATCTACAATCTGCACTTGAAGGTGAATGTGATTTCAGTGTCATGGATACAAAAGTCATGGATTTGGCTGATTTGAAATCAAACCATCTGAAAAATGAAAAACTCTGGTAAAATTTCAAGATTTACCCAACAGAGTCAGTGCAGCCTGCATGAAAATAACCACGTTCCCTATAAAATTGAATTCAACTCTACAAAAAATAACATTTATTTACTGTCAAAAAGCGCATGTGTAGAATTCCATCACCAGAGTTCAGTGTGGTGTGTTCGGCAATGTCAGCTTCCTCTTTCACGTTGAACCCGTCTCCCCTTTATTTCATTTATTTTACTCTCCTGCCTCTGTTACTATGCTGTCTTTATTCTTTAATTTGCAGATATGGGAGGATTCACAAAGAGTGTATTTCTGTTGTCCTTTATCAGCTTTGTAAATGGTGCGTATATTTTTTCATTCAACAGATGCCTTTTTGTTCTCTTCATCAACAATTTGCACTGAAATACTCTGTTTTTCCTGCAGCCAACCTTAGTCCCTCAGTCACCACTTTGGTTTACTTCGTGTGTGAGGACGTCCCTATAGGTATTTATCTGTTGGAAATTAGCTTTGTAAAGTTGTGCTTTCACAAATTCAAGGTCTGTTTTTTTTTTTTTTTTAATGATTGCTCTGCTGTCATGTACATAGGGGGTTATGCATTTACAATACGAGCAGAGGATCCAGAAAACGATCCACTGACCTTCGGAGTCACTGGGATCAATAATCCGTTCACAGTTGAAGCAACTACTGGGAGAGCACTTGTGAACACTACATTAGACAGAGAGGTATGATGTGGTAGATATAGTTGATCCTTCACATGTGAACTGTTTGCATGTGACTTTGAGCATTTATTTATGTGACTTTGAGCATTTATTTATCTATTTTCTTTATTTATTTTAGGCTGCTGAATCAGTTTCACTTGAAATTACTGTTTCTGATGGTCCCAATTTAGTAAGTAACAGTTAAATTAGCTCTGATTATTCACTTTATCAGTTTGTTGATTATATTCATAGAGAGCTTTGTCTTTCAGATAAAAGGAAATTTAAATATAATATTAAATGACGCCAACGACAACAAACCCATATTCCTGCAACTTTCTTATGACACAGAAGTAACAGAAGTAAGTAAAACATTAAAATAAGAATTTTAACCTATTTCACCATTATTCATTTAACAATGTATTATGTTGTTAGTATATAATACATAATTTACCCTACTCTCTAAGTGAAATTATTTGAGTTAAATTTGCCAACTGTGAACTGTCCAGCTATTAACGTCGACATATTTTTGTGTTTGGTCTGATTATCTCATCTTTTGGTTTTAGAATACCGCTGTTGAATACGATTCTGTTCAGGGCAAAAGCCGAGGATGCTGACTTTTCAACAGCAGGTGCTGTTACATACAGCATTGATGAGGTAAGCTGCAATTTACCTAATTTGTAATCATCTGCTGTTTCATAAACTTCTTTGGCATCTTTATTTTCTGTATTTTTCAGGTAACTCCAAATCACGGATTTGATCTTTTTAGCATTGATAGGAGAACTGGTGACGTAAAACTAAGTGGAAACCTGAATTACACCTCACTGAGCACCTTCTATCGGCTGAGGATCAATGCAACTGTAAGTATGGCTTTTCACAATTTGAAATGTACTTGAATGAAAAAATGTCACCCTCTTGAGATTAAAGAAGCTTAACATGATCCATTAAAACTCTTAATCATCACTGCTGCCTTTAAATCCTGTCCATTAACCTGGTCAGATATTTATACGAAAAAAGTAAAACTCACATAAGGGACATGTAGAAAATATAAATTATTTCCAGAGACTATTGTTTTCAGCATCTAAGGTATGGTATGGCATATGATGGCTGTACGTTTTTTTTTCTTTTTGGCAAAGTAAAACAGTCGACATAGCAAAATGACGAGTGAAGTCAGACAAAAAGACACTAGTGTGTGATGGGCAGATGCTGTGTTGTGTGTATAATCAATTTCTTCCAGAACGTGATGGGTCGAACTGGACAAATGGACAAAGCAATTCTGAAAACAAAAAAACAAAATAATAATGATGATGACGATAATAAAAATAGTAATGATGATAATAACAATTCCAGTCAATACTTAATTATGGATTGATTTGAGGGATAAAATAAGATATAATAAAATAGTCTCCTGATATATCTTTGTCATTAATCAATTACTTAACAAGTCTGTTATTTATATTACGACAACTAAATCATAAATTAAGTTGTGTGCTTCATAACAGGATGGTGGAGGCAGTTGTGCTTCTGATGAAGTAGTTTACCAATCAAGCACCGTTTCCTCCCTCATAACGGTTATTGATGTCCCAGACCTGGACCCACAGTTCGTCGGCATGCCCTACGTGGGAAATATTGAGGAGAATTCACCAGTGGTGAGTTCCAGCTGCTTAACTTGACTTATATTTCTAAAGAAACAATTAAGGAATTGCAAGAAACTCAGCTTTTACTTTCAGTACAATATGTGAGCCTGTGTGTTCGGCTCAGAGGTTAAAAAGATTATGCTCTTTTTAGTCCTTTCTACTTTTTGTCACCTTTGCCAGGATAAATCGGTGCTTACAGTGGTTGCGTTTGACCAGGACAGAGGAATCAATGACGTGTTGATCTACAGCATTGAGAGTGAGTAGCAACAAAACGAAGCTAAATTAACCTGTTTGTTTTTGAGTAGCGACATGAGTGCATCTTCTTCTGCACTATTTCCCAGATTCCATGGTCGATGGCCTGTTTACAATCTCATCAGATGATGGTGTTATAAGTGTACTGTCAAACATTGACAGAGAGGTCGTTGGTGATGCTGTAACCCTCACTGTGAAGGTAACAAACAAAAATCTCTTTTGCAGCCAGTCTCGTCCTATGAAATGAGATTTAGGATATTTGGCATTGACAGACAACCCAAACAGGCTCAAGGCACACAGTGTCTCATAGACCCAATACCATAAATGGTCATAATACTTTAACCTAACAGTATTATAAATAGCATTGGGGATGCTGCACAAACCGATATTCTTATTCTTCACCTTCAGTTAAGTTCTGTACAAAAATAAGCTCACTGTATTTTTTTTTTTAAGCCTGATTATTTGAGAATTACTTTATTTTTTAGGCCACTGAAACTAATCTAAATATCCATGGGATCCATGCAAGTACCACAACAGAGGTACAGATTAACATCCTTGACATCAACGACAACAAGCCAGAGTTTTACAAATGTGAATCCACCTGTGAGGCTGCAACACAGTTCACAGGAGAGGTGTCCGAGCACTCTTTGGGTGCTATTGACATCAACATGACTGTGATCGATCGGGATAAGGTTAGTAAGGACAAATACAACGTTTTCTTGCATGTGGAAGAAGTGACATTATTGATCGAGCCCGATTTACCATGTTGTTGATTTCACAGAACTCCCAAACTGACCTGACCCTGGAGGGAGAGGACAAGGACATATTTTCTGTGTCACCTTCATTCACCACGGTGGACAGCGTCGTACAGCTCCTTGTCATTCAGCCGGAAAATCTGGATTATGAAAAAAAACAGCAAATGATTCTCCAGGTAAAAAATAAATAAATAGATAAATTGAAGAGGCTACATGATAATGTCTAGTTTGTGTCATCACGTGTGTGATTTCTGAAGTGCTGATGTTCTCTGTGCATGGTTCACGGTGCAGATAATTGCCGTGGATAGAGAAGACACCAGCTTCCGCTCTAACAGCCACAGTTACTATAAACATAAAGGACACTAATGACAACAGTCCTACGTTTTTACGTGACACATATGAGCTGAGAGTGGAAGAACACTCTCCTGTGGGGACAGTTGTGGCCAACATTACTGTGAGTCTGAGTCTTTTCTTATGCAACAACTCTGAGCGCCTAAGTCAAAAATTTAAAAATGACTCTTTCTTTCTTTTCCCAGGCATATGATCCAGACACAATGGATCAAGGCAACATCACCTACAAGCTCCTTCCAGAGAGCATGTATGTCTGCACTTGAACCTTATGGCAGTAATTTTGTATCCAAATACAGCTGTACTGTTTCTGTTTCACTGGTGCACACAACGCCGCTGATCCACATGTTCCTGTCTCTCAGGCTGCCGTACTTTGATGTTGAGCTCAAAACCGGCATAGTTTTTGTGAAAAACAGCGATCTGTTGGACCGCGAGGTCAGATCTCTATATTCACCCACTCTGCAAGCCAGAGACACAGATGGCAAGCCGGGCTCCACGGTGCTGGAGATCACTTTGATCGACATTAACGACCAGCCGCCAGTCATCAACAGAGGCTCTTACCTGGAGTTTGTTAGAGAGGGTGGACAGCTTAATGTGGCGATAGAGGTAAGTGCTGCAGGATGATGAGAGAACAGTAATCTTAGCTTTGTTTGCAAAGGTGTAAATCAGACATGGGGTTAATCCCAGCTGTCCTGGAGGTACACTCTGGAGAGGCCATCAGTCAAACACAGAAGCACACAGAGACAAGTGGACGTGTGGAGTGAAATCTTCTATTCTTCTATTACTGTGGAAAATAGCAACATTTGGGCATCACCAGAGCCACGGACAAGAAAATATGCAAGAAGAACTGTCTTTGAATACATTAAACTTAGTACAGTTTGGTGTACTTAAAGCAGAATTACTCTGCATAGCAGCAAGTAACGGATTTCCCCCACTGCAAATGTGTACAGATTGAGCCTCTAAGGGCATAATGCACTTACAAATTGTACTGCCCGAACAGGAGCTTTTGATGTTTGTATCAAAATAAAACCAATCTGACATAGACTGACATAATTTTGTCATTATTACTTTTGTTTAACTTCTTGAATTAGTGATATGCCTTATATTAGTCCCATCTCCTCAGAGCTATGAAGTTCCTAGTTTGGTGTCATCTCTGGCCTTTCCCACATCCCACAGTCCAAAAACATGCATGTCGTGTTGACTGGTGATTCTGAACTGATAGTGCAAAGCGATTTGTCTTGTTTGGTTCTGTGTGGCCCTGAGATGGACCGGCAAACTCTGCCTGACCACTCCCATCCATCACCTCCATCACAACCCTGAACAGGATAAAGTGGATCTATTCAATGAATGATTCAGTACAGAGAGACTGCAAGAGCACTCCCACTCCTGCACGTCTCGTTGCAAATGCGTGGGTGAATAAGAAATACTGCTTCTTATTAATTTCTCGAATCTTTCTAATTTTAACAGGCCACAGATGGAGACGAACCCAACACACCCAACAGCGAAATTATGTACAGAATTGATCCCAGCACATACAGCGACAACTTCACCATTGACCCTGATACTGGTGTGTTAGAAAATAGAGGCGAACTGGATCGGGAGGCCCTGGATCCAGACATGAATGGGAGGATCGAGCTCAACGTTAACAGCAGTGGACAAGGGAGAGCCTCCACTGTCTAGCACTGTCCCCGTTTTAATCAATGTGGAGGTAGGCCCTGTAGCAAATTATGCTGTTATATGTAGGATGTCACAGCTGATGGTACCACATCTAAGGGGGAATTTCAACTGTTTCTCTTTGGTGAATCCCAGGATGTCAATGATAATGCACCACAGTTTAAAGCCCCGTCTTACCAAGTTCTCTGTAAAAGAAGGAGAGAAAGGCAAGTATTTCACTTTAAAAAGCTTTTAATGCGTCAGAACTGCCTGTCAGGCCTGTAATGAACTTTTCCCCACTCACACAGGTGCCTTTGTGGGTTCCGTTCAGGCTGAGGATCTGGATCAAACAGTAGAGTTCAACCGCATTTCTTTCAGCATCATCGATGGAAGTTTCGGCAACTTCATCATTCGAACCTTTGCAGACGTGCCGGGCTACAGAGGAAACATCACTGTAGACCCGGACATCGAGCTGGACTACGAGAGCACTCAGAAACAGTACAGAATGCAAGTGGAGGCAGCAGATCTTGAGCAGGAGAAAGCCGTCGTGTCAGTGGAGGTGAATGTTTTGGATGTGAACGATGAGAGGCCCGAGTTCAATCCAACCGCGGCCGTCTCTGTGAAGGAGAACACCACCATCAGCGAGGCTATCGCGGAGGTTCACAGCGCATGACAAAGACACCAACCATTCCCTGATCTATGAGCTGGAATCCATCAAATGCAGATGTAAAAGTGTTACCTGATAAACTGCAGCTGGTTTGTCCTCGACCCAAATGGGGATGTCAGAGTCAATCCTGAGCACACAGTGGATTACGAAGAATGTGAGCAGGCAGTAATAGAGGCTCAGGTGGTGGACGAGTACACAGAGAAGGGAGAGAACAACAGCGCCACACCAGGTAAGAACTAGGTTGTTCAAAGATGATAAAAGCACAGGAGCTCTGAGGAGCAACAGCTAAATCATAAAGGTTGGTTAGTACAACACAACAACTCAAACACGCTGTGCTTGTCATTGCAGGAGAAATGGTGATCAACATTGAAGACATCAACGACAACGCTCCGCAATTCATTTTATCAGATGATGTATTCGGTGAGTGTTTTACTCACTTTACTTACATCAGTCCAAAACAGCATTTCTCTTTAATATATAATACTTAACAACAAACAAACAAACAAAAAAACCAAAAGAAGCAAAATATCGGTCTAGCCATCGGCACATCTTTCTATAAACAGAGACAAAAACATGACCTCCTCATTAAACATACAGTCATGGAAAAAATTATTAGACCACCATTTTTTCTTCAGTTTCTTGTTCATTTTAATACCTGGTACCACTAAACGTCATCATGTGACTAAAACAGTCAGAAAAGAAAACACTGAATACATAAAAGCAGGGTTTTTGGCAGTACAACGCCATAGCTATTGATGAAAAAACTTAAGTGATTTAGGTTATAATCAAGAAAACCATGGAAAATGGTAAGATATCAGCTCTTAAATAAAACTCTTATGAGCAATCTTTGTGGTTATCGTTATGTTTGTCCAAACAAATGTACCTTTAGTTGTACCAGGCATTAAAATGAACAAGAAACTGAAGAAAACAAGGGTGGTCTAATAATTTTTTTCCATGACTGTAGTTTGCTTTGTTCTGGAGATGGAGAGATGGATCAAGTAAAACAACACAAAGTAAAACAAGATTTTTTTTTTGAGGTCCACAGAAAATATTGTTATTGTTTTATGCCATCTTAACAAACAGGCGTTGTGATGATGAAGCTGATCCCTGCTGCTTCATCAGTTCATTGTCATCCCTTCTATTACATTCAGATGAACTGAAAATCCTAAAACTTCACACACTATTGCAGCACAGATATTTAGTGTTGGATTTTAGTTTTTCAAAATGGATAAATTGCAAACACGGGTTGAGATTTGCATCTTATTTGAGTAGCGGAGTATGGAGGTTGCAGCGATGCCTGAGGCGATGTTAAAATGATGTCATTGACATGTAGCTGCAGTCTCTACTATATATTTCATGACACAGATCAAACTAGCAATAATTCAAGTTATAAATGAAGAAACTAACAAGAAACTCTCTAAATGAATCTTTTTTTTCCCTCCATTATTTCTTATTTTTCTGTGAAAACTGCACAAATGTGAACAAGCATATACCATTTAGGGAAGACACTTTTTTTTGTTTTGTTGTTTGAAAAAGCTGTCACTCTCTGGGTTTCACACCTATTTCTCTTTGTGGGACTTTAGTTGTGGTGTCAGAAACCACCAGCAGAGGGACATCAGTTGCACGTGTCACTGTGAGTATGACTGAAAAAAAAAAACAAATAAGTGACCACTGATGTGGTTGCCTGAACATACTTGCTCTTTTGCCCCTCACCGTTCTCAGGGTACGGATCAAGACTCTGGAATAAACAGGGTGATGGAGTTTGAAGTAACGACAGTTCAATTTGTGGACACAAACAACCTTGCAGATCCCATGGGGAACTTGTTTGAAGCTGTCACTACGCAGCAAAACGACATTTATGTTGGAATTATTCAGTGAGTATAAAGTCATCTGTCACAGCCATACCTCAATTCTCATATACACTGGTTTTAAATATTGAGGTTGTTGGTTAATAAATATGTGTGCCCTGGGGCTTGTATTCATCATCTGTCCATGGCAGTACTTTTAAGATGTCTAACTTTCCACAGAGCTACAGGATCCCTGGATTTGATGCTCAAAGGGAAGTATTTGGTAACAGTGACAGCAACTGATACTGGTGGCCTCTCCACCAGCACCGTACTGGACGTGAGTGACTTGCACCTCTGAAGCAGTTTCTTTGACTGTTTAATTTAAGTAGTGCACCTTGTATTAATGAGTCCATATCTTTTATGTGGCAGATCTTTACAGTCGATCAAAGCTTTCAAGTTGAACTTCACTTTGGAATTTCTGAAGCTGAATTTCGAAGCCAGCAGGATGAAATCATCAGGTGCATTTCTGGACTCGTAAAATCTCAATCTTATTATTGAAACGTGAAGAATTTATCGAGGCACTTACATCCTAATCTTTTCTGCTCTGGGACCTTTCCAGGGCGCTCACAATCGGGCCACGAGTGCTTCAGTTGAAATCGGTGAAATCAGATCTGCCTCTGATGAAGCAACCAGGCAAGTTCTTATTCATATTAAAAACATGAAAGACATGACTTTGAATTGACTCACTTTTAAATATATGATAAAGAATAATATAATATTTGTAATGTGGTATATATATCTTGTAATATATAACACAGTACAGAGTACATGTAAATGTATGTATAAAATAGAAGCAACTGTCAACCATTCATTTTTATACAGTCTTTTTTTGTTCACTAGGTGGTGCAAGTGATCCTGTAAACAAACAAAAAAAAGATGTTGCTCAGGATAAATTTCTTGAGCAGATGATAACAGATGATAATTGTGCAACACCAAGCACAAATGTTCATTTTAGACTTAAACACTTAAAGAATCAATCTATATTTGTCATTCCAAATGAGCTTGTGTTTTCTATTCTTTGCTCAGGGCTTCAGATAAGACTATCCTGGTGGCATATTTTGTCTACAGAAATGGAACAGCTCTTAACTTAAATGAGGTGGATCAGATGCTTTCTCATCCTGACCATTATCCAGTCCTAAGAGAGCTTGGGCTTGATATCATTGTAAGTATGAGCGAGTTCTTGTTTGAAGATGAAAGCAACATGTAAATGGCCCCTTTGCATTTGACAGACAATAATATACAAACGATGACATTTTTCACCTTTATTTTAGGGTGATGTTCTTGTGCCTGAAACGACCTCACAACTTGAGATATACGTCCTCCTTGGGGCAGTGGGATCCCTCATCATTGTGCTGGCTGTCCTCACCACCTCACTGATGTGCACTCGTAGAAAGTAAGGACAAGGCCATATGGAATAAATATAAACCGTAATGAACGGGACGATTGACGATAAAACTGTTGACAGGACTACCCTACTGACCAACTTATTTAACATTACAGCTACAGGAGGAAACTGAAGGCAGCAAAGGCCATGAACTCAGCATCCAAGGTGACTTATGACAACCAAAAAGGCGGTCCAGTCGTACCTGGAACCAACAAGTATACCATGGAAGGGTGAGGAAACAAAAAGCTTACATTTCAGTGACTCAGCATGTATGTTTGCTGATCACTTTTAACTGTTTTGTCTTCCTTTGTCTCTTAATACCCTGACAGCGCTAACCCCGTACTTAACCTCCACATGGACACTGCTTTAGCCCTGGACTTAGATGCAGAGAGCTCAGACGTGGACAAAGTCAGGTAAAGATGACCCCTCTGTCATCCAGTAGAGGTTGTTTGCTCCATCATATGGATTCTCTTTCCTCTTGGTGGCTGTGATGGTTCATAAACTGGGAAGACTTCCAGGTGAACAGTTTGTCTCACTGGGAGTGTTGGCTTTCTGCTTCCATCACTGCTGTGTGACCTATGTTTAAATCAAAAAGCTCATTTGAAATAAAAACGATCTTTCTGGAATTATTTTTTTTTAGATAATATTTACCTGTTTCTTTTTCTCTTTTTCTACCCAAGCCTGAACTCTCTGGACAACACTATGAGATGATCATTGCTGACAAGGACACATCATCTGCCATGGTGAGTTTGCATTTTGAAGCTCATCTTCATTTGGAATTACGAATATTTGAATTAAAAAAACAAAACAAAAACAAAAACTTCCCTGCCTTACATCACAGCAGAAGATCCAGGAAGAAGAAGAACAAGAAGACGGGCCACCAGAGTACAGTGAGCCTCTGGGGGCAGCACTGGCCCAGCTGGGCCAGAAGAAAAATGGAAACAAGGGCCGCGCTGCCTTTGTCAACCCTGCATTTGACACAACAGACCTGTGATGTAAATGATGAAGGGAGACACAGCCTGGGGGCCTTAGATGGACATAATCAGGCAAACCAAATCAAGCAGAGTTCCTGTGTTGGAGGGCGACTACTTCCTCAAACAGGCCTCTGTTCTGATCATTGGAAATATATTATTAAGTGTGGACTTTGTTGTGACCGCTCCTAAGTAATGAACTTCAATGAATGAAAACCAAACTAGGAAGTGAAAATCAAGGAAACATGATGTAAAATATTCAAAAGCTTATTAGAATTTTTTTTCTTTTTTATAGTCCAGCTGCTAAAAACAATTTCTGATCTTCATTATTTAATTCACACAAAACAAAGTCTGTCAAAAAAGTGTCAAGCTTGCTATTTTTATCCTGCTACAGTTAAGCTCTAGTAAGTTTAAATACTGCTGGCTGTAGCTTCATATTTAGCAAACTGGTGTGAAAGAAGAAAATAATCTCTTCTTTAGCTTCATTAAATGGGAAAACAAACAAAACAACTGTGGCCTGCAGATTAGAAGAACTTTATTTCTGTAAATGTATTAACAATGTGTAAAAGCAGCGAGATCTCTTTGAAATAAACTGTATATAAGCTATCTTAACACACAAAACTAATTTCCATTGCAGCAGATGCTACTACAAAGTAAATCTAAAAACAGAAAAAAGAAGAATATTGTGGCATGTCAGTGTGTGATTGAAATCCTTATTTATGAACACATTTCAACCAAAACCCTGACATGAAATGAGGGATCATGCAAAGTGGCGATGTAGCTTCATGTGAACAGCAAACGTTTAAAAAAAAAAAAAAAAGAAAAAAACTGCTTCAATGTTTACTGAGATCTAAATGAATGTATCACAAGTGCAATCTATAAATAAAATCTGTTTTTTCTTTTTGTGAATTTATCGTCTGAGCATCACAAGACGCGGCAGCAATCTCTGACTTAAAACAAAACAGTTTTTATCACACAATTTACAGCTGAATCATCTCTCCTGAGATGAAAACACAACAGTGAGTAACGACTAAAATACCCTGATGAAAGGTGTCGTTACTTTTCTCAAAAAGATGATTGTGCAAAGCATCTACATTTTTATATTTTTCACAATACAACCAATTAAAGCTCGTATCAGACGCACAAACTCCAGCATTGATGGCGGAGACTTCTTTTACAGACACATGAAAATAAACAGTTCAGTAACAGAATCAGTTTAAATGATCATACATCCCATCAATATCACCTTAACATTACATTGAAAGACCATAAATTAGTAAGTGGATAACTGTCATTATGTCTGTCATAAGCAGATTTACTGCTTGTAGGTTGTTAGAAGGAAAGCCAGTAGAGGGAGAGCTGGTTGCCATGGTTTCATGGGGCTGAGGTGCATATATATATATATATTTATATAAAAAAAAGCACCGACAGCTAATATGACTCAGTGGACAACTGAATGGGCTGAGTGAAAAACATTAAAATAAAGAAGCTGAGTTTAATGCTGCCATTAATGTATCAGTCCCATTATACAACACAGAGTTCCCCCGTCGGTCTGTTCAGAGTGATGTCACCGAAAAGTTTAGAAGAAAAAACCAAAACAAAGCAAGAAAAAATGATTTAGTATGGCTGTTTCTCTGTGATTAATGCTTCATGGTACAATGTCTTTGTGCTTGTTTGTCTCGTGCTATCAGCACAATGTCACAGGCTGCAGTAAATCAGAGCATCACAACGTATCAGGTGTGACACGGTTCATGTTCGCCAGCCAGGTTGTTGCAGTTTGATAAGGAGTCTCATGTTACTCGCTGGCCTGAGCTCTGGAGCAACAGTGGGGCTGCTGCATGTTCTCCATCAGCAGGCGAAAGGGATTTCTTCTGCGCCTGCCCACCTTCCCATCCTGCTCCCCTCTCTTCCCCGCCCGGCCCTTACCCGAGCGCCCCTGCACCGCCTCTGAAGTGAGGGGTATGGCTGAGGGGTTGAGCGGAGGTGGGGGAGGCAGGGAGGACTGCCTCTTTTGCTTCTTCACCTGTTTCTCCAGGTGTTTCTGGATGGCAGAGCCCAGCACAGCTACTTCCACCACAGCCCCGTACACCTCCCACGTCATCCCCTTTTCGTCCCAGCTCACCTCCTGCACTGGCTCCTCACACTTCTCCTCACCCTTTTCCTTACAGTTTACAGCTTCCTTTCTGTCCTCTTCAGCGTTTTTTTCCGTAGTTACCTGATCCTCCTCTCTGCATACTTCCTTTTTGTCCTCTGTTGCCTGCTCCTTTTTATCCTCCTCCTCCTCCACGACCAACTCCTCCTCAATGCTAGCCTCCTTCTTGATCTCGGGAAAAGTTGTAGCGGTCGGAGTTCTTGGAGTCATTGGTGCTGTAGCAACAGAGCGAACCTCCACCTGTGTTCCCACCTGCAGCTCAGCATCTTTGGTGTTTGTGCCAACAGTGGCATGTTTCCCAAAAGAGGTGGGGAAGAAGAAGCTGTGGTCTCCCTCAGGAGGAGTCATGGGGCTGGTAGCTGCCGACTGGCACTGGACCACCTCCAGGCTCACCTGTGTACGGATGTTGTGGCAGCCAAAAGGAGCTGGGGATTCGGGAACCCGAGGTTTTGTCTCCTCTTCATATGTATCTTTGTTTTCCATGACGCCTGAATTTTCATCCTTCATGGATGCGTTTGGTTCTTGGGGTTGTTTTTGTTCGTGGTTTGTGTTTGATGTGTCCCGTATGTGGTGAGGAGTTTCCTTTCCGTCCTCACTCGCGCCACTCTTGTTTTCTTCACCTGCCTCATATTCATCCACTTTCTCCGTCTCTGTTTCCATGGAATAAAAATACGACCCAGCCTCTTCCTCTTCCTCCTCATTGTTGCCGTATTGGGTCACTAGGATTGTAATGTCTTGATCCATACTTCCCCATCCTCTGCTGATTGCAGTGCTGATTGTTATCATCCGGAGTCACTTGTGAATCTATTAACCTTGCTAACAAGCAGCTGGTTGAACTCCCTGGAGACGCGTTTGTGCTCGAGCTTTCACCCGGCTCCTTTGATGCAGAAAATTTCAAAGCTGTGTTTTTGTCTGATGCACTCTCTCCTGGACTCTTTGCTGCCGTAAAACTCTCTTGCTGGATTGTCTCTCTCCCAACAAGCTCGGGGAACGCTGTGGTCGAAGGTGTCTTTGGGGTCATGGGGGAAGTGGCAACAGAGCAGAACTCTACTTGCTGACCCGCCTGCAGCTCTGTGTCTTTCCTGTCGGTACCAGCGGCTCCAGATTTCCCAAAAGTGCTTGGAAAGAAGAAGGAGTGGCTGCCCTCGGGAGGAGTCATGGGGCTGGTGGCGGCTGGAGCAGCACTGGACCACCTCCAGGCTCACCTGTGTGCGCATGTGGTGCTGCCCGAAAGGAGCTGGGGAGTGTGGATTGGAGGGGTCTGGAGTCAGTGGCACAGGGACCAAGATATTCTCCATGTTTGCTTCATTTTCCTCTATCAAGAACCGTGCTTTTACCTTCAGGATCTTCATCACATGAGAGGCTGACAGAGACTGTTGCTTCTTTCTGAGTACCTGCAGGTTGCAGCGTCAGAGGAACGACATCAGTCGGTGGTGCACATTCTTTAACTAACTTGGAATATAACTTGTCAGCGCTGTCACAATCCACTCCTGAAAGTGCTTGATCTTTGCACGCTGGGTTTTCATCTCCCTCCTCAGCAGAGCTGGCATTCATGCCGTAGTTCTGGCTGATAGTCATCTTGCGTTGTTGACTCTTGACTTGCGCGAAGTGGAGCTCCATCGGCAGCAGCGCTGCCGTCTGAGTCTGCTGGACGTCCTCCATCATCTCCCTTCTCGGAGGGCTGCAGGTCTCTCATCTCGTCCTTCAGACTTCCCATTCTGTTCCCGTGTAAGAGCGGTAGAATAACCTGCCGGGCAAAACATAACACAGACACGCTGTTTCTGCAAATTGCAATCAGTGACAAGCCCACTCAGGAACGCAGGATGAAACAACAGCTCGCTCTCTTTCACAAAAAATATTCAAAACTATGAAGTCCGTGTCAAGCACCTCAGCTACATCACTGCCACTGCTTGATATAAACTGCTTATTCAAAATCATCGGACACTTTAAACTAAAATCCCAATTCATTTAAAAAACAATCATTTACCATGGTACATTTTAAAATGTGAGTTAAACGTGTTCACCCCATGAATATGTCAGTATTTCTCATTTTCTAATCCTCTTTTAGTCTGTCAAGCACCAAATAGCATGCACAGGAATATAATATTTCAGCTACAAAACCAAACGTGATAAAACAAGCAGGGGAAAATCGAAGTCAAAGGCATACCTCGGCAGCCGAAGTCAGACTGAAGCCTCTCCACAACTCCTCTTCACATTTGGGTCAAACATTGCAGATCTCACCACTGATATCTGTCCGCACAGCTCGCCTGTTTGATTGATTCTGATTTCACCGGCTACAGGTTCGGCTCCAGAAGAATCTATCTTAGGCAATCCTCTCTCTTTAGGCAGTGGCTGTGTCTATTCAAAAGCTTCACATTTCCAGTTTCCTTGGAAACCACGGTTGGGCTCTGGCAGTGAGTGGTAATGTAATGACAAAAATCTCTGTTCAGCTTTCTAATCATAAGTAAATCATAGTAATTAACTCTAGGTTCTCATAGCAACACAGCGGTAAGTGTGAGCAGACGGATAGGCTTGTGATCTGGCTGTGCAATCTTAAGAAGAGACATAAAATGATGATAAATTCTCCCACGTCATTACAAGTGATCACTGTGAGGGCCTCTGGGGGGGGCGGGTGAACATCTCCTTAAGACTGGATCTATGATTTGAAGTCAGACAGCAAAGTGAGAGTTAATGATTGTGTGTGTGTGTGGATGTAAAGGCCACTTTAAGCTCTCGAATGTAAAGAAATTAATAAAAACTTATGGTAAACAGTGGGTTGTTTGTTTTGGAGAACACAGGCTCATAGAAGGACTCGTGTACACTCAGATTTAAGAGAAATAGACTCTTACAGACTGTGCAGCCTCTTCTGCAGCTGTGCATGAAACACAACAAGGAATTTAAGCCTGAAGGAGCCTGGAGGAAGCGGAGCCGAGCCTCCCACACAACCAAACACTTGTTAAACACAGGCTTTCATGCTCATTACCTCCATCCAGCCTCACTGATCTGAGACACATGTTTTTCCTCCGTATCATTTCCTGATTAAGTTAATGTTCGACATTGAGCACGTTTGAATTTTTTTGCCATTTTAAAGAATCTTCCTGTTGTACTATCTGCTGCGGGTTCCGGCCAGAACACCGTGTACTGCCAGGAGTAGTCTCACCATCAATTCAAAGGCCTCGACCAATCCCAGTCCGGCGCTGAGTTCTGTTGCCTAGCAACCGCATTGTGTGATGGAGGGACGTGCGTAGCCGAGGACCGAGTAGACAGCTCCGATCACACTTTCATCAGCAACCATCAGCCCGCCAAAGGCCATCGCTTAAATAATGTGTTGGTAATAATGACGGCGGTGACTCATTGGTGAGTGATCTCTACTGCACAAAAACAGGATCCATCACAGATGCAGTCTTCTGCAATACTGTACGTGGCAGGATAAAACATTTCTTGAACCTGAGAGAGGAGTTGGTAGGTTTTTATTTTCCCAAAATGATCACATATATAGGAAATTTGATATAAAGCAAGAAAGACAAATGGAAAATGAGAAAAAAAAGACAGTTTATAAACATTTCTGATGGAATGTTATCTTTGTGGTGATATATGTACTGCATGTGTATTTTTGCTCTCTTTTTGCAGTTTGTTTGATGCAGGCACGCTGCCATCCCCACACATTATTTCATGTCTATAAGCCACGGATGATCATACAAGTTGGCTACAGTATTTGAGCTTGGAACTGCTCATTCTCTTGAATTCATTTGGTCTCCATTTTCTGTCCAAACTCCTTGATAGTGTCCGTTGCCTTGTCTGCTGCTTTTCCTATGACAGTCTGAGTCTGCCTGCTGGCTTCTTGAGCAGCTTGAGGAAAGTCAGGATAAAGCAGAAGAGACATATTCAGGAGGTTGCACACATCATCTCTACTACACTAATGAACTTCAGTTATTCCTACATTTTGTTGTCACCTAACATAAAACCGTATGAGCACAAAATACGAGCTTTTCATATTAGCAGAATTATTTCTCATTATTCTCCCCTTGTACATATTTGGAGGGTTTGGTCTTTACAGGAAGCTTAATTTCAATGTTTTTATTTTTTCTATATGAGGAGTAATGTCATACAGCTTTTTGATTTTAGTTTTTTAAGGCATGAGTTCAAGTCCACTGCTTCACACCTTGTGAACTAGTGGATTTTTAATTTAGTTTGAATTTTTTTAATTTTTTTTTATTAAATGCTCTATCTAAAAATTGGAAATCAAGTTTGTGAGGAAACTGGCAGCTGTTGTCAACTCTCCAAGACCTGCTTGCACCAAGCAAAGTATGCGTTATAATTCTGTAATGCTTAATAAATGAAAGAAATGTGCACCTTACCTGTGCCGACGGTTTCTTTAGAGGAGTCTGTCACCTGCTGCACAGCATCTTGAGCTGCCTGCACTGAAACACATCAAAGGCTTTCAGAGACACTCTTTCATAGAGTTTTTTTTTTTTTTTATGTCAGAACTCAGAAGAAAAACAAAAAAAAGGACTACCAGATCCCACAATGGCCTTGCATGATATGTCTATACCTGCAGTGTCTGTGACTCCTTTTGCAGCTGAGTGGCTCGTCCCTTTCAGGCTCTCAAAGGACTTCTTAAATGAGGCCATGGCTCCTGTCTTTGTCCCTGCAGCTTCCACACATCCATCTGACCAGACAGCGGGGAGAGCTGCTGTTTAATACCCCTTATTTGAGCCCGACAGCACCACGCCCGCACGTTCCAGCCAGATTAACGACAACAAAGCCCACTCAAAGAGACCTGATCAGACTGGCATCTCAAGTATGATGGCATCCTGCCAAGGGCCAGCGCTTACTCTGCAGATTGTACACATCCTGCAGCCAAAGCCCCAGACAGGAGCAGGCAAAAAAGATAAACATGTGTGGATAATGCATTATAGAGCAGATATTCAATTAGACCAAGAAACAGAATAAAAAGAAAAAAAAGTTACAATTGTTTTTTTTTTTAATTTTGTTTTTTACTCTTTATTTACAGAAGATTTGTACGTCTGGCTTAACACAAAAACCTTTATATTGACAAGTCCTGCAATTTAAAGCTCATATTGAAATGACAACCATTATGATCCGAAGACATATTATATTAACTTTAATTTCTTAAAATCTTCAGTACACACAAACACACGCACACATAAACATGTACACTCTGTCAGTTCCTAACAGATAATTTACTGGAATGATTTCACAAGCAACTATAAAGATACAATGTAAAAAACTCTTACTTCAAAAAACAAATCTCCAAAGAAATGCAAAAAGAAAAGAAAAAAACAAAAACCCACAAACAGGCATTGTAGACACTTAGGAGGATATTATTATAGTCATATCTGCTTGCAACCAGTCATATTAATTTTTTTTCACTCCCAATGTCCCCTTGGAAGATGATGAACATCTATTGCACATTTCTAAATACAGATACACACAGATACAAAGTCACAAGCCCTGGTTCTAGTCTCATTTCATTGGGAGGGAATCAAGGAGATGAGACTGAGAGGACAAATCCTACATCTCAATAAATAACTACACCCAACACATTACATTAGACATTTACAATATATAATAATAAAAGATTTGTCTCGAAGGAAGAACATTTTTCAGTGGGAATGCTTGTCTTTTTGTTGTTTTTTGCAACAGGGATATAATTGTAATAGTTTCAGCCTTTGTCCTTTATTATTATTAGAAATATTATTGTGCTGCTGGTTGGAAGGTGGCTCGGACTGACGTGTTTATGCTTCTGGCTCGTAGTCCTGGCTCTCCTGGGAAAGAAGAACAGATTTTAAGAGACTGGGACAGAGTGGTTCATAGTTACATTCAACATTAAGGCTTTAATTACAACTTAATCACACTGTAAATTCAGTTTAAAGTTCAGCTTTATTCTATTTTTTTTAAAAGACTGTATGACACTGAGCTCATCACAGCACATAATAGTTGCTGTTAATTGTACAGTTGTCAGTGCTGCTGAGAGTAATGATGTCATTCCATCCCAGCTGAGCTCCTCTGCTGATTCAGCGCGTCTCTCCCGCCAGCAGAGGGCAGCATATGCCAGCATGGGCCTCAAGGACGAGCTATGAGTGCATCCCCTGTATCCTTGTAACTCTGCACATTCCTACACCATACTTGCAGGCATGAAAAATTGAAGAAAAAAAATACACACACTGAGACGCACACACAGCCTCTGATGGTTTTACTTTATTTAGTGTATTCACTAACCAAGTGTGGTAGTGGATTAAATGGATTTTATCCTGCAGCTTTTCCCTGAGAAGGCTCGGCTCACTCTGCAGCACTCAAGACTCCATATTTACAGCAATGCAGGGAGATCCTGACATTACCCACAATGCATGGAGGCACAGAGCGTCATCACCACACCCATTCAGACAGAGCTCGCCGGTGTAGCAGAAGATGGGGGAGGGGAAAGAGATGCAGAGGAGCAGGATAGAGAGATGGAGGGGAGAGATGGACCGGTACAAGAATGATACAGGCTACTGCCACTAAGAAATGTACTTTTAATTGGTTTCTCACGGTCTTATTCCTCTTAATGATTAAGAGAAATTATATTCAGATAGAGGATGAAAGTAACAGAAAATCCCAGCAAATGCACTGAAGCTCAAATGGATCCACAGTTTTGATTAATCTTTAATCTTCCCTGAAAATATAAAACATTTCTGGCTAATCAATCCATATGACTGATATTATCTGATATTTTTGTATACTACCATGTCTATTTCAAACCTGCTTTCAGTGCCACTGGTTCTGCACAGTTTGTCCCACCCCTGACAGTCAAATTCCAAAAATAACCATCTGTGTCAGACTCACATCCTGGCTTCATGCACACACAAACCAGCACACACCCTCACTCTAGGTGCTGCTATACTCACTGTACTTCATGTATGCAATTGACTTATTGAGCCCTGGGTTTTTATTTCCAGAGATAAGAAGGACGACCTCAATGTGAGCTGTAGTGTTTGTGTGGGACATAAGTGGAGGGCCAGTGTGGAGTGCTATTGAAATGCAATGGAGCTGAAATGTGTAGCTATGCAGAGCTTATGAGTACAGATGAGTCTCTATCTACAACAGATGAATGGATCCATCAAAGTCTGCAGTCCACTGCAGTACAGAGATTTTTGCATAACATAAAAAGCTATCTGCCGCACAATTATTGTTTCATGTAGGCACTGTGAGGTGTGATACTTTGGAGAGCAGAGACATTTGTGGACTCGTAGGCAGATTACCTGCTGGGTTTCATCATATGTCTCCCCTTCTGGCTCCAGCATTCCCTCTCCCTGGCCCTCCATGGCTTCCTGCCCATACTCCTCAGGCTACAAAGAAGGTGACAGGGAGACAGAGAGATGAGGGGAGGACAGATTTAACTGTACATACTGAATATAAAACTAAGCTTTTGACTTTTTATTTAACTGTGTTTTGCCATTGGTGAAGCTTTGTTAATGTTGCCTAGGTCTGTGTCTTTGAATTCATCCAGTATGCTGAAATGACTGGTTTGTCCTGCCTGTACATGGGTGGACAAATGAAATTAAAAAGCTCCTGTCAAGCTTGTGTACTGGTATTTTGTGACTGGTTACGCAAAAAAATCTCCCACATGGAAATGATGAATGAAGATGGAGATTAAGTGTAACGAGATTATATTTCTGTCTTTTCATATACGTGCTCATCCTTCATGGAGAGAAGAAGTATTATGGTCTAGTCTGGAATTGTGACATATAAATAGAAATTTTGAGGTTATTCGTGTGAAAGAGAATTCACCATAAAACTTGGACCTTTCCTGACTTTTCACCGCAATACAATACAATACAATACACAGTTTTAATACAAATTAATGCCTGAATAGGCAATAAAATTCCAGCTGTAGTTTGCGTTTAGTGCTAAGTTCCAGCCTGTTAGCACGGCTAGCATTAACTCTGCTTCATGCTAGCTGTCACCTGAGTGTGTTAGTAAGCAGCAGTAGCATTTAAGTCCACTAGTTATGGATGTTTCTTGCTTCAAAAAACTTGAAAAAAATCTACCCTTGAATAATCAGATGTTAGGCTTTGTGAATAAACTTTCTAGGCTGGCAGAAACCAGGATTAGAAAACTTTTCACATATACTACCCAATATTTGGCATCTAAGGTAGACACTGTCGGCTTTTTCATCTACTTTAAATATGCATTTCACTTTAACTTCAGTGGAGTGATATATATTTAATAATTGAAGGAGTATTTACAGACATGCGAGAATGTTTGTGGGATAAAAAATAAATACTTTGCTGCACTGGGTTTGTTCGTGGTAAATAAGAAATGCATGGGGTGCAAAATTGCAGATGACTGAATTTGCATTTACAGCTCCAGTTCCAAAAAAGTCACAAAGATGTGTAAAATGCACATAAAAGAATGCAATATGTCCAAATCTCATAAATCAGCATTTTTTTCCCCCCAACAGAACATAATGAACATATCATTAGATTCTGTTTTTATTTACACTTTACACAGCATCACAACTTTTTTGGAATTTGGGCTGTATCTATTTTTAATTCCTTGGACAGCAAAAAACTCCATTGATTTGAATAACAAGCTTTGTCACAGTCTAAGACCGTAGATAAGATCATTTTGTTGTTGGTGGTGTTTGGTCTTTTACTAACGATGAAAAAATACTCAAAATGTCCAGATTTATCCTTTCATTTCTGAGTCAACAATGAAAATCCAATAACTCTGTATCTTAACATTGCAGCCATAAAAGCAAAGTAGGTTTTAAACATTCAGCATCTCCTTTTGTGAGCTCTCTGAAGAGGGCAGCTCTCCATCTTTGCTGCACCTGCTACTATGAGCCCTGAAAACAAAGCCAGTGGGTCACCGGTCATTTATATTTAAAACCTGCACTAATCAAGTCAGTTAGGCCACAGAAGAACAGACTATAATCCTGTGTGCTGTATCAACCTGCTGTTATTACTGTAAACTCACCAACGGGATTATCATGGCCTTCAAGGCTCCACATTGCGTTAACACCACTAAACATACCTAATCAGATGGATCATTGTCTAAGAAAAAAATGAACATGATAAAGACTGTATATGTGATTATAGTCGTTTGTCTGACTGATCATACATTCAAATTCTGACGAGACTCAAACACTTGAGAAACCTTACTGTGTAGCACAAAGTACTATAACCATATACTAAATACAGTTTTAATAGTATTTTAAGTTATTTAACCTGCTCTGTGATTGGATGTGTAGGTTTCTATCAGGTCTCTTTTTGCTGCCAGTCTTCAGAAGGTGTACTAAGTCGTTTTTTTATTTTTTATTTTTTGCAGTCTAACATAAAACAGAGCACATTGACCTGCTGGAAGAGGCCATCAGTCTACTGCCATTATGTGCTCTACAGCAATGTTTAAGCGACTACTAAGTAACATTCTCATAAATATCATGACCCAAAGGTCCCCAGCAGTACATTGCCCAGAGCAATATACTGCTATTGCAGCTCACAACATCTCTCCCAGCTTTTTCTTATCTCTTGTAACCTACTGCCATCTCTTCTCCAGGAAATCAACAGACATGCACTTCACAAAAAATGCACAAAAAATAAAATCTGTCCTATTTTGGGCACTTCATATGATGAACAGGAGTCATAGTGGAAACTCTGACTTGACTTTAGCTGGCTTATTTCAGCATTAATACTTCCTGAAACTTTGTGCCAAGGTTAGCAAGAGCCACGTGGTAAGTTTTTAATGTTTTGTCTGATTTGTGTTTTTGCAGAATAGAGTCAAACAATGTGGATGTACAGCTCAGGAAAAGGTAAAACTGGATGTTAGAATGATGTATTTCATTGGACTGTGCTTCTAGATGCCTTTTAAAGCAGACTGTCAGATTTACTGAATTAGCTACTTGGAGGGGACGGTCCAACTCTGATGGGTTGAAGGACCTCTCACTGATTTATTGACAAATATGTTTTTTTGGTGAATTTTTTTCAGCTTGCTTTTAAGCATCCATCACTCATGAATCTAAAAGTAAAGAATGCGCATGTTCGTGAAGAGTTGCATTACAAGCATCTGTTGCATCTTTTTCACCTTATTCAAAACAATCATTTTGATCTGAGCAATGTGTGACTCTAACTTGTGTACATATTATCTGGAGGTTGACCATTAGGGGTTTCCCTATGGTTAATTCCACTTATTTAAACTTAATCAAAAATGAAATATAGCAGAGGCTGCAGGCTGTGCAGTTTGGCTTTGATCTTTAATCTCTTAACTTTAGTTAGCCTTATTGCACTGAGCATTTTCAGCAGAGTGTTGTTATTTTAAGTATTGGGTTAAATTTGTTGTCTTAAATGCTTTGGTTGTTGATTCTCCCACAAGTATTTTTGTTGACCTACAGGGACTGTGAAAAACCTCCAAAAACAGACCTAGTCATCATGTAAGCTTACTGAGTGGAAGAATTTTTTTTATTTTTCAGTCTTCTCAGTTTTTACGTTTATACATTTACTGCCTTTTGCCTTTTGTCTCATGTCCTTTACATTTTAATGTAAAACAAAAAGTAATTTTTTATTTGACTTTATTTTGAGCTATCATATAGAGCTTATTCATAGTTAATTTTTGACAGATAAACATTTAACCAACTTTAAGACACAAACAAACTTATCCTAGTTTTTGGAAAATAAAACACTGTCCGTATTTCCTTAGGAAAGAGGGCTTTAGTAAAATAAATGTCTGAGCCAGCAGCAGATTGGGTAATTCTGTTTTGAAGTAACACAGATTCCTCTTTTTACTCACTAAATCTGGCTCTGCTACAGCACAGCCTTGACCCATGCTTTTAATGAGCACAACGCTGAGCACGTTGCCAAGTCTAAGTGAACATAGGGTTTTTTTTCCTCTTCACTTGCTCTTAAGTATGTGATAAATACATTGGACCAGCGTTCTTCCTGGTGACAGGAAGTGTAACACACTTGCAGAAAATAAAGCAGGTGTGTTACACTTGCTTGGGACTGTAATTAGAGGTGAGCAATGATGCAATCTGATACAATGGACAATCTTAATGTGACATACAATCTGCTTTATAGGGCAAATGTAGGGAATATACATCATAAGCATCCAAATGTTTGGCAGAGAAATACCATGTATCATCACTTTGAGAATAAAGTATTATCATAGCAAAATGCAGAAACTTGTCAGTTAATTATTTAGTATTCTTTAGCTTTGTTTGGTGAACTTCCTGTTATGACGCTGACTAGATCTGCCAGCCATGACTGCAGTGATCTTACGTTCATGTCAGCTGGGAACTCGTCCTTCTTTACCAGGCCAGTAGCAGCGACGATGTTCCCAACAGCTCCAGTGGTCTTCTCAGCCACTGCAGACATACAAATGTAACATCATCTCAACTGATTCAGTACATACATTCAAAGCGTGATGACAGGCCTGTCGTGTTTATCTAAATTAAAGAGTTCTGCATGTTGACTACTTAAATATGAAAGCCTTCATCGATCCTCCCGATTTATCATTTTCCAGTTAAAGGTTGTTTCTTGCTATGAATCATAAAAAACTGAGCTTTTACTACAAAAATAAATATTTTAAGATTTGAGAAGCAGATGGAAAACTCACCCGTGCCCACGCTGTCTTTTGCCTTGGTACCTGGGAAAAAAAAAAAAAATTAGTCAGGAAATGTGTTTGATTTCTCTTGTAATTTATGATACCATAAATAATATAAATCGTTTTCATTTTGAAACTGTATTTGTCCAAATACTAAACTTTACTTTTTCCTTAAGTTAGTGACTGAAACACTAATTCCATTTACTTTCAGTGGACGGATCAAAAGCTTTTACATCCAGTTGCTGCGGTACAGAAAACTGACCGCTGACATTATAAACAGGCACATAAATTCAAACTTCCAGCCTCGTACTCAGAGTAACTGTATGGACTGTCATCACATGATGGCTCTGAAATTTAACACCCATCATTACATTTGAAGAGTCACTACCAGCCAATTAGCTTTAATACAAGTAAAGCAGTATAATTTTTATGCATTATTCACTGACTGTTTGAGTTACTAGAAGAATCAGGGTTTCTCTTTGCTCTTCTGTTAGGTGTGATGAAATTTTGCAGCCCATATTAAACTACAACCACGGGCATTGTTCAGGCCTCTGACCTTTAGGCGGCCTCATACATCTACATAGTACTCCATAAAGCTTGTAAGACAATCTTCTGAGAGTCTACTGTCACTGATCACTCGGGCCCAGTTATTCTCTCCTGTTTGGTGCTTTATTAGCCCCTGAGAGTCTTTAAAAGCCAACTGGAGAGAGATGAATTCAATAGATGAAGTCCAGAACTCTCTCTGCTCTGCAGAAGGTGAACCTCAAGGCAAAAGATGGCACTCTTTAAGAACCACATTTATGAAATGCAGTTCATAAAAAATTGTTGCAACTGGAGGTCCCACTGGAGGCTCACTGGCTGCTGCCGTAGAGGCCGAAGGCTCCACGGTGGACTGGAGCTCCATGTAGAGGGGCTGGCTGGGATGACTGATTGCAGGTCCCAGCATAATTCCTCTTGGAAGAGCTGCCAGTGCTGCCAGTAAAGGCCAGGTTGGCTGACAGCCCGCATGTTGCACTGGTCAGCAGGGCCATTGCCTCTGGAACGAAGGACCGGCTGGTGGTGGTAATGCAGCTCACGGAGAATCATTTCAGGATTCTTCCAGGCAAAATTATGGGACCTGCAGTCAAATACCCTGGCCGCTGGACTTATTAAACCGTATCAAACCTTCCTTTGATGGGCACATGAAATCACTTCTGCTGTTACTGCTTTCACCTAAGAAAAGTTTTCTCCTCAGATCCTTCCTGACCGACCACAGCCAGTCATGGTGGTCTGTTATTGCAATTAACACATGACACAAGCACAAGAAAACACATTCTCTTTAAAATATGACCATGATGTGTTAGGTTTTTAGGCATATAATGCTAAGTGCTAAGTAGCTAAAATGATTCATTTCAGTTCAGTTCATCTTTATTTGCATAGCCTCTATTACAGTGTAAATTGTCTCTAGGTTCTTTACAGAGACCCAGAGCATGACCCCAAGCAAAAATCATTAACTTAAAACTATGTTATTAAACCTAATCAACCGTAAAACTCCCAAAGCGGGAGAAAAAAAAACCTTT